>CM075981.1:64215824-64298489 GCA_038087875.1 Malacoraja senta | reverse complement strand
CCATGAATGCATCGAAAACCCGATGATGCCAGGCCGCCATATTTATCCGCCACCAGTTGATCCCTGCAGAAAGGGGATGATTCGCCCGGCCGTTTCCTGGTCGAGCGCGCCGACCACGTAATGATAGCACGTCTCATCATTGGTTACCCTGCGAACGATGAATTGTGATTTGGCCTGCTGGAACCATACCTGCGGCTGGGTGGTCCAGTAGGTCGGCAGCTTCAGGGCGACGGCGCTGAGTTGGGCCTGGTCAGCGGCGGTGAAGGGTTGGGCGCTGGCGCGGTGCATTTATTCATCTAGAATATCTATTTTGGACGTTGGGGTCACCACATGTAGCGGACGCGGAGTTTTCTGTTAAAGAAAGAGGCAGACACGAAGTTTGTCTGAAATTCTTGTTCTTTATTGTTACACTAATTTTCCTCACTCACCAAACCCGTGGCTCACGCGATTAACCCTTAAATACTCCGCAGGAGCCCCCTTGACCACACCGTGACCCCTACCTCTCGTCACCGGGACACGTGACCCCCCCAAGAGCTGAAGGTTATGTACAGTGTGTGGCCCACCAACCCGGTGTCGCCAGAAAACCGGAACAGGTCCTTTGGTCCATAATGTCTGTGCCAAACATGATGCCAAGTTGAACTAACCTCCTCTATCCCACCACTGGCCACATCTTCCCATCTCCTTCCCTTTCAGCTTTCCGCAGAGACTGCTCCCTCCGTAACTTCCTGTTCAATTCGTCCCTTCCCACCCAAACCACCCCCTCCCCTGGTACTTTCTCTTGCAAACGCGGGAAATGCTACACTTGTCGCTTTACCTCCCCCCTTGACTCCATCCAAGGACCTAAGCCAATCTTTTCAGGTGAAGCAAAGACCAAGCGCAGGCTTGGCGATCGCTTTGCCCAACACTTGCGCACTGTTCGCATTAACCAACCTGATCTCCTGGTGGCTCAGCACTTCAACTCCCCTCCCATTCCAATTCCGACCTTTCTGTCCTGGGCCTCCTCCATGGCCAGAGTGAGTCCCACCGCAAATTGGAGGAGTAGCACCTCATATTTCGCTTGGGTAGTTTACACCCTAGTGGTATAAACATTGACTTCTCCAATTTCAGGTAGTCCTTGCTTTCTCCCTCCCACTCCCCTTCCCAGCTCTCCCACAGCCCACTGTCTCTGCCTATTCCTTTCATATTCCTGCCGCCCCCCCACCCCCACATCGCTGAAGAAGGGTCTCGAACGAAACGTCACCTATTCCTTCGCTCCATAGATGCTGCCTTTCTCCAGCATTTTTGTCTATCTATCTGCTCGTGATTCATATTGTTCCTTTCCTGCATATCCACGTCTGTCTGTCTGTCTGTCTGTCTGTCTGTCTGTCTGTCTGTCTGTCTGTCTGTCTGTCTGTCTATAATATATTAAAACTCTGTGGTTGCCGTCCGTCTGTCCGGCTGCCTGACTTGTGCCACCCAGCCCCTTTGATACCGCCCTACGCCCACACCGTACGCAGAAACGCCGATATTTTTTCCATTTCTAAAGAGATTTCATTTTTCTTTACGAATCGCCACTCCAGATTAAATTTCGTCGTCTTTATGTACACTTTTTAAAATAAAATACTTCTCCCCCCCCCCCCAACATTTCAAAATGTTAAAAAAAAACAGCTCTCAGCCATAGAACGTTAGTGAAGGTTCCGTTGTGTGATGTCACAATGCCCGATGCTCCACATGTCCAATCGGAATGGATCCATTTACATATGCCTTTGCAGCAGCCCCAGCCCCAGCCTCTCCCCCCCACCCCCGCAGCCTGTGTTGAAGGGCGTCGTCACGTGTGTGGGAATAGAGAAAAAGAATTGGGGTGATAGGGAATGGGGAACAGATGGACTGTCCCTACCCCTCCTACTTCCACTCTCCCTCCCCACTCTTCCCCTCTCCCTCCCTCCCTTCCCACCCCCTCTCTTCCCCCTCCACCAACCCTCTTCACCCCCATCTCCCCCCACCCCGTTCCCCTCTCTCTTGCACCACTCCCCGCTACCCCTCTGCCCCTCACTCCCCACTCTTCCCTCCCTCCCCCACCTCTCTACCTCCCCCTCCCTCTCTTCCCCTACTCCCCTTCCCCTCATCCCCTTTCTCCACCTAACATCCCCTCCCCCCCTTCCTGCCCTCCCCGCTCTCCTCCCACTCCCCACTCTCCTCCCCCTCCCTCTCCCCCACCCTGCTCTCTTCTCCCTCACCAATCTCTCCCCTTTCCTCCCTCCCCCTCTCCCCTCCCTCCCCCTCTCCTCTTCTCTCCCCACCCTGTCTCCCTCTCCCCTCTTCCCTCTCCCCACCCCGCCTTCCTCTCCCCCCCTCCCCGCGCCTTTGTTTGGGGGTGGTTAGCGTGAGGGTGATGCTACAGCCCCCCACCCCCCCCACAAACACGCGTTGGGGAAACAGCCCGCCAACAGTCTCTCTGTCTTTAAGACGGAACTGCAGATGCTGGAAAATCGAAGGTACACAAAAAAAATCTGTATTACCTCAGCGGGTGCAGCAGCATCTATGGATCGAAGGAAATAGGCAATGTTTCGGGACAAAACACGTCTGAGGATAGGTTTTGGCCCAAGCGTTGCCTATTTCCTTCGCTCCATAGATGCTGCTGCACCCGCTGTGTTTCTCCAGCTTTTTTTTGTGTACCAGTGTCTCTGTCTCTCCCCTCTCTCTCTCTCTCTCTCTCTCTGTCTCTCTCTGCCCATCTCTCTTCACAGTCTGCGGCTCGACTCATGCATGCCCGCTCCAACCACCCCTACACCACTCTCCTCCATCCTCTCCTTCCTCTCTCACCCCTCTCCTCTCTCCCCCTCCTCTCTCCCCACCTTCCTCTCCGCCCTCCTCCTCATAAATTTTTTTTTCTAACATTAAATATCCTGTCTCTGCCCCCCCCCCTCGAGACGCACCTGAGAGGTGAGGGCTATTCTTCAGTGGATAGGGTGGAGATGGGATAAAAAGCAGCAAATTAAAATATTAAGATAATATCAAGGGGTGTGATGAGTGTGTGTGTTTGTGGGTGCCAGATTCACACCCCGCAACCATGCTTTGGAGGTACAGACCCAACGGTTGGGTGGTTAGTGTGACGCTGCAGCCCCCCCCACAAACGCCGTTGGGAAAACAGACCCAACGGGTCTGCACTTCGTCTAGTGATATATTAAAATTCTGTGGCTGCCGTCCGCCTGCCGTCCATCCGCCTGACTTGTGCCGCCCAGCCCCTTTGATACCGCCCTACGCCCACACCGAAGAAACGCCGATATTTTTTTCCATTTCAAAAGAGATTTCATTTTTCTTTACGAATAGCCACTCCAGATTAAATTTCGTCGTGTTTATGTACACTTTTTAAAATAAATACTTCTCCCCCCCCCCCAATTTCAAAATGTTAAACAAACAGCTCTCAGCCATAGATGTTAGTGAAGGTTCCGTTGTGTGATGTCACAATGCCCAATGCTCACAGAATGTCCAATCGGAATGGGTCCATTTACATATGCCTTTGCAGCAGCCCCAGCCCCAGACCCTCCACCCCACCCCCACAGCCTGGTGTCGAAGCATGTCATCGTGTGTGGGATAGAGAAAGAGGATTGGGGGTGATAGGGAATGGGGAACAGATGGACTGTCCATACCCCTTCCCCACTTCCACTCTCCCTCCCCACATTTCCCCCTCTCTTCCCCCACCGCTCTCCCCCTCCCTCCACACTCTTCCCCCCCTCACTCCCCTAACCCATCTCCCCCCTTTTCTCCCTCCCCCCCTCCCCACACCTCTCTCTCCATCCGCATCCCTCTCTCCCCCTCCCCATCCCTTCCCTATCCCTCCCCTTCTCCATCTCCCTCTCCTCACCAACTCCCTCCTCCTCCCCCTCCTCCCCCCCCCCTACCTTCCCCTCCATCCACACTCTTCCCCTCTACCCCCTACCCCATCTCCCTCCTCACCTCCCTCCACCCTCCCCCACACCTCTCTACCCCTCCCCTCTCCTCCCCAAAACTCCCCCCTTCTCCATCCCCCTCTCCTCACCCCTCTTTCCCTCTACCCCACCCCTCCCTCTTCCCCTGTCCCCTTCCCCCTACCCTCACTGTCCCTCTTCCACCACACCCCTTCCCCCTCTCCCTCCCCTCTCCCACTTCCTCCACTCTGGCCTACACCTCTCCCCCTCCCTCCCCATTCTTCCACTTATCTCCCAAACACTTCCCCATCTCCCTCCCCCCTCCCCCACCCTCCCCCTCTTCCCACTCTCCCTCCTCTCTCCCCCCACCCCTCTCCCCCTACCCTCAACACTCTTCGCAATCTCCCTCCCCCCACCCCTCTCTCTGCCCCCCTCCCTACCCTCTGCTCCACACTCTTCCCCCTCCCTCCCTTACCCCCACCCCTATCCCTCTCACCCCCACCCCCCTTCCCCGTCTCCCTCCTCTCCTCCTTCACACCTCTCTCCCTCCCCATCACTCTCCTCCCCTCCCCTACCCCCTCTCCATCTCCCTCTCCCTCTCCTCCTCTCCTCCTCCCACCCCATCCCTCTTCCCCCACCCCTCCCACCCACTCTTTCCCCTCTCTCCCACCTCTCCCCCTCTCTCCCCTACCCCATCTCCCTCCTCCCCTCCCACCGCCCTCCCCCACCCCTCCCCCACCCCTCTTCACCCCCATCTCAACCCCATCCCCTTCCCCTCTCTCTCTTGCACCACCCCCTGCTACCCCTCTCCCCCTCACTCCCCACTCTTCGTCCCTCCCTCCCCCCTCCCTCTCTCTCCCCCTCTCTTCCATCTACTCCTCTCTCCCCTTCCCCTCATGTCCTCTCTCCACCTCTAACATCCCCTCCCCCCCTCTCTCACCCCCCTACCACTCTCCCCCTTCCTGCCCTCCCCGCTCTCCTCCCACTCCCCACTCTCATCCCCCTCCCTCTCCCCCACCCTGCTCCCCTCTCCCTCCCCAATCTCTCCCCTTTCCTCCTCCCCCTCTCCCCTCCCTCCCCTCTTCTCTCCCCACCCCGTCTCCCTCTCCCCCCCTCCCCTCTTCTCTCCCCAACCCTGTCTCCCTCTCCCCCCCTCCCCCCGCCTGTGTATTTGGGGGGTGGTTAGTCTGAGTGTGATGCCGCAGCCGCAGCCCCCCCCCCCCGCCCCCAAACGCGCTTTGGGGAAACAGCCCGCCAACAGTCTCTCTGTCTTTAAGAAGGAACTGCAGATGCTGGAAAATCGAAGTTAAACAAAAAGTATAACCTCAGAGGGTGCAGCAGCATCTATGGATCGAAGGAAATAGGCAACATTTCGGGACAAAACCCGTCTGAGGATGGGTTTCGGCAAAAAGAGTTGCCTATTTCCTTCGCTCCATAGACGCTGTGTTTCTCCAGCTTTTGTTTGTGTACCAGTCTCTCTGTCTCTCCCCCCTCTCTCTCTCTCTCTCTGCCCTTCTCTCTTCACAGTTCGGGGCTCGACTCATGCACGCCAGCTCCAACCCCCCCCCCCACTCAACTCTCTCCCCCATCCTCTCCTTCTTCTCTCCCCCTCCTCTCTCCCCACCTTCCTCACCCCGCTTCCTCTCCACCCTCCTCACAATTTTTTTTTCCTAAAATTAAATTTTCACTCTCTGCCCACCCCCCCTCGAGACATACCTGAGAGGTGAGGGCTATTCGTCAGTGGATAGGGTGGAGATGGGATAAAATAAGCAAATTAAAATATTAAGATAACATCAAGGGGTGTGATGAGTGTGTGTGTTTGTTGGTGCCAGATTCACACCACGCAACCGTGCTTTGGAGGTACAGACCCAATGGGTGGGTGGTTCGTGTGACGCCGCAGCCCCCCCCCGCAAACGCACGTTGGGGAGACAGACCCAACGGGTCTGCACTTGGTCTAGTAATATATTAAAACTCTGTGGCTGCCATCCGTCCGTCCGTCCGCCTGCTTGACTTGTGCCACCCAGCCCCTTTGATACCGCGCTACGCCCACACCGCACGCAGAAACGCCAATATTTTTTTCAATTTCAAAAGAGAATTCATTTTTCTTTACGAATAGCCACTCCTGATTAAATTTCGTCGTGTTTATGTACACTTTTTAAAATAAAATACTTCTCCCCCCCCCCCCAATTTCAAAATGTTAAAAAAACAGCTCTCAGCCATAGAATGTTAGTGAAGGTTCCGTTTTGTGATGTCACAATGCCCAATGCTCACAGATGTCCAATCGGAATGGGTCCATTTACATATGCCTTTGCAGCAGCCCCAACCCCATCGCCTCCCCCCCACCCCCGCAGCCTGTGTCGAAGCGCATCATCACGTGTGTGGGAATAGAGAAAGAGGATTGGGGGTGATAGGGAATGGGGAACAGATGGACTGGCCCTACCCCTCCCACTTCCACTCTCCCTCCCCACTATTTCCTTTCTCTCTCCCCCCACCTCTCCCCCTCCCTCCCTCCCCTAACCCATCTCCCTCCTCCCCTCCCTCCCCCCTCCCCCTCACCTCTCGCTCCCTCCCCATCCCTCTCTCCCCCCATCCCCTCTCCTCCCCCTCTCCATCACCCTCTCCTCACGCTCTCCCTCTCCTCCTCCCACTCCCATCCATCTCTCCCCAAATCCCCTTCCCTCTCCCCGCTTCCCTCCCCCACCTCCTTCCCCCTCCCCAACCCCCCACCCCCTTCCTTCTCACCAACCCCCACCCCTTCCCTCTCCCCAACCCCCCTTCCCGCCCCCACCCCCGTCCCTCTCTCCCCCACCCCTCCCCCTCCCCCTTCCCTTCCCCACCCCCTCACCCCCTTCCCTCCCCCACCCCCTTCCCTCTCTCCACCACCCCCTTCTCCCTCCCCACTCTTCCCCCTCCATCCACACTTTCCCCCTCGTACCCCCTAACCTATCTCCCTCCGCGCCTCCCTCCCCCCTCCCCCACACCTCTCTCGCCATCCCCCTCCTTCCCCACCCCTTCCCCTACCCCTCTGTCCCTCTTCCACCACTCCCCCTACCCCTCTCCCCTCCCTACTTCCCCACTCTTCCACTTCTCCTCCCCCCCTCCCCCTCCCCCTCCCACTCTCCCTCCCCACTCTTTCCCCCAACCCTCTCCCCCCAACCCTCTCCACTCCCTCCGCACACTTCTCCCTCCCTCCATTACCCCATCTCCCTCCTCCCCTCCCCCCCAATTCCTCCCCCCCTATTCCTCCCCCCCTCCCCCTCACCTCTCGCCCCCTTCCCCATCCTCCCCCATCCCTCTCCCCTCCTGTTCCCATCCCTCTCTCCTCCCCTCTCCATCTCCCTCTCCTCACCCCTCTCCCTCTCCTTCCCTCCTCCTCCCACCCCATCCCTCTCTCCCCACCCCCCTTCTCCCTCTACACTCTTCCCCCTCCCTCCACACTCTTCCACCTCCCTCCCCATCCCACTCCCCTCCCCCACACCTCTCTCCCCCTCCCCCATCCCTCTCTCCTCCCATCCCCCTTCCCTCTCCCCCCCCGCCCCCTTCCCCCTAACCCTCTGTCCTTCATCCAACACTCCCCCCACCCCTCCCTCCCCACTCTTCCCCTTCTCTCCCCCTTACCCTACCCCTCTCTCTCTCCCCCTCCCTTCCCCTTTCCTCCCCTCTCTCCCCCCCCACCCCTTGGGTGGGGGAGGGGGGAGGGAGGAGATTAGGGAGATGGGGTAGGGGAGGGAGTAGAAAGGGTGTGGAGGGAGGTGGAAGAGTGTGGAGGGAGAAAGAGGAGAGACCCAAGAAGAAATAACTGAATATGTCGAGGATCAACGAGAAAGAACACAAAACATGGAGCAAGAGACACAACAAAAATGAACATAACTGAATACATTTTATCTTTACCATTTAAATTGTTGTATTTTAAGTTATTTACATTTTAAGATTTAATAAATCACTTTTCCACTTGCAGCGCCTGTCAGCCGCTATCTCTCTGCTCTCTCACTCTTTGATCTTTATCTTTTTCTCTGCACTCTCTCTCTCTCTTCCACTCTGTCTGTGCACACTCTCTCTGCCCCCCCCCTCTAGACGCACCTGAGAGGTGAGGGCTATTCATCAGTGGATAGGGTGGAGATGGGATAAAAGTGTGATGAGTGTGTGTGTTTGTGGGTGCAATATTCCAACCCCGCAACCGTGCTTTGAAGGAACATACCCAAACGGGGGGTGGTTAGTGTGACGCCCACCCCCCCTCCGCAAACGCGCGTTGGGGAGACAGACCCAACGGGTCTGCACTTGGTCTAGTAATATATTAAAACTCTGTGGCTGACGTCCGCCCGCCTGCTTGACTTGTGCCACCCAGCCCCTTTGATACCGCGCTACACCAACACCGCACGCAGAAACGCCAATATTTTTTTCAATTTCAAAAGAGAATTCATTTTTCTTTACGAATAGCCACTCCTGATTAAATTTTGTCGTGTTTATGTACACTTTTTAAAAATAAAATACTTATCCAGCTTTTTTTTGTGTACAAGTCTCTCTGTCTCTCCCCTCTCTCTCTCTCTCTCTCTCTCTTTCTCTCTCTCTCTGCCCTTCTCTCTTCACAGCCCGCGGCTCGACTCATGCACGCCCGCTCCAACCCTCCCCTTCACCTCTCTCCCCATCCTCTCCTTCCTCTCACAACCCCTCTCCTCTCTCCCCCTCCTCTCTCCCTACCTTCCTCTCCCCCCTTCCTCTCCACCCCCTCTTCGATTTTTTTTTTATAACATTAAACTTTCTCTCTCTGACCCCCCCTTCTCTAGACGCACCTGAGAGGTGAGGGCTATTCGTCAGTGGATAGGGTGGAGATGGGATAAAAGAAGCAAATTTAAAAATTAAGATAATATCAAGGGGTGTGATGAGTGTGTGTGTTTGTGGGTGCCGGATTCCGTTCTTTGGGGGAAAGGGGGTGGTTAGTGTGACGCCACAGCCCCCCCTGCAAACGCACGTTCGGTGTCCAGACCCAACGGGGCTGCACATGGTCTAGTCTATATTTAAAACTCTGTGTGTGTGTGTGTGTGTGTGTGTGTGTGTGTGTGTGTGTGTGTGTGTGTGTGTGTGTGTGTGTGTGTGTGTGGGTGGCTGCCTGCTTGACTTGTGCCAGCCAGCCCCTTTGATACCTACGCCAAGACCGCACGCAGAAACGCCGAGATTCTTTTCCAATTCGGTAGAGATTTCATTTTTCTTTACGAATAGCCGCTCCTGATTAAATGTCGTCGTGTTTATGTACACTTTTTTAAATAAAATCCTTCTCCCCCCCCCACCCCCAAAATTTCAAAATGTTAAATAAACAGCACTCAGCCATAGAATGTTAGTGAAGGTTCCATCGTGTGATGTCACAATGCCCAATGCTCACAGATGTCCAATCGGAATGGATCCATTTACATATGCCTTTGCAGCAGCCCCAGCCCCAGCCCCTCCCCCCCCCCCCACAGCCTGTGTCGAAGCGAGGCGTCACGTGTGTGGGAATATAGAAAGATGAATGGGGGTGATAGGGAATGGGGAACAGAGGACTGTCCAACCCCTCCCCCTTCCACTCCCCCTCCCCACTATTTCCCCTCTCTCCCCCCCACCCCTCTCCCCTTCATGCTCTTCCCCCTCCCCCCCTACCCCATCTCCCTCCTCCCCTCCCACCCCATCCCTCCCCCACACCTCTCTCCCCCTCCCCATCCCTCTCTCCCCCTCCCCATCCCTCTCTCCCCCTCCCCATCCCTCTCTTCTCCCCCTCTCCATCTCCCTCTCCTCACCCTCTCCCTCTCCTCCCCATCCTCCTACAACCCCCAACCCTATCTCCCCCAACCCCCTTCCCCTTCCCTCTCTCCCCCTTCCTTCACTCCCCCACCCCCCCCACCCCCTTCCCTCTCTCCCCCCAACCCCTTCCCCCTCCCCACTCTTCCCCCTCCATCCACTCTCTTTCCCCTCTCTACCCCTACCCCATCTCCCTCCTTGCCTCCCTCCCCCCCCCTCCCCCACACCTCTCCCCCCTCCCCCTCTCTCCTCGCCTCCCCCACCCCTATCTCCTCCCCCTCTCCACCCCCCTCTCCCTCTCCTCCCCCCTCTCCCTCTCCTCCCCTCCTCCTCCTCCCACCCCCATCCCTCTCTCCCCCATCCCCCTTCCCTCTCTACCCCACCCCCTTCCCTCTCTCCCCTCCGCCCCCTCCCCGCTGTCCCTCTTCCACCACTCACCCTACCCTTCTCCCCTTCCCTCTCTCCCACTTCCACCACTCCCCCTACACCTCTCCCCTTCCCTCCCCATTCTTCCACTTCTCCCCAACCACTCCCCATCTCCCTCCCCCACCCCCCTCTCCCACCCCTCCCCCCCTCCCCCTTCCCTCCCTCTCCCTCCCCACTCTTCCCCCTCTCTCCTCCCTACCCCTCTCCCCCTCTGTCCACACTCTTCCCCATCTCCCTCCCCACCCCTCTCTCTCCCCCCTCCCTTCCCTCTCCCTCCACACTCTTCCCCTTCTCTCCCCAACCCCCACCCCTATCCTTCTCTCCCCCACCCCCCTACCCCATCTCCCTCCTCTCCTCCTTCACACCTCTCTCCCCCTCCTCATCCCTCTCTCTCTCTCTCCCCCACCCCTCTCTCCTCCCCCTTCCATCTCCCTCTCCCTCTCTTCCCCTCCTCCTCCCACCCCAACCCTCTCTCCCCCACCCCTCCCACCCCCACCCCTCCCACCCCACCGCAGCCCCCCGCAAACACGAGTTGGGGAAACAGCCCGCCAACAGTCTCTCTGTCTTTAAGAAAGAACTGCAGATGCTGGAAAATCGAAGGTACACAAAAAAAAGCTGTAGAAACTCAGCGGGTGCAGCAGCATCAATGGATCGAAGGAAATAGGCAACGTTTCGGGACGAAACACGTCTGAAGATGGGTTTCGGCCCAAAGCGTTGCCTATTTCCTTCGCTCCATAGATGCTGCTGCACCCGCTGTGTTTCTCCAGCTTTTTTTTGTATACCAGTCTCTCTGTCTCTCCCCCTCTCTCTCTCTCTCTCTCTCTCTTTGCCCTTCTCTCTTCACAGCCGGCAGCTCGACTCATGCACGCCCGCTCCAAACCCCCCCCTTCACCTCTCTCCCCCATCCTCTCCTTCCTCTCTCCACCCCCTCCTCTCTCCCCCTCCTCTCCCACCCTTCCTCTTCCCCCTTCCTCTCCACCCTCCTCCTCCCCCTCTTCAAATTTTTTTTTTTCTAACATTAAATTTTCTCTCTGCCCCCCCCCCCTCTAGACGCACCTGAAAGGTGAGGGCTATTCGTCAGTGGATAGGGTGGAGATGGGATAAAAGAAGCAAATTAAAAAATTAAGATAATATCAAGGGGTGTGATGAGTGTGTGTGTTTGTGGGTGCCAGATTCCCACCCCGCAACCGTGCTTTGGAGGAAAAGACCCAACTCAGCGGGTGGTTAGTGTGATGCCACAGCCCCCACCCGCAAACGCACGTTCGGTGTCCAGACCCAACGGATCTGCACTTGGTCTAGTATCCACTAAAAGCCTCTTAAATGGCACTATTGTATCAGCTTCCTATTGTATCATTATTGTATCAGCTTCCAATCGTATCTGGTAGGCATATTTTAGAGAATATATTTGCTGGGGTTCAATATATGGGATTACCTTTACAATCCAGCATAGACCCAATGGGCAGATTAGGTATCCTGTATCACAATGAGGAAGTAAGAAATTGCTTGAAGATGGAGTTTTATAGTAGACCAACAACCCTGAACATGTTCGAAGACAAAGTCTATTAGTTTCATAAATGCTGTTTTTGGAATTCTTGTCACAGAACATTGTTTTATATATTTCATTATGATTTGATCATAATGTGCTCACTCTCCCTAATCAAAACCATGCATGACAAGAGTATTTTGATTGTGACTGAGTCATAAGGAGACCGGAGTTATAGATGTTAAAGGTCTTTATAAAACACAAGCAGACATTCTGGATGAGTCTCTGTCTTGGAGACTCTGAAGAATCTTCTCCAATTCAAAGCACATTTAGTTTTTTTTACTCTTAAAAATAAATATAGCAGCTGTTTTTAATGCAATTTCAATAGTTAAAGTTGCATAGTTTACCAGTATTTTGGATGCAGACACATGGTTCAATTGAATTACATATTTACAATGGGAGTACATTGTAACTGGCAAGACACTTCTGAATAATAAAACATAGAACATAGGACAATGCAGCACAGGAACAGAGCCTGTTGCTCTGTTCATGTCCATGCTATCCACAATGTCCATGCTGAATATGATGCCGTTAAATAATCTCCTTTGCATGCATGTGATCAATATCTCTACATTCACTGCATATCCATGTGCCTATCAAAATTCATCTTAAATGCCACCATCATATCTGCCCCACCCCCACCCCTTAAATGTTCAAATACCGTTGTTATAGTGTCATACAATGTGGAATTCAGCCCGACGTGCCCCACACTGACTAACATGTCCCTTCTTAACTAGTCCAACCTGCCTGTGTTTGGCCCATATCCCTCTAAACCTATCCTATCCATGTACCTGTCTAAATGTTTCTTAAGCGTTGCGATAGTACCTGCTCAAATACCTCCTCCGGCAGCTCGTTCCATGCACCCACCATCCTTTGTGTAAAAAAGTTACCCCTCAGGTTCCTATTAAATCTTTCCCCAATCACTTTGAACCTATGCCCTCTGGTTCTTGATTCCCCAACTCTGGGCATTTACCTGATCTATTCCTCTCACGGTTTTGTACACCTCTATAAGATCACCCCTAGTGAATGTTTCCACTAGTGCAAGAGTCTAGGACTAGAGGTCATAGCCTCAGAATTATAGGACGTTCTTTTAGGAAGGACATGAGGAGGAGTTTCTTTAGTCAGAGGGTGGTGAATCTGTGGAATTATTTGCCACAGAAGGCTGTGGAGGCCAAGTCAGTGGATATATTTAAGGCAGAGATAGATAGATTCTTGATTAGTACGGGTGTGAGAGGTTCTGGGGAGAAGGCAGGAGAATGGGATTAGGATGGAGAGATAGATCAGCCATGATTGAATGGCGGAGTAGACTTGATGAGCCAAATGGCCTAATTCTGCTCCTATCACTTATGATTTTATGATGTCATCTTCCTGCGCTAATAGAGTCCTACCTCAACCTCTCCCTATATCTCAGGCCCTTGTCCTGGCAACATTCTCGTAAAGCTTCTCTGCACCCTTTCCAGCTTGACAACATTTTTTCCTATCACATGTTGCCCAAAACTTAACACATTATTCTAAATGCGGCCTCACCAACATCCTACATACCCGCAACATGACTTCCCTACTTCTATATTCAATATTCTGACTGATGAAGGCCAATGTGCCACCCTATCTACCTGTGACACCTCTTTCATGGAATGATGTACCTGCATTCTTAGATCCCTTTGCTCTACAACGCTCCCCAGAGCCCTACCATTTACCGTGTAGGTCTTGCCCATGTTAGATTTCCCAAATTGCAACACCTCGCATTTCTCTGTATTAAATACCATCAACCATTCCTCAGACCACCTGCGTAACTGATCAAGATTTGCAGCAATATTTGACAACCATCTTCACTATCTACAATACCACCCACATTTGTGATATCTGCAAACGTTCTAACCGTGCCATGTACATTATCATCTAAATCATTGATATAGATGAAAACAGCAATGGGCCCAGCACCGAACCCTGAGGCACACCACTAGTCACAGGCCTCCAGTCCGAAAAGTAACCTTCCACCATCACACTTTGCTTCCTTCCATGAAGGCAATTTTCTATCCATTCAGCTATCTCTCCTTGGATCCCATGTGCTCTAACCTTCCAAAGCAGCCTACCATGCAGCCTACCATTGCCGAATGCCTTGCTGAAATCCATATGTACAACCACAACAGCCCTCCTCAATCTTTTTGGGCTCATCTTCAAAACATTGTGTTAAAATATTATGTCAAAATGTTGTGTTAAAATAAGTTACATGAGTTATCTAAAAGCTTCTGAAGCTTTCTGAACCCCAGACACTCAAAGATGTCTGATGCCTGTTTTGATGTTGGCCAATTAACATATGTTTGGCTGATGTGTATGATAATGTCTCATGGTCATGGCATCTACAAACCATATCTCTTAAGCAGTGGCCCACCTGTGGGTCAGGAGCCTGTAAGTTGTAGACAGCGCTGTTTGTTTACAAGTAGATGTTCTTTTAATTCCAATACTGTTTACATAGATCATGGAGACTAGTTTCTGTTTAGCTAATGGCTACTATATCTTAAACTTTACAATTGGTCTATGGAAGCTTTGGCCTAACAACAAGGATTAATTTGAAGGCCCAAAATAACTTAACTGAATTAACTGTTCCCTTGTCTCCAACCTCCTTGCACTTTCAATAGAAATGCAAGCCAGGATGTTGATCTGCCATTGAAATAGTAGCACTGGAGCCCAAAGCAAACAGAACATGACCAGGGTCAAAGTGTGGAGGATGAGACAGACCTGGCTGTCATGGTCATCATCAGTGAGCCAAGTGGGTTGGCATGAGGATGGTCAGGCAAAAGTCTGATGTTGGGGGCAGAGGATTAAAGTGGAGGTCAGGGTAAACAGGGAGCTCAAGCTTAATGGAGTGCTGTAGGAGTTAGAGACTAGGGCATTGCTGGGCAGTTATACAAAACTAGGCCTCTCGGAGTGTCTGACTCACTGTGTCATGTTCTGAACATATAAGTTCACAGAGCCACATTCCAACTCAATTAATTGGGATTGTGTCATGTTTATCCAATCAAACTCAATTTTACCCAAAGGAGATCACATTGGCAATCACTTTGTCCATTTGGATGTAACAGGGCTTTTTTTCAGCACCAGCCAATGTTCAGGAGGCTTGGTGGGAGACTCTCTCCTCATAATATCTCATGGAAGAATCTTTCTGAACAAGGTAGACTGAGGGTTTATACTTTTAAAGCACAACGATGACAACAAGTGTATAAACAGGTCATTACCATTACAATTACATAGCTTATTTCAATATATAAGGATGTCGATGAGTGGTCCATAGAAGTGCATGTACATAATCAGAGTACATCTCACAGACAAGACTATCTTTGAATATTCAAACATTCCTGTAGGGATGACTCTGGATATGCAAACACCCCAAATATTAATTGACAAAACAAATATATCTTCAGTTATATGTTAAATACCAGGATAGCGCATAATCCCTTCCCTGATTTCATCCTGAGTCTATTCAATGTAGTCTGATTAATATAATTATTTTTCTATTATTCCCCTGTGTGTGATTTACCCTGGATAACTTCTGGTACCACGAGTCAGTGAGAATAGGAATAGAAGGAAAAGTCAGGTAAAGGCACAAGGAGATGGACTTTAGGTTGCTGGATTATTGTGGTCATTTCTAGAGAAGGTGGATGTTGTACACGAGGCTTACATTGCAACTAAACCAGAACTGGACCAACATCCTTGTCCAGATACTGGTTTACACAAAAGTGCTGGAGTAACTCGTCGGGTCAGTCAGTGTCTCTGGAATAACATTGATAGAAGAAATTTTGGGACAGGACTGGATCTCTTTTTTAATATCCTTGTGGGGAGTTTAAACAGTGGGGAATGGGGCTCAGAGCAGATGTTCAGATGGAGATGTACTGTCAGCTAAAGGAGAAAACATTAGTATATAGACAGAGCAGGAAAATGCACCGGAGGAGCATATAAAGCTAAATTGCTGATATTTTAATGCAATGAATTAAAATAGTAAAATAGATGAACTCTAAACTTTAATTAACACATGGGATATAACATTGCTGTCATCACTGTAAAATCGGTACAAAGCCGAGCAGGTTTAGCAACACAGAATCCCTTGGTATAAAAATTTTAGGTGAGATAGAGAGGGAGTGAAAGAGATAAAAGAGAAAGTGGTGTTACATTGTTAGTCAAGGAAGGCATTACTTCAGTATAGAGGGAGGATACCTCAAAGGCACTTCAAATGCGGCCATATGTATGGAGATTAGGTACAAAAAGGGCATTGTCACATTGCTGGGGGTGTATTACAGATTTACTAACAGTCAATAGGCGATAGCTGACATATAGCATGCTAAGGAAACTCAGTGGGTTAGGCAGCATCGGCGGAGGGATTGGACGGGTGGTGTTTCAGGTCAGGGCCCTTCTTCAGACTGATTCATAGCTGAACATGTGTAGGAAATAGCAGAGAGATGTTATAAACAGGATTATAGTAGCAGGGGTTTTCAATTTCCAAAATATTTACTGAGTTTGCCTTAGCATGAAAGGGTTGGTGGAGGCAAAAGTTTTGTGGAGAGCTTTATGACGTAGCGTGTAGATAAACCAATGAGGTAAAGAACATTACTGGAACTCGTCCTGGAGAATGTAGAAGGTCAAGTGAAGGGAGAGTTAGTGGTGGGTGGGGGGGGGGGGGGGGAATCCTGTTCAGAAGAGAGGAGGTGAGAGATGGGGTGTAAAATGTAGATTGTGTTAACTGTGGCAGATGGTAAGCCTCAGTTCAGGAAGAAGAATTACAGTACATTACAAAGGCAGTAGTGTGGAAAGTCTTGTGATTGAAGCAAAGACAATGAATAGGGAGAAACTGAGAGAGTGGAGTTCTTACTGGAGCAGACAATTTTGGTCACTTTCTGATTTTATTTCACACCAATCTGAGCACTATTGTTTTCTCTCTTAATTGATGTGAGAATCAATATATTTCTCTTTAAGATTGTGATTAATGGCTGACTACGTTTCTTTGTCTTTCTCTAATATTCTCTCCCTGCAGGTCACCACTATGCCAGAATATTTACTAAAACGATATGGGGGCCAAAGAATTCATTTCATGATCGCTACGCTTTCTTTATTTGCATATATATTCACAAAGATATCGGTAGGTTTCTGTGATTCATTTCCATATAGAGAGAAGCTTATTGTCTGTGTTTAAAATGATTTCCATTGAAATATGAATTGAACGACTTAGAAAATACAGGTTTCTAGTGTATGCCACACTGTAATAACGGAAAAATAGATACCAATGGACTGTACCACACCATTCAATATCTCCATAACACTTTAGTTCTTATTATTCCATCCCCCCCCATGGACTGAAATGCTCAGCATCTAATCCCAATGCAATATTTCCCTCTTCATAACTACTCAGTACACTGATAATAAAACTAGTCCTTGCTTAATGAACGAAGTGCATTGGTGAGCCAGCAATTGGTTTTGATGGACTTCATCTGAGAGTTTTAAATGAAACTAGACCAAGTGGGACCCGTTGGGTCCCTGTCACATGGGACGCCTGGTCCCCGAATGCAATATTCCACCACTCACCCATAGCCCCCAAGTGTGCTGACGTGGCAATAAATTGTAAAAAATAAGATCAATGTGAATGCATATCACTCTCCCTCTTCAGTCCCCCTCCCCTCCTCCATTACCTTGCCATCCTTCTTCCTACCCCTATCCTCCTCCATTCCCCCTCATCCACCAGCACTCCCTTCCCCTCCTCTTCACCCTCCTTCTTTCCCTTCTCCTCTCCTCCCCCACTCCCTCCCTCACCTCTCCCTCCCTTTCCTTTTCCCTACCCTCAGTCCCCTCCATAACCCCTATCCTCTCCCTACCCCATTCCTCTCTATCCTCATTCTTCCCACTGCTCACCTCCCACCTATTCTACCCCCACCCCCCCTCACCTCCCCCACTCTCCTCTCCCTCCCATCCCCCTCCTCTCCCTCAATCCTCCCGTCTCCCTCCTCACCTCCCCAGGATTTCAATGTAAACCATCGGCAGCCCCGTTTTCTCAACCACGTCGGCGATGAAGTTGTAGTTGAGGTGAGGGCTTTCGGGGGGACGGGCCGAGAGGTCTGGAGCATATTATCTAAATGGTGAGGGATTTGAGAAGCAGGGAGATCTGGGTGTCCGGGTGCATGTTTGGCAAAAAGCTAGTGTACAAGTATGCAAGAAATACTGAGCATGGTATTCTTTATACAAGGAAGAATGTCAATGCATTGGATGCAGTTCAGAGGTTTACCAGAATGGGTGGGATATCTTATGGTGAAAGAATGAACAGCATGGGCTTGAGTCCACTGGAGTTTGGAATGAGAGGGATCTTGATTAAATGTATAAGGCCCTGAGGGGGCTTGAGTGGGCAGATACAGTGAAGGCTTTTCCTCTTATAGGAGAATTGGAACTGTTAACAAATATATTTACTGCCCAGTCCAATAGGAACAATGGCAGAAAGGTTCCCTTCATGAGTACTATGAGTATAGTGACAGATGGAAGACACAAATTGCTAGAGTAACTTAGCACATCAGGCCGCATCTCTGGAGAACATGGAGAGGTAATGTTTCAGATCGGGACCCTTGTTCTGGCTGGGTCCCTCTTTGTTCTCAGCGGACCGTCCTCGTACAGCCGCTGGGACTCACGAGGCCTGTCCTTGACTGACCACCGGCACTCACACGGGCGACGGTTCTCTAACAGCTCTCCACTCTCACCAACTCCCCTCCTCGCTCTCCAATGGCCCTGCCTACAAACAAATATTGGCGCAGGAAGATCCGGTACAGAGAGTTGTGAAATGCTGGTCAATATTCAGGGATTCCGCAGCTAACTTCATCTGCAAGTGCATGGAAGACTGTATGCTGACAAAGTCAATCCGACTGTTCCCCAACCAAAATCCATGGATGAACCGCGAGGTACATTCACAGGTTAAGGCCAGGTTTGCTGCATGCAAGTCAAATGATCTCCGCAAAGCCATCAAGGATGCCAAGAAACAAACTTGAGTCCCAGTATAATCACTCACGTACACGGAGAATGTGGCACGGTCTGAATAAGATAACTGGCTGCAAGGCAATGTCAGGCAACATCATTGGTGATAGTGTAACCCTACCTGATAAACTGAATGCTTTCTTTGCTCGCTTCGAGCAGAAGGTCATCAGGGCTGTGACACCTGGCCCTTCAGACTCTACTGTGCCTCTCCCCAGGGTGACTGTAGCAGAGGTTATATCGGCATTCCTGAGGGTAAACCCATGAATAGCAATTGGCCCAGATGGAGTCCCTGGCCGTGTCCTTAGTAGCTGTGTGGACCAGCTGGTGGGAATATTCACGGACATCTTTAATCTCTCCCTACTCCGTTCTGAGGTATCCTCCTGCTTCAAGAAAACCAACCATCCCAGTGCCGAAGAAAGCAAGATCTCATGCCTAAACAACAACCATCCAGTGGACTTGACATCCACCATCATGAAATGTTTTGAGAGGCTAGTTATGGAAAGCATTAAATCCAGTCTACCCAATGGTCTTGACCCTCTGCAGTTCGCCTACTGCCACAACAGGCCCACAGATGATGCCATCGCTCTAGTCCTACACACTCATCCCTAGAACACCTGGATAAGAGTGACACCTACATCAGACTCCTCTTCATAGACTTTAGCTCTGCCTTTAATACCATTATGCTATCCAAGCTAATCACCAAACTCGCAGGACTTGGTGTCAACACTCATATCTGTAACCGGATCCTCGACTTCTTGACCAACAGACCCCAACAGACAAATCATCCTCCACGATGATCCTCAACACAGGTGCTCCACAAGTATGCGTTCTCAGCCCCCTTCTTTACTCCTTGTACTCCCACGACACCACCATTCGCAGACGCCACCAAATTCGCAGACGATACCACCATTTTGGGTCGGATATCAAATAATATATATATTCAATGGTATATGGACACACTGATCTGTTCTGTATTATTTATGCCTGCAATATTCTGTTGTGCTGAAAGCAAAGCAAGAATTTCATTGTCCTATCTGGGACACATGACAATAAACTCTCTTGAATCTCTTGAATCTAATGATGAGACGGAGTAAAGGAAGGAGTTTGAGAATCTCGTGTCCTGGTGCCGAGACAATAACCTTTCTCTCAATATCAGCAATACAAAGGAGATAGTGATCAACTTCAGGAAGCGAATCAGGTACACATACCCCAGTTTGCATTGACGGTGCTGAAGTAGAGATGGTTGAAAACTTCAAATTCTTAGGAGCCAACAACTTCTCCTGGACTACCCATATTCAAGCAATGACCAAAGAAAGCACACCAACGCCACTACTTCATTAGAAGGCTTAAGAGGTTTGGCATGTCCTCTACAACTCTCACCAACTTCTACAGATGCACCATAGAAAGCATTTTATCAGGATGCATCACAGCTTGGTTTGGGAACAGCTCCATCCAAGACCGCAAGAAATTGCAGGGAATTGTGGATGCAGCCCAGACCATCACACAAACCAATCTCCCTTCTATTGACTCCATTTATACCTTACGCTGCCTCGGCAAGGCCAGCAGCATAATCAAGGATAAGTCACACCCTGGCCACTCCCGCTACTCCCCTCTACCATCAGGCAAATGGGAAAGAAGTGTAAAAACACACACCACCAGATTCAGGGACAGTTTCTTCCCAGTTGTTATCGGGCAACTGAATCATCCTACCATAACCAGAGAGCAGTGCTGAACTACTAACTACCTCTTTGGTGACCCTCGGACCATCCTTGATTGGTCTTTGCTGGCTTTACCTTGCACTAAACATTATTCCCTTATCATGTATCTATACACTGTAAATGGATCGATTTAATTCATATATTGTCTTTCTGCTGCCTGGTTAGCACGTAACATAAGCTTTTCACTGTACCATGTTACACATGACAATAAACTTAACTGAGTACTGCCTTGCTCACCGACGTCCCTCCTCGCTCACCGATGTCACTCCTCACTCAGCCGCCGGGCCTGTCCATGTCTCTTGTTATCGGTGCTCACTTCGGTCCCGGGCTCGTCCTTGTTTGCAGTGGCCACCGCCCAAGTCTGTTGGGTTGTAAGCTATCCAAGCAATATGATGTGTTGTTCCTCCAGTTTGTGTGTGGCCTTGTGGAGGAGGCCAAGGACATAAGGTCAGAATGGGAATGGAAAGAGGAGTTAAAATGGTTACAACTGGGAGATCCAACATGCCTTGGTGGACTGAATGAAAGTGTTTAGCATCCCGATAAAAGGCTTTCTATGGCACATCTGTAGAAGTTGGTGAGAGTTGTTGGGATATGCCAAACTTCCTATTACTTCGAAGAAAGTAGAGAAATTGGTGTGCTTTCTTGGCAATTGCTTCAATATTGATGGTCAAGGACAAGTTGCTGCCGATATTTACTCCTAGGAACTTGAAGCTTTCAATCGTTTCTACTTCAGCGCCGTCAATGCATACTGGTGTATGTGTAATGCTTCGCTTTGTGAAATCCATCAAGGAAGTTATCTTCTCCTCTGGTGCCTTTGCAGATACTCAGCAGGACAACTGTCTCCAGAAATTAGCACTAATGCTTTGGTGGTTTAGACATTTTACCAGTTAAAGGCATTATCTAAGTACAATTGGATCTTGTTTCCAAGGTTGATTAAGTTTTGCTTCATTGATTTTCTACTCGGTCACTCAATGTGTCAATCAGCATCAACAGTGACCATATGTGACCATGAGGAAACAAGCAATTGCAGATGCTTTGTTTTTCTTTTATATATACTAACTTTTAAGAATTTCTTTGTTAATTTGTGTTCCCCTGTCGTTAGACAAATTAAGGGAACGCAGTTCTTGTTTTTCATATTTTGACCTTGGATAATAATATGTAATACTCGCTCTTCAGTTCCATTGCCAGCATGTATTTTTTTTCTCTCTTTCAAACGATAACAAGGACAGTGTTATGGCTATGCAGTGGCAAAATATGATCTTCTCTGTAGATGATATGTGCATGTACCTTTAACATAGTGACCCCACCACTACTAACCACTCCCCACATCACTGGTATAATTACAACCTTCCCACCCAGTTCTCTCTCTCTGGTTCCAGTGACAGACCACGGACAGCTAGGGCAGCAAAGTATGTGTATAATATGTATTATGAATAAACGGTAGTAAAGATACAGTGCGTTATGACGCATCTTTACATTCTCTATGTCGGGTGCTGTTGCTAGGAATGATGGGGGTAGGGAAGGGATTAGGTAGCTTACTGACTGTCTATTGGTCAGTTTTGGGCTTTACAGTGGTGGGAGGGGGGGGGAGGGGTCTCTTGTTTCTTATTTAGTGTTCTTTTGTGGAAAATCTGAACTACAAAAATGTCTGAAATGTCGTCACTTCTGGCTTCGCCCTAGATTTTTCTTCTTCTAGTATCATGAACTATTAGGCTTTAAGAGGTTAACCCTTTACATTCCACATGATTTTTACAAGCAATATGGATAAAGTTATTAACTTCCTTTCATGGAATGTGAATGGCTTGAACCACCCCATTAAGAGGAAACAATTTTTAAAGCTCTTCGCAGACTAAATGCTCAGATTATCTTTGCTCAGGAAACTCATGTAAGGCAAGATGACAATCAACGATTTTTCAAGTTTTGGAGAGGACAGCAGTTTCATTCAAATTCATAGGCTAAGGTGAAAGGAGTCTCTATTTTTATTGACTCCTCAATTCCGTTTGTTCATTATGAAACAATTTCTGATCCATATGGCAGATTTTTGGTGATTACCGGTGTTCTTTATAAGCAAAAAGTTGCTATGGTGAATGTTTACGCACCAAATATTGATCACCCTGAGTTTTTTAAACAGTTAATTGCATCCTTTCCTAATGACTACTTTATAATAGATTCTCGGCTAGTTTCATCGGTCACTGCATGTGAGTACGATGCAATTGCTATTTCTGATCACGCACCATTGAAACTATCAATCAAACTACCTGATTCCAAGTTTAGTGCTAAACAATGCCGATTTAATGCTACTTTGCTTCAAGACTTAAACTTTATTAGTTTTTATTAAAGATCAGATTGCTTTTTACTTCTTGACAAACTCTACTGAAGAAATATCCAATGGTGTAGTCTGGGATGCTTTTAAGGCATATATTCGTGGACAAATTATTTCATACTCCGCGGGATAAAAAAAAATAACTCAAAAGGAAATACGTACATTAGCTGACGAGATTAAAGAAATTGATAAAAAATATTCAAAAGCTCCTAGTTTAGAGCTCTATAAGAATAGAGTTGAACTTCAATTGAGATATGATTTGTTATTAGTATCACCGATTGAGAACCAGCTACGTAAAAACAAAAGTCAATTTTATATACATGGCGAAAAATCTGGCAAATTACTTGCTAATCAGTTGAAAGCGGTGTCGGCCAAGCGTCAGATTACTAAAGTGAGTAAACGGGATGGTACACTAACTGTAGACCATGACGAAATTAATAAATCCTTTCAGGAATTTTATACCTCCCTATACCAATCAGAATTTCCTACTGATTCCAATATAATGCATGAGTTTTTAAAGAAACTGAACTTACCAAATTTACCATATAATGAGTCTCTGTTGTTAGATGAACCCATCACGGAAGAATAAATACAGAAAGCAATTCTTTCAATGAATTTTGGTAAAGGTCCCGGTTTAGATGGGTTTACAGTAGAATTTTGAAAGTATTTTTCAAATTTATTGTCTCCCTGGCTATGCAAGGTATTTAAAGAAATCTTTTTAAGGAATAGATTACCACAATCTTTTTATGAAGCATCTATTTCTTTAATCCTTAAAAAAGATAAAGACCCTACTGAAGTGACATCATATAGACCTATATCACTGTTAAATGTAGATTTTAAAATTCTTTCCAAAATATTAGCTATGAGATTGGAAAATATTTTACTGCAAATTATCTCTGAAGATCAGACAGGTTTTATTAAAAATCGTTACATACTTTAACGTTAGGAGATTAATGAATATTATATATACAGCGCCAAATAAAACCCCAGAGTGTGTCATTTCACTTGATGCCGAGAAGGCGTTTGATAGTGTAGAATGGGAATACTTATTCAATACACTTGAAAAATTTAAGATTGGTCCAAAATATATTTCTTGGATCTAGCTGATATATCATATACCTCAGGCTTCTGTACTTACTAATAATCAGAGATCCCCTTTTTTCAGGCTCTTTCGAGGTACTAGACAGGGCTGTCCCTTAAGTCCTTTACTATTTGATATTGCTTTGGAACCTTTGGCCACCGCTATTAGGGAATCCCCTAATATTTCTGGTATTGTCCGCGGGAATAAGGCACATAAGCTATCTCTTTATGCAGATGATCTGTTATTATTCATTTCTAACCCTGAGAAATCTATTCCGGCAATAGTAGCATTACTTAATCAATTTAGTAGTTTTTCTGGTTATAAACTAAATCTTAGCAAGAGTGAGCTTTTTCCATTAAATAATTTAGTTTCGAACTATTGACAGTTTCCACTTAGATTGACTACCGAAAGTTTAACTAATTTTATGCCTTTAATTTACCATATTAAGCAACAGTTTACTAAATGGTCACCAATGTCCTTATCTTTAATCGGCCGAATCAATGCTATTAAAATGTTCATCTTACCTAAATTTCTGTATTTATTTCAGACGATACCAATTTTTACTGCCAACTCTTTCTTTGATGTTATAGATTCCAAAATGTCTTCATATATATGGCAGAATAAAATTCCAGACTAAGTAAAAAATACTTACAGAAATCAAAAAAAGATGGTGGTTTGGCATTGCCAAACCTTAGATTCTACTATTGGGCAGTCAATGTTCGTTATCTAACATTTTGGACAAAAGATTTAGAAGATACCCAATGCCCAGGATGGATAAACCTTCAATGTGATTCCTTACAAGGGCTATCATTGGCTTCTATTCTAGGGGCCTCGTTACCTTTTCCAATTACGAGATTGAATAAATATACGACTAACCCAATAATAAGACATACGTTTCGAATATGGTTTCAATTTCGTAAGTTTTTTGGACTAAATTATTTTATCTTTTCGAGTCCTATCTTATCCAATTTTCTCTTCCAACCTTATAGTACTGATCAAGCCTTTTTGTTATGGAAGAGGAAGGGATTAGTAGCTTATCGTGATTTGTTTTTGGATGGTTGTTTTATGTCTTTCGAACAACTCTCCAATAAATATAATTTACCTAAGTCACACTTTTTTAGATATTTACAAATTAGACATTTTTTGAAGGCTACTCTACCCTTTTTTCCGCTACCACATCAAACCGAAATGTTGGAAAAAAAATTACATTTGAACCTTATCAGAAAGGATTAATAATGACTATTTATGAGTTGATTTTGAAATTACAAATAGATATATTTGATAAAATTAAGAATGACTGGGAAAGAGAACTCCAAATTTCTCTATCTATAGAGAAATGGGAGAGAATTCTTCAATTAGTCAATACCTCTTCAATGTGTGCAAGACATGCTCTGATACAATTCAAAGTGGTTCACAGAGTTCATATGTCAAAAGATGTTAGCTCGTTTCTATGGTCATATAAATCCTACCTGTGACAGATGTAACTCTGAAGTGGCTTCACTGACCCACATGTTTTGGTCCTGCCCACTTTTGGAAAAATATTGGAAAGACATTTTTGATACTATTTCTGTAGTCTTATGTATTGATTTACAACCTCATCCTATTACTGCAATTTTTGGGCTACCTAGATTCTATTCATTTGTCCCGCTCCGCCCATCGGTTGATTGCTTTTACCACACTAATCGGCAGAAGATCTATTTTACTTAAATGGAAAGACTCCAACCCTCCGACCACACTCCATTGCTACACTGAAACGATATCATGTTTAAATTTAGAAAAAAATCAGGAGTGACATTGTTGAACCCTTGGTTAAATTTGATAAGACTTGGGGAACATTTATTCAACACTTTCACACAACATAAATTGCTCCCTCTCTAACCGTTATAAAAACTATTTTTCCTTTATACGGTGGAATGAACTTGACGACAAACAGACTTAAATTGTTGAAATTCTCAGTTCAGATTCTGTTTTGCTTTGTTTTTTGTTTTTGTTTTTTTTTCTTTCTTTTTTTCTTTAGTTTAGGGGGGTTTTGTTTCTTCCTTTTTTCCTCTTTTTTTGTCTTTTTATCTTTGTGTTTTTTCTACATGTATAAATTTTCTTTTAAATATTTAACTATATTTACATAGAGACCGGGAGGTCTATATTCAATGTGTATTTTGACACTGGACTCATATTAGGTTATACCTGTTATTAATGTAATCCTGATCCCTATGTATCAATATCATTGTTATGTTTATCATTACTCTTTTTGCTCTGTCTTTTTTGTTTTGTTTTTGTTTTTTGGGAAAAAACTAATAAAAAGATTTTAAAAGAAAGGAATTGCAGATGCTGGTTTACAAAATAAGACACCTTGCAGATGATAGCAGGGACTCTGAACAGGTTGGGAGAGTAGTCAAAGAAGTGGCAGATGGAATACAGCATAGCAAAGTGTGGAGTCATGCATTTTGGTAGTATGAATAAAGGCAAAGACTATTTTTTAAATGGGGAGAGAAGTCAGAAATCTGTGCAAAGGGACATGGGAATACTGGTACAGGATCCGAAAAAGTTTTAATTTGCAAGTTGAATTGGTAGTAAGGAAGGCAAGTGCAATGCCAGCATTTATTTCGAGGGGACTAGAATATAAAACGGGGATGTAATGCTAAGGCTTTATAAGGCACTGGTCGGATGGCATTTGGAGTATTGTGAGCAGTTTTGGGTCCTATATCTGAGGAAGGATGTGCTGGCGTGGAGAGGGTCCAGAGGAGGTTTACGAGAATGATCCCATGAATTAATGGGTTAACATATGATGAGCGTTTGACGGCACCGGACCTCTATTCACTGGAGTATAGAAAGATAAGGGGAGACCTCATTGAAAATTACCGAATAGTGAAAGGCTTGGATAGAGTGGATGCAGAGAGGATGTTTCCACTGGTGGGAGAGTCGAGGACCAGAGGTCATAGCCTCAGAATTAAAGGATGTTCCTTTAGGAAGGAGATGAGGAATTTCTTTATTCAGAGGGTGGTGAATCTGTGGGATTCATTGCCCCAGAAGGCTGTGGAGGCCAAGTCAATGGTTATTTTTAAGGCAGAGATAGATATATTCTTGATTAGTACAGGTCTCAGGGGTTCTGGGGAGAAGGCAGGAGAATGGGGTTAAGAAGGAAAGATGATTGAATGGTGGAGTAGACGAT
Source organism: Malacoraja senta (assembly GCA_038087875.1). Classification (NCBI taxonomy): domain Eukaryota; kingdom Metazoa; phylum Chordata; class Chondrichthyes; order Rajiformes; family Rajidae; genus Malacoraja; species Malacoraja senta. The sequence goes on along the minus strand of CM075981.1, from coordinate 64,271,571 downwards.
GGGCCATGATTGAATGGTGGAGTAGACGATAGGCCGAATGGCCTAATTCTGCTTCTATCACGTATGAACACTTATTTAAATTCAAAAGTCCAAAGTATGTACGTACATTTATTTCTACAAATGACAGGACAGGTTTTGTCTGTCTCTCCATTTTAAGTAATTGTTCATTCTTATTGGTCAAGCCTGTTTAAATGGCTTTCCCATCTCCTTCTCCTTGTCCGTTTCCACCTATGTGGAAGGTTCCACCTTCCTCAAGCCTGACAATTTTTACCTGTTCTATCCTTATCTTACACTTTATGTCTATTCATCTCTGTTTGTCCAACTATCTGACTATCAAAAACTCACCTCACCTGTATCCACCTATCACTTGCCAGGCTTTGTCCTGCTCGTACCACTTTTCCAACTTTTTCATCCCCAACACGATCAGTCCGGAGTAGGATCCCGACCCGAAACGTTACCTATCCATGACCTCCAAAGATTTGTGTTTTTTTTAAATAAACCAGCATCTGTAGTTCCTTGTTTCTCCAAAGATGCTGCCTGAACAGTAGAGTTACTCCAGCACTTTGTGTCTTTTTCTGTTTCCATGTAACTTCCCACAGTGATCATAAGACATTGTCTCTTAAGAACAGGCTTCCACTTTCACCACAGGAGACCACTTAAGAGAAGCTCTTTAGAAGTCCTGTTAAAACATTTAACATTAGACTTCAAAACCATTGAACCTAAACATTGAGCATGGGATATATCCTGATTCTGTCCTAGGCAAAGCAGGCAAAGACAATAAATAAATATTATTTTAATTGGCCCTCATCAACACCATTGATTACAATATTCTGGAGGCATGGTTAAGGTATTGTGTGATTCTGTGTCTACTTATGGACATCTGTAAAAATGGAAATCGTTTGTAACCCAGGACAGCTTGTATTCCTTAACATACGACAGTTAATCCAAGTTCCTTGATCCTTGGATGATCAATACTGCATTCTTGAGGCATTGTCTCATTTCAATGCTTTTGATGGCAAGGGGAGCTGTGCTTGATAAAGACCACACTTCGAACCCCCACTCAAAGTGTTCCTTTGCATTGAAATTGCCATACCAGGTCATTAGTTGAAATTGCTTAAACTTCTAAGAAAGTAGAGGGGCAAGTGCACCTTCTTCGTCATTACATCTATGTACTGTGCCCAGTGCAGGTCATCTGAGGTGTTAACGCCCAGGATTAGGGCATCTATAATATCAGTGCCCTATAATAGCATGATAACCTGCCTCAATGACTACCATCGGTAGGACTTATATCCATCATAATTAAGTGCTCCGAGAGTTGGTAATGGCGTACATCATTTCCTACTTCAGAAATGATGTGGATCCACTTCAATTTGCCTTTCACCACAACAGGTTAACAGCAGATGCTATCTCACTGGCTCTCCACTCTGCTCTGGACCACCTGGACATCACGTATATGCTGCATCTGGAACATATATGGCGTCTACAGTTCATTGACTAGAGTCTAAATGCAATCTATCATAACTATACAAGTACTCAATGCATTTTACCCTCACTTTATCGTAGCCTCAATCAACCACATTCCAATGCTACATTGCAGCGCAAAGATTCGATGATCATTTGTTAAATTGGTGGATCCTAAATGGCGTAAAGATTATGACACACAGTTAACACTTGCCCACTCAGTGGATCGCAGGCAGCATCTATCTATATTACTAAAAGTCTGATCTTGACCGCTTTTGGCTCGCTGTGCTGTGATTTCCGAGAAAACGCCGCCACCTACGTTTTTTTTTGGTTGAAGTAAAAAGGCGGTGCAAATGGTTGTTTGGGGGGGGTTTTGGGTTGAAGTAAAAAGGCACTGCAAATGGTTGGGTGACATTTTTACTTCAACCCAAAACCCCCCCAAACAACCATTTGCACTGCCTTTTTACTTCAACCCAAAACCCCCCAAACATCTATTTGCACTGCCTTTTTACTTCAACCCAAAAAACCCCAAACAACCATTTGCACTGTCTTTTTACTTCGACCCAACCCCCCCCCCCAAACAACCATTTGCACTGCCTTTTTACTTCAACCCAACCCCCCCTCCACCCAAACAACCATTTGCACTGCCTTTTAACTTTAACCCATAAACCCCCCCAAACAACCATTTGCACAAATGGATTTGAATTTGTTGGCCTTGCACTCTGCTTGAAATGGAATTTCAAGGAATAGCCGTAAGTCAACTGCCAGCCCACCAGCCGTAAGCGAGCTGCCAGCACATCGGGCTTGAGGGGCTGAGCTGCCACCCCAAGAATCCATTTGGCCCACAATGTCTATACTAGCCCTCTGGAGACCAGTAGTCCCTGCAGCCAACAACACCCATACCAGCGCTCCAGAAAGCCCCCCCCCCCCACTGGCCACCAATATTGGAATTGGTGGAGTGGTGGAATATTGCGTTGGGGGACCAACCCTCCCGTGTGAACATGGGACCCAACGGGTCCCACTTAGTCTAGTACATAACTAAAAATGTGATCTTGTTATCTTCCGGTTTCGCGGTCTTTTTATTTACGCAAAAACGATACGCAATAGTGCTACGATTTTTCGCCAGCTCACTCACCGTTCTCCTGTCCCGCGAGTGCACCATGTTTCGTTCCGATCAGTTGAATGTTGTAAAAGTTAGCGAGGTTTAAAAATCTTAAAAACCGCGTGTGCGCAGATCGATCTCCTCTCCGACCAGTCAGCGCCGTGTGGATTAGTCTCTTCTCCTGTCACTCCCCGGGTCGGTCCGGCCATTCCTGCGCCATTGTGTCTTTACTGGAGCTGAGGATGGCCAGCGGAGGTCTCCAACCGGACACAATTTTTGGAGGAACCGGAAGTGGCCCGGCCCAACCCGGCCCACCCCGGCCTGGAGTCGGAGATTTTGCTGATGTTGCCAAACAGAAAGCGAAGACTCTGATCCCAGCGGAGGAGAACAACCAGCGACCTGCGCCCGCTGTGAATCCCCATCGCACCTCCAGCCCCAGCCTCTACCCCTCTGGTCCCCCTCGCTGGCTCCTGCCCCCCTCCCCGTGATAGCTCCCTCTCCCCCATGGCTCTTCCCCTGTCTTTTCTCCGAGCTCTTCCCCCTCCCCCCACACACCCCTCTACCCCCACAACCCCCCCACCGCCCTCTCCCCACAACCCCGCCACCCACACAACCCACAACCCTCCCCCTCCCACATCCCCCCACAACCCCCCCATACCACTATTGCCCCCACAGCCCCCCCCCCGCCCACACCTCCCCCACAACCTCCCCCACACACCTATCCCCCCACATCCCCCCTCCCCCACAACCGCCCCTCCCCCCACAACCGCCCCTCCCCCCACAACACCCCCATACCATTATTCCCCCCCACCCCCCCCACAAACTCCCCCACACACCCATCCCCCCACATCCCCCCCCCTACTGTGCAGAGTACCTGGAGACATTGCAAGTACACCATATTTCATCACTCAGCAACAGAACTCAAACATTTCACTTCATTCCCCTGAACCAGGTGCAGACCTTAAGCCTATATCTTATATCTCTCACACATACAACCGGTTATTCAACAAGAGCAGTGATGTCACCCACACAGGTTGTATGATATACATTGATACATTCCCAATTCCTCTGCAGGAGAAGATGGAGCAGAAGCAGAAACAGCATGAATTAACTGGAGGAGATTCCTACTTGCATGATCTAACTGGCCATTGTCCAAAACTCTTCCATTACCAAGACCACTAGAGAAGGAAGCACCTGCACATTTAACTTTCCTGGCTTCTCTCCCATCTCATGGTACCTTCTGACAGAAGCTGCAAATGGTACAACCTACTTCTCCCATCCAACTCAATCTTTACGGCCTCTAGCCTTTTCACATTTTAGTTCCTCACAAACTGCCACCTTGCCAAGCAGTGCAGGAAGTTGAATCAACAGTTGACATCACCAGCTTAGATATGGACATTAATTAATCGAGGAGGGAGGTGAGATCCATACACAAGCAGTACCAGCTCACATTACATACTTATTTTTCTGCTGAAGCCTCACATGAAGATCGTGCCAGGCTGCGAAAGCCTCTGCTCAAGGTGAAGGAGCATAAAGAAGTCGAACACCAACTTGATATGGGCGGCACACAGTGACACAGCTGCAGAGTTGCTGCCTTACAGCGCCAGTGACCTGGGTTCAATCCTGACCAACGGTGCTGTCTGTACGGAGTTTGTACGTTCTTCCTGTGCCCATATGGGTTTTCTCCGGGAGCTCCAGTTTCCTCCCACACTCCAAAAGAAGTGTGAGGTTAATAGTAAGATTAAATGAGAACTTACCAGTTTGAAGTTTGATCTTTATTTTATGAGGAGTAACATTGAAGGGTTACGTGAAGAAGACCCCGTCCAGCCGCACACTCGTCAATCTTTCAAAGCAGCGGAGTGACAATCACAGACGATAATTACTGAAGTATGATAGTAAGATGCATAAAGACTTAGAACTACCAGCTTGATCCTTTTATGAGGGTGGGAGCGGAGGGCACGTAATCCCTCAACGTTACTCCTCATAAAATAAAGATCAAACTTCAAACTGGTAAGTTCTCGTTTAATCTTACTATTTTACTTCGGAGTCACGTGAGTGACTACTTGAAGATTTCAAAGCTCTGTGATTTCACACCGTGGATTAAAATCCAGGTGCTCACTGCACTGATTGACTCTATTTGAGTAAGCACAATCAACAATGCATAACCACAACATTAAATGTAATCAGTTAATGGTTCTATTTATTTTAACAAAAGTAACAAATTAGGCCCATTTATTACAATGGGGGATTTAATACTGAATCCAGCACGGCATCACTAAACACCCCGAGATCTTTAATCTCCTTATGGTAATACTTGTGAAACATCTGTTCACTTGCCCATCCTGCGGCCGCGAGGATAAGGTCTATTGGCACATCTGAATCCCTGGCCGCCGTTGTTGATGCCGCCCTGGTGGAATGAGATCTAAATTTATCAGTATCAATACCTGAATAAATCAACACCTGTTTCAACCATCTTGAAATTGTCTGTGTTGACACTTTCTTATGAGGCTTTTTATGACTAATAAAAAATGCCAATTCTGTGCCTCTTAAGATTCTTGTTGTTTCTATGTAACATTTTACATATGTTACTTCACATAGCCATGGATCTGTAGGATATGTTGAAAAACTCCAACTTACATCCCGTGAACCCAGGTCTACTTTGCTTCAGTAAATCATAGACATAGAATGTAACGGCATCGCCCCTACCTTCATTCTGTCAATTCTTAGTTTCTGTAATGTTTGAACTCTCTGAGCTGAAACTAATGCCATGAGCATAACCAATTTCATGGTGATGTTTGGCTAATGACAGAGTTTCAATAGGATTCCAATCCTCAGCAGCATCAGTACATCTTTTACATTCCAGATTTCTGTATACCTAGGTCTAGGAGGATTGGAGTTGAAAATTCCTTTCATAAACCTACAGACCCAAGTATGTGATCCTATTGGATTTTGTTCTGATTCACTGCTTAAATATGCAGAGTGCACTTATTGATTGCACTATAACTTAATTTTAATTTGTAGTTTAGAGTTTAAAGAAACTCTATTACATCTGAAATTTCTGCTGTGTTATATGCAATATTCTTTCCTGAACAAAACACCTCCCATTTCTTTATATAGGAAATGTACTGCTTCTGGGTACTATTCCTCCAGGCTGCTGTCATAACATCCACTGTACGATCTGATAATCCTTTTCCAAGATATGGCCTTCTTAGAATCTGCAAATCAACAAACCAATACGATCATGTAAAAGATGTGGTTCATCAGTTACAGGGTGTACAAGCAGTTTTATCTGCTTTGGAATAATCATAAGGTTTTTTTTGATCATTTTTAACACCAGTGGGTACCATAGCTGTGTAGGCCAATCTGGTACTACCAAAATCCCTGGGGCTGAGTCTTGTTTAATTTTCTGTATGCATCTGTTAATTAAACAAAAATGGTGGAAATGCATACAGAAACATACCACCCCAATGTAACGAGAAAGCATCCACCGCTACTGCACCAGGATCAGGTTCCCATGACACATATTTAGGCAATTGGTGGTTTAGTCTTGATGCAAACAAATCAATCTCTGGCATTCCAATTTGTGTTATAATTTGTGTAAATATTTCCTGATTTAACATCCATTCTGTATTATCATTAAATTTACGTGATATTTTGACTGCAATTAAGTTAAATTTTCCTGGTAAATATATTGCTGACAGCCAAATTTTTCATGGCAATACACCAGGTCCAAATTTCATTTGGCAATCTATCACATGATTCTGATTTGATACCACCCATGTGATTTAGGTATGCTACAGCTGTAGTATTGTCAACCTGTACCTGAACATGCACATTTCCCATATTAGTGCAATAAGCTTTAAGGCCATGAAATGCTCCTAACAGCTCTAGGTAATTTATTCCTTAATTTTCAAGCAAAGGTACTTCATCGACATTCCACCTACCTCCACAGCTGGAAATCATGTTAGTTGCGCCCATCCAAGAGCACTTACATCAGTCTGTAGAATGACGGAAGGTGTTTCTACCAGAACTTTTCTGGAAGCATTGGAGACATTGTTAATCCACCATTCTATTTCTGTAATGGATCCAATTGTTAATTTCATGGCCTGTCAAAATGCCCTGTATTCATTTTTAATGCTTGTACCTTAGCCTTCTGTAAACATTGATAATGCAATGGTCCAAACCTGACAGCTGGAAACCCAGCAATTAATTTGCCCAGCAAGCTTGCCACTTCTCTAATTGAAGGCTTGTCCTCGTTTATGAGTTTAGTGCAATCTTCAATTAACTGCAGCCTTATCTTTTGGCAAGGTGATTACCATGTGTTCAGAGTTAATTGTGAACCCTGGCTAATCAATTATTCTTGCTTGGTAACAATTTTGATTTTTGTAGGTGAATAATGAAACCCATTTTTTCAAAATGTATTTGACTCTAGATACTGACAATATTGCAGTAGCCAAAGTGTCCCGCACAATCAGAATATCCTCTAAATAAACCATTAATACGTGGCCCTCAGCTCTTAGCAGAGCTAAAATTGGTTTGAGTAATTTTAGTGTATAATCTTGGTGCTGATGTCAGGCCATTGGGCAATGCTTTAAATTGCCATAACTGACATCCATCTAAATTTCAAATATCTTTGATCATTACCATGCATTTCATAGAATAATATGCATTTTTCAGATCTGTGCTTGCCATGTAGCAATTCTTTGTGACCAGCTGAATGGCATTTAGTAAATGTTTCCATTTTGGAATGTTTCTATTGTACATAAAGGTTTAAGATTTTTCAGATCCGAAAGGATTCTACATCCACCATCCTTTTTTGTTCTGGGAAATATTTGACACAAACTGATGGTGTTGTTCTACTGACTTTTCTATTACCTCCTTTTCCGCATAAAATTTTCAATTCTCCCTTGATCAACTTATTCTGTTCCTTTGAGAAAATCCGTGACCAGTTTGAATTATGCTGAATTGGAGTATCCAAACGTGAACTCAATTTTGAAGCCTACAATGCTACATAGAATAAATGAATAATTTGTTATTGATTGTCATTCTTTTAGGAAGAATCGTAACCTTCCCCCTATTTGTGAGTGTGAAACATTTGTTGTGTTTCTTACCAGACCAAGCCCCCCTACCTCGGGGTTTGCCACCGGCAATTGTTGTCCCCTTCTAGTAGGCACATTGTAACCTCCACGTATCCTTGGTGCAGCACGTCAACGTGTATACGAGAATGATAGGCTTGTTCCTTCTCCTGCACCAGCATTTCGCCTGTAGGGATACTGCCTTCGCACGGCTCTGCTCAGCATAGGTAATCCTTTAGCTTCTTTGCTAGATTTTCTCCAAAAAGCAGATTTAGGCATTTGTATATTGGATGGTTTGCAGAGCCTGCATACTTAGGATGAATATTTGGTGTTATTGTATTTTTACGAATACAATTTATTTCAAAGTGCGCACTACACATGAGTGCTAAGGCATTTTGTTGTGAATTCGATATAAAATCTTCATCCAATACCTCCATAGTTAATTCCTGGGGCTGATGGGAGAGTAGATAATTTATAGTCATAGCTATTTCCTCTCTCAAAGGTTCCCCTGTTACTGTGGGAACAGCAAACTTTTGTGCCAGCCTTGGAACATTTTAGGTCTGATAATGGACTCTGGTCCTGATATAAATCATCATTGAATCTAGATATTCATCTTTATGTTGGGTAATTTCTGGCTCCCCTGTTTCAGGTAAGTCTCTGCCAGATTCCCCCTGCGCGGGCTCTCTTGTAGGCCCACGGATAGGCAGCCCTGTTTCAGGTGCTGCTGGCGCTGGCTCAACTCTAGGCCAACGCTTCATAATGTTTTCTTTTGAAATTGTCGGTGCTGGCACATATGTACGGTTGTACTGTCTTTGCTCAGACATTTCTGGTACTGGCTCTCCAGTAGGCCAGCACATATATTGCCTTTTTACGGGCATTCCTGGCACTGGCTCTCCTGTAGGCCAGCACATATATTGCCTTTTTGCGGGCATTTCTGGCACTGGCTCTCCTGTAGGCCAGCACATATATTGCCTTTTTGCGGGCATTTCTGGCACTGGCTCTCCTGTAGGCCAACCACTGTAATAGCTTTGCACAGGTATTTCTGATGGCTCTCCTGTAGGCCACCCTTGTGCCTGCTTTATTGGCCAACACCGACCTAAATCCTCCTGTGGGAGTTCTTTGTAAATCATTTTTCCCCTCAGGAGCTCTAAGCTAGCGACCCTTGCAGCCATAACATTTTCTGCTTCAGGAGGGTATACCTCCGGGTCTGACTCATCCGAGTCTACAGGTCGGGCTGACTTTTGTCCAGCCTTGCGCCCCGCCGCCGGCGGTTTAACAGCACATTCGACCGCAACAGGAGTTAAATGGCTTCGATGCCACTGACTCCTCTGCCTGACGCCCGCTACCCTTAGAATCTGGGGTTTTACCTGCGGTGCGTTCCTGTCCTCTCCTTCCCCTACGCTCTTTTCCCATTGTAACTTGTGTGGACCTCTACCAACACGTCTGAGCGGGAAGAAAAGCACCCTGTAAGTGAAAATGAAACCACTTACCTTCCGACTTTTACTTTAACTTTGCTTTTTACTCACCGCCTGGAGGAGCTCCTGCTCCTCCACACACGGTCATGAACGCCATGCGTCTGATCGATATGACGCGTGTGCGGCTGGACGGGGTCTTCTTCACGTAGTCACTCACGTGACTCCGAAGTAAAATTGGCTTACCAAAACCAATTAACTTACCAAAGTTAATTGGCTTTGGTAAGTTGTAAATCGCTGGTCGACACGAACTCGGTGGACTGAAGCGCCGGTTTCTGCACATTATCTCTAAAGCTTTGCTGAGTGCCTGGGCTCAGTGTATCTAAAGTGGAGCAGGCTCTCTCCCTCCGTTTGCTACGATGAAGCAGTGTCCCAGAACTAAACTCTAGCAACCCATTACAGCACAATCATTATTTACCAAAAGTTGTCGTGATGCAGATTGCTGTTATCAGACTTTGAATACATTTCACATTACAGCAACACATTTTCAAAAGATTTTCTCCCTATCACCCATGAAGAAGACTGAGAAATCTAATTTGCTTTCTGCTCTTCCCTCTTCTACCAGCTTGTCTTGTTCTTTGTGACCTCTGCTCAATCAGAGAAGGTCCTGTTTCATATTTCACCATACTATCCACCTGACTTGCCATTTTCAAGGAACCATGCACTTGTACTTCCAGGTCTCTCTCTTCTGCAACACTCTCCAAGACTCTACCATGTCCTTCAAAGGAATTGACCATTGGAATGAATGAAATACGTTTTATTCTGATTGTGATGATTTGTAGTGATGTGGTAATGCTGCTGTCCTATATCTTATGCATGGATGTGTTTCGCCCAGGTTGATATCTATGCCGGAGCTATCTTTATTCAACTTGCTTTACAATGGGACTTGTATATTGCTGTGATTGGCCTACTCATGATAACTGCAATCTACACAGTGGGAGGTAGGTCTTGTCATCTCTTCTGACATTAAGTAGGTTTATATGAATTGATCATTATTAGTGCCACTATTTACATTAGTAGTCAGAATCACTCAGCATGTCCATCAAGTCCACACTAGCCATCAACCACCCATTTATACCCATCTTACATTAACTAATTTAATTCTCCCCACATTCCCATCAACTCCATCCAGTGGAGACAGTTTACACTGGCCAGTTGCCAACATTTTTAGGATGTGGGAGGGAATCTGGAGTGCTCAGAGGAAAATCTTGCCATTATAGGGAGGACTCCACCGGAACATCTCCTATGGTTGGTGGATTTATAGATATTTCCCTTACGCAGTAGGGATCCTCAGAGATTGTTATAAGAACATGAAAAATAGAATTGACTGATTTAACCTTTGTCCTCCACATAATCCTTCATTCCTTTGTTGTACAAAAACCTGTCGACCTCAACCTTCATGAATTAATGCTCATCTACAAAGGAAAATGTCTTCATAGCATCGGGTCTGTCAAATCCTCTCAGAATCTGATGTGTTCCAAAGAGATTACCTCTCACTTTTCTGAGAGTATTGGCCGAACAATCCATAGCCAAATCTTCTCATGACATAGACACTGGTCAATGTTGAGTTTATTGACTTACACATGTTGCAGCTGCAAACCTTCCACACCCTGCCATCCCTATTAAAACCTGCTATCCATATTAAAATTTAAATACTAAATCCTGGAATGCCACGCACAGGTCTGATCTTCCAACCCAAAGAATGAGTGATGGATCTCAAAGGTGGTTCCTAGGATGATGGGTTTGCACCATAAAGAAAAATTAGATCTGGTACTCTCTTGAGCTCAACAGAGTGAGAGGTGACCTAATTGAAGCATACAATGTACTTAAAGAGTTTAGAATATAGAACATAAAACAGTATAGCTCCGGAACAGGTCTCTTGGCCTGCAATGATGGTACTGAATACAACGCTAAGTTAAATTAATTTCCTCTGCCTGCAAGTGATCCACATCCCTCCATTCCCTGCATCTCGATGTGCGTATCCAAAAGCCTCTTAAATGCTATTAGTGATTTACATCCAAATCATTTATATAGATCACAAACAACAGAGATCCCAGTGAAACTCCACTGGGCACAGACCTCCAGCCAGAATAACACCCTTCCACTACAATGTTCTGTCTTCTATGAGTAAGATCCCTGGCCCCAAAACAGTTCCAAATCCAAATAACTAAGTCATCATGGATCTTCTGCATCTTCAGCTTCTGGATCAGCTTATTATGCGGAACTTTATCAAGTTGCTTCATAAAAATTCATATGGACAATATCGGGCGGCACGGTGGCGCAGCAGTAGGGTTGCTGCCTTACAGCACCAGAGACTCGGGTTTGATCCTGCTTACGGGTGCTTGTCTGTACATTCTCCCCGTGACCTGTGTGGGTTTTCTCCGGGATGTCCAGTTTCCTCCCACATTCCAAAGGCGTACAGGTTTGTAGGTTAATTGGCTTAGTATAATTGTAAATTGTCCCTAGTGTGTATAGGATAGCGTAAGTGTGCGGGGATCGCTGGTCGGCGTGGACTCCATGGGCCTAAGGGCCTGTTTCTGCACTATATGTCTAAACAAAACTAAATTGAAGATCCACTGCCCTACCCTCGTCACCTCAAAAAACACAATCATTTTTGTACGATATGTCCTGTCGCTGACAATACCATGCTCACTATCAATTAGTGGCCCATTCTCTTCCAAATGGGAGTATATCCTATCATATAGAATCCTCTCCAATACCTTCCCAACCACTGATGTGATGCTCATTTCCCAATTTAGTGTGGATAAATATGAGGCTATCCACTTTGGTAGCAAAAACAGGAAGGCAGATTACTATCTAAATGGTGTCAAGTTGGGAAAAGGGGAAGTACAACTGGATCTGGGGGGTCCTTGTTCATCAGACAATGAAAGTAAGCATGCAGGTACAGCAGGCAGTGAAGAAAGTGAATGGCATGTTGGCCTTTATAACAAGAGGAGTTGAGCATAGGAGCAAAGAGATCCTTCTGAAGTTATATAAGGCCCTAGTGAGACCACACCTGGAATATTGTGTGCAGTTTTGATCTGCTAATTTGAGGAAGGACATTCTTGCTATTGAGGGAGTGCAGCGTAGGTTTACTAGGTTAATTCCCGGGATGGTGGGACTGTCATATGCTGAGAGAATGGAGCGGCTGGGCTTGTATACTCTGGTTTAGAAGGATGAGAGGGCATCTTTTTGAAACAGAAAATATTATTAAGGGTTTGGACATGCTAGAGGCAGGAAACATGTTCAAGATGTTGGGGGAGTCCAGAACCAGAGGCCACAGTTTAAGAATAAGACGTAAGCCATTTAGAACGGAGACGAGGAAACACTTTTTCTCACAGAGAGTTGTGGGTCTGCGGAATTCTCTGCCTCAGAGGGCGGTGGAGGCCGGTTCTCTGGATACTTTCAAGAGAGAGCTAGATAGGGCTCTTAAAGATAGCGGAGTCAGGGGATATGAGGATAAGGCAGGGACGGGGTACTGATTGGGGATGATCAGCCAAGATCACATTGAATGGCGGTGCTGGCTCGAAGGGCCAAATGGCCTACTCCTGCACCTATTGTCTATTGTCTGTCACGAGTATTTATTAAAACAAAAATATGCACAGTTATGAGTGCTTGATAATCATGTATCATGCTGATAAGCAACTGCAATCAGACTCAGTTATGAAGACTTGTAGACATGAAGCTGTGTTCCAGTGGATTGTCTCATGCGTTCTAATGTATTCTTTTGATTTATGTTTGAAGATTGATTTGTGCTACGTCTTTTATAGGTGGGCTGGCTGCAGTAATATACACGGACACACTGCAAACAGGGATCATGCTGCTAGGAGCTCTGGTTCTTATGATATATGGTATGTGTACCTAAATTATTATTATATTTCTGACATTGTAACTAAGGAGGAATATTCTTGAATTGGTATTCTGCTTTGAATGCTTTGAAGTCTGTTTAGTACCAAGGCAACTTCTAGAGGGCAGACAGGGCTTTGGTTTGAAGGTTCAGCTGAATGCTGTCATTTAACTTCAAAATCAACAATAACAATAGTACTGTAATGCTTTTGTAAAAAATCTTCGAAGGTATCTTCAAAGTTGTCTGAAAAGCTCCTTACAGCTTTTCCAATATACACCTGAAAATCTTTAAATAATGTTTCAGATGGTCACCCCAGGAATTGTACAACTTTTAACTGATAAAGAAAGTAGTAAGTTGCAATAGTGCAACCATAAGGTGCACATTAAACGTTGATTTATTTTCCTCCAGGAGACTTTCACCCGTTTTAATATAAGTTCCAGTTACCACTGTTAATACTCTATTATAAATTCAAATCTGTTCTAAAAGTGTTGTAAATGGTCAGAAAAAGCAATCAATCAACCATCTCTTTAACCAGAGTTACCATCTCTTTAACTCATCCATCAATCAACCATCTCTTTAACTCATAAACAGGAGTATCAGCAGATGGCTCTGCGAAAGCTCCTGGGTTCCTGCCCACCTCAGTGCTCTTGTGTACAGTTTCTTTCTTCTCTTTCCTGTTAGATGAGCTGCATCACACAACTTCCATGATCATTGCTCCCTATCAAGTTCAGTCGATTCAATTGAAAGAAAAATAGGAAGTGATGGAAAGTAGAGCAGGCAATTCACTATTTCCCACCATAGATTAGTGGGCAAAGTTCAAATGTATTCCATTAAAGTCATGGGGGTGACATCCAGTTGTATGCAATCTCAATTTCTGTTCAACTGACTCACTGAATTTTCTTTTTTCTTTAAGTAACACATTTGATTGAATTAAATCTTCATTCATTCATTAAACCCTAATTCTTACATTTGTTTCTACAATACTTGAGTCTTGTTCTCATCTGCACCATTGAGGACAATATGCAACTCAGTTTTTACATGCCTTTAATTTTCTGCCACTGCTTTAGTTTCTAGTTTTCCCCTGTATCTTGGGAGTTGGCACTCCATTCACAAGTTACGTTTGGTTTAAAAGGCTAAATGTCTATTCAATCAAGCTGCTAATATAGTTACTGTATATATTTAATATTTTATAATATAATAATATAATATAATAATATATTTAAGTCACTGGCATTTTGTAATTCTCTGTTGCGTTACCCACAACTGTTCACACCCAAAATATTACCAAAGAAAAAAATAATATTCAGTACCTAATTATTCTGTATTTGCACTTATACTTGGACATTTCCTTCGTATAAATTTTCACAACTCATTGAATGGTTTTCACTTCCCATCTTCATTCTTAAGTTGCTTTTGGGTAACTGATGGGCCTGTCTCACTTAGGCGATTTTTTAGGCGACTAATGGCGACTGTCATAGTCGTAGCAGGTCGCCGAAAAAACGGCGACTCGACCCCTCTACGACAATGTCTATGACAAGCTACAACAACCTACCACCTAGTTGATGTCAAGCTACAGCAAGCCCCCGATAACCGGCGATCCTATCGTCGCGACTTAGGACGTCCACCTACGACCACACCTACGACAACCTACACCTACGACAAGCAACGACCCGGTCGGTGACAACTGAAGACAATTCACGTCATTTTGGCCTCCAAAACAATGGAATCACCCAGTTTTCCTCTAAAAGGGGTTGTAGGGTGGGGTTTCCAATCATTCTGCGTCATGACTACCATGGAGCAACATCAGAGGGCATTGCTCTCACAAGAAGAAGAAGCCCTGCTGCTTGCAGATCAGCAAGACAGAAGGACAAGAAAAATGGGGAAGAAGCCCATGAAGAGGTTTGTGTGGTTGAAGCCTTTGTCCCTGAAGAGACACAGGTTGGGCCAGAATGACAACCTGATGACTGTGCTCCAGCAAGAAGATGAGACTGCCTTCGGAAACTTCACTAGGCTCTCCCCTGAGCTGTTTCAGGAGCTGAAGACACGGGTGGGCCCTCTCCTGGAGAAAAAGACCTTCATGAGGAAGCCACTGGAACAACGCCTGTGCCTAGCCATCACCTTCCGCTACCTGGCATCAGGAGACTCCTAGAAGAACCTCTCCTACAGCTTTCCTGTGGCCCACAACACCATTAGCAAGGTTGTCCGAGAGACCTGTGAGGCCATCATCAATGCTTATGAAGATGAAGTCATGGACTGGCCTAGTACACCAGATGAGTGGAAGAGAGTGGCACAGGGCTTTGATACCAGATGGAACTTCCAGCACACATGTCGGGCAGTGGACGGCAAGCATGTGGCCATCAGGTGTCCACCCAAGGGAGGTTCAATGTACTTCAACTACAAGAAGTTCTATTCCATCATACTCATAGCTGTGGTGGATGCAAACTACAACTTCCTGTTTGTGGATGTGAGCACACTTGGCAGTGTCGCAGATTGTAGGATCTGGAGAGAAACCTCCCTTGGGAATGCACTGGAAAAAGGAAGAGCAGGCTTTCCTGATCCAGAACCTCTTCAAGGAAAAGACAACCCTGACATCCCCTGCACACTGGTTGCTGATGATGCCTTCCCACTCAGGTCATGGATGATGAAACCATACCCTCACAGGCAGATGTCAAGGGAGCAGAGGCTCTTCAACTACAGGCTGTCCAGGGCTAGGAGGGTCGTGGAAAATGCCTTCGGCATCCTCGCCAGCAGATTCAGATCCACAACCTGATCTGTACCAGATGTGCAGCAGCACCAGCCATGGTGGAGGGTGACCGAGTGGACAACCAGACAGGCAATATCACACCAGGCTCATGGAGAAATGGAGGACATGCTGCACCGATGGTGGCACTGGAGAGATTGCCAGGAAACACCTACAACAAGAGAGCCAAGGACCAGAGAGAGCATCTCTGCACTTACTACAACTCCGAACTAGGCAGTGCACCATGGCAGAATGACATGATCTGAAGACCAGCAGCAAACATCCCACACCACAAACAGAAGTCCACCACTCCGGGAAGAGAGCCCACAATAGACCACAAGAAAAGGCTCTTTTCAGGGCCACCCACATCCTCCCAAAAGAGTTTAATTTTCAATGCAGTACAATGCTTGTGTTTGTGTTTGTTTTATTGATCAAAATATATGAAGTTTAAATATTTGAAAGTGATGCCATGAGACACTACTCTGAAATATAATATCTTCATACATCAATTTGCCTTCAAAATGTCAAGCATTTCCTTTATTGATATTGAAACAAGTTTTAACAACAAAAAAGGTTGATAATCACATAAAACCTGAAATTATCTGTAGTAAATCTATAAAGAATCATCACTTTAACAACAACAAAAAATGAAGTCAGCACCAGCGACAACCTACGTCACCTGACGACAACCTACGTTAACCTGGTGACAACCTACGACAGCACATACAACAGGAGAAGTCAAGCCCACTGTTGCCGATTGTCCCCGAAAATTGTTCAACATGTTGAAAATCCAGCGACGACCAGAAAGATGCTACGACTCTTTGGGCGACTGAGAACACTACTCATGACCATACAGGTGACACCCCGGCGACCATGTGGCGACAGCCTAGTCGCCTGTAGTTGCCCAAAAATTGCCTAAGTGGGACAGGCCCATGACTCTACTCTTACCATGTGTCACTCCTTCCCCTGCTTATGACAGGCAAATGCTTTCCACCTCCAACACTCACCTCCATCCAACCAATGTCTTACAATACACACAATACAATACAATACAATACCGTTTATTGTCATTTGAACCTCAAATGAAGTTCAAACGAAATTTGGTTTCTGCAGTCATACAACAAGAAAAGAACCAAGACACACACCAACACAATTTACACAAGCATCCATCACAGTGAATCTCCTCCTCACTGTGATGGAAGGCAAAGTCTTGTCTCTCCCCTGCTCTCCATTCTTCTCCCGATGTCAAAGCCCCCGGCGGGCGATGGTAAGTCCCGCGGCCAGTAAGGCCGTGCCGTGCGATGCAAGCCCGTGCTCCGGGTCTTGACGTTGGAGCCCTCAGCGGGCGCTAGCAAATCCCGCGGCCGTTAAAGCCGCGCCGGGCGATGTAAGGCCCCGCTCCGGGTCTTAATGTTGTAGCCCCCGGCAGGCGCTAGCAAGTCCCGCGGCTGTTGGAGCCCCCAGGTCGTTCCTGCGGAAGGATCATTATATTAAAAAAAAGAACATGGAGTAAGCCATTTAAAACGGAGATCAGGAAACACATTTTCTCACACAGAGTGGTGAGTCTGTGGAATTCTCTGCCTCAGAGGGCGGTGGAGGCAGGTTTTCTGGATGCTTTCAAGAGAGAGCTAGATAGGGCACTTAAAGATAGCGGAGTCAGGGGATATGAGGATAAGGCAGGGACGGGGTACTGATTGGGGATGATCAGCCATGATCACATTGAATGGCGGTGCTGGCTCGAAGGGCCAAATGGCCTGCTCCTGGTCCTGCACCTATTGTCTATTGTTCCGGTTGGAGGCCGCTCCATGGTGCTAGGCCCCAACGACAACGGAGACCCGACAGGGAAAAAGTCGGGTCCCCCGTACATTGAAGACATTTAAAAGTTTCCCCCGTCCCCCACACATACACAGTTAAAACAATTAAAATAACACTACAAACTATACACTCAACGGGACAACAAAAACAACAAAAAAGACAGACAGACTGCAGAGGCCGCTGCAACTTCGGTCGCGCCGCCCTTTAATTCCATGCATGCAAGTGGAGGCATATCCTAAATCCCTTATGACAATTGATCAAACCAAGCAGGAGGTCCTTTAGCAAGAAGGATTTAGGAACTCCAAAATTTGTCAGGATTCCCTCACAAAATTGCCAGATTCAGACTAATTGGAAGCTCTGAATTTTGACAGGATCTCGAGTTTGTAGGAGTTCATTTTGACATCGTACAGGATTTAGAGGCTCAAACTCTACCAAGATTCAGGAATTCCACTACCTAGTAGCATCAAGCATCCTTATTCTGGCAGAATTCTGAAATTCCCAATCCTCGTTTGATTCACGACTTTTATAACACGATTCTTCTTCTGCCAGGATCCAAAATTTGCCTAATTTGGTGGGGTCCAAGGATTCTCTTTACTGAGTAAATTTAGAATGTGATAATCTCGTATGAATGAGGGGTCTACACATGATGAGATTTATTTTTTCAGTTAGACACAGAAATTCCATAGTCTGGTATGATCCAGCAGTTTCACATGGGAAACTGTTCTACAAGGCTAAAGCCCCTGAGATCCAGGGCAAGTTGGCGAATTGGATCCAGAATTGGTATGGTATAGGAGGCAGAGGGTAATGGTGGAGGGCTGTTTCAGTGATTGGGTGCCTGTGACTAGTGGTGTTCAATGATTGGTGATAGGACCCTTGTTGTTTGTAATATACTTCTTTGTAGTAATCATTAAATATGATTTGGATGTAGAAGGCACGAGCAGTAGGTTCACAGATGAAGCTGTGATTGACTTTAGACTTTAGAGATACAGCGTGGAAACAGGTCCTTTGGCCACTAAGTCCGCGCCGACCAGCAATCACCCCGTACACTAGCACTATCCAACACACAAGGGACAATTTACAGTTTTACCTAAGCCAATTAACCTACAAACCTGGACGTCTTTGGAGTGTAGGAGGAAACCTGAGCACCCATAGAAAACCCACATGATCACATACAATGAGAACGTACAAACTCCATACAGACAGCACCCATAATCAGGATCAAACTCTGCTCTACAGCTGCCCCACTACGCCACAACGTTTGGTGTTGTTGACAGTATGGAGAGTACTCTTAGTGCCTCATTCTCTTGAAGTGGACATTTATCTTCATCTTACTCCTTATTCTCAAACTGTGCCCTTTAGTTTTAGACTCTTCCTGCATCTATCGCTAAAGCCCATTTGTATGCATCAGTGAGGTCTCCTCTTATTCTTCTACTTTCACTGCATACAGTGCCAGTCCACTCAATCTCTCCTATACAGCAAACCTGACCACTAGAGTCAGCTAAGTAATCTTCAGTGCACTTCATCTATAGCAAATACATGTTTCTTTGACCAAAATGGAAATGTTATACTTGTACAGCAGTAAATTATCTTTTAAATAAAGATACAACGTTCTAACTGGCCAGGCAGCATTTGAAGAGGAAGAAAAACAGGGTCAGTGTTTCAGATCAACAGCCCTTCATAAGAACTGACAGTTTTAATCTGTTCTGATGAAAGGCCATGAACCATAAATGTTTGGTTTCCCTTCCACAGATGCTGCCTGCCCTGCTAGGCACTTATTTCCATTTACTGATTAATTTTAGTTTTCCAACCACCTATTTTATTTATCTATATCCCTTTAATATTGTAAAACAGGACAAATCTGTAAATATAACCTGTGCTGCTGTTTAATTTGCGTACTAAATAGTGAATATTCCATTCCCCAGCATCTTGAAGATCACAATCAAAATATTTCCTCCAGAGGCAGAGAAACAGACATTGGTGATTCAAATCGGTGATACCCCACCCCGCATTGTGAGCTATCCATTTCACTACCATTGCTAAAGGGCCTGTCCCACTTAGGCGACTTTTTTGGGGAGTGCAGGAGACTGCGCTCACCACAAGATCGCCACATGGTCGCCACATGTTCGCTGGTGGTCTCTGGTGAGTCTCCTTCCTGATCGCGAGGAATTCCTGCATTCTGAGAACTAGTTGCGGCCTCAGTATGGTCGGCGAAAATTTTCAACATGTTCGCCATGGAGAAAATCGATAATCCTGTAATCGTAGGTATTGTCGTAGTGGGGTCGCCATGTTATCGTAGATAATCGTAGGTAGTCGTGATAGTCGTAGGTAGTCTTAGTTAATCGCCTTTGATCATTGCGATAAAAAAGGTATGTAAACAACAGCACGATTTTACTTCCAGTGGATCAGATGGTGTGAGACATGGCTCCGAGGAGAAGGCTTCAGCGCAGGGGCAGAGCACAACCTTCAACACCACCCACCAGGCTGTTATCAACATTTGTTTGTTTATAAAGGGCCTGTCCCACCAGCATGCGATTGCATGCGTCTAGCGCGACCAAACATGGTGGCTTGAGGCGTACGGCCTCGCGGGGCCGGTCCCACTTCCAACCGCGGAGCCGTCTGGAATTGTGCGGAGCTGGTTCCGACCTCATACTCACCAATCAGCTGGGCAGGAGGCGGGCTGACTGAATTTGGACGTCGCACGGCGTCGGGCGGTTACGTCATCACGCAACGGCACGCGGGGCGGTGATGTCATCGCGCAACGCCACGCGCTAGGCGTATGCCGTCAAGACGCTGCGTACGGCGTCGAGGCGGTGCATGCGCTGTCGAGGCGGTGCGTGCGGCCTCCATGCGGCAGCGGGCCGGCAGGCCTTTGCCGCGCGGAATTTTTGAACACTGTCAGTTTTTCGGAGCCCCGCGCAATGTCGGGACCAGCTCCGCACAACCCCATGCGGCTCCGGCGATCAAAGTGGGACCGGCCCCGCGAGGCCGCACGGCTAGCGCGACCACGTTAGGTCGCGCTAGCCGCATGCAGTCGCATGCTCGTGGGACAGGCCCTTTGTATCTTTGACTTTTGTATGTTTCATTGCCAATAAAGGAAATCCCTGACATTTTAACCTCCAATTGATGTATGAATATCATTATTTTTCATAGTGGTCCCTCATGTCATCACTTATATCTCATATTTTATTTCTCATATATTTAGATCATTGAAACACACACAAACACAAGGAAGGAATGCACTGTATTTAAAGTTTGAATTTTCACATTTATTTTGATGAAGAAAACAGACACAAGCACTTCAAATGCACTGCATTTAAAAGGATTTTCCTTTTATACATCTCGATAAATCTAACACTAAAACAAGCAATACACTGAATTGAAAAGAACATTTTTATACATTTCGATAAATCTAACAATAAAACAAGCAGTACATTGAATTTAAAAGAACATAATGTTTATACATTTTGAAAAATCGAATGTCATTTTTTTAGGTGATCTTACGACTATAGAGTTGTAGCCAGTCGTAGCTACCCCTAGCTTGCTTTCTGTGATCGTGGATGTAGTTGACAGTAAGTCGAAGGTGGTCGTCTTCAGTCCCCACTATTGGGTCGGCAATTGTCACGAGTGCATCGGCGAGTAAGTCGTAGATAGTCGTAGCTTGTCTTCCACATAGTCATAGGATGTCTGCTACATAGTCGTAGGATGCGTTTGATATTCACTTTTTGGCGATTCAACAAGACTATGACAGTCGCCTGCACTCGCCAAAAAAGTCGTGTAAGTGGGACAGGCCCTTAAAGGAAAATTTTGATCACATAATGGCCAGGGAAACCAACAGGAATGCTACTACCAATTGACCTTATTCCAGTGGAGAATTGTAACCAATGAGAATGAATGCACTCAACTTTTGGGTTTGGAAATGGAACATAAATGGTGATGTGTGAAAGAAAGAGTCATAGAATGAGGTATCAAAGATAAAGAGGCTTAGTACTTTGGTGAAGAATGTTGTATCTTGGACAGCATTTGCGTAAGTAAAGGGGAAGAATGTTGTATCTTGGAAACCATTTCAAAGAAATATAAATTTTAAAACGTCTGTCACGTATCTAATAGTTAATGACAAATTGTACAGATTACTGTTTATTACAAACACTTAGTTTTTTTTTGTTTTATAGCTTTTATTGAAGTTGATGGTTACTCAGGCCTCAAAAAGAAATACTTCCAGGCCATCCCCAAACTGCATGTAATAAACTCATCCTGTGGCATACCAAGGCATGATGCCTTTCACGTCTTCCAAGATCCAGTTAACTCTGACTATCCATGGCCAGGTGTAATATTTGGAGTAGCATTACTTGGTACTTGGTATTGGTGTACAGATCAGGTAACACTATCCTATAGACAGTAAACATAAAGATCAATCATTGGCATATTTTTTCTGATCAATTATTACTGTAATTGGAAGACTTCAATCTGTTATCAAGAGTTACGTGGAGATTATGATGCTACTTAACCAATCAAATACACGGTCTCTTCTTCCATAGATCCCCTTTACTTACGCAAATGCTGACAACTTATGTAAAGTGATAATGTTGAGGTTTAACATAGTAATCACATGTAGCATAAGATTGGGAAGTTTATCAAAGTTTATGTAGTCAGTTCAACCCTAAACATTAGTTTAAATGAGATTCTGGCATGTTGGAATGCCAGAACGTACTCAAATTAAAATAAAAAGCCTAAAATTGGATCTACTGTATTTGCACCTGCTTTTCATGTATGAATAACATGCAGATGTGATTTGATTCAGGGTATATGGTTCCGAGGGGAAATCCAGAAATCCTGACTCTGGATGAAATGGCCGGGCACTTCTGCACATATTGATTCACCCATGTAATTTGGACATTGGTCGTGATCATTTGAATGCATTGTGTTTATTTACAGGGGCACTCTGCATACATTGAGAGAGCTGAATGGGCAGCTTCAGAACCTACAGCCTGCTGCTCACACACCTTCCAAAGCTCAGAGTGCACTGAAGCTCACAGAAAGTGTATCTTTCAGTGTTGTAAGTGGTGACAGGTGACAGGACCTCACTAATAAACTTTCCAGTTAAAGCATGGAAAACCCCAACAGCAATGTTGACAGTGACACAGTGGTGCAGCAGGTAGTGCTGTTGCCTCAACTACATTAGTGATGTAGGAGGAAATTGGAGCACATGAGAAAAACCTATGTAGTCACGCGAGAATGTCCACACAGACAGCACGCAAGGTCAGGGTGAACCTTGTGCTGCTGGAGCTGTGAGGCAGCCCCCAAATCACCACTACCACCCGATCCCCAAAATCAAAATAGTTGATTGCTAAATCCCAACTCTAAACCATCCAAACGTTGCCTGTCATCAATTCCATCACTATCCCTTCAATCCACCATTGTAAATAGCATCAGTTCTACAAGTTGCTGTTTCATGGAATTTCACGCCTTCCAAACAAAGATGGTCTCCCAATTCCCCAACCACAATATCCAACCATTGGTATTATCAATCTCCCAGTATGGGCACCGCCTGCTCTCTCAACATTGTCAGTTTTACAGTGACCCAACTAAATCGATCCAACTCCGCTGCAACGCGTCTACAACTATCCAACCATTGTTAGTCTTCCAATATCTCCAGCATCCACCACATCAGCACCATCCAAACATTTCTGGTCTCCCAGTCCCACCACATGGAGCCCCCTTCTTGCATTTACCATGCCAGGCCCTGTAGGGGTGGTGTGTGTTTCACTGAAATCATGTTCTTTTAAATTCTAGAGTGAACAGACCTAATGTGGTTTATTGCTCCTCATAGGACAAACTATCAACCCCAGGAATCAATCTGGTGAACTTTCATTGTACTCCCGCTATCATGGATAAGATTTATTAGATAGGGGCACCAACCCTGTATGTAATATTCCAGAAGCTGCCTTCTCAGAGCCCCATTTGATTTCATCTATACCTTTATGTTCTAATACACAAATCTTTTTGCAATAAAGGTCACAGACAATGTACCTTCTTAAATGCTTGCTGTACTTGTTTGTTAATATTTGGTAATTCATAGAAACATAGAAAGTAGCTGCAGGAGTAAGCCATTTGGCCCTTCGAGCCAGCACCACCATTCAATATGATCATGGCTGATCATCCAGAATCAGTACCCTTTTCCTGCCTTTTCTCCATATCCCTTGATTCCATTAGCACTAAGGGCTCATGTCCAATGACACCCATGTCTCTCTAAAACCAAGCCTTTCAAAGTCTCACCATTTATAAAACACTCTTATTACAGTTCATATTATTACATCTCAATTCTTACTTCGTCCACTCATCCAAATCGATGGTGTAGATTGGGGCACCACTGAAAGAGAACATAGAATATGAAACAGTACAGCACAGGAACAGGTCTGGCAGTTCATAATTTATGTACCAAACATGATCGCAAGATAAACTAATCCTGCCTGCACAGGATCCATATTCCTCCATTCCCTGCATATTCATGTGCCTAACTAAGGGACTCTTAAACACCACAATCATATCTGTCTCCACCACCACCACCCCTGACAGCACATTCCTGGCACACACCATCCTGTGTAAAAAAACTTACCCCACAGACCTCCTTTAAACTTTGCTTCACTCATATTAAAGCTATGCCCTCAAGTCTTTGATATTTCCACCCTGGGGAAAGGGTTCTGACTCTATACACCATCTATGCCTCTCATAACTTTATGTGCTATCAAGTCTCCCCTCGACTAGCATTCCAACGAAAACAATACTTCTATCGACTTGATAATACCCTCTAATCAAAGACTTATTCTGGTAAACCTCCTCCATACCCTTTGCAAAACCTCCACATCCTTCCTGTAATGCACACAATACTCCAAATGCAGTTTAACCAAAGTCCTATAAAGCTCTATCATGACTTCCTGATTCTTATACTCAATGCCCCAACAAATGAAGGCAAACGTAGGTTTTATTATTTCAACACCATTATATTAACACCAACATCATCCATTTAATTTTGTTTAATAACCTTGAGTTTATTAAAAGTCTTCCAACTCTCCAATCACACCACTCCACTTAATCCCCTTATTAAAATACCTCAAAGAAAGCTCTCAACAGATTTGTCACTAAATGAAGAATCTAGGAACTACAGATGCTAGTTTACCAAGGAAAGACACAAAATGCTGGAATAACTCAGTGGGTCAGTCAGCATCCTGGAGAACATGGATAGGTGATATTTCAGTTTGAGACCCTTCTGCTTGATCTGTTAAGTTACACCAAGATTTTGTGCCTTTTCCTTGTCATTTTATAAATCCTTGCTGACTATGTCCAATCCTATTTTTATGGTCTAATTGTCCTGTGAACCATTTTCATCATGATACTTTCCAGCATTTCCCCTCCAGCTGGCGTCAATCCAACTGATTTGCTGTTTGTTATTTTCATTCTTCCTTGTGGGGTTACATTTGTTATATTGCGATCTCCGAAGACCGCTCTGGAACTGATGGAAGTTTTCAAGGTGACAGCTAGTGTATTCACTCTGTCCACAGCCACCTCTGCCGGGCATCAGATCCTGGGCATTTATCATCCATTTAACCCATGAATTCTTCTATTCTTTTCATTAATGCCAATTTCTCTCACACCACAAGAGTCATACAGCATGGAAACAGGCCATTTGACCCACTAACGTCCATGATGACCAGTGGGCACCCATCCCATCCTCTTGCATTTGGCACACAGCCTTCAATGTGTGGATGATTGCAGACTGGTGCAGGGGAGGTTTACCAGAATGCTGCCTGGGTTAGGGGAGGTATTAACTAAAAGGAGAGGTTGCACAAACTGTAATTGTTTCCTCTGGATATCCAGAGGTTGAGGGGAGACCTGATAGAAGTATATAAATTTATGAATGGCATAAATAGGGTAAACTGTCAAAACCTTTTTCCCAGGGTGGAACTGTCAGAGACTAGTTGGCATAATAGTGTTTAAGAGGCTTTTGGATAGGCATGTAGATATGCAGGAAATGGAAACATATGGATCATGTGCAGGCAGATGAGGTTAGTTTATCTTGGCATCATGTTTGACATAGGCATTGTTGGCTGAAGGGCCTGCTCCTGCACTGCTCTATGTTCTATGATTCAAGGGGTTGGCTAGATGCTACTTAAATGCTATCAGCAACTCTGCTCCATCATCCTTCGGGCAATGTGTTCCAACTACTCACACTCACTGGGTGAAAAAGGTTCCCTGAAGATCCCCTCTAAATCTCTTCTCCTTTGCCCTAAGACTATGTCCACGAGTGTACTCTACTGCGTCTACACCCCTCATAGTTTTTCCCATCTCGGTTATGCCCCCTCTTTTCCACCTCCAATCCAGGGAAAACAGACATTCCTAATAACTGAAATGTTCCATCCCATCAACTCCTGATGAATCTTGAGCAAAATGCAAAGTGCTGTAAGTATTCACCAGGTTAGGCAGAATCTGTGGAGGGAATTAGACAGAAAATGTTTTGGGGACGGGACCCTTCAGATTTTCTATCATAAGGAAATATGGGAAATACACTCAGTGGACACTGCATGCTGTGCTGAAACATGCTTACACCCACCACTGCCCTTTCACACCTTTCAAATATTGCTCATCTCCAAACACCCTCACATCCCAATCACCTTTCCAATGCCCGCTATTTGCTCATTGTTAGTCATTGGGTTAGTAGTCTAAACATTCCAAGAAGGATCCCAACCCAAAACATCACCTATCCATGTTCTCCAGGAATGCTGGCTGAACTGAGTTACTCCAGTACGTTATGCCTTTTATAAAGTCTAAACATTGTTGGTTTCCCAGTGTTCCTTCCCTACCCCCACAAAACCACCCAAATAGTCCTTCCAATTCTACCTCCCCTACTTCCCGTGTCCCTTGGTCCACTATCAAACAAGGCTACCTACCATTGTCCACCTCCCCATTATTAGTGAACTGCTGCTAACACATTCAGAGGCGTGATCCTTTCTCAGATGTACATGTACAGATTTACATGTCAAGGCAGTGGGATTTTAATCCTGGAGCTAAAGCCAAAATGTGGAGTCGGAATGCCTGGATATTGGTAATTGAATGGCCCTTTAAATCCCAACAAACACAGATTAGTCCACAATCATCCTATTCCTCCACTTCTCCACTAAATACTGCAGTGTTTCAATGGGCAGAAGAGGTATAATTTTAGCAGATCATTTCTTGAGTGCTGGTCAACAGCCATTTTATGAGCAGATGGCACCATTGCATTGGTTTGCTGAGATGGCTCACATGCAAACATGATGTGAAGAAGTGAAAGTATTGATACTGCTGCCAGAATACTAGGTGTTGAGCTGTCTGACATACTGTCGACCCTTCACTCCTGCCAGCCATTGAGGCAGTACCAATGAATGTCTTTGAAGACTGTTTCTGTGCATCACCCAGAAGGCTGTGATCAAAGAAGCAGCGCTTCATCTGCTGCTCTCCAGCAGGGTAGAGTGAGGTAAGGCAAGTGTTGAAGAACTTGAGGGTCGGGTGGGCGATCAGTTCCTTAAACACTATGACAGATATGGCCCCCTACTGTAAACGTTCCTATCTTTCTTCTTCTTTCTCCTCCTCCAACATGCCTTCTGCACATTCTTCCAGTAAATTCACTCGTGCCTTGGATCAACCCTGCCAACAAAAAACAATTAGTCATCTACCGCCTATGGATGCACACCTTTGAAAAAAATATCAACAGCCCTGTAATTAACTAACAATCCCTTTAAGTTCCATAGATGGATTAAGTCTTGCACTGGAGGGATCCTTCCTGCTGCTTAATGTATCCTCAGAAATACAAGGTTAAGGCAGAGCATTGACTCAGCTGCAAACTCCAAAATAGCAAGGCAGTTATGAAATCAGCACATGTGGATTATTAGTGCAATCCACTGACACAACATTTAGGGGTCCACTACAAATCGGCACTTCACCTGACCATGAACTCCAGCTACCATTTTGGACATCAAGACCGCTCCTGGCATCCAGAGAATGCAAACTACGAACCCAAACTTCAATCCGACAAGTAATTTGGAAGAAGTATTTGTGTAGCAGCAGATAATTATAACCATAGAGTAGCTGTGGCAAGTGGAATAGATTGAATTTTAAAGGCAACTGGATATGTGCATGTGAGAGGGATGGCAGGAAATGTTATAAGGGGAAATAAAGGTGGGCAAAGGTGGGCATGTGGAGCACACATCCTGCTGCACATTGAATGCTTTGTGAAATGTTTTGTGTTGAAAATTCTGTGCAATTCTCTGAAAATGTGCTTGAACAAGGATTTATTGAATCTAATTTAATTATCTGATGCCTTGTATTGATTTCAGGTCATTGTCCAGCGATCACTTTCTGCTAAATCAATTATTCATGCCAAAGGTGGAAGCTTGTTTGCAGCCTATTTGAAGATCTTCCCAATTTTCATAATGGTGTTTCCAGGCATGATCAGTCGAGTGCTTTATCCCGGTAAGCCTATTTTACATAACAATTATGTTATCAATTAAATCTAGGATGATAAGCAATATGCACTTCCTTCTAACTACCTTTCATAAATCTGGGCAGGATAATTAGCTTGATGTCTTCACCTTTTGTATGTGCCATTATCAACTCCCATTGTCAATCATAAAACTTGTAGAAACAAGACTGACTTCAGGCAGGAGTTTAACATCTAATAGTATATTATACTCCAGTAATATAGGCCTCTCTAATACTGTAGAACACGCTTCCTCCCATTCTATGGCTAGTACAAACACCACCAACAAAAGGAAGGAAACTTGGATGATGAGAGAAATCGAGGCTCTGGCAATAATAAACAGGAGGCATGGGGCAGGCATAGGCAGCTGGGATCAAGTGTATCACTGGAGGAGTTTCAGGAACCGAGGAGCACACTAAAGAGGAAATCAGGATGGCAAAAATGGGACAGTAGATAGCTCTAGCAGATAATATTAAGATTAATCCCAAGTGATTTTATAAGTACTGTGGCGTCAGGGATGATGTCGAGTTCAACAATGACCACACTGACACTCGCAGAAGGGTGAACTCACATGATATATTTTATTTACAGTGGGAAGAAAGTCCAGGACCACATGGGGGCACTGTCTCTCACCGGAATAGATAAAGTAAATGCATAGAGTCTTTTACCCAGAGTAGGGGAATTAAAAACCAGAGGACATCGTTTTAAAGTGAGGGGGGGGGGGGGGGGGGAATGTAATAGGAACCTGAGGGTCAATTTTTTTTACACAAACGGTGGTAGGTATATGGAACGAGCTACCAGAGGAGATAGTTGAGGCAGGTAGTATCACAATGTTCAAAAAGCATTTGGACAATTACATGGATAGGATAGGTTTAGAGGGATATGTGCCAAACGCAGGTTGAAAGGTTCAATAGTTTCTTTATTATTACTTGTACCAAGGTAGAAGTAATTAATTCTGCCCCAATTCAGAATTTTAACTTGTGCGCCCAGCCTGTCTTTATTCATAACTATCTTAAAGCTAATAGAACTGTGGTAGGTGGTCCTAAAAAGCTCACCCACAGACACTCCAGTCACTTGCCCTTCCCAATTTCTTAAGAGTACAACAAGCTTTGCCCTCTCCTGTTTAGTGTGCACTACAAATTATCTGAGGAAACTTTCTGAACAAATTCCACCCTTGACACTCTGACTATATTGGGAAAGTTAAAATTCCCTACTACTACAACCCTATTAGTCTTGCATCTGCCTGCAATCTCCTAGTATATTTGGTCTTCTAATTCCCGTGGACTATTTGGGGGCAGGTAGTACACTCCCAACAATGTGAGCATCTCCTTTTTATTTCTCAGCTCCACCTATATAGCCTCACTAGACGAACCATCAGAAATGACATCTCGGACTGTAGCCGTGACAAACTTTTTAATCTTAGATGAATACTTCTCATCTCTATTCAGCAAAGTCATCTGCATGCAACAATAGTAGCAGGAATTAGTAGCAGGAGCAATTATGTAATGAAATCGCAGGCTGGTGTAGGAATAATAGGGTTGCAATAGTAGGTGATTTTATCTTTCCTGATATTGACTGGGATTACTGTAGTGTGAAGGGATTAGATGAAGCAGAATTTGTTATGTGTGTACATGAAAGTTTCTCAAGCAAAGTATAAATATACAGTGCATTCAGAAAGTATTCAGACCCCTTCACTTTTTCCACAATTTGTTACGTTACAGCCTTATTCTAAAATTGATTACTTTTCTTTTTTTTATCAACAATCTACACAAAATACCTCATAATAAAAAAGGGAAAACAGGTATTTAGAAATTTTTGCAAAGTAATTAAAAAGGAATAACTGAAACAGCACATTTACATAAGTATTCATACCCTTTGCTATGACACTCAAAATTGAGCTTCGGTGCATCCTGTTTCCATTGATTATCCTTGAGATGTTTCCACGACTTGATTGGATTCCACCAGTGGTAAATTAAATTGATTGTACATGATTTGGAAATGTACACACCTGTCTATATAAGGTCCCGCAGTTGACAGTGCATGTCAGAGCAAAAACCAAGCCATGAAGACGAAGGAATTGTCCGTAGACCTCCTAGACAGGATTGTGTCGAGACACAGATCTGGGGAAGGGTATAAAACTATTTTTGCAGCATTGCAGGTTCCTAAGAGCACAGTGGCCTCCGTCATTCTTAAATGGAAGAACGTTGAAACCACCAGACTCTTCATAGAGATGGCTGCCCGGCCAAACTGAGTAATCGGGGGAGAAGGCCCTTGATCAGGGAGATGACCAAGAACCCATTGATCACTCTGACTGAGCTCCAGAGTTCGTCTGTGGAGATGGGAGAAACGTCCAGTGGGACAACTATATCTGCAGCACTCCACAAATCAGGCCTTTATGGTAGAGTGGCCAGACGGAAGCCATTCTTCAGTAAAAGGCACATGACAGCCCGCTTGAAGTTTGCCAAAGGGCACCTAAACAAGATTCTCTGGTCTGATGAAACCAAGATTGAACTCTTTGGCCTGAATGCCAAGTGTCACGTAGGAGGAAACCAGGCACCGCTCATGACCTGGCCAATACCATACCTACGGTGAAGCATGGGGCAGAGGTTCACCTTCCAACAGGACAACGACCCTAAGCACACAGTCAAGACAAGGCAGGAATGGCTTTGTGACAAGTCTGTGAATGTCCTTGAGTGGCCCAGCCAGAGCCCGGACTTGAACCCGATCGAATATCTCTGGAGGGACCTGAAAATAGCTGTGCATCGACACTCCCCATCCAACCTAACAGAGGTTGAGAGGATCTGCAGAGAAGAATGGAAGAAATTACCCAAATACAGGTGTGCCAAGCTTGTAGCATCATACCCAAGAAGACTTGAGGCTGTAATCGCTGCCAATGGTGCCTCAACAAAGTACTGAGGAAAGGGTCTAAATACTTATGTAAATGTGATATTTCAGTTATTTATTTTTAATTACTTTGCAAAAATTTCTAAACACCTGTTTTCATTTTTTTAAATAATGGGGTATTGTGTATAGATTGATGATTAATAAAATTAATTAAATCCAATTAGAATAAGGCTGTAACGTATCAAAATGTGGAAAAAGTGAAGGGGTCTGAATACTTTCTGAATGCACTGTACATCTGTTTGAAAGTGCCCTGACACAGGTATACGAATAGGCCACTCGGCCTCTCTAGCCTGTCCTGCCATTCAATATGACCAAGGCTGACATGCACCAGACCTCAACAACTCTTCTGTTCCAAGTTCCCATTGGCCCTCAATTCTCTAACATTTTAAAAATGGATCCACTTCTTTAACCATCTTCAATGAGCCTGCCTCCCAAACCTTCAGGATAGAGAATTACGGATTAGCTACTGAGAGTACGTTCCCACACACCTGATAGCTATTTCTAGTTTTAAATATCTGCTCCCTAATATTATATGTATACCCTTATTTGACAATTCCCATTACTGACAACATCTCAACATCGACTCTGTTATGCTCCCTTAGGATTTTATATATTTCAATAAGATCACCCCACATTCTTTTGAACTCTAAAGAACACACCACTGATGATAGCACAACCCATCTAATCCCATGGATTAGCCTAGCTTTGTGGATCTCCTTCATTCAAGTTTACAGGCTCCCCTCTTCTTTTGCACTCTGACCTTCCATCTTCAGGCTCCTGCATTGTTACGGTAAAAGAAAAATGAAAGGTCAGTCTCTTTCCACAATCACAAGATAGACTACTGGGCTCAACGTTATCTTCAACAGATAATGAGCACTTCCAGCATTTGCAATATTTAGCTTCCAATATTGAGAAATGGTTTGCTTGTGCAATGCAGAAAAAGGTGGTAGGAGAACAAGTGAAGAAACAAAAAATGGGTCTACTCAAGGTTTAATTGGGAAGAACAAAATCATCATTGAAATTGCTGAACTTAGTACTATCAGGAAGGTGGAAAGGCCCTTGTGACCAAATGAGGCCTCGTCTTTCAAACTTCCATGGATCTGTAGGTAGAATGTTGTCGAAAGCCTGGAATAGTGAGGTCAGAGTGGGAATGAAGCACGGTTTTAAGTGAAAAAGAAGCAGTTCAGAATTATGTCTATAAACATAATTCTAAGTGAACAAATGAACTGAGGTGTGAAGAATGCCTGTGTAAAAGGACAACTCCTTTCAAGAAGAAGGAATTTTGCAAACCATGGTTCAACCCAGACATATTGTCAGAAGTAAACCATCGCAAATGTCAGAATCATTCAACCGGTAAAATAGCATCCACGGGGAGAGAAACAAAATTCATGTTTCAGGTCAAGGAGCCTTTTTCAGAACTGGGAATGTGAGAAAACAAGCACATGTTATGTTGCAGAACTGGGGTAACGTGGCGAGAGTAGAGAGAAAGTCTAGGATAGGGTGGAAATGATGTTGTCGCCTTAACACCTAACAACTGGCCGTTAGAAAAAGAAGAGTAAAAATAAAGATACCGTGGAAGGGGGAGGAGTGAGCAAGAGAAAGAGGGATTGGGAGAAGGTAAGATAAAGTGAGAGGAAAAGAGAGAGGGAAAAGGAGAGGAAAAAATAGAGAGAAAGGGAAAGGGAGGGAAAGAGGACAGGAGGACTGAGCGTGGAAAGGAGCAGGAAAGGGAAAGTGAGAGGAAGAAAGGAAGAGGAAGGAGAGTGGGGCGGGGAGGGAGGGGTAAAGGGGAGAGAGAAGGAGAGAGAGGGAGGGAGAGTGGGAGAGTTCTTCGATATTTATCAGTAAATGTCAGTAAATGTCAGTAGATGTCTCTACATTGTATTAACTGGAAGTAGTGAAATAAGGTGATATTGAAAACATTTTTGAGCAATGT
The DNA here is from genome assembly GCA_038087875.1 of Malacoraja senta. Lineage (NCBI taxonomy): Eukaryota > Metazoa > Chordata > Chondrichthyes > Rajiformes > Rajidae > Malacoraja > Malacoraja senta. The sequence continues at coordinate 64,238,712 of CM075981.1, read as the reverse complement.
TGAATGACATGTGGGTAATTTTGAGAAATTCAATTTATGATGTTCATAAAGGTTATGATTGTTGTTTTTAGATCTTGTGGCTTGTATAGATGAACATACCTGTCGTAGAGTTTGTGGCAATCCAATTGGGTGCACTGATATCGCTTATCCACTGCTTGTAATGGAGCTGCTCCCTGGAGGTACATTGTTAAAGTAGGAAAAGAATAAAATTAGGCATGAAAAATTACTACCCATGCTAAGTTGCTGCTGGAAATGAGTTGGAGTGACACTGCCATCCCCTGCAACTTTCTGATTGGCTGGATCCAACTGCAGAGATAAGTTACTTGTCAAAGTGCCTGCTACTGTGCTGTGTGCCTCCATAACGCCATGTCAATCTGTCAGATATTTTTTCCCCACTCCCCGGCAGTTATTTCCGTATTTGTTACAAAAGAGTAGGTTATAAATAAAGAGGGGGAATGGTGTCTGTATTGCCAATTGCCCACTAAAACCAAGTAAGGGATTACTGAGTAATAAAATATCATTGTTTCAGTAGTAGAAACAAAAAACTGCAGGTGCTGGTTAATACACAAAAGGACATAAAGTGCTGGAGTAATTCAGCAGATCAGGTAGCATCTCTGGAGAACGTGGATAGGTGATGCTTCAGATCAAGACCCTTCTTCAGACCCTCGTACTGGAACTGGACAGCTGTAGGAGAGGCGAGGATCGATGGAGTCTTTGCTCACAGCCTGCAAGGTGGCTGGAGTGCAGTGGCAGTGGTGATGGCAGCATTGGCAGGCGCAGTCTGGAAATGGCTGAAAAAGCTGTGTGGGCCGGTTGTGGCCAGCAGGTCCGGACCTTTTAGCAGCCAGGGAGGTGGTGCAGGCTGGGGTTGGTTGGCTGCCTGGCATGGAAGTGACCAGGGAGGCAGTGCAGGCCGGGAATAGCATCATCAGCCCTGCCTGGAAGCGGCCGGGGAGGCGGTACGGGCTGAGTGTGGCGCCAGCAGCCCGTACCGCCTCCCCGGCTTACAACAAAGTATTTGTTTTTCTCTTTTCCCTCTTTCTCTTTTTTCTTCTTTTTTACGGTCTATTTCTTAATTCTATTTTTTTAAATTTCTTTCTTATAGGGTCTTTGTTCTTTTTTGTTGTCACATTTTTTACACTTTCACTTTTTTCCTTCACTTTCTCCTTTCTCTCAATCTCATCCTTTCCCTTTATTAGTGTAAAAAATGACGGAGTTTTTTACATTAATTGTAATAAGATATACGTGATGAGTACTAATGTAATTGGTTGTAATGTAATGTACTTCTAATAAATAAAAATGAAAAATATTTTTTTTTTAAAAAGAAGAAAAAAAAAAGCTGCCATTATAATCCACTATAACCAAAATCCATTATAAAAAGGTCCGTAATAACAAGGGATTACTCTATATTAGATCGAACTTCGGCTAACATTAATCCATATAAAATAGAATATAAAAAGTGATCTAAATGCTCTTCATAAGTTCATAAGTTTCTTTTCTCAGCTTGTGATGTCCTCCACAGCAATAGACATCAAATGCCTCTTGCATCTAGAATCTTATTTAGAATGTCTCGGGGCAGAACTGGAGGAGAAATCACAGATCTATCCAAAGGTCACAAACCTGGGAAGTCCTGTGTATCAGTTAACGAGACAGAAATTTTCCAGAAACACTTGAAATCCTTGGTTATGGTGTGTTTCCTTTAGTGATATTTGATCTTATTTTCCAAAATGATTCTGTAATTGGGAAAGACCTGTCATTTTACTGGTTCTGGGAGCAGCAAACCTCCAACATGGATGTGTTTGCAGCAGAGGGAGTGCAGGTGTGATTGCTGGGATGGCACTTTATCATATGAGAAATTATTGAAGATAACTCTGTAGAGTTCAGAAGAATGGGATATTATTTCATTGAGGCATACAAAATTCCAATGGCGCTTAACTGGGTAAGTAGTTATATATAGGTACACCAACATGGAGAAGGAGGCTACTTGGCTTTTTAAGCCAACTCCACTCCTTGATTGAATTCTGACATATATTTATAACCTCCTCTTGGCGTTCCTACTTACAGGTACCAGCAGCAACCTTTGCATATAAACTATTCATCTACATTTGCCATAAAATATTTTGATTTTCACCACTTCTGCCACAATTGTCCTTTGAAGAAGAGCATTCCAAAGGTTCCCTGAGAGAAAAAAAATCACTTGATTTATCAGATGAGTGACTTATTGTTAAATGGGGACCCCTGGTTCAAGATTCACTCACAAGTTAAAACATCATCTCTACATCCAATGTCTTTTACAGATTATAACATATTGTCCCAACAATTGTCCTCAATTCCCTGAGCAATGAAGACAAGTGAGCCATACATTTCCTTCATCACCTTGTCACTTTTAAGAAACTCTGTACTTGTACCCCTCAGTCTCTCTGTTCTACAACATCCCCCAAAGCCTGTCATTCGCTGTGTATGTCCTGTCTTTGTTTATCTTTCCAAAATAAAGCATTTCACATTCCATGTACCTTTCCTTTTCTCAGTTTCCCAGTTGATCTAAATCCTGTTGTAATCTGAGACCACCTGCTTGCAAATCATTCATCAGGAAACTCATATCTCTCAATATCTCAGAGTTTTGTCATCTTTCATTATTTAGATAATATGCTTTTTGACTATTTCCCCAATTAATATACCATTTATCATATTTTGCACACTCACTTGCTTTCCTTTGCTTTGAGGGGATGTTTTCCCTGGCTGAAGTGTGTATAATCAGGTGTCCAAATAAATAGACAGCCATATAAGACACATCCTTCAACCAGAGGCGGTTAGAAACATAGAAACATAGAAAATAGGTGCAGGAGGAGGCCATTCGGCCCTTCGAACCAGCACCGCCATTCATTGTGATCACGGCTGATCGTCCCCAATCAATAACCCATGCCTGCCTTCTCCCCATATCCCTTGATTCCACTAGCCCCTAGACCTCTATCTAACTCTCTCTTAAATCCATCCAGTGACTTGGCCTCCACTGCCCTCTGTGGCAGGGAATTCCACAAATTCACAACTCTCTGGGTGAAAACGTTTTTTCTCACCTCAGTCTTAAATGGCTTCCCCTTTATTCTAAGACTGTGGCCCCTGGTTCTGGACTCGCCCAACATTAGGAACATTTTCCCTGCATCTAGCTTGTCCAGTCCTTTTATAATTTTATATATTTCTATAAGATTCCCCCTCATCCTTCTAAACTCCAGTGAATACAAGCCTAGTCTTTTCAAACTTTCCTCATTTGATAGTCCCGCCATCCCAGGGATCAATCTCGTGAACCCAAGCTGCACTGCCTCAATCACAAGGATGTCCTTCCTCAAATTAGGAGACCAAAACTGGACACAATACTCCAGATGTGGTCTCACCAGAGCCCTATACAACTGCAGAAGAACCTCTTTACTCCTATACTGAAATCCTCTTGTTATGAAGGCCAACATTCACTGATCTTTGGAAACCTCTACCCAAGAGATAAGTGGAGGCTCAGTAACTAAGAATATTCAACACAGAAGTTGATAGATTTTTAGATGTTAAGAGAATTTAGGGATGTGGCAGTTCATGCAGGAAAGTAGTGTTTTAATAAATAATCAACAACAATCATATTAAATGGTGAAGCAGATGCAAAGGGCTAAATGATCTACTTCTAGTTTTATTTTTATGTTTTAGAGGATGGAAGTTTGTAATAATATGGAGGAAGGGACAGGAAGTATTTGTCCCTGATTCATTTAGTTTAGAGGATTTAAAAGTATCCCATTAATCACTCCTCAGGATTGCACAGGATGCTGGCTTTAGTACAATGCTTGAACCCATTCCTGTTCTCATTCTCCCACTGCAGGACCACGGGGCCTAATAGTTGCAGTAATGATTGCTGCTCTCATGTCCTCCCTCACTTCAATCTTCAACAGTGCAAGTACATTATTTACGATGGACATCTGGCATCACGTCCGGCCCCGCTGCTCTGAGTGGGAGCTCATGATTGTTGGCAGGTAAGAAAATGCAGCGTTGGCTATTTTGCTCAATGGTGTCTTTCTATTGAAAACTGCAATCATGAGAAAAGTCAATTTATTCATGTAAAACAGGGTTCCCCGTGCTCATGGGAGGAATCAGCAGAATGATAAGACTCAAAATGAACACTGATGCTATTAAACATGATCTCTCTTTGTTTCAGGATATTTGTGTTGATCCTAGTGGTGGTATCTGTTTTGTGGATTCCTCTGGTGCAAGCAAGCCAAGGTGGCCAACTCTTTATGTACATCCAATCCATTACCTCCTACCTAACCCCACCAATTGCAGTAGTCTTTGTGTGTGGCTGCTTTTGGAAACGAGCTAATGAGAAAGTGAGTCATTTCCTTAAGATTTCTTCTACATTTTATTTTATATTGCTAAATTCAACATGGAGATGATTTAGAGTGCCTAGTATGTTGCCTAGTCTAGTGCATTGTGAGTTAGCTGAGCCCAATAATAGTGGATTGGTGGAGATGCCAATTCAATTACTATAACCCCGTTATCTTTGCATTGGAACTAAGTAAGAGAACTGATAAATTCCACTGAGAACTGCTCAAGTTGAATTCTAATTATGTTTCATTTTATATTATATTCTGGGTTATAACTTTCAGTTCTGCAGCTGGGTTTGATTTTACCTTATTTTAAATTAATACTCAGATTGGCATTTATACATCTTTGGATTAAGGTACACTGGATTGTTCCTCACTTAAGCCCCTGTCCCACTTAGGCAATTTTTTCGGCTACTAGGCTGCTGCCACATGGTCGTGGGGTGACGCCTGTATGGTCGTGAATAGTTTCAAGTCTCCTAAAGAGTCATAACGTTTTTCTGGTCGCCGCTGGATTTTGAAATGTTCAAAAGTTTTCGGCGACTGTGGGCTTGACGTAGCTTGTCTTCTCCTGTCGTAGGTGCAGTCATAGGTTGTCGCCAGGATGACGCAGGTTGTCACCAGGTGACGTTGGTTGTCGCTGGGTGCTGACTTTGGTGAATTCCATTGCCGAATACCTACGTCAACCTAAGTCAATCGGCGACAGATACCGGCGACTGAATTGTCTTCAGTTGTCTTCAGTTGTCGCCGACAGGGTTGTTGCTTGTCGTAGTTTGTCGCGGGTGGACCTAGGTTGATTTTGTTTGTCGAAGGTTGTCTTCTGTGTGGTTGTAGGTTGTCGTAGGTGGATGTCCTAATGGGTCGTCGGTTGTCGGTAGCTTGCCGTAGCTTGACGTCGACTAGATGGTAGGTTGTCATAGCTTGTTGTAGATATTGTCGTGGGGGGGGTCCAGCCGCCGCTTTTCCGGTGACCGGCTACGACTGTGACAGTCGCCGAAAAAAATCGCCTAAGTGGGACAGGCCCTGAGAGTTCCAATCATGAAATCAAGGCATTTACACAAAATTTATATACCAGTTAGCCTGACATCGGTGGTGGGGAAGATGCTGGAGTCAATCATAAAAGATGAAATAGCGGCACATTTGGATAGCAGTAACAGGATCAGTCCGAGTCAGCATGGATTTACGAATGGGAAATCAAGCTTGACTAATCTTCTGGAATTTTTTGAGGATGTAACTAGGAAAATGGCAAGGGAGAGCCAGTGAATGTAGTGTACCTGGACTTTCAGAAAGCATTTGATAAGGTCCCACATTGGAGATTAGTGGGCAAAATTAGGGCACATGGTATTAGGGGTAGAGTGCTGAAATGGATAGAAAATTGGTTGGCAGACAGGAAACAAAGAGTAGGGATTAACGGGTCCCTTTCAGAATGGTAGGCAGTGACTAGTGGGGTACCGCAAGGCTCAGTGCTGGGACTGCAGCTATTTACAATATACATCAATGATTTAGATGAAGGGATTCAAAGTAACATTAGCAAATTTGCAGATGACACAAAGCTGGGTGACAGTGTGAACTATGAGGAGGTTGCTATGAGAATGCAGGGTGACTTGGACAGGTTGGGTGAGTGGGCAGATGCATGGCAGATGCAGTTTAATGTGGATAAATGTGAGGTAATCCACTTTGCTTGCAGAAACAGGAATGCAGATTATTATCTAAATGGTGTCAAGTTGCGAAAAGGGGAGGAACAAGGGGATCTGGAGGGTCCTTGTTCATCAGTCAATGAAAGTAAGCATGCAGGCAGTGAAGAAAGTGTATGGCATGTTGGCCTTCATAACAAGAGGAGTTGAGTATATGAGCAAAGACGTCCTCCTGCAGTTGTACAGGGCCCAAGTGAGACCACACGTGGAGTATTGTGTGCAGTTTTGGTCTCCAAACTTGAGGAAGGACATTCTTGCTATTGAGGAAGTGCAGCGTAGGTTCACAAGTTTAATTCCCGGGATGGCGGGACTGTCATATGCTGAGAGAATGGAGCGGCTGGGCTTATATACTCTGGAATTTAAAAGGATGAGAGGGGATCTTATTGAAACAGAAAAGATTATTAAGGATTTGGACAACCTAGAAGCAGGAAATGTGTTCCCGATGTTGGGGGAGTCCAGAACCAGAGGCCACAGTTTAAGAATCAGAATGGAGAAGAGGAAACACTTTTTCACACAGAGAGTTGTGAGTCTGTGGAATTCTCTGCCCCAGAGGGTGGTGGAGGGAGGTTCTCTGGATACTTTCAAGATAGCAGAGTCAGGGGATATAGGGAGAAGGCAGGAACGGGGTACTGATTGTGGATGATCAGCCATGATCACATTGAATGGCGGTGCTGGCTCGAAGGGCCAAATGGCCTACTCCTGCACCTATTGTCTATTGTCTATTGTCTATTGACAATCTGCACAATCTGGAATATTTGCAGTAAAACATGGTGCTGGAGTAACTCAACGGATCAGGCAGCATCTCTGGAGGAAATGGATAATTTATGTTTTGGGTTGGGACCGTTCCTCAGACTGATTGCAGTAATAGGGGGGAGTAAACTAGAAATGAGGTGCAGGTGGGACAAAGCCAGGCAAGTGATAGATGGATACAGGTGAAGGGGGATGTTAATTGGCAGATGTTTGGGCAAACGTTAGAGATTAAAACAAAGCAATGGTGTCAGATTAAGAGAGATTAGAAGTGAAATGTAAAGTCAAAAGGGTGTCAGATAAGGAGAGAAGAGTAGTGCTTTCTCTCCTTATACGTATGACACCCTATTGACTACTTTTCATCTCTTCTCACTGACAACAAGTACAAAGTAAGCAGTTTTCCTGTTAAATTAGAGTGCAATGGGCCAATTTTGTCCCTGCCAATGGAAATATATTCTTGATAATGGAGAACGATGCTTATTCAGGAAGGATCACAGCTGCACACTCCTGGCTTGAGCAAAAGGACTGAGGAGGTTGCTTGTTCAACACATTTCAATCACCTGAACTAGTTTACATGTGATTATGAATTCAATGTAACCTATATAACATGACTGTTTGTGTGTACAGGGTGCATTTTGGAGCCTTGTTGCCGGATTTCTCGTTGGGTTTACTCGATTGATTTTGGATTTTGTCTACGCTGCACCGCCATGTGGAGCAGCAGACACACGGCCATTAGTGACTCGCAAAGTTCATTTCTTGCATTTTGCGCTCATCCTCGGCTTCATCTCTCTGTTTGTGATGGTGCTCATGAGTTTCCTCGGTCCAGTCCCGCTACCAGAACAGGTGAGGGAACATGCAGATTACTGATTCTCCCAATTTGAAGAGTTCCAGTTATTATACACAGTATTTACATTCAAGCATTGCGCCATTCAAGCATTACGAACATGCATCCCGTTTGCAAAATCTAAAGCATTGAGGAGGAGGATCTTGATTTGAGTCCTTGATAAACATTTTTGGAAAATTGTGACCATTAATAATAATCAGAATTTGTGAATATGCAAGATCATGAGAGTGGAAATTGTATGTAACAGGAAGTGCAAGTCCAGAAGCACAATGTCTGCCCTGGCTGGTTGCATGGGCAGCCTGCTGAGAAAGTCCTTGGGGCTTTCCGCCCAGCACTCACTGCTCCACGCAAGCAGCTCTGCTTTCTTCTACTCCTTCTTCTTCTTCTTTCCCAGATCAGTCAGTTGACCTGGTACACACGCTTTGACAAATCACCAGAGAAAGAATCAGAAGAAAATGTTGCGATGACTCAAGGCACAAACCAACCACCAGAAGAACCCACAACACATCACATGAACAAAGATGAAGACGATGTGCCAGGTAATCTGCATACTGAATTCACCATCTTACTCACAGAACTATGGTGTTTTGTCATGTGGCCACACAGCCTCAGTCCAGGTAGGCCCTCCATTCTCGGTCCTCAGTGGGTGAGCCTTGCACCGTCCTCAGTCCACGGTGAGCGAGTCCTTGGCCCGCGGCGGGCGAGCAGGACCAAGAACGCCACTGTCGAGAATCCCCCCCCCCTTACAAGGGAAAATAACCGTGCACAAAATGTGTTAAACCCCCCGCATAAGATCAAAAAACAATGCTGGGCAATGTTATCAGAAACACATTAAAGAAATTGCTCAGCACTGGCATAAATGTAAAACCTAGATCCAAACGACAGCAGAAAAACTAATAAGATTGCCAGAAGATATCCCCATTCAATCTCGCTTCTTTTAATCATTTCTTATTATTAAACATTGATGAAAGTCTTCGCTTCAGAGGCAGGGGTCTGTCTGTTCCTAAAATCAACGCTAAATGAAGATTGGTCTGCATCAAGTATTTTTTTAATCAAATATCTGGCGTTAGATATCTGACGGCTTGTTTCTGGTGATTGCATTAACGTGACTCCGACCTATTGCAGGCGGAGGAGTGACCAGGGCAGCGCTGAACAGCTCTATCCCCGTAGAAAGAAAGAAATGCGGATGCTGGTTTGTACCAACGTTAGAAGGGTCCCGAACCGAAAAGTCACCCATCCCTTATCTCCAAAGATGCTGCCTGACCCACTGAGTTACTCCAGCACTTCGTGTCTAACTCTAGCACCGTCGTATCTGATGGGCTGACTACCTCAATGAGGATAATGGAGGCACAAGGAAGGAATTGCAGTTGCTAGAATCTTGAGCAAAACACAAGGCGCTGGAAAATCTGAGGAAGTGTCCCGACCCGTCGTCTTCTGTCGATTCCCTCCACAGATGCTGCCTAATCCGCTGGGTTCCTCTAGCACTTTGAGTTTCCTCTAGAACTTGGAGTTTTGCTAGATCGATCGCCTCAGGCCAAACTTAACGAAGATGGAATATATATAGACAATATATATATATATATATATATATATATATATATATATATATATATATATATATAGATACATAGATACATAGAAAATAGGTGCAGGAGACAATATATATATATATATATATATATATATATATATATATATAGATACATAGATACATAGAAAATAGGTGCAGGAGTAGGCCATTCGGCCCTTCGAGCCTGCACCGCCATTCAATATGATCATGGCTGATCATACAACTCAGTATCCCGTACCTGCCTTCTCTCCATACCCCCTGATCCCCTTAGCCACAAGGGCCACATCTAACTCCCTCTTAAATATAGCCAATGAACTAGCCTCAACTACCCTCTGTGGCAGAGAGTTCCAGAGATTCACCACTCTCTGTGTGAAAAAGTTTTTCCTCATCTCGGTCTTAAAGGATTTCCCCCTTATCCTTAAGCTGTGACCCCTTGTCCTGGACTTCCCCAACATCGGGAACAATCTTCCTGCATCTAGCCTGTCCAACCCCATAAGAATTTTGTACGTTTCTATAAGATCCCCTCTCAATCTCCTAAATTCTAGCGAGTATAAGCCAAGTCTATCCAGTCTTTCTTCATATGAAAGTCCTGACATCCCAGGAATCAGTCTGGTGAACCTTCTCTGCACTCCCTCTATGGCTATAATGTCCTTCTTCAGATTTGGAGACCAAAACTGTACGCAATACTCCAGGTGTGGTCTCACCAAGACCCTGTACAACTGCAGTAGAACCTCCCTGCTCCTATACTCAAATCCTTTTGCTATGAAAGCTAACATACCATTTGCTTTCTTCACTGCCTGCTGCACCTGCATGCCTACTTTCAATGACTGGTGTACCATGACACCCAGGTCTCACTGCATCTCCCCATTTCCTAATCGGCCACCATTTAGATAATAGTCTGCTTTCCTGTTTTTGCCACCAAAGTGGATAACCTCACATTTATCCACATTATACTGCATCTGCCAAACATTTGCCCACTCACCCAGCCTATCCAAGTCACCTTGCAGTCTCCTAGCATCCTCCTCACAGCTAACACTGCCCCCAGCTTAGTGTCACCCGCAAACTTGGAGATGTTGCCTTCAATTCCCTCATCCAGCTCATTAATATAAATTGTAAATAGCTGGGGTCCCAGCACTGAGCCTTGCGGTACCCCACTAGTCACTGCCTGCCATTGTGAAAAGGACCCGTTCACTCCTACTCTTTCCTTCCTGTTTGCCAGCCAGTTCTCTATCCACATCAATACTGAACCCCCAATACCGTGTGCTTTAAGTTTGTATACTAATCTCTTATGTGGTACCTTGTCGAAAGCCTTCTGAAAGTCCAGATACAACACATCCACTGGTTCTCCCCTATCCACTCTACTAGTTACATCCTCGAAAAATTCTATAAGATTCGTCAGACATGATTTACGAGATCTGCAAAGGCTACTGGGGAGACTTTAAACTAGAATGGTTGGGGGGAGGGACTCAAACAGAGAATGCTATTAGACAGTGTGTGAGGCAGGAGGCAGAGAAGGAAAGCACTCAGACCCAACATGTAGGGGGGAAAGAAGAAAACAATAATAAACAGAGAATAAGAGGTGGTGGGGTTCTTAAATGGGTGAGCAGAGAAACAGAGGGGTGCAAAATGCGGGCGGAAGCAATAGGTAGCAAGATGAAAAGTAAAAGTGGCAGGCAGACAAATCCAGGGCAAAAATCAAAAAGAGCCACGTTCCAACATAATTGTATAAGGGGTAAGAGCGTTGTAAAAACAAGCCTGAAGGCTTTGTGTCTCAATGCAAGGAGCATTTGTAATAAGGTCGATGAGTTGAACGTGCAGATAGCAATTAATGATTATGATATAGTTGGGATCACGGAGACATGGCTCCAGGGTGACCAAGGCTGGGAGCTGAACATCCAGGGATATTCAATATTCAGGAGGGATAGAGAGAAAGGAAAAGGAGGTGGGGTAGCGTTGCTGGTTAGAGAGGAGATTAACGCAGTGGAAAGGAAGGACATTAGCTTGGAGGATGTGGAATCGGTATGGGTAGAGCTACGAAATACTAAGGGGCAGAAAACGCTGGTGGGTGTTGTGTACAGGCCACCTAGCAGTAGTAGTGAAGTTGGGGATGGCATCAAACAGGAAATTAGAAATGCGTGCAACAAAGGCAAAACAGTTATAATGGGTGACTTCAATCTACATATAGATTGGGTGAATCAAATTGGCAGGGGTGCTGAGGAAGAGGATTTCTTGGAATGTATGAGGGATAGTTATCTAAACCAACATGTAGAGGAACCAACGAGAGAGCAGGCTATTCTAGACTGGGTATTGAGTAATGAGGAAGGGTTAGTTAGCAGACTTGTTGTGCGTGCCCCCTTGGGCAAGAGTGACCATAATATGGTTGAGTTCTTCATTAGGATGGAGAGTGACATTGTTAATTCAGAAACAACGGTTCTGAACTTAAAGAAAGGTAACTTTGAGGATATGAGACGTGAATTGGCCAAGATTGACTGGCAATTAGTTCGGGTTGACGGTGGATATGCAATGGAAGGCATTTAAAGACTGCATGGATGAACTACAAAAAATGTTCATCCCAGTTTGGCAAAGAATAAATCAGGGAGGTAGTGCATCCGTGGATAACAAGGGAAATCAGGGATAGTATCAAAGCAAAAGATGTTGCGTACATATTAGCCAGAAAAAGCAGAATACCAGAGGACTGGGAGAAATTCAGAGACCAGCAGAGGAGGACAAAGGGCTTAATTAGGAAAGGGAAAATAGATTATGAAAGGAAACTGGCAGGGAACATAAAAACTGACTGCAAAAGTTTTTATAGATATGTGAAGAGAAAGAGATTAGTTAAAACAAATGTAGGTCCCTTCCAGTCAGAAACAGGTGAATTGATCATGGGGAACAAGGATATGGCGGACCAATTGAATAACTACTTTGGTTCCGTCTTCACTAAGGAAGACATAAATAATCTGCTGGAAATAGCAGGGGGCCGCGGGTCAAAGGAGATGGAGGAACTGAGTGAAATCCAGGTTAGTCGGGAAGTGGTGTTGGGTAAATTGAATGGATTAAAGGCCGATAAATCACTAGGGCCAGATAGGCTGCATCCCAGAGTACTTAAGGAAGTAGCTCCAGAAATAGTGGATGCATTAGTGATAATTTTTCAAAATTCTTTAGATTCTGGAGTAGTTCCTGAGGATTGGAGGGTAGCAAACGTAACCCCACTTTTTAAGAAGGGAGGGAGAGAGAAAACGGGGAATTACAGACCAGTTAGTCTAACATCGGTAGTGGGGAAACTGCTAGAGTCAGTTATTAAAGATGGGATAGCAGCACATTTGGAAAGTGGTGAAATCATTGGACAAAGTCAGCATGGATTTACGAAAGGTAAATCGTGTCTGACGAATCTTATAGAATTTTTCGAGGATGTAACTAGTAGAGTGGATAGGGGAGAACCAGTGGATGTGTTGTATCTGGACTTTCAGAAGGCTTTCGACAAGGTACCACATAAGAGATTAGGATACAAGCTTAAATCACACGGTATTGGGGGTTCAGTATTGATGTGGATAGAGAACTGGCTGGCAAACAGGAAGCAAAGAGTAGGAGTAAACGGGTCTTTTCACAATGGCAGGCAGTGACTAGTGGGGTACCGCAAGGCTCAGTGCTGGGACCCCAGCTATTTACAATTTATATTAATGATCTGACGAGGGAATTGAAAGCAACACCTCCAAGTTTGCGGATGACACTAAGCTGGGGGGCAGTGTTAGCTGTGAGGAGGATGCTAGGAGACTGCAAGGTGACTTGGATAGGCTGGGGGAGTGGGCAAATGTTTGGCAGATGCAGTATAATGTGGATAAATGTGAGGTTATCCACTTTGGTGGCAAAAACGGGAAGGCAGACTATTATCTAAATGGTGGCCGATTAGGAAATGGGGAGGTGCAGCGAGACCTGGGTGTCATGGTACACCAGTCATTGAAAGTGGGCATGCAGGTGCAGCAGCAGTGAAGAAAGTGAATGGTATGTTGGCCTTCATAGCAAGAGGATTTGAGTATAGGAGCAGGGAGGTTCTACTGCAGTTGTACAGGGTCTTGGTGAGACCACACCTGGAGTATTGCGTACAGTTTTGGTCTCCAAATCTGAGGAAGGACATTATAGCCATAGAGGGAGTGCAGAGAAGGTTCACCAGACTGATTCCTGGGATGTCAGGACTTTCATATGAAGAAAGACTGGATAGACTTGGCTTATACTCGCTAGAATTTAGGAGATTGAGAGGGGATCTTATAGAAACGTACAAAATTCTTATGGGGTTGGACAGGCTAGATGCAGGAAGATTGTTCCCGATGTTGGGGAAGTCCAGGACAAGGGGTCACAGCTTAAGGATAAGGGGGAAATCCTTTAAGACCGAGATGAGGAAAAACTTTTCACACAGAGAGTGGTGAATGTCTGGAACTCTCTGCCACAGAGGGTAGTTGACGCCAGTTCATTGGCTATATTTAAGAGGGAGTTAGATGTGGCCCTTGTGGCTAAAGGGATCAGGGGGTATGGAGAGAAGGCAGGTACGGGATACTGAGTTGGATGATCAGCCATGGTCATATTGAATGGCGGTGCAGGCTCGAAGGGCCGAATGGCCTACTCCTGCACCTAATTTCTATGTATCTATGTATCTATGTAAATCCATGCTGACTTTGTCCAATGATTTCACCACTTTTCAAATGTGCTGCTATCCCATCTTTAATAAGTGACTCTAGCAGTTTCCCCACTACCGATGTTAGACTAACTGGTCTGTAATTCCGTTTTCTCTCTCGCTCCCTTCTTAAAAAGTGGGGTTACGTTTGCTACCCTCCAATCCTCAGGAACTACTCCAGAATCTAAGAGTTTGAAAAATTATCACTAATGCATCCACTATTTCTGGAGCTACTTCCTTAAGTATTCTGGGATGTAGCCTATCTGGCCCTGGTGATTTATCGGCCTTTAATCCATTAAATTTACCCAACACCACTTCCCGACTAACCTGGATTTCACTCAGTTCCTCCATCTCCTTTGACCCGCGGCCCCCTGCTATTTCCGGCAGATTATTTATGTCTTCCTTAGTGAAGACGGAACCAAAGTAGTTATTCAATTGGTCCGCCATATCCTTGTTCCCCATGATCAATTCACCTGTTTCTGACTGCAAGGGACCTACATTTGTTTTAACTAATCTCTTTCTCTTCACATATCTATAAAAACTTTTGCAGTCAGTTTTTATGTTCCCTGCCAGTTTCCTTTCATAATCTATTTTCCCTTTCCTAATTAAGCCCTTTGTCCTCCTCTGCTGGTCTCTGAATTTCTCTCAGTCCTCTGGTATGCTGCATTTTCTGGCTAATTTGTACGCATCATCTTTTGCTTTGATACTATCCCTGATTTCCCTTGTTATCCACGATGCACTACCTTCCCTGATTTATTCTTTTGCCAAAGTGGGATGAACATTTTTTGTAGTTCATCCATGCAGTCTTTAAATGCCTTTCATTGCATATCCACCTTCAACCCTTTTAGAACTAATTGCCAGTCAATCTTGGCCAATTCACATCTCATACCCTCAAAGTTACCTTTCTTAAGTTCAGAACCGTTGTTTCTGAATTAACAATGTCACTCTCCATCCTAATGAAGAACTCAACCATATTATGGTCACTCTTGCCCAAGGGGGCACGCACAACAAGACTGCTAACTAACCTTCCTCATTACTCAATACCCAGTCTAGAATAGCCTGCTCTCTCGTTGGTTCTCTACATGTTGGTTTAGATAACTATCCCACATACATTCCAAGAAATCCTCTTCCTCGGTACCCCTGCCAATTTGATTCACCCAATCTATATGTAGATTGAAGTCACCCATTATAACTGTTTTGCCTTTGTTGCACGCATTTCTAATTTCCTGTTTGATGCCATCCCAACTTCACTACTACTGCTAGGTGGCCTGTACACAACACCCACCAGCGTTTTCGGCCCCTTAGTGTTTTCTGCCCCTAACTTTTTTTGCGGCAACTGTTTATAATGCTCTCTGCATTATGAAGTCCTTGACAGTGAACCCCATGGGCAATCACTACCAAAGTGTCTGCCCACACATTCAGTACACCTCTCTACACTTGTTTCCCGTACTAAGTCCCCCCAACCACCCCCCCTCCCCCCACTCCCCACTCCCTCCCTCCCCACTCCCCTCCCACCTTTACCTCCCAACTCCAGTCCCCTCCCGACCCCCAGGGAAACTGAAGGGAGCAACAATCAACTGCCACGGATACAAATAATGTCATACACAGAAAGGGCAGATGCTGGTTGACAAAAAGTGAACACACAGTGCTGGAGTAACACAAAGACGCAGCAGAATTTTGGAAACGTCACCCCGTCACCCATTCCTACTCTCCAGAGATGCTGCCTGTCCTGCTGAGTTAAAGAGTGTCCACGTTTGTCAAAACCCCTGAAACAGTTCACATATCTCCAAAGATAGACACAAAATGCTGGAGTAACTCGGCGGGCCAGGCTGTATATCTGGAGAGAAGGAATGGGTGACATTTCAGGTCGAGAATATCTCCATGTCTCCATCTTTTAATGTCACAAACAAAAAATGAGATATTTATTTTAAAGCATCTTGCTTGACCTCAGGACCCATTCCAACCAATTAAATACTTTGGACGGCAGGAACAATTTCGCCCACGGTAGACTCACGAGTCACTACGTTAAACTCACGGCTACTACGTTCTTACAACGAGTTTAAAAGTTAAAAATTTTTACTTCCAAGAGTAAATTTGACTTGTGGAAATCTTTCATCATGTTGAAAATTTTTCACGCGTTAACAAGTTTCCCGAGTACCTGCCGTTAGCGTTACGAGTCGCTAAGTTACGTCCACGAGTTCCGACGTTCCCGCTACATTAATTCTATGTGATTACCACGAGTTTGATTTGTTTTAAACTCGGGATCACTCGTGGGTGGACTCGCACTGTGAGACGGGTTTAACTTGCATTCCTTCCTGTAGTAGGGTGACTGAAATGGAACACAATACTCCAAGCATGGACTCACCATGTACAATAGCAACATGACATCCCAACTTCCTTAATCAATTCCATGACTGATGTAGGCTAACATGTCAAAAGCCTTCTTCATTATCCTATCCACTTGCGACTCCACTATCAAGGAACAATATACTTGTTCTCCCATATTCCTCAGCTCTACATCATTCCCAAGACCCTTACCACTCTGAAGGTCCTGCTGACCTTCCCCTTACATTTGACCTCCCAAAGTACAATACCTCACAGTTTAAGAAGTTAGGTTTTTCACACAGATGATGGTGGGTATATGGAATGTGCTGCCTAAGGATGTAGTTGAGGCAGGTACAATAACATTTAAAAAGCAGTTGGAAAGATACATGTATGAGAAGTTTTGGAGGGAAGTATTGACATATGCAGACAAATAGGACTATCTTAGATGTGGCCTTTTGGTTGGCATGGACAATTTGGGCTTAAGAGCCTGTTTCGATGCTATATGACTTTATGATTCGAAAAGGGGTCATGAACAGAGAATTCCAAGAGATTCTGCAAGTATCACCCTGTAGCCTGAGACTACTCCCAACACTGGCAACAACTCCATCATTCAGTCCAGCACAGTGGTGCAGCCGTAGAGCTGCTGCCTTACAGCGCCAGAGACCTGGGTTCGATCCTGACAATGGGAGCTGTCTGTACAGAGTTTGTGCATTCTCCCTGTGACCGGGTGCTACCGGTTTCCTCCTGCACTCCAAAGACGTACAGGTTTGTAGGTTGATTGACTTTGGTAAAATTGTAAAATTGTCCACAGTGTGTACGATAGTGTTAGTGTATAGGGTGATCTCTGGTCGGCATGTACTCGGTGGCCCAAAGGGCTTGTTTCCATGCTGTATGTCTGAAGTCTAAAGTAAAATAAAATTATCTTATCATGAACAGTTTAAGAACTTAGTTTTATATTCTTTGGAAGAATAAGGGTTGATCTTATTGAAACATATAAGATTCGGATGGGTGGGGTTGACCAGTTTCTATCAATGGATTAATCTGGAATGAGGAGTCAGTTACAAGGTGTGGTCATTTAAGAATGAAGTGCACAGGAATCTCTGGAATTCTCCGCCCTAGGGTTTGGAGCCCAGATAAATGAAACCCAAATGAGGCCCAAAACTGCTCACAGTACTCCAAATGCAGTCTGACCAGTGCCTTATAAAGCCTCAGGATTACATCACTGTTATATATGTCATCCATTACTTTTAAGGTAGATGTAGTTACATTTTAAAAGACTGGGGAATTGAGATGAAGAATGAATAAAATGGTAGAATGGGTGGAATGGTGGCACCGCGGTAGAACTGCTGCCTTACAGCATGAGAGACCCGGGTTCAGTCCTGACTATTATGCTGTCTGTACAGAGTTTGTACATTCTCCATATGACCTGCAAGGGTTTTCACCCGGTGCTCCGGTTTCCTCCCACACTCCAAACACGTACAGGTTTGTATGCTGTATGAAGGAACTGCAGATGTTGGTTTAAACGAGGATAGACACAAAATGCTGGAGTAACTCAGCGGGACAGGTAGCATCTCTGGAGAGAAGGAATTGGTTTATTCCTTCTCTCATTCCTTTTCCAGAGATCTCCCATGCTCTCCAGAGATGCTGCCTGTTCCCGCTGAGTTACTCTAGCATTTTGAGTCTATCTCAGGTTTGTATGTTAATTGGCTTGGTAAAATTGTAAATTATCCCAGTGTATGTAGGACAGTGTTAGTGTGCAGGGATCGCTGGTTGTCGCGGACCCGATGGGCCGAAGGGCCTGTTTCCGCGTTGTATTTCTAAAATAAATTAAACTAAAGAGAAAATAAGGCCTGGGCAGATTGGATACTATAATTTTGATTGGTGGGGCAAACCTGAGAGGCTCAGTGGCTGTCTATATAGAATTTACATGCTGGTTTTCTCCCACATCCTAAAGATGTGCAGATAGGTTAATTAGCCACTGTAAATTACCAGTTGTTAATTCCTCTTTAAGTAAGTGTCAAAGAATCAAAGGGAAGTGTGTGTGGATGAGAGTAAGCTGCAGAGGTACAAGGAAATAAGGAGGGGGTGATTGGGACTGATAGGATGACATGAACCTAATGGGCTGAAGTGTCTGAGTTGTGCTGAGCAAGTGGAATTCAAGATCTGTAGGCACTGTAGAGGGAAGGTGGTGGTGGTTCACTTGGATATGCAAATCTGTTCCAGCCAAGAGCTGTGGAAGGCGACCCAAAGGTTCCTGTCACCAATGCCTTGGCATGTTCTCAGCGGCCCAACTGAGGGGTGTGGAGAAGGGAATGAGTGTTGATAGCAGAATAGCACACTAATGATAGAATTTCACAAGAAATGCAATAATATTTTTCTTTCTATTAGATGTGGAGTCAAAGCTAATGCTCCTTTTCATGTGGTTCTGTGGGATGAACACAAAACGTGTGGACGCTGCTTTTAATGTGGATGAAGATAAATCTAATCTCACACTGTACGAGAGTCGCCGCATGCGCTACTTTGTAAATATTAATTTGGTAATTTGTATGTGTTCGACAATCTTCCTTTATGCTTATTTTGCTTGAGACAATAAAATAAATTTATGTTTACAAAGTAATATATCCTTGAAACTCTCAATACAACTGATCTCATGTTGGGTATTATAGGGAGAAAGGTAATACCAAAAATATTATCTTATCTTGTGGTTATGAATGAAGGATGAATTATAATACAGTGTTTTGTAAAGTTTCGGGCGCAAGGCCAAGTTCAAATCGAAACGGGCCACGAAGGAGGAGTCCCAGGAAATGGAAATGGAAGAAGCTCCAGGGCTAGAGACTGCTTTTAAGCGTATTGCCCAAATGGAAAGCCTGCTACATAGGCTGTTGGAGGGAAGCACACTCAGGTAAGAGTGTACTGAAATCCAAGCTGCTGAAAGCAGCTCAACAGCTCCTGGTACAGGGCTGATAGAATGCACCCTCAGGGATGAGGAGCGTGCCACGGGTCATGAGATTTCAGACCCCGACTCTGACGGTGAGGCTGTACAAGGCGAAGAACGGCAGCTGCCAGATGTCCCATCCCTGGCAGTACGATTCGCTGCCCCTGTCAGGGTCAGGAGAGCCATTAGGAGAAGAATTGGCCTCCCTAATAAATTACTTGGTTTCCATCAGCTGGAACAGCAGGAGATGGATGAGAATGCAAGAAAATATGAGTATGAGAACTCAAGAATTGAAATTGCAGAGAATATTAAAGCTGCTGGGTTCTGGAATAACTGCTTTTGCCAGAATAGCGGATAAAAGCCAAGAGATGACGGAGTTGCATCAGGAAGCACTGGGGTTGCTATGCAGCACCCACTTCGAGATCAATTGTCTGAGGAAGGTGCTATATGGCCTACTATGAATCTGAAATTCGCAGCACTCTGCAAACCAAGTAATGTACAATTACCCAACTTACTCCCTGGAGAGGATCTCGGGAGACGTATTAAAGAGTTGGAAGATAAAGCGAAAACAGGATTGATGAAAACATCAATGGTTGTAAAGTCTGTAAAGAGGAAGTATATTTTCAGACGTCATACAGATCCTGGACCAGGACCAAGTCGCTCATTAACGCAGGGACGTAGCTGGCGGCCTGCGGCGGGAGCAAGAACCAGTGGGGGTGATTCCGGGAGAATCCAGGGATCTCAGAGTACTCAAATGACTCAAGAGGTAGGTGGACCTGGTTCTCATGGGAACATACTAACCGGATTAATTCCAAAAGTTGGAGGCAGATTACGTCTCTTCTATAACAATTGGAAGAAGATTACTTCAGATGTGGTAATTCTGAATAATATACAAGGATTTCGAATTGAATTCAATCCAAATTATGATTTGCCTGTCCAGCATGTTCCTAGCAGAACTCTCCACTTTGCACAAAAAGAAGTGATGGAGGTTCAAGCTGCGATTCAAACCCTATATATAAAAGGTGTTATTGAAGAATCAGTCTACCAAATTCACCAATTTGTGTCAAATATATTCCCTCGATCAAAAAAGGATGGAGGATGTAGGATTATTATAGACTTGACAAGTATGAATCCTTTTGTTCAAGTTAGACATTTTAAAATGGAGACATTTGTACTGCCAAACAACTTATCTCAGAAGCATGTTTTATGGCAACTATAGATTTAAAAGATGTATATTATTCAGTGTCTGTTCACTTGGAAGATATGAAGTATCTTAAATTTACATGGATGAACCAGTTAGGGCAGTTCAAAGCTCTGCCTAATGGGTTAACGTCCACTCCCAGAATATTCACAAAATTGTTAAAATCAATTCTGGGGTTGCTGAGAAGCCAGGGGCATGTACTAATGGCATACTTGGATGATGTCCTGATTATAGGAAGGACAAAACAGTCAACAGAAGCATCTGTTGTAGTTGTGAAATCAACTTTTTAAAGTTTGGGGTTTTCTAAATTCATCCAAAGAAATCAAGGTTAACAACATGTACCTCGATTGATTATTTGGGGTTCACAATTGATTCAGCCCAAATGAAAATTACTTTGCCCAGTGAAAAAAGGGTGGAGTTGATTAAAGATTGCAGTAATCTGTTAAACGAGCAAAAACCCTTAATCAGACAGGTGGCTCGAGTACTGGGAAAATTAGTAGATTCCCAGCAGTCCAGTATGGACCATTACATTATCAACAGCTGCAGAGAGTTAAACAACAGGCACTGAGAATGAATGCTGGTCATTTTGATAGAACCATGCAACTAACAACAAATGCTGTTTCTGATCTGCAGTGGTGGATTCTACATGTCTTAAGCAGTTCCGGCAAAGTGCTGATTGAACAACCTTCCATGATATTACAAACTGATGCCAGTGCACTAGGATGGGTGCAACTGACTTAACATCTAGCTGCGGAGGCAGATGGAATCAGGAAGAGTCATTGTTACTGCAGACATGGGGAACTAACTATTTGGAGCTTTTAGGATGTTTCTATGGACTCCAAGCTTATTGTTTTAACACAACTAAAAGGCATGTTCAAGTTCAAATTGATAAACACAACAGCAGTTGCCTATATTAATGATATGGGTGGAATTAAGTCGGTGTCATATGACAAAATGGCTAATCAACTTTGGTCTTGGTGTATTGAAAAGAACATTTGGATTTCAGCTATCTATCTACCAGGTAGAATGAACACGATAGCAGACACCAGGTCACGAAAGTTCCATGATAATAAAGAATGGATGTTGAATCGAGAAGTATTCAATGATATAGTAATCAGATTAGGAATGCCCGACATCGACTTGAATCATCAGCTATCGAGATATGTCTCATGGGAACCAGATCCAGGAGCAGTGGCGATTGATGCTTTCTCGCTACATTGGGGTGGTATGTTTTCATATATATTTCCACCTTTCTGCCTCATAAGCCAATGTTTGCTTAAAATCAGGCAAGATGCTGCTTCAGGGGTATTGGTAGTACCAGATTGGCCTACACAGCCATGGTATCCGTTGATATTAGAATTAACAACACAAATGTTGATAAAAGTCCCAAAAAGGAGTAATTTATTGCTGCACCCTGTAACAAGGGAACAACATCCATTATATGATCATTTGGATTTGTTGATTTGCAGGTTTTAAGAAGGCCTTTTCTGGGGCGAGGACTGTCTGAGCGTACTGTGGACATGCTTACGGCAGCCTGGAGGAAGAGCACTCAAAAACAGTACCTTTCTTATATTAAGAAATGGGAAGAGTTCTGTGTACAAAAGAATGTGCAATATAGTACTGCAGATATTTCAAATGTTTAGAATTTCTGTCAAAACTTTATTATGATGAAGGTCTGAGTTGTAGTGCAATTAATTCAGCAAGAAGTGCATTGTCCTCATATTTGGTTCTGGATTCAGAAAGAAATCCAATTGGGTCACACCCAATTGTTTCCAGACTAATGAAACAAATCTTTAATTCCAAACCACCGAAACCTAGGTACATGACAATCTGGGATGTAAGTGTGGTACTGAAACTACTTCGTGAATGGTCACCAAGTGTGTCTTTACCTTTGGCCAAGCTCAGTATGAAAGTATTCATGCTTATGGCATAAGTGACAGCACAAGAGAGTTTCAATACAGACTATTTCCAGATGGATAAAAGAAGTCTTAACAGCTGCTGGTATTAACACTTATGTTTTTACGTCTCATTCGACTAGGGCAGCAGAAACGTCGGCGGCCAGGGCAAAAGACGTCCCCGTCGACCATATCCTCGCAGCCGCCGGGTGATCCAATGAGTTGATGTTTCAACATTTTTACCATCGGCCTATTATTAATGCGGGATTGTTTGCAGAAACTATTTTAAGTTCTGTGTAAATTCCTCTGGTTTAAAGGGGATCTGATTAATTTCATTATGGAAATGAATTACTGCATTTGTGGTACAAATGTTATTATGAATGCATGATTGATTATTCTTGTTCCGAGTCAATCAATGCAGTGAGAAGCCGGGATTGATCTACGGCATGAAATCACAAAGCTTTAAAATCTTCACGTAGTCACTCACGTGACTCCGAAGTAAAATAGTAAGATTAAACGAGAACTTACCTAAGTTTGAAGTTTGATCTTTATTTTATGAAGAGTTACGTAGGTGATTACGTGCCCACCACGACCCTACCCTCTATCATAAAGGTCAAATGGAAGTTCTTGTATTACTCGTTTTATTATGAGACTATATT
>CM075981.1:63702539-64215624 GCA_038087875.1 Malacoraja senta | reverse complement strand
CTGATCTGCTGAGCATTTCCAGCATATGTTGTCTTTATTTTAGATTTCCAGCATTTGCAGCTTTTGTTTTATTTTATTTTTAAACGGCTCTGGAACTGTGAGATACCGATCACTGCTATTTCTGGAAATCTGAAATTACCCAGAATGCCGGGAGAATCAATGGAGAAAGAAAAGTTCCTGGTATCAGTGCATGACCTTACATCAGAACCAGCCAGTTCTGCTTGGATCAGGAAAGACTGGTTATCTAAAGCTGTTGGTCAATATGGAATTCCATGGAAGCAATGTACTGACAGCAGATGTTCCTTGTTGGACTTTGTCAGAATGGTTTGGAGTAAAAGTACAGAACTGAGAATGATAATGGGATGGAGAATTAGAGTGAGCAACTTAGGATCACCCTGATTTACTGAACAGTGGAGGTCTGCAAAACAATCACCTGTGGTGTCTCCAGTCAAGGGTCCACAAAGGGGCTTCATCTGGGAAGAATGTTTGGACCACTAATAATAATAATAATAATAGATTTTATTTATATAGCGCTTTTCAGGACTCAAAGTCGCTTTACAATTGAGAGTCAGGAATAAACAAAACAAAATAGAGCAGTAAGACAGAGGGGGGGGGGGGGAACATGGGACTAAGGGTATGCAGAGGTGAAGAGATGGGTCTTGAGGCGGGACTGGAAGATGGTGAGGGACTCAGAATTTCGGACCGGTTGTGGGAGGGAATTCCAGAGCCTGGGAGCTGCCCTGGAGAAGGCTCTGCCTCCAAAAGTGCAGAGGTTTGATTTTGGAGTGGAGAGGAGACCAGCTGATGTGGATCTGAGGGACCGTGAGGGTTGGTAGGGGGAGAGGAGGTCAATGAGATAAGGGGGGGCCAGGTTGTTGAGGGCTTTGTAGGTGAGGACCAGGACAGTGGGAGGGACAAAAACAATTCCCTGAGATGGGGTGAAGGCATGGCTGCTACATTTGTGCTGGTAATGATGCCACTTCATGCAACAGCATTTGTGTCACCTGGGTTCACCTGGTACCCACCTTGCTACAGGCATCCTCTCTGCTCCCTCTTCCCATCACCCTCTCTGTAGCTTAAAGCATGGTTCTTTTCTCACTTGTCAGTTCCTATGAAGAGTCATTAGCCAGTAAGGTTAACTCTACTTCTCTCTTTACTGATACTGCCTGACCTGCTGAGTCTTTTCAACATTTTCTGCTTTATTCCCTCAATATATTGGCAAGAAATTTATGTCTGCACAGTTTAAGACGACTTGTTAGAATTGGCTTAAAGTTGGGGCTAAAATATTAGGCAGAATGGAACTCCAGATAAATCATGAACATCCTTGCAATAAAATTCTGCCACATAAATTTCAGGCTGAGAATTTTGACATAAAAACATCCAATGAGTTTGTGGCTTTCTCTAGTGTGCTGTATCTGCTGCTGGTCCTCTCCAGGTGCTTTGATGTGATTTTAATTTGTAGTTTTCCATTTTAACAGAAATTTCTTCTGCATAGATTAGTCTACATCAGTGCATTTGACCCAGAGAGAACAACTCGGAAACAAATTGCAGGTCTGGCAAGTTATGTTAATGTACCTGTTATTCTGTCACTGGTGAGAAACCATTCCTTGAAGAGGTAGCAACAGAGGTTTCTAGATAGATGACTAATGAGTTCTTTGGGTGGCATTGAGGGAGCTATCACAGAATGTTCCACCAAGGGCCAAGTTTAAGTAATGGTTACGGACTTACAGTAGTAATATCAAAAACTGAAATGTAAGTGGTGTGATAAAGAAGTTTCCAGATGACACAATAATGATAATGTAATTGAGAGCGAGAAGGAGAGCTTCTGACTGGAGGAGTATATTGGTGAGCTGGTCAGTTAGGCTGAAATGTGGCAACTGAAGTTTAAGCTGGAGAAGTGTGCGGCATTGTATGTGGGGAGGTGTAGTGAGACAAGGGAATAGACAATGACTGGGAAGATGTAGGTGATGCAAAGGAACTGAGAGACCTTGACAATGAGGATTCATAGACTCTTACAGATATCAGGACAGGTGCAGAAAGTATTTAAAAAGACAACGACATACACATTAGCAGTATTATATGCTGTGCCAGCTCCATCATTTGATAAGATTGCACCTGATCTGTTTGCAGCAACTCTGCATTTCCCAAATTCCAGTAACCTTTCTTACTTACAGTATCCTCCTTATTTATCAAGTACAGGTATATATCTACCACTGCCTTATAAATATTTAAGGACTCTTTCCACAGAAGGATCCAAAGACATGTGACTCCGCAAGTGAAAATCTCTGTCCCCTTACCTTTAAAAGATGATTCCTGGTTCTAGAGTTTACCAAAAGATGAGTCTCCCCTCCATATCTCATTTTCTAAATCCCTCAAGCTTTTACAAATCTTGATAGATAGCATACGTAAAGCTTTCCATCATTTCCGTAAGCATTGAGTAATTGTATAAACTGCTTACTTGATTGTAACTGGTGTTTGTGTGTAGTATGGTCACCAGGTAACAGATGTGACTGGACAGAGAAGGTGCAGGCAAAGTTGGTGAGAAATGTAATATCTTAGTTATAAGGAAAGATCAGAGAAACTGGGTTGCTTTCATTCGAACAAAGGATAGTTGGGAACCTTATTTGAAATGGTGAGGAATAGAAAGATTAAACGAGATTTACCGTTTGAAGTTTGATCTTTATTTTATGAGAAGTTGAAGTGAGGGATTACGTGAAGAAGCCCGCCAGTCCGCATGCGCGTCAATCTTCAAAGTAGCTGTATGAAACCACAGAATAGTTGCTGACCTAAGCTATAGGAAGATTAAAGGGCTAGAACTACCGAATGATCTTTATGAGAATAGGGTTGGGAGTGGAGGGCACGTAATCCCTCACTTCAACTTCTCATAAAATAAAGATCAAACTTCAAACGGTAAGTTCTTGTTTAATCCTTCTATTTTGTTTCGAAGTCACGTGAGTGACTACATGAAGATTTCAAAGCTCTGTGGTTTCATGCAGTGAGACAATCTGTGTGTGAAACACTTAAACAGATAAACCATTAATGGTAGGAAAAAACATGAGTTATTAATATCATGATGCTCACTTGCATACATGACTGTTGCTCTAAACTGGCCTGTAGTCCCAATAGACTTGAGTTAGACAATAACTTATGCGACAATGTGTATAATTCTATCTGCAAATATCCAGACATATTCCACCAAATTTATAATTTATAAACCTGCACTATGTAAACCTCATGCTGTATGATGAAAGGGAAATCCATTCTATTGGCTGCTAATGAGTCATCAGCAATATTTTGAGATTATTGAATAACAAAAGAACTATCTTCCATTTCATAGGCACTAGCCTCTGAGTGCACTTGTATACCTAATGACATCCCTAATCTCTGCTCTGGTGGGTATGCTGTCAATCTCAAATGTATGCAATCGTGCTCATTTGCTTATGAGATTATTTCTATAACAAGCTACCCTAATGTTAGCATGACATAGAGACTAAGCCAGAGATTGAGCAAAAGCTGTGTTTCTTTATGCTGAGATCAGTTGCTGAAAGCATAATCATCTTAAAATACTGGTCCCATTATGAAAATTAGAGGAATATTTGCATTTACTGATATACATCGCACATTACACTGAGTGTAGGCTATTAGAGTGGTCAAATAAAAGACACCCTGCATAACGTTAGAGAATAGTGGGTAAAGAACCAATCATTTATATCCCACTTATGGTACTACAGAAATGATAAAACAGCACAAGCAATGTCAATTGTGCTATCACATAAAAGCTTCTTTAGGCTCAAACTGGAAGCCATACAGACCTCTTTTACTTCCATTAAAATTGAGTCACATATTTTGTTCACAAGCTTCTCATACAATCGTGCAGAGCTAGCTGCCCGAGAAGACAGGCTGTCCCAGCCGTCACTCATGACTGAGTAAATAAGAGTTGCTTCAGCCGCCTACCATGGCGTGACTGAATAGGCAAATTGGTACTGTTAAATTTCATGTTGCCTCATTTGTAATATCGCAAAAGATATCCACCCATAAGTTTTATCAGCTGCATAACCCATAAGTTTTATCAGCTGCAATTTTGCATATACCTAAAACTTGATGACATAATGCCCTTAGACTGAGAAGGGCAGCATAGACGTTTACCACTAGCTTTGTTATCAAAATAGCCGAATCTGTGCCTTATGTGAGTAGATATGACAGAGTATGCAACTACAAGATCGATTCTCTGAGTCAGTTAAATTGCAGAAACCCAATCAGCCATCTTAAACTGGGTAAGTAAACCCATAATCCGATTAGCCTAATGCTAACCCGATTCGGCCTGCACCATATTTCTGTAATCTTGAGAAGCATCAGAAATATATCCCTCTAGTCCTTTGCCAGACCACTCATCCTTGGATGAGCTGTCACTGATTGCACTCGAAACCGCTGTTCTTCTATTGATCCTACCCGTGGAAGATGCATTATCTAGTTATTCATACATATCGCTGATAATATATAATCAGCAGCTAATGACTAGAGCTGAAACCACAGTCTCCCTTAGATGTGGGAATACGAGTTCCCTGTCAACTCTCGACTAAGAGTCACCATGAATACTCAGCGTTTTCCTTCAGAGTGGAGATTAGTATAATGCAAGGCTGAATCAGGAATTACCTCGCAGTCCTTTGACTGAAATCACATGTCTAGGTCGCCAGAGTGCACAACACAATCTCTTTGACCCGCCACTCAATCAGGAATGCTGGTATTGAGAGTCTATGGATTATTATAAATACATTGTTGATATAATTTTTTTTTATATACAAGACGAGCTTCTTACTGGTAACTACCTGTCCCAGAGAGGGTGGCAAAGATGATTCCAATGAACCAGGAACTCTACTAACGGAGGAGAATAAAGCATATGTTGAGAAAAACTTCAACTACTTATTCTATTGAGTAGTCTGATAACCTCTCATAGATAATGAAGCAGTGCTTCCCTGGTCACTATGACTCGTATGTCTAGCCAGTTCCATGATGGTCTACCCTGATCCAGGGTAACCAAACTGTTCCTACTTGGAACTTACAGAGGTTACTATGTAAGACACCTTGCCAATGTCTCTACATCAAGCTGATCATATCCCAGAGACAGTGAAAACCGACTAGACAGCCCATGCTGACAGTAAATCCAACCTGGGCCGACAGACTGCTCCATTTCGGAGTTTACGGAGGTTAATAACGAGACCTTACTTACCAGCGTCTCTAACCCCGGGTCGATTTTCTTTGTTGGAGCTTCAGCGAAGTTCCATTTGCAGACCCTGTCTATCATGCTTGTCATTGCTGTTAGATAGCTCATGCTGCTGGTCAACTTCTCTTGTAGTGGCTTGTCCGTCCACAAAGGAATAGCAATTTTAGAGGCAAGAGCACACAGCTGTTCCTCATGCGATTGTCGTACATCATGCATTAAAGCATGGGATCCCGACACATAGTCATGTTCTGGGTCATGTTTGGAGTCAGTCCATACTGATCTCTGACACTCTCTTAGAGTGGGAGAAAATTGCACCCTGAACCAGGCGTTGCCATATCCGTATGCCTCGGACTGTCTGTGATGCCTCCGTATAACGGAGCATAATATATATGGCTCCATCTCCATCACTTCATACATCCGAGTGGAGACTTATGCAACCCTGAACCAGGAACTTCCTCAGGCTGTGTGCACATACTTTGGCACCATCTACATCACTCATTCATCCGAGTGGGAGGAAAATTGCGACCCTGAACCAGGAGGCTGCTTCAGGCATATGTGCATATACTTTAGCACCATCTCCACCACTCCTTGCATCTGAGTGGGAGGAAAATTTGCAACCCTGAACCAGGAGCTGCTGCCCGACATGCCTTCGTAAGACGGAGTATTCCTTTTTTAATTTTTATTTTAAATTATTTTTTTATTAGAAGTATTGTACAGTACAGTGATCTCCAATAAACATAAGGTTATACTTTTCTTGTACCACTTCTTATTTTAACTTTAATAAGAGAAAAGGATAGAAAGAGTTAGTAAAGGTAGTGAGTGATTGAAAGAGTGGTCCAGGAACACCCATATGGACCTAAACCACAAGAAATTGTTTTTAAAAAAAGGGAAAAACCAAAAGCAGGAAAAAGAAAAAAGAAAAAGTAAGATAAGATAGGACAATATAAAAGGGATGTACCTACTTCATATCTTTACTCACCCCTCGCCAGGTCCTGAAACCATTTATTATCAACATTTTGTTGCACCCTATATTTGTAATGTCGATAAATGGAGACCAAATCTTTTGGAATTGGTCTGGTTTACCTGCTAAGAGGAATCTCATATCTTCCAGGTGTAACAGTTCCGACATATAGAAATCCACATTTTTGTCGTGGCGTGGGAGCGTTTTTCCAAATGTCAGTATGTTTTCTTGCCGTTATTAAGCCATAATTAAGAAAGCTCCTTTGAAAACGAAGTCAGCCAAACTGGCTTCGATTGTTCCAAAAATGATCATTTCTGCATTCAGTTTCAGTTTTATTTTAAATAATTTCGTGAAAATTTCAAGATTTCATTCCAATAATGTTGGATTTTATACAAAAACAAAAGAAAGTGCTATAGTTGCTTCTTGGGTTAGACATTTATCACAGATAGAAGAGACATTTGGGTACAATTTACTTAATTTAGCTTTTGAATAGTATAATCTATGTAAAATTTTAAATTGAATTAGAGTATGTCTTACGTTAATCGAGCATTTATGCACATATAACAGGTGTTTATCCCAACTCTCTTTCGAGATTATTATAGCTAGTTCTTGTTCCCAATCTCTTCTAATCCTATCAGATGATGGAATTTCTGTTTAAAATGGTATTATACAGGTATGATATTAAATGAGTTGATTCCGCTTTTATATTCATTATCTCGTTTAATAGGTCTGGAGACATATTTTGATATTCTCGTGTATATTTTTTCAAATAGTCACGTATTTGAAAATATTTAAAATATTGATTACTACTCAAGTTGTATTTAAGTTGTAGTTGGTGAAATGTTAAAAAAAAAAATCCATTATCATACATATCTCCAAACGTTTTAATTTCTAATCTATCCCAGTTTGTAAAAGATTTATCTATCATAGAAGGTATAAACGTAGGGTTATTCATTATAGGTGAGAGAAGCGATAGATTTCTAAATTTTAAAGTTAATTTTATTTGTTTCCAAATTCTAATTGTACTATGAATAATTGGATTTTTACTGTATATTGTATTCTTCATTTTTGTTGGTGAGAGAAGGATCGCTCCTATATTAAAAGGGAAACAATCCTCTCTCTCCATTACTATCCAATCCACCTGCTGGGCCGAATTGTCCAAGACTGAGTATTCCTTGTGTTATAATTTGATTCATCAGATGTTCGAATTGGGACGAAGCCCAATCACATCTGCCATAGATGTCCCAAGACTTGGCTATGACTTTGCCCCGACTTGGGGTTGTCAGGCTGCTTCCTTTAACAGCCGAACCGAGACTAGCTGTAGATTGGAGTTCTGTTGGTATCATCATTTATCAAACAGATTGCACCTGGTAGTGACTCCGAGTCCTTGCTCCCTTCTGGAGCCAACGGAGTATTACAGGGAAGGACTGGAGTGCCTCTGACCCTCATACGCCAGACAGACTGAGAGAAATACTGCAACCCTGCCAGGTGTTGTCATAGGCAATTATGTTTATATGATTAAAAGAAGCCTATCCCTATAAAATCAGAGATTTGACTATTTTATTGATATGCATATAGTTGGAGTCTGTTGTAAAAGAATCTTCCACAATCCCCTCTAATGAGTGGAAATTACCATGATGCCACCTGGTGTAGCTCCCACAGGTGACTGATAGGCACAGCTCAAACAAGGCTTCCCGAGCCAGGAGCTCTGGACAGCAATGGCAAGTCCAATTCCACTACACCATAGGTGTAAGTGATAATAAATGTCCTTTGCAATTATCTCTTTTAAAATATAAACTTTATTGGCATGATAAGGCATATTTGTGATATTGCCAAGAATTAAACATGACTTTAGAATGCTATCAGCTATGATGGTCACAAACGTGGCCCAGTGGCAACAGTTATATATACACTATATGCTGCTGTAGCATAGCTGTAGCAGTAACTGTTAAAATTGTTTGGTGCTACAGCAGGCTGAGCTACCTAAGCGGTAGCTCTTGGCCACGGCTAATTTAAAACTCACCTGCTGCTGGAAATCTCCTGCAGTGAAATAGACCTGGCTGCCGGCATACGCAACTTATGAATATTAGCTCTTTACGGAGCACCACGCTGTTTCCGACTCTGGCTGCCTGCTTCCGTATGGAGCTCTGATACCGGCAGCTGTAACCATTTAACGTAGCCGGCGGTCTCCCATTCGGGCTGTCTGCTACCGTGCAGACTATAACGGCAACAGCCGCAATCCCAGCTCCTTATGGAGCCTACGCCGGTCTCCCATTTGGGTCATCTGCTACCATGCAGACTAAAACGGCAACAGCCGTAATCCCAGCTCCTTATGGAGACTTACGCTGGTCTCCCATTTGGGTCATCTGTTACCATGCAGACTATAACGGCAACAGCCACAATCCCAGCTCCTTATGGAGATTTACGCTGGTCTTCCATTTGGGCCGCGGTTTCCAATTATAGCCGCCTGCTCCCGTTGGGGAGATCAAACTGCGGCGCAAAATTCCACTACTGTTGCTCCTACGGAGCTTCCACGGCGGCCGAAACCCCCGGCCGCCTCCATAGCTACCTCGGGCACACTCTAGAGCGGCCCGGTGAAAATTGACTTACCTTGCAGAGCAGTCAAACTTCTCCGGCTCGCGCCATGCGCTAGACGAATTGACGCGCATGCGGACTGGCGGGCTTCTTCACGTAGTCACTCACGTGACTTCGAAATAAAATTTTACCAGAAACTTAAGACAAACCTTTCATATACTAGAGATGAATTCTCAATCTTCGAACCTACCTCATTGCAGGCCTTGCAGGTTTTTGTTTAGCCTGCACTTTCTCTGTAGCTGTAACACTGTATTCTGCGTCTGTTTATTTTCCCATTGCACTTCCTGGTGTACTTTAGCACAGTATGATTTGCCTGGATAGCAAGCAAAACTATTTTTGTATTGTCTCTCAGTACACATGACAATAATAAATCGATCCCAATACAAACTTTAACTATCCCAATGTAATCTGGGACAGTTATTATGTCAGGGACTCAGAGGGCTGAAAGTTTTGAAAACGTGTCCAGGTTAATGACGGAAAAGGTGTCAGAGCAATCCAAGTTAAAAGTCATTAATCAGAGGGAGGAACATTTTAATGGCCCAAGGAAATGGCCATAATAGAAAAACACTAATAGAACAATATTTATTCAAATAATTTTCAACGAAGAGATGGTTTGAGTGTTCCTGAGACAAATTCCACGAGGGGTATAGAACAAACAGAACAAACACCCTTCGACATCAATCGACGCAAAAGAGATGGAGGAAGATAAAACAAGGAAAAGCTACCCATGACAAATATTGCAAACACAAACAAGGACCAGGCTGATTACAAAGCAAGCAGCAAAAGCGTGTGAGATTTGATGCCAACATATCAAGAGTCAAGAGTGTTTATTTGACATATGTACTAAAACAGAACTATGAAATTCTTATTTCAGCAGCATAACAGGTCTGTGAGAATATCATAATTCTGTTTTCGGTACATTTGTAACATTTCACTAAGGTATAAATGGAAATCCAAAAGTGTTCTGTGGCTAACACCTGGAGGAATGGACATGATTAAGGACAAGAGTGGGGATTTGCACAAAGATGCTGAGAGCAGCATTAAGGTAATAAATAAATACTTTATTATCTGTCTTCTCCAGAGAAGAGAGTGCTCCTAAAATAATAATTGAGACATGACATACAACAAGCACTGTTAGTTGTCCTAACATAATATAGATAAGTCAGCAGGACCAAATGAGATACATCCTAAGATTTTGAGGGAAGAACAGGATGAAATCAAAGGTACACTGGCTGTAATCTTTCTATGTTCTCTGTGTATGGGGATGGTATCAGATGACCTTTTGGCTGAATGTTGCTCCCTTGTTCAAAGTTCAAAAAGGGAGTAAGGATAAGCCCAGAATGACAGGCCATCAGTGTCACCTCAACCATGAGAAAGTCAGGACAGGATTTATTGTCACCTGGAAAATGGATAAGTAAGGCTTGTCAGCATGGATTTGTTAAATACAAATTGTGCTCAACCAATTTCATAGAATTGTTTGATGAGGATAATCCAGTCCGTGTGATATAAATGGACTTCTGGTAATCTTTTGATAAAGTGTCAAACAACACTGATATGAAGCTGGCAATTTCACAGACAATGGATGTCTGACAGTGGACAGAGAGCCAAAGCAGCCATGATGAGTATTTCTCATCTGTTTTTACTGTATCCGAGGACACTGTGGGAAGCTAGAAAGTGAATTGCTGAGATTTCCGAGTCATTAAATACGGGTGAGGTGCCGGAAGACTGGAGGGTGGCAAATGTTGCGCCTCTATTCAAGAATGGGTGCAGGGAAAAGCCTGCAAACCCAATGGAACATAACATCTGTGGTAGGAAGGTTACTGGAGAGTATTCTGAGGGATCAGATATACATGCATTTAGATAGACAAGAACTGAATGGGGATAATCAGCACAGTTTTGTACGTGGGAGGTTGTGCCTCACGAATCTGATTGAGTTTTTTTCAAAGTGATCAAAAAGGTTGATGAGAGCAGAGCTGTAGATGTATATATGGATTTCAGTGTGGCATTTAACAAGGTTCCACATGATAGGCTGCTCTGGAAGGTTAGATCACATGGGGATAGCTGAATGGATAGAAAATTGGCTTCATGGAAGGAATCAGAGGATGATGGTGAAAGGCTGATTTTCGGACTGGAAGCCATTGACTAGTGGTGTGCCTCAGGGTTTGGTGCTGGGCCCATTGTTGTTTGTCATCTATATCAATGATTTAGATGAGAACGTACAAGGCATAATTAGCAAGTTTGGGTGGTAGTGAAGATAGTGAAGATGGTTGTCAAAATTGCCGTAAGATCTTGATTGGTTGGGTAGTTGGGCCGAGGAATTCTTGATAGAATTTAATACAGAGAAATGTGTAAAAATACAGTTTAGTGTATGGTCATGTGTACCGAGGTACAGTGAAAAGCTGATGTTGTGTGCTATCCATTTAGCAAAAAGACAATACATGATTTCAATACAATACAGGGTTACAGCGTTGCATTTTGGGAAGTCTAACAAAGGCAGGACCTACACAGTGAATGGCAGTGTTGTAGAACAGAGGGATTAGGAGCGCAGGTAGATAGAGTGGTCTTTGAAAGTGGCGTCACAGGTAGATAGAGTGGTCAAAAAGGCTTTTGGCACACTGGCCTTCCTCAGAGTATTGAGTATAGAAGTTGGGATGTTCCTGATCCTGTTGTAACTTAGATAACCTTAGAATGTTCCAATGAAGAATGTTTAGATTCTGAAATGATGTTAAAATGAGAGGGAATGTTTTTTAAAAAGTTGCAGTTGGGAATGTGGTCTATTTCAGAGTGTGTTATGGTGAAAGGTGAAAGTATGTCACTGATGCATTTTGCTGTGTGTCACCAAAGAATTACCTGCCCTTGTTGTAACAAGAACAGCTATTTATATTCTGATGAGTCTAAAATCAGTGAGGATTAATCAAAGAATTAATAGTTAAAGGGGGAGATCCTGACTGACTAATTTGACTACGTTTATTGTAAAAAAGTAGCTACGTATGTAAATGAGGATCATGTAGTCAACGAAGTTGACATGATTTTCAGTAAGGTCTTTGGCAGGGTCCCATATGGGAAAACTGGTTCAAACGGTTAGGTCCTATGGGATCCAAGGGAAGTTGCCAAATTGGATCCAAAAGTGGCTTGAGAAAAAGAAGCACAGGTTGATGGTGGAAGGTTTCTTTAGCAAATAGAAGTTTGTCACCAGTGATGTATGTACCACAAGGATCAGAGCTGGGACTCTATTGACTATCATATATGCATTCATAATTTGTAAATTAAAGTAGTTTGAAGGATTAGTAAATTTGAAGATGATATAAAAATTGTTGAGGAGAGAGCCCTCTACTACTAGATTGGCTGGTAAATTGGGCAGAACAATGACAGCTGGAACTTAATTGTGATAAATGCAATAAATTACATTTTGTGAGGATAATAAGGGTAGGGTCCACACAGTGAATGGCAGGGTTGTAGAGAGTATTGAGAAATAGAGGAACCCAAGTGTACATGTTCAAGTGTACAAGTCCCCTGAAGAGAGCGGCACAGGTAGATGAGGTGGTGTTTAGTTTTGAGAAACAGTGTGAAAACAAGCCCTCTGCCCACCGAAACCACGCCGAACATTGATCACCCGTTCAACTAGTTCTGTGTTATCCAAGATAGACACAAAATGCTGGAGTAACTCAGCGGGACAGGCATCATCTCTAGAGAGAAGGAATGGGTGATGTTTCGGGTCGTGACCCTTCGTCAGACTCTTGACGTTTCGGGTCGAGACCCTTCTTCAGATTTCAGTTTTCATGCACTATGTTATCCCAGTTTTGCATCCTAAACATTAAGGACAATTTAGAGAAGGCAATTAACCTACAAACTTGCATGTCTTTGGAATATGGGAAGAAGCCGAAGCACCCAGAGAAAATCCATGCGGTTACAGGGGGAACTTGCAAACTCCACACAGAGAGCACTCGTTGTCAGGATCGAACCTGGGTCTCTGGTGTTGTGAGGCAGCAGTTGTGCAACCCTTAAAACCATTAAGGGATCGTGGTCCTCATTAGCAAGGCAGGGGATATTAGTAGAAGGGGAGTGGGGGGCGATGACATGGTACAACTATATAAAACACCAAAACACTTGGAGTACTCATACTGTGTCCAGTTCTAGTCACCACACTATGGTGTCAAAGTTCATCTTTTAAAAAGCAGACAGCAACAAACTGGTTAAAGGTAAACCAAGGCAATCTTTAATCGATTCGTCAGATGGGAGTGGCAACATCTACAATGAGCACAAACGTTGCTCAGTGCATCTCGGGCTCCACTCACAGAACAAAGAAAAGTTAGCGCAATTATACATTTTTCATATCAGTAAAACACTCCTACCAAGTCTGAATATGGCATGACTGAAAGATTTTATAGCCTTACAGAATATAGGAAAAGCTGGGTCCAAATCAAGCTCATCCAATAACAAGTTATTACTTATCTCTGGAGCGTCAGCTATTTTTTTCAATCTTGGCTTCTTTATGGCCTTGAAAGAAGCACATGTTATTACGCAGGTTTCCATCTTAATGTCTTTATTAAAAAGACAACCTGTCCTCCATATTGTGTTCCATATAATTTGCAAAGTCAATCAGACTTGGCACCGAGCCATTATTTTGTTCTAGTAGACCATGCTTTTGTAGAAGAATGACTCCATTTTGTAAACTATGTTAGATTTGACTATTAGCTCTTTTAATGGGAAGAATGTGATTGCACTGGGGAGGATACAAATGATACTTACAGGGTCTGCCCAAGGATACTTTCAGTTATGAGGAGAGGCTGTGCTTGTCTTCCTTGGAGTGGAGGAGGTTCAGATGGGAGCAGATAGATCGGTGCAGATAGAGAGGATGTTGAGAAAGTTCGAAGACCAGAGGGCATAATGTTAATGTAACAGATGGGAGGATTTGAGGGGATCTAAGGGTGATCAGATTCTGGAGGACAGGAGGATCACTAATGTTGTTCCTTTCTTTAAATGAGGTAGAGAGAATCCAGGGAATTATAGGCTTGTTTGGTTCATGTCAGTGGCAGTGAAGCTATTGGAAACTATTCTTTGGGATAGAATTTCTTCAACTTTTGAAGAAAATAAGTTAATTAGACCACATTTGGAGTTTTGCTTGCCATTCTGGTCGCCCCATTACAGGAAAGATGTCGAGTCTTTGGAAATGTGCAGAGGAGATTTACCAGAAGGATTAGTGGGTTTTAGCTACAGGGAGCTGTTGGACAGACTTGGATTGTTTTCTGTAGATTGCCGAAGGTTGTATATACTTTTATATACTTCTATCAGGTCTGATAGAAGTATATAAACTTGAGGCATGGATAAGATAAACAGAACCATTTTCCCAGGGTGACTAAATCACATACTAGAGTGCATCATTTAAGGTATAGAAAGGAACTGCAGATGCTGGTTTAAATCGAAGATAGACACAAAACGCTGGAGTAACTCAGCGTGACTGGCAGCATCTCTGGAGAGAAGGAATGGGTGACGTTTCGGGTCAAGACCTTTCTTCAGACTGAACTTTAAGGTAGGTGAGAGGCAAAGTTTAAAGGATACGTGTGGGCCATGTTTTTTTAAACACAGAGGGTGTTGAGTGACTGGAACGTGCTGCCAGAGGTTTTTGCTGAGGCAGATATGTTGGTGGCATTTGAGGCATTTGGATTAGCATACGGGAATGCAGGGAATAGAGCGATGTGGATTATGTGCAGGCAGATAGAAGTTGGTTTTGGTGTTATATTCGGCACAGATATTGTGGGCTGAAGGGCCTGTTCTTGTGCTGTACAGTTATGATCTATGATTTCTAATCTAAACTACTTTTCTCATTCTGCAGAATATTATGAGACATTGTTCCACAAATTGCACGCTCAGTACCAGGAAATGCCTATAATGGGATTGCTGCTGATGTATTCAAATCACTATGTCCACCTGCTTGAGGTGAGTACAGCAGGCAGTGCACAGTCACTCCCAGTGCACTCTGCAAATTTGGCCTCAAGCATCTGGGGGCCCATGGCTAAGATGGGAGAAGGACGGGTGTTGACTACGGGTGCTGTCTGTATGGAGTTTGTACGTTCTCCCCGTGACCGCGTGGGTTTTCTCCGAGATCTTCGGTTTCCTCCCACACTCCAAAGACATACAGGGTTAATTGGCTTGGGTTTGTATACTTGTTATAAGTCTAAATTTTCCCGTGTGTGTGTAGGCTTGTGTTAGTGTGCGGGGATCGCGGTCGGCGCAGACTCGGTTTCCGCGCTGCATCTCTAAACTGAACTAAACTGTCCTGTAGACAGATCAAGAACCTGCCCCACATAGTTACACTCGCAGAAACAGACCTTGCAGACAATGTGCCCATCTCCTCCACTGCAATCACTGTGTACATTCTGTACCACACGTAGCACAGACCTACCAGGCTTAATGGGTCGTGGGGGAGGGTGCAGCACTGGTGTGCATGGGGGGCGGGGGGCAGGGGGCTGAAGGAGCTCGACAGGTCAGGCAGCATCTGTGAAGGGAAATTGACACATGGTGTTCGACCCTTCAGACTGATGGTGAGGGGAATGAAAGCTGGAAGAATGAGGAAGGGATGGAGCAAAGCCTGGCAAGTGATATGTGGATGCAGATCATCGATTGGCCAATGGATGGAGTAAGTGACAAAGGCTAGAGGTGAAAAGGAGATAAAAGGGCGTTAGATAAGGAAACAAGAGGAGGAGTGAAATGTCAAACCTTGTGGAGGGGGAAAGAGAACAGTGGGAGCAGGGATGAGGGGGAATAAAAAGGAAATATAGGATTTGAATGGGAGGAGTAGAAGCTGAGTGCACGGTGGAGGTGTAAGGGAACAGGGTGGCAGGGTAGTGGGAGAAATGTGTGTGGTGAGATGGGAAAGAAAAGAGTGGTCAGGGGAGGATATTGCTCGAAATATAAGAATTCAATGTTTATGCCATTGGATTGGAGGCTACATAGAAGAATGAGCTGTTCTTCTAGTTTGTATGTGGTCTCACTCTGGCAATGAAGGAGGCCAAGAATGCAAAGTTCGGCACGGGAATGAGTTTAAATGATTTGCAACTAGGTGCTCCAGCAGACTTTGGTGGACAGAGCGTAAGTGTTTAATGAAAAGGTTTCCTGGTCTGGTTGGTCTTGCTGATGTACAGGAGGCTACATCGGGAGCACCAAATGCAATGAACAAGCTTGCAATTTCCAGGTCCCTGGTTGGCAGTGAGGTGGTGCAGGGACAGTTGTTGCATTTCCTGAGGTTACAGGGGATCAGGTGGCAGGTTGATTGGGAAGGGATGAACAAGGAGTTGTGAAGAGAGAGGTCTCTATGTATAGAGGAAGGGGTTGGGGATAGGAAGGGGTTGGGGATAGGAAGGAGAGAGGACGAGGTTAACAAAGTAGCAAAAATATCAGAGAATGGATGTGGAGGATCGTGAGGTGATGGGTGAGGACTAAGAGAAATCTATCCTTGATCCATCTGGGACAATGCTTTACACCTTCACTCCCCATCAGGAAAGCCTTGGGACCTCTGGTCCATCCTTGAAATTGACGAAGCTCTGGTGTGCAGACAGGAAGGAAATGTACTGGGAGAATGAGTTATACATGTACTGATTTATTATTGTTGCAAAAAAGGTCCTTGATTATGTTGGCTACTTTCTTGAGGCAGCATGAAGTGTAGAGGAGGTCGATGATGGGGAGGCTAGTATGTGTGATGGAGTTGGTTACATGCACAACTCTCTACAATTACTTGCGGTCTTGGGAAGGGCTGTTCCCAAACCAACCTGTGATGCAACTTGTGTAGGAAGGAACTGCAGATGCTGGTTTACTCCGAAGACAGATACAAAGACCCGTTGCAACTGTAAAAACTGCAAATGCTGCCTGACCCGTTGAGAAACTCAACGAGTCAGGCAGCATCTCTGGAGAAAAGAAATAAGTGACGTTTCAGGTTTTTTAATTTAGTTTTAGTGTAGAGATACAGCGCGGACACAGGCCCTTCGGCCCACCGAGTCTGCACTGACCAGCGATCCCCGCACATTAACACTATCCTACACACATATGGGACAATTTACACATACACCAAGCCAATTTAGCTACATACATGTACGTTTTTGGAGTGTGGGAGGAATCCGAAGATCTCGGAGAAAACCCACGTGGTCACGAGGAGAATGTACAAACTCCATACAGACAGCATCCGTAGTCAGGATCGAACCCGGGTTTCTGGCGCTGCAATGCTGTAAGGCAGCAACTCTACTGCTGTGCCACCGTGGCTGCCCACTGCACCCGTGGTCTGTTGCATTACTCCAGCATTTTGTGTCTATTGTCTGTGATGCAACATGCTTTCTACAGTGCATCAGTAGTAGTGGTAAGAGTCTTTGCAGACATGCTGAACTTTCTTAGTTTCCGGAGGAACCAGAGGGGTTGTTGTTCTCTTTTTGGCCATAGTTTCAAAGTAATTGGTCCAGGAGGCGCTGTGGTGAAGTTTGTGCCTCAAAAAGTGAAGCGCTTGACGATTTCAACTTCGGCACCGTTGATGCTGATTGGGGCATGTACTCCACCACACTTCCCGAAGCCAATAACTAGTTATGCCCCCCCCCCTTCTATCCTAGTGCAAATCTGTTTCTTCTACCATCCCACCCCCTTATCTGTGCCCCTCCATCCCCTTCCACCTATATCCCCAGATTTGACATTTCACTTCTCTTCACTCATTATCCATCACCCTTTGGACTCATTTTCATCTCTAACCTTTGTCCATCCCTCTGCCAATCAAAGCTCCCCACATCGAGTGCCAGGGTTAAGGTAGTATCTGTGGATGGAAATGGACAGGTGGCATTTCAAGTCAGGACCCCTCCTCTGACTGAGGGATTAGGGGAGAAAACTGGTAAAGAGACCTAGGGATGGGGCAAAGCCTGGCAAGTTAAGTTGATATAGATGAGGGGGTGGGGGTGATTGGTAAATGGGTGGAGATAGTGACAAAGCCTAGAGGTAAAAAGGAGACAGTGTGTCAGATAAGGAAAGAAGAATGAAATGTAAAGCTGGAGCAATGGAGATGAGGGAAGATTAACAAAATGGGAGGGGTGGGAGATGAGCATAAGGACAATGTGAAAGGAACAGGGTGGTGGGAGAAATTAGGTGGTAGGGAATGG
Organism: Malacoraja senta; assembly: GCA_038087875.1. NCBI lineage: Eukaryota > Metazoa > Chordata > Chondrichthyes > Rajiformes > Rajidae > Malacoraja > Malacoraja senta. The sequence continues at coordinate 64,197,719 of CM075981.1, read as the reverse complement.
GGAAAGAAAAGTGGGCAGAGAAGTATTACTTGAAATTGAAGAATTCAATGGTTATGCCATTGGGTTGCAGGCTACACAAGTGGAATATGAGGTGCTGTTATTCCAGCTTGCATGTGGCCGCCTGGCCAAGCGGGTGGCCCAGGAAAAGTTTGGTATGGGAATGGAATTTAAATGATTAGCGCCAGAGATCCAGCAGGCCTTGGAGAACAGACACAAATGTCTGCATAATGGTCTACTCTTATAGAGGAGAACACATCAGAAGCACAGAATAGGTGGAAGAGTTGCAAGAGGTCCTTTGTCAAAAACGGGAAGGTTACTGGGGTTCCTGGGTAGAAGTGAGAGAAGAGGGTTAGGGACAGGTTTTGCATCTTCTGAGATTACATGGGAAGTGCTTATGGAGGAGGCAGATTGGGTGGGAAGGGATGAACAAACCAAGGAGTTCCAGAGAGAGCAAGACGTTCTTCAGAGCAACGTCTTGGCCATACCATCTTCAGCACCTTCCATCACAAGGGCAAAAGTGGGGATATTAATTGATTACATAATCTTCAATTCCATTTGCAACTTGTAAATGAATGAAGCAGCCCGTGTCATGCAACAAGGCATGCAACAAGGCTTGGGCAATGTCCTGGGATGAGGTGGGAAGTGGCAAGTAGGATTTTCCCACAAAAGTGTTCATCAATGTCCATCTCCAACAAAAAGTCTGATCAATTACACATGAGATTCAATGGCAGTGACCATTGAATCCTCCACCATCAACATCCTGAGGCTCACCATTTGCAGGAATGTTCAGCATAGCTCAGAGACTGGGTACCTTATAGAGGAGGTGATTCGCCCACAGACGCTTAATCTTCCCAGTATTTACCAAGCACGTGTCCAAAATGTGATGGAAAAATCCATTTGCCTGGATGAGTCCAGCTCCAAAAACTCCCAAGAAGCATGAGCAGGACAAAGTAATCTTCTCGAATGGCAGCCCATCCAGCACCCTGAACATGGTTCTGATGACCTTTTTCTCTTGTTAATTCCAGTCTTCCATTGACATGCTTTATTCTGTTATCCGGGATCTTGCCACCCCACAGCCTGAAGATGGGTGAGTGTTCCTTGCTGTCTTTGCTGTCTGATTGAATTGATGAACTACTTTATTTGGCTAAAACATTTATGATCAGGCATTAAAACTGCTGGGTGTGATGTCTGGATGTTTCTGATCAAGATACACTAACTCAAAGCTGGCCCACGTTCCCACCAACACTCTGCCCTCACCCGCCCGGCTGCAGGTCCCCAAGGGGGGCCTACGCTCTCTTCCGCCAACAACACTCTCCCCTCCCCCAACTCTATAACCCCCTTTATATTGACGATAGCTGTGCCTTCCACATTGTCCAAGCTCCTGGACCTAGGAATAAGCACGTCTCTCATTCTACGCAGGCCCACACTCTGTTACACGCAGACGTATACTTGGTTACACGCAGGCCCACTCTATTACAAGCAGACACACTCTCTGTGGCAGGCATGCCCTTGCTCAGTTATACACAGACCCACACACTATTACACATAGACCCACAGTCTGTTACATGCAGGCTCATGCCGTTATATGCATGCCCACTCTCTGTTTCTGGTGAATTTATTATGGGGAACAAGGAAATGGCAGGAGTTGAACAGGTACTTTGGATCCGTCTTCACTAAGGAGGACACAAACAATCTTCCTGGTGTGCTATTGGCCGGAGGATCTGGGGTGACGGAGGAACTGAAGGAAATCCACATTAGGCAGAAAATGGTGCTAGGTAGACTGATGGGACTGAAGGCTGATAAATCTCCAGGGCCTGATGGTCTGCATCCCAGGGTACTTAAGAAAGTGGATGCATTGGTGATAATTTTCCAATGTTCTATAGATTCAGGATCAGTTCCTGTGGATTGAAGGGTAGCTAATGTTATTCCACTTTTTAAGAAAGGCAGGAGAGAAAACTGGGAGTTAGCCTTACATCGGTGGTGGGGAAGATGCTGGCGTCAATTATAAAGATGAAATAGCGGCACATTTGGATAGCAGTAACATGATCGGTCCGAGTCAGCATGGATTTACAAAGGGGAAATCATGCTTGACTAATCTTCTGGAATTTTTTGAGGATGTAACTAGGAAAATGGACAAGGGAGAGCCAGTGGATGTAGTGTACCTGGACTTTCAGAAAGCATTTGACAAGGTCCCACATAGGAGATTTGTGGGCAAAATAGGGCACGGTATTGGGGGTAGAGTGCTGGCATGGATAGAAAATTGGTTGGCAGACAGGAAACAAAGAGTAGGGATTAACAGGTCTCTTTCAGAATGGCAGGCAGTGACTAGTGGGGTACCGCAAGGCTCGGTGCTGGGACTGCAGCTATTTACAATATATATCAATGATTTAGATGAAGGTATTCAAAGTAACATTAGCAAATTTGCAGATGACACAAAGCTGAGTGGCAGTGTGAACTGTGAGGAGGATGCTATGAGAATGCAGGGTAACTTGGACATTTTGGGTGAGTGGGCAGATGCATGGCAGATGCAGTTTAATGTGGATAAATGTGAGGTTATCCACTTTGGTAGCAAAAACTGGAAGGCAAATTACTATCTAAATGATGTCAAGTTGGAAAAAGGGAAAGTACAACGGGATTTGGGGGTCCTTGTTCATCAGTCAATGAAAATAAGCATGCAGGTACAGCAGGAGTGGTGTTGGGTAAATTGAATAGATTAAAGGCCGATAAATCACCAGGGCCAGATAGGCTGCATCCCAGAGTATTTAAGGAAGTAGCTCCAGAAATAGTGGATGCATTAATGATAATTTTTCAAAACTCTTTAGATTCTGGAGTAGTTCCTGAGGATTGGAGGGTAGCAAACGTAACCCCACTTTTTAAGAAGGGAGGGAGAGAGAAAACGGGGAATTACAGACCAGTTAGTCGAACATCGGTAGTGGGGAAACTGCTAGAGTCAGTTATTAAAGATGGGATAGCAGCACATTTGGAAAGTGGTGAAATCATTGGACAAAGTCAGCATGGATTTACGAAAGGTAAATCATGTCTGACGAATCTTATAGAATTTTTTGAGGATGTAACTAGTAGAGTGGATAGGGGAGAACCAGTGGATGTGTTGTATCTGGACTTTCAGAAGGCTTTCGACAAGGTCCCACATTAGAGATTAGTATACAAACTTAAAGCACACGGTATTGGGGGTTCAGTATTGATGTGGATAGAGAACTGGCTGGCAAACAGGAAGCAAAGAGTAGGAGTAAACGGGTCCTTTTCACAATGGCAGGCAGTGACTAGTGGGGTACCGCAAGGCTCAGTGCTGGGACCCCAGCTATTTACAATTTATATTAATGAGCTGGATGAGGGAATTGAAGGCAACATCTCCAAGTTTGCGGATGACACTAAGCTGGGGGGCAGTGTTAGCTGTGAGGAGGATGCTAGGAGACTGCAAGGTGACTTGGATAGGCTGGGTGAGTGGGCAAACGTTTGGCACATGCAGTATAATGTGGATAAATGTGAGGTTATCCACTTTGGTGGCAAAAACAGGAAAGCAGACTATTATCTAAATGGTGGTCGATTAGGAAAAGGGGAGATGCAGCGAGACCTGGGTGTCATGGTACACCAGTCATTGAAAGTAGGCATGCAGGTGCAGCAGGCAGTGAAGAAAGCGAATGGTATGTTAGCTTTCATAGCAAAAGGATTTGAGTATAGGAGCAGGGAGGTTCTACTGCAGTTGTACAGGGTCTTGGTGAGACCACACCTGGAGTATTGCGTACAGTTTTGGTCTCCAAATCTGAGGAAGGACATTATAGCCATAGAGGGAGTGCAGAGAAGGTTCACCAGACTGATTCCTGGGATGTCAGCACTTTCATATGAAGAAAGACTGGATAGACTTGGCTTATACTCGCTAGAATTTAGGAGATTGAGAGGGGATCTTATAGAAACGTACAAAATTCTTATGGGGTTGTACAGGCTAGATGCAGGAAGATTGTTCCCGATGTTGGGGAAGTCCAGGACAAGGGGTCACAGCTTAAGGATAAGGGGGAAATCCTTTAAGACCGAGATGAGAAAAAACTTTTTCACACAGAGAGTGGTGAATCTCTGGAACTCTCTGCCACAGAGGGTAGTTGAGGCCAGTTCATTGGCTATATTTAAGAGGGAGTTAGATGTGGCCCTTGTGGCTAAAGGGATCAGGGGGTATGGAGAGAAGGCAGGTACGGGATACTGAGTTGGATGATCAGCCATGATCATATTGAATGGCGGTGCAGGCTCAAAGGGCTGAATGGTCCACTCCTGCACCTATTTTCTATGTATCTATGTATCTAGGAGTGAAGAAAGCGAATGGCATGTTGACCTTTAAAACAAGAGGAGTTGAGTATAGGACCAAAGAGGTTCTTCTGCAGTTGTATAGGGCCCCAGTGAGACCACACCTGGAGTATTGTGTGCAGTTTTGGTCCCCTAATTTGAGGAAGGACATTCTTGCTATTGAGAGAGTGCAGCGTAGGTTTACAAGTTCCTGGGATGGCGGGACTGTCATATGCTGAGAGAATGGAGCGGCTGGGCTTGTATACTCTGGAGTTTAGAAGGATGAGAGGTGATCTTATTGAAACATAAGATTATTAAGGGTTTGGACACGCTAGAGGCAGGAAACATGTTCCTGATGTTGGGGGAGTCCAGAACCAGGGGCCACAGTTTAAGAATAAGGGGTAACCATTTAGAACGGAGACGAGGAAACACTTTTTCTCACAGAGAGTGGTGAGTCTGTGGAATTCTTTGCCTCAGAGGGCGGTGGAGGCCGGTTCTCTGGATACCTTCAAGAGAGAGCTAGATAGGGCTCTTAAAGATAGTGGAGTCAGGGGATATGGGGAGAAGGCAGGAACGGGGTACTGATTGTGGATGATCAACCGTGATCACATTGAATGGCGGTGCTGGCTCGAAGGGCCGAATGGCCTACTCCTGCACCTATTGTCTGTTGTCTATTGTCTACACAAAAATCTACTCCCAGTTTCATGCAGGCCTCGCCGTTAAGCCTGCTTCTGCCCTGAGCTCCTTTACAGTAGTGCTGACTCGATGGATGATCAGATTCGGGGGTTGACTGTGGATAGGTTAACCTCTGGTTTTACAACCTTAAGCTAATATAAATCATTGCTCTACTTCTTAAAGTCGCCTCCTCCTACCTCTAGGGTGGCTCAGTCAGACATGAGAATCCTTGTTATGTCGCATAACATCCCAGATCGTCTGTATCGCCAGTGGCTGCAGCGACCGATAAATATGTCTGTCACATTAATAATGGACACTTCCGAGGTAGAGCCAGTGGAGAAACTGGTCCCTGAGTGCCTCATTCTTCTGCTGAAGCTTGGAAATTTCATCCTGCAAAATCCAAAGGTCAGTTCCAATTTACAATCGATTACTGGATGAGTCCCATGAAACCATGCTCGATGTCCCGGCAATCACTTTCTTTGTGAAATTACTGCTGGGTCATACAGTCCACACTCCAACCTTCCGTTGATCAGGAATATGGACACTTTGCTCTCCGTACTGTTGAAACACTGCAGTGAGGTGAACCTTGTTTTCGGAGCACTGCCATGTCAAGAGACATCCTATCTTTTCCACCACCTTGGAATGACATTGCTACATTCCCATCGCTTGCCCTTAATGGAAGCATAGGGAGCATAGACTCGGGATGAAGGGAGGAGTTGGTAGTCCAAAGAAAAGGGAGTATAATTGGTTTGGGACAGGAGGCTATTCAGTCTATTGACCAATGTAGAACAATCTATCCCATTGTATCAGAGCCCTGCAGATTTTTTTTCAACAATTCCTTCTTGTTTTCCAACACCATGAGATCCAGGACTCTGTGTTACTGTATTTTATTGCCTAATTTTAATCCTTGTCCCACAGTCCTTGCCCCTCAGATCTTCAAAACCGCCTCACCATTTACTCCATCTGAGCCAATTGTGATTTTGTACATCTTGACCGCACGAGACAATCATTTTCATGGAGAATAGATCGGCCAATCCCCAACCTCCTATCTGAAAGATGAGAGCACTTTGCCCAGCCATAGGAATGTTCCAGCAATGTGATCATTTACTTTGTTTATTTATGCAGACAGGAAGAGGTCAGGAGGTTAACAAGACAGGAAGAGGTCATTTGACCATTGGATCCATGCTAGCACATGGGGAAACAAACCCATGGTCCCCTCTCCCCTTGCCTTGGTTCACAGTACCCTGCAACATCCTCCTACAAAGCTGTTTTTTTTGCCATTAACCTACTGTAAGGGGTGATGTACAGCAGCCAAGTATTTTACTGGCCTTTGTTCGGATGTAGAAGAAATCTGTGGCGCTCGGAAACCCACAGTCGCATGGAGAATGTACAATCTCCATGCTGATGGTGCCCGATGTTGGGATTGAACCAGGGTCTCTGCAGCTGTGGGGCAATGACATGGCCTGCGCTGCCCCAAATTTTCTTTCACCCAAGTAACGTTGTTTCATTGAAAATTATTAATCAGCCTGCACTGAATTATTAATCTAAGATGAAGACGATTATGGCGGCATGGTGGCACAGCGGGAGAGTTGCTGCCTTACAGTGCTTACAGCACCAGAGACCTGGGTTCGATCCTGACTACAGGTGCTGTCTGTATGGAGTTTGTACCTTCTCCCCGTGACAGCATGGGTTTTCTCTGAGATCTTCGGTTTCCTCCCACACTCCAAAGACGTACAGGTTAGTAGGTTAATTGGCTTGGTATAAGTGTGAATTGTCCCTGGTGTGTGTAGGATAGTGTTAATGTGTGGGGATCGCTGGTCGATGCGGACGGTGGGCCGAAGGGCCTGTTTCCGTGCTGTATCTCTAAACTAAAATGAAGGAATCTCTGGTTACTGAACACTCCAATAAGGAATGGTCTGTGTTAGATATCAGCTCTCAAAGATCACAGACGTTTAAACAAGGACCAGAATTCCAGTGGTCTGAGGTTCTCCCACAGACCACTGTGAGTCACAGGGCATTGGTTGGGTGGTACAGTAGTCCAAAGACACAACAGCAGCTGGGGGATATGTGTGAGAACATTCTTCCACTGGGTCAAGATTGTTTGGAACCTTCCATAAACCTGGCATCTGTAACCTGCTTTATTGATTGCTAGAGGGATGTTAACATTGCACCTCACTGACTTCAGCTGCGTACCAGTCTCGTGATTCCTTTTTAATCTTTATCCTATCTTTGGTATCCCTCAAAATCCAATGCTCCCTGAACATATTACCTTTCACTTTTGCTTTTACAGGAACATGTTGGTCCTAAGGTTTAGTATTTCGCCTTCAAATGCTTCCCACTGTGCAGATATAGACCTACCTGCAAGAGGATGCTCTAATCTAGTTGTCACGTCCTATCTCATTTTAATAAAATTGTCCCCCCCCCTCCAATTTAAGATCTATTACCAATATATCCCTACCTTTCCATAACCACTTTGGAAATGCACCAATGCACCTATTAATTTTCTATCTCTCAACTTCTGAAGTTCCACAAGCTTCTAAGTTGGCAGTTGACACTAAGCGGGTGGTACGGTAGATAGCAAAGACGGTTATCCAAAATTATAGCAGGATCTTGATCAGCTAGGCAAGTGGGCTTTAGGAATGGATAATGGAGGTTAATGCAGATGAATACAACATGTTGTATTTTCGGAAGTCAAATGTGCCCAAATTTAGAACTTTAACCTCAGCCCTCTTAGCATGAAAAATCCCTGTCCCTCTGAGTGATAATATCCCTCATCATCTCCATTCCTATTATGTTGTCGATCCTTTCAATTTGCAAAATCAATTTCCTTATTATGTTCCAATAAGTTTATATAATAAGCCAGCCAGTTAAAAGTGACTGTTTTCCGCTCCCTTGTATAGAAGACCATCACCAAGCCAAACCTCTCCGTGTCTGATGAAGTCCGACACTTGATCATCAAAGAGAACACCATCAAGCATCTATGTGGCAGTTCCGACCTCATGAGCCCACAGAGATTCCTCGAGCTCTATGAGAAATCGACACATGTTATCTTAGGCTCAGGTAGATTTTTCATTAGTCATGGCTGTGAACCTGGAGATGAATGTTGTGCCAATGTACAGATACCCCTGGAGAGCCCCAGTTTAGGGCAGTTAAGTGCTTAAAAAAAACAAGCATTTGTTGCCACAAACCTTCCAATCTATCCCCGTCATGGTTTTATTTCAGCCTCCTGCACTCCAAGGAATAAAGTCCTTGCCTGCCTAATCTCTCCCTATAGCTCAGGCCCTCATCCTGGCAACATAAATCTTCGCTGCATTTTTCCCAGCTTAATGGCATCTTTCCTATAGTGGGATGATCAAAAGTGAATACAATACTCTGCAGGAAGACAAAAATGCTGGAGAAACTCAGCGGGTGAGGCAGCATCTATGGAGCGAAGGAAATAGGCAACGTTTCGAGTCGAAACCCTGTTTCTCCAGCATTTCTGTCTACCTTCGATTTTCCAGCATCTGCAGTTCCTTCTTAAACACAATACTCTGCATGTGGCCTCACCAACGTCTTGTACAATTATAACAAATTCTAGACTCAAGTCCGTGCCAGATGAAGGCCAATGTGCCAAAAGCCTTCCTCACCACCCGATCCACCTGTAACGCCTCAGGGAACTAAGTACATATTCCTAGATTCCTCCGCTTTACAACACTCCTCAGGGCCCTACCATTCACTGTGAAGGTCTTGACCTGGTTTCACTTTACAAAGTACAACATCTCTCATTAAGTATCATTCATTCGTTTATCTGAATTAAACTCCGTTAGCCATTCCCACTTACCCAGCTGATACAAATCCTTTAGTGATTATTAATAACCATCTATGATACCACGTATTTTAGTGTCATCTGCAAACTTACTAATCATGCCTTGTGCATTCTCTTCCAAATTGTTGAAATCACTTACAAACAATTCATGTACCAATCATTCTGTCCAGAATGTGTCTCATTCCCCTGCAGTAAATATAATTGCCAATATGAGTTTTGCTAATTCTTTGCTTTTGATCTGCAGAAATTGTTTGGCCAACACCTCTTCATCTGTTTCTTGGTGGTTAGTGAATTCCTTTTGGCTCTGTATGTCAACACACTGCATCTGATGAAGTACACCAGCGGAATGCTTCTAGTTTTTCACGTTAATTTATCAGCTTGTAATTAAATAAAAGAACTTCTCTTAAAACATCTACATTATCATGCCTCACTCTGTGAGTGAATTGTAAGAGTTGAATTCCACTCAGAGTTGACCACATATACAACGGGAAGTTAAATATCTGTTTTGGTCTGGTACATAAGGCGATAGATCTCACACACATCCGTTCTCATTTCCTGTTTAAATTCTGCAAACTATTTTATTTCAACAGATTTGTCTTCACAATAATGAAAACACTACATCTTGAGCACCATCTTCCTGCAGTCAGCTGTAAATGACATGCTGCTGTACTAAATTCATCATAGGGATAATAAGCCTTTTTTTTTTAACAACTTCGGTGTTTTGAGTTTGACTTTCTATTTTATATAGTACCAGATGCCATCAAATCAAAGACAGTACAGTAATCTGCTTTGGTTGTCTGTTCAGGCTCCCCCTCAGTGTTCCCTTTCTTACATACTGCTTATGCGCCAACTATAGATACTGGACTGTTCCTCTTGCCCGCTGTCCCTTCTGAAGTCATCAAGTCTCCTCCCCTGGCTCCCTTCCTGGATCAACCCCAAGGCTTCCACTTCTGCCATGCCTGTTCCCAGCCTTTGTTCCACTTTGGCTGCACTATCCTCTGCTGAGACCAGGTTTTTTGATGTGTTGTTCAGGACGTTCAGAGCTTTTGAACTCCACATCACAATGCAGTTCCTTCTTCAAGCACTCAACTCATTCCATGTTTGATTCAGCTCATTCAGTAATTCTGTAGATTCATGTCTTGATGACAAAGATTTCTTCTCACAGTCTCAACCTCTCCATCAGCTTTTCTCTGTTATTCTTTAATCACCTCGTAACAGTGCCTTATGGTGAGCCGTTTGCCTCTGCCCTTGTCTGTGGATTCTTGTCATGGCACAGCTGTTGTCCTGTCACTTCTATGAAGTGGCTCTCTTGTACTGTGCAAGCACATCATGGACTCTACCTCTGAATCACTGACCATCAAAGTAAGTGAATCCTCTCAGTGTCCCAGGTGATGCCTTTGACTCAGGCTCCATTGACTGTACAGTCTTCCACTGGCTGCAGATTCAGAACATCAACCAGGGAGGTCTCAACATTAACTTTGGGGTGACACATTGATGCAGCGGTAGAGTTGCTGCTTTACAGGTGCCAGAAACGCGGGCTCGATCCTGACTGCAGGTGCTGCCTGTACAGAGTTTGTATGTTCTCCCTGCATGGGTTTTCTCCAGGTACAGGGGTTTCCTCCCACATTCCAAAGACATGCAGGTTTGTAGGTTAAATGGCTTCTGTAAATTATCTCTAGTGTGTTGAATAGAACGAGTGTAGAATAGAAGTAGCCTTGGGGTTGATCCAGGAAAGGAGCCAGGGGAGGGGACTTGATGACTTCAGAAGGGACAGCGGGCAAGAGGAACAGTCCAGTATCACTGATCAGCGTGGACCTGTTGTCCGAAGGGCCTGTTTCCATGCTGTATCTCTAAAAAATAACTACTTAGCTCTCTGTGCAGTCCAAGTTTCCCAATTGTCCTCAGGTGGATTCTGCTTGGAGTTCCACCTGCAATAATGCAGTGCGTTGCTGCTCACACTGTCATCAGCAAACCTGGCCTTGTGCAGCAAGGTGAATCGATCCGAACCGTATACTATTATATCACAGAATAATTTGTGGACTGTGGGAGAGCCGGGGTTTTTGGGTTGCAGGGCTTCCTCTGTCCTGCTACAATTCTATAATTCTCTTCAGTTTTTTACCTTTACAAGTAATCATCTGTTTCAACAATATTTGTAACAGGCGATTCTTTGTATGAAGGTGTTTTTCCAAACTTCCCTTCATTATTTTCGGTGCTTATCTCACGTGGGCTAATTTGTTAATGCTTTAGTAATAGGACTCAGTCAAACTTCTATTTTCAGACTGTTTCGTGACTCAGTGCGATGTGCCGTTACTGACAGGAAGAGGCCTGCAGTGTCTGGGCTGTCTGGGAGGCTGAGGTTAACGTGCACCATCATCAGTCTCTTCAAGCCCTTCATGACAGTGGATGTCAAAGCTACCTGATGTTTGCTCGATTTCCGTTAGCCCTGGGATGATAGTAATTGCATAACAGAGGCTGCAATTAGTTATAGGTAGAATTAATGAAACATAATGCGCAACTTGAAACAGTTAGAGTGCAGGTTAAATGCGACTCTAAATTATGCTGCAGTTTAAAAAAAAATATTTTTATTTTATTAGAAGTAAGTACAATCATATGGCACCAAAGTGCCTAATATATAATGACATAATACATTTTATGTACAGCTTCTTATTTGTTTTATTATGATAAAGAATAAGAAAAAGAAAGTAGATAGTAAAAGATAGAAAAACGTGAGGTATATAGTGTGTGAAAAAGGAAAAAAAAGAGTGAAAGAAGAAAATTGAAGAAAAAAAAAAAGAAAAAAGAGAGTAGAAAATAATAAAAGAAAAGTAAGGAGATCATTATTTATAATCTTGACCGTCCCTCACCCAGTCCCGGAACAGTTAGCTTCTACAATTGTGTTGCACCATATGATTCCAAAAAGACGACAAATGGAGACCAACTCGTTAAGAATTGGTCTGATTTATCTATTAGGAGGAATCGCATTTCCTCAAGATGTGAGGTGTCCAACATGCTTGAAATCCACATTTTAAGCGTTGGTATTGGTGTATTTTTCCAGAATTTAAGTATTAGTTTTTTTGCTATTATTAAACCATAATAAAAAAATATATTTTGAGATGAGTTCAATTTATTCCCATCTTCCATTACTCCATATAATCATTTCAGTATTAGGTTCCATTCTTATCTTGAATAATTTTGTAAATATTTCAAAAATATCACTCCAAAATTTATAAAGTTTTATGCAGGAAACGAAAGAGTGTGTTATAGTTGCGTTTTGGGATAGACATTTATCACAAATGGGGGATATATTTGGATAAAATTTATTCAATCTAGTTTTTGAATAATATAATCTATGTAAAATTTTTAATTGAATTAAATTATGTCTTGCATTAATCGAACATTTGTGTATATATATCAAATACTTTTCCCATGTAACCTTTGTAATTTTTATCATTAATTCCCGTTCCAAATTATGCTGCAGTTACGGAAAGCAGCAAAAGAGTCCTGTTCCTCACTTGATTCCACATTTCCTTTCTTATTAGATTCCATCATCTGCTGCCCTTTGTTATCTCCACGAATAACCTCCTAGCATTTCTTACTATCTCCACCTTTACCTCCCCCACCTGACTCGATCTGTCAATCAATGCCTCCTCACCTGCAGGTCTTGTCCCATCCCTTCCCCGCATATTTTGTTCCCAAGTCATCTCCCCTCTACTCTTTCAATCCAAAAGAAAGGTCCTGACCTGAAATGTCTGTACATTTTCCTCCACCAATGCTGCCTAACCCATTGCCTGCAGCAATTTGTTTCTTAATCACAGAGTCGATAGGCACATTTAGTTTATTATTGCCACGTGTACCAAGGTAGTCAAGTCAAGTCAAGTGTTTTATTGTCATATGTCCCAGACGGGACAATGAAATTCTTACTTGCTGCAGCATAACAGAATATGTGAATATGTAAAAATTGTATATAACGGGAAAAAATGAAAAAGTTCAATAAATAACAAACAAAGTGCAAATAACAAATAATAATATAGTCTTTTGCAGTTCAGAGCTCATAGCTTATTCGTTGTGTTTAACAGCCTGATGACTGTGGGGAAGCAGCTGTTCCTGAACCTGGACGTTAGTCTTCAGGCTTCTGTACCTTCTTCCTGATGGCAGTGGTGAGATAAGTGTGTGGCCAGGATGGTGTGGGTCCTTGATGATTTTGGCTGCCTTTTTGACTACGATAGATCCCTTCGACGGTAGGGAGATCAAAGCCGGTGATGGACTGGGCAGTGGTCACAACTTTTTGTAGTCTTTTTCGCTCCTGGACATTCAAGTTGCAGAACCAGGCCAAGATGCAACCAGTCAGAATGCTCTCTACCATGCAACTGTAGAAGTTTAGGAGAATCCTCTTCGACATGCCGAATCTCCGTAATCTTCTCAGGAAGTAGTCGCTGATGTGCCTTCTTTACAATTGCATCAGTGTGCTGGGTCCAGGAAAGATCTTCTGATATATACACGCCCAGGAATCTGAAGTTATTGACCCTCTCCAACATCGTCCCGTTGATATAAACAGGATTGTGGGTCCTCATCCTTCCCCTAAAGTCCACAATCAGTTCCTTGGTCTTACTGATGTTGAGAGCCAGGTTGTTGTGCTGGCACCATTTGGTCAGTCGGTCGATCTCACTTCTATACTCTGACTCGTCCCCATCTGTGATTTGTCCAACCACAGTGGTGTCATCTGCGAACTTGATGATGGAGGTCGCACTATGACTGGCTACGCAGTCATGGGTATAGAGTGAGTAAAACGGGGCTGAGCACGCAGCCTTGAGGTGCTCCCGTACTAATTGTTACTGAGGATGAAGTGGTTCCTCCAATTCGAACAGACTGTGGTCTGTGGATGAGGAAGATCCAATTGCAGAGGGGTGCGCAGAGGCCCAGTTCTGTGAGCTTGGTAACCAGCTTGGAAGGGATGATGGTATTAAATGCCGAGCTGTTGTCTATAAACAACAGCCTGATGTAGATGTTTTTATTGTCCAAGTGGTCCAGTGCAGAGTGGAGAGCCAGTGAAATTGCATCCACCATTGACCTGTTGTGGCAGTATGCGAACTGTAGTTGGTCGAGGTTCTTGTCGAGGTAGGAGTTGATGTGCACCATAACCAACCTCTCAAAGCACTTCATCACCACAGATGTTAGTGCCACTGGTCGATAGTCATTGAGGCACGTCACCTTACTCTTCTTGGGCACTAATATTATTATTTATTTTTTATTTTTATTTATTAGAAGCAAATGTACAAAAATATAACCAACGGCATATGAAATAATAGTTATTGTACAGCTTCAATTTTAACTTTTAGCTATAGTTAGAGGAAAGGAAAAGAGAAAAAGCAAGAAAGAGAAAAAGTGAAATGTGCAAAGATAGAACCCCTAGACTACCAAAGTGATGTAGCCAAAGAGTGAATAAATGAAAGAAAGAAGAAAGGAATAGAAAAAATAAGAAAAATAAAGACAAAAAGAGAAATAAATAAAAAAGTGGTGATATACCTGCCTCACATCCCTCCCCACCCATCTCACCCAACCCGTAATTAGATTTAACTCCAAAGTTGTGTTGTACTGTACTATCCTTGTAATAAGTCAATGAATGGTGTCTATGTCTTCGAAAAGTAATCTGGTTTTTCTGCTAAGACAAGTCTAATATTTTCAAGATGTAGTGTCTCAGACATGTTTGTAATCCACATCTTAAGGGTAGGAACAGATGTATGTTTCCAAAATTTGAGTATTAGTTTTTTTGCCGTTATCAGGCCATAATTAAGGAAACGTCTTTGAAATACTGATAGCTCAGAGCAGGCTTCTGGCGTACCTAGAATAATCAATTCCGTGTCGGGGTCCAATTTTGTTTTTAGTGTTTTTGAAAAAATGTCACAAATTCTTCTCCAAAAATTATGTAACTTTATACAAGGGGCAAAGGAATGTGTTCTAGTTGCTTCCTGAAGCAGGCATTTATCACAAATAGGAGATACATTTGAAAAGATCCTATTCAGACTTTGAATAGTGGAGTCTGTGCAGTATTTTAAATTGTATTAACGAATGCCTAACGTTAATCGAGCAATTGTGTATATATAGGTTTTCTTCCCATATGTCTTTTAGAATTTTTAGGCCAAGTTCGTCTTCCCAAGCTCTTCTAATTACTTCTGATGATGGAATTTCTATATTTAAAACGGTATTATACAGATAAGATATTAACTTGTTTCATTCCGAGTTTCTATTCATACATTCGTCTAGTATGTCTGGCAACAAAGATTGGTAGTCTTGGGTATATGATTTTAGATAGTCTCGAATTTGAAGGTATCTGAAATATTGATTACATTTCAGGTGATATTTCGACTGTAATTCTTGAAATGAGAGAAGAGTTCCCATCTCATAAAGATCTCCGAGTTTTTTGATTCCTAATCTTTCCCAATATGTGAACGTTTTGTCTAAAATAGATGGCTTGAACAAAGGATTATTGGTAATTGGTGAAAGAAGAGATAAATGTCTCAGTTTAAGGGTTGACCACTTGTCTCCAGATTCATAAAGTACTGTGGATAATCGGATTTTTCTCATATAGTGTTTTCTTCAAATTTATTGGAGAGAGAAGGATCGCGCCTATATCAAAAGGCGAGCAATCCTCTCTCTCCATTATTAACCAATGTACCTGTTGACCTGTATTGCCCAACCAATAAATTACATTTTTAATATTCGTTGCCCAATAATAGTATAAGAAGTTGGGGAGAGCCAATCCACCAGTTTCTTTGGGTTTACATAAGTGGCGTTTATGAATTCTATGTGTTTTATAATCCCAAATAAAGTTTGTAATCAGAGAATCAATTTTTTAGGAAGATTTATTGGTAATGATTGGAATAAGTACAGGATTTGTGGGAGGAGGCACCGGTATTATTGATGCCCTCTTAAATCAGGTGGGAACCTCAGACCTCAGAAGTGAGAGGTTGAAAATATCTGCAAAAACTCCCACCAATTGGTCTGCACAGGTCTTGAGAACTCGACCAGGTATACCATCAGGTCCAGGCGCTTTCTGAGGGTTCACCCCCCTGAAGGATCTTCTGACGTCGGCCTCTGTGACTATGACTGTAACACCATCAGGACGAATAGGGGCTCGGAAAGGCACATCAGTGTTCTCCCTATCGAACCGTGCGTGGAACGCATTGAGCTCGTCAGGGGGTGATGCTTCGCTGTCGTTTGAGCCGCCTCCTGATTTTGCCTTGTAAGAGGTGATGGCATTCAAGCCCTGCCACAGTTGCTGAACATCCGTCTCATCCTCCAGCTGAGAGCAGGTCCCTTTTGGCTTTTTTGATGGCCTTACCAAGGTCATATCTGGACTTCTTATAGACCTCTGCATCGCCAGACCTGAATGCCCGGGATCTGACCTTCAGAAGAATGCGGGTCTCATGGTTCATCCAAGGCTTCTGGTTAGGTAACACTCGGAAGGTTTTTGTTGGAATGCAGTCCTCCACATATTTCCTTCTGAAGTCTGTAACGACTGTGGCATATTCATTCAGGTCCGTTGCAGAGTCCCTGAACATTGCTTGTCGACCATGGCGTGCATCTCCTCCAGTGCCAGACGGACGTCTGCCTGGGGTGGGATGTAGCCCGTGGTCAGGATGAGGGAGGTGAATTCCCTCGGTAGGTAGAAGGGCTGGCACTTCACCGCCAGGTGTTCCAGGTGTGGAGAGCAGGAGTTGGATAAGACTGCCACGTCTGAGCACCACGAAGAGTTGACCATGAGGCAGACGTCCCCTCCTCTCCCTTTCCCCGATGCCTGCGGAGGATGGAGAACCCTTCAGGCTGGACCGCTGAATCTGGGGTGCTGGGGGTGAGCCATGTCTCTGTGAAACAGAACACAGAGCATTCCCTCAGCTCCCTTTGGTAAAGCAGCCTTGACCTTAAGTCCTCCACTTTGTTTTCTAGTGACTGTACATTGGCCAGTAGGATGGTAGGGAGAGGGGGCAGAAGTCCCCTAGGCTTCAGTCTTACTTGTAGTCCTGCCCGACGACCACGTTTCCGTACTTCATGAAGCCCTCCTCGGTGTTTAAAGACAGTACTTGCGAGTCTCCACGAGGTCAGGGATTCCCTTACAGTCGGCACCTCCAGCTCCGTTGTTGCTGGGAGATCCTGCCCGACGGCCTCGATTCCGGACTCCATGAAGGCCTCCCCGGTGTTTACAGGTACAGTACTTACTGTGCCTGCTTGCCTCCGCGAGGTCGGGGATTCCCCACCGATCGGGGATTCCCTTACAGTTGCTATCTTCGGGAGTTTGCAGTAGCGCTAATGCATTTAAATGCGTTAGCAGTTCGCTACTTACATTGTTGATTTCTGCAGATTGTTTGATACCGGTGAGCTCAGAAATACTATATTTGAAGATTTTCTGTTGTCCCGCTGGCAAAATGTCGCCGCAGATAGGCGCCATCTTAGGTAAGAAAGGGAAAGATAGGTACAGAGAAAAGCTTATTGTTGCATGCTATCCAGTCAAAGAAAATACTATACATGATTACAATTAAGCTGTCCACAGTGCACAGATAAAGGATAAAGGGTGCAACATTTAGTGCAAAATAAAGTCCGTTCAAAAGTCACCAATGAGGTTTATGGGAGGTTAGGACCCCACTCTAGCAGGTGAGAGGGTGGTTCAGTTGCCTGATAACAGCTGTGAAGAAACTGTCCCTGGATCTAGCGGCATGCGTTTTCAAACTTCTGTACCTCTTGCCTGAGGGGAGAACCGGGGTGAGACTCGTCCTTGAATATGCGATGGCTTTGCCGTGGCAGTGTGAAGTGTAGATGGAGTCAATGGAAAGGAGGTTGGTTTCTGCGATGGTCTGGCTACGTCCGGACGGGACAGCTCTATCCAAGACCATAAGAAATTCTGCATTCTTGAAGTCTTGGATGGAGCTATTCCCATGCAACCCAATAAAATGCTTTCTATGGCGCATCTGTAGAAGTTGGTGAGGGTTGTGGGAGACATGACAAACTTCCTAAGTCTTCTAAGGAAGTAGGTGTTGGTGTGCTTTCTAGGCCATAGCATTGATGTGGCTGCTCCAGGACAAATTGGCAGTGATATTTATACCTAAGAATTTGAAGCTCTTAACCATCTTTACTTCGGCACCATCAATGGATATGTGTGCTGCTTTGCTCTCTGAAGTTAATCACAATCTCCTTTGTCTTGCCGACATTGAGGGAGAGTTTGTTGTCTTGGGACCAGGTTACAAGGTTCTCAATCTTCTTCCTGTAGTCCGTCTCTTCATTATTTGATATCCAGACCACATCTGGAAACTTGTAACAAGAATTGGATTAGTATTTGGCTGCATTGTCATGGATGTACAAGGAATATGGTATGGATTGAGAACACAGATTTGTAGGGCACCAATGTTGAGAATGTAGAGGATGATTTGTTACCTATCCTCACTGATTGTGGTCTTTCGGGCAGGAAATTAAAAAAAAACTATCCAGTTGCAGAGGGGAGTGCTGTCTCGTAAATTCCACATGTTTGGAGATGGGCTTGGTTAAGATAATGATACTGAAAGCAGAGCTGTAGTCTATGAATAGGAGTCTGCTGTAGGTGTCCTTATCAAGGTGTTCCAGGGATGTGTGTAGGGCCAGGGAGGCATCAGCCATGAAATTATTGTGTTGTAGTGGATCAAGGTTGCTTGGTAGGCTGAATTTAACATGTGCCACAAATCTGCCTCTTGAGGCACTTCATGATGATGAACATCAAGGCCATTGGATGGTAGTCATTAAGACATCAAGAAGCATGGAGGAGCACATGATCCAATCGGCATCAATGGTGCCGAAGTGGAAATGGTCGAGAGCTTCAAGTTCTTTGGCTTTACATATATCATTATAGAAAGCATGGTGATAGGTTGCATCACAGCTTAGTTTGGGAACCAAGACCACATGAAATTGCAGAGTTGTGGTTGTAGCCCAGTTCATCACAAAGACCAGGGTACCCACCATTGACTCCCATCTACACTTGGTGCTGCCTCGGGAAAGCAGCCAACATAATCAACGATCTTTTCCTCTCCACTTCCATCAGGCAGCAGATACAGGAGCAAGGTACTGCAGGTGCACTACCAGACTCAGAAACAGATACTTCCCCAGTTACCAGGCTTCTGAATGATCCTTCCATTACCTATGAAACAGTCCAATTCTTATCTACCCCATTGCAGACATTGGATCTCTGAAACTGTTGCGCTGTAATGCCGAGAACTAGATTCTGCACTCTGTAGCTTTCCTTTTGTGCTACATATTGTTCTTGCCTTTGGCTTAATTGTATTTATGTATAGTATTATCTGATTTGATTGGATAGCATGCAAAATGAAGTTTTTCACTGTACCTCAGCACATGTGATGACAATAAACCTAAAACTAAACCTACATATGAAGCTACACTACATATATAGCAAGAGAGCTTGCAGTGGCAGGGCAGTGATCCTACTTCATCCCATGGATCAGATCATAGCTATGAAATGTTACCTATCTAATCATGGACAATGAAATAGCTAACCAGTGGGAGGAGCTCCAAGAACATTCCCACTCTCATCAGCGGCAGGGACCAGTACCAGAGGAGGCAAAATACAAATCTCCGGAGGAGCTTACCAGTGGAGGGAAAAGAGTTGTAAAGTTTTCTGGTCAAATCCTTGCATCAGGAATGAGAGTCGAGAGGATATAGGTATAAAGAGGGAAGATGAGGCTGGGGCGAATAGATGATAAGCCTGCTGATAGCAGATGACGGATAATGTGAAAATGTGGCAGAGATGGAGAAACTGGGAGAAAGGGATGGCATCCTTACAAGCGACATGGTGGGAAGAGGTGTAGTATAGGGATTTTCAGTCCTGATGCAGGATCTCAACCTGAAACGTCCACAATTCCTTTCTCCCCACAGATGCTGCTGCTCAATTTGCTGAGTTCCTCTGGCAGTTAGATTTTCTGTGCCAGATTCAAGCATCTGCAGTCTTGTGTTTCATGGGCTGGAGGTAAATCAGGTTTGGTGGAACTGTCATAGTCAGAGGGTGCCCTGAAGCCCAGGCCCTCCCTCATGGCATATTGACCAGGTCTTGCCCTGTAGCTGGTCTCCTCCATTGCAGCCATACTGTGAATTGCTTGCTGTGTGTCCATCATTAAATGGCTGAGGCTCTGCAGAATGCCGTGCAGACAAGAGACAGGGGCTGTGCCAAATTTAGCGAAGGCCTTTGGATAATTGTGCAGGGCACCACTGCTGCCGAGGGGGGGGGGGGTTGTGGGTGGTGATGGGGAAGTGTGCATGTGCCTGTTGTTTGTTAGTTTCTCCGTGACTGCATGAGGTTCCTTCCATATCCAAAATATATGTGCCTTAGGTGGTAGATTGGCTGCTGTAAATTACTGGGTATTGAATCAGGGAGGGAAACAGAGGTAGTGCATGGAAATGGTGGAAGACTGGAATTATTGTGGATGGGTGCTTGATGGTCATAGTTGATTGATGAGTCGAAGGTAATGACTCAACTATTTAGCATTTGTTTCTATGTATGCCTTTTTTTTGCACTTCATTTTGGCTGTTTTATGATGCTTTGCAGGGATTAGTGTGTACCACTGTCATGTTAAAAATGCCAAAAATGGTTGAAATTCATTGTCAAGGCAGATTCGGTCCTGAGAAACTCAAAACAATTAAACCGTTGGTTTTCAATCGTGTTTAGAATTTATAAATTGAAATTTGGCATTTTTCACTCACCATCCTCCGTATTTGCTCTGATTGAGGCCTTAGTCATTAACTGGGTTGTCAATTCAATAAAATAGACCATGGACATTCAGACCATGGACATTCAGACCATGTCCACAAGCAACCAGCTTAGTGGTTTATTTTTATTTATTTTTTAATACAGAATTTCAACTTATGTGCATTTTCCAGACTGCACATGTTTCTAATTCAAAACAAATTTTCAAACTGATGAAAACAATATTAAGCTTAATTATTTGTTCAGTTTTAATCAGATATAAAATTGCCTTGAATGCAAAACAAGACGTTTAAGGCAGGAAGTGCACTTCATGTTAAAGACAGGAAAAAGCTTCAAGGTGAACACCAACCTAGTATGGTTGGTTTAACATTAATCTTACCAGCAATCTGCATTCAGGATAAATACAAATGTACAGATTGAGCAGACTAAATTTCAGCACAGTACCATTCACATGTGTATGTCAAACTCAACACAATAATAATCTTGTACAAAATCTGGACATTGCTTAAAGTACAATTTTTAAAAAGAAAAATATAAGACCACTGTAAATTTCCATCTGGAAACTTGAAAATTTCACAAGGCACTATTAATACAACTTCAACCTATGAGTGGCTATTCATCCAGAGTCAAAATCCCGTAGGGCAATTGCTTTTCATGCAACCTAGTTTCCCACAAAGAGACAATATCTGTCAGAGCCATCTCCTGAATACCAAGGGTTTGGAGCAGTACAGAGTCCACATTAGTGGTATTGATGAGCCCTTGAAATTAGATTCCATGCAATATGAGCATGTCTAGTTGAGGAAAAACAGTTTACTTTGCTGAAAATTGCACTTTGGAGATGCAGCAAAATTAAGACAGCAGCAGATGAAGCCTTGAAGAATACAGTATAGTGGTGCAAATGTTGCAGAGTGGCGACCTTTCACAAAGCAGTGCTCTCCGTGTCATTATCGACATCCTGCTTTTCACATATTCTCATTTCCACGATCTCTGGGGCAGACATCTGCTCCAAGGGTGATTCAGAGTGTTTCCAGTCCTGCTCTTTCACAGTTGAATCGGAATCTAGCAAACACAAAGCATTAGTGAGTTTTTAATTAAACATTCTCGGGATGATTCATGTGCATCATCTGATTTTCTGATGCCTCCACCACCACAGCAGAGGCAAAGGCTTTAAAGGCTGGCATCAACGTGAAAACCTAATTTTTCATGATTGTGTTAGATTATTCCTATACAGCCTACCACCTTGTGGATAATACATCAGCAGTCTGTTACCTGCACTATAATATTTATTGTACTGTTGTGCAGGTTTCTTAACACTTTCCTAATGTACAACTCACATCTCTATTGGAAACTTCAGAAAATTGATGTATACCAGACAAAATTGCTGCAATACTTAATACAAAAATTAAGGCAGCCAAACTGCTATAATTTATGCATAAAATGGAATGGTTGATTGCTTTCACAGTGCAATGACTTCAATGCAGATTTACACAATTTATTGATGTCCTGAGAAACTGTCTATACCCATGCATTATTAGTGCAGGCAAGCAGCGTGATGCAGGGTTAGTAATGGCTGGAAAACATGCATAAAATCACCACTGCGGAGTAGCAGGATTAATTGGCCAATCAGTTGCCCAAATCTTACCATAACTTTCCCAATTCTGCTCAAACTTTGCTGGTCAAACATCTGCATTTTTCAATAGAATAGTTTACAATTAGAAATCATTGTTGAAAAGATCTTTAACATTGGTGGACAGTCTGTGAAGTGGTAAAAGTGCACGCAAGTGCTTATCATACCCACCATATGCACGGAATGCTTAAAGGCTCTAGCAGCTTGAGGGCTGACAGTTATGAAAAAGTTAATCTGCTGGCACATGATCCTGCATTCAAATTGCTCTCTATCATTGAATGGCTGGAATGGCCCACCAATTTGAAAGATGTAACTATATGCTGATTGATTTTTTAAATCACAAGAAGACGGGTCTTTAAATTGCCTTAAACTGCACCACCACCATACTGGCCACCTGATATTGGTCTGTTAAAATTGACCAATATCGTCTGAAAGTAGGATGCAAAGTTAGCATTGACATAAAGTCAGCAAATTTAATTTTAATAAGATTTCAAATGTTTTCCCTTTTCCTGTTTAATGCACATGATGCTCCATTATCCCATCAGAACAATGACTGGTGACTAATCGGAATGGCATTAGGGAAGACACTAAGGAACTTGTTTATCATAATTTGCAATCGTTTAAAAAAAAGGCTCTATCCTTTGTGGAAAATGCAAACATTTTTCATTTGCAGGATTTTATTTGCTTCAATTTTGACCCCAGAAGGCACACATTTACTGACAAATCAATTTGCCTAGTTGACTGACCCAAATCTGAAAAAAATGCACATTGAAATTAGCTATTTTAATCCTAAAAAAGCAACAACAAAATTCAAAGTCATTTGGCCCACCATGGTGGTACATTGTACATTGTTTTTAATTTTAAATGAACCTATCTTAGTTTGTCCTCCCCATTCTTTTACATTCTCTATGAATTAGGTTTTATTTTTACCTATGTAATGTAATTTTTGTTTCTATTATTAATCCATTTTAATTACCTATGTTACTTAGCTGTGAACATCCTCCAATGAAGTAACAACTTCCAACAGCAGCTGAATGCACTGTTGGAGGCTGGATTTTGCTGAACAGCAGCATGAGCTGCTTGGGTCCTGCTGCGACCTGGTGTCTGAATAAGCTTCTCACCGCAGGTCAAATTTATCATTGCATTCGGATCTTGTTACAATTTGTTGCATTTGGTGCAGAAGTTAAAAACTAGCTACAGTACTGATGCATTAAAGAGGAACATCACTGGGAACCCATTCATCCTTTGAAGCTATCATCATTTGAAGGTCATCCTTTGAAGCTATCTTGGTTACTGAACAAGGCCCACACTTTTGAACCATTTGCAATTCCTTGATCTATTATCCCCTCACATTGGTACTTAATCTAACCAAATGTTTGGACTTTTAATTTGACAAAACTATTTCTAATGCCAAACAGCAAATCTAACATAATCTGGGTAAAGAGGCTCTAGGGAAACTATTTAGTTGTGACTAAAACTAGAACTTTCACAGCAAAATCACATAACCAAGAAAGCAAAGAAACTGCACAATAATTCTAGCTCAGGGTGTGGGGAAGTGTTGGGTGGGTGACAATTAACATTACAGCATGCTCTAAAGTCATCATGCAAACTGCAAATATATTGACCGTTACCGGAATTAAAAACAACATACAACACACTGCCCCTATACTCGGGTTACAATGCCATTATCACTACAGTGCAATATTTCACACAAGCATTACTCTGGTTAGGGCAGGGAAGAAATTACATCTCAATTGATTCAAAATATGAATAAAGATGCAATACATAGAAATTCTGATTTCATGTTCATTTTGAACTAGAATCCACCACTTACAGTAAGGACACTTCTAAATTACTCCTTTGGCTGCAAGACACTTTAGAGCAATGAGGGTATGGTGTGGATATTGAGGATGAGTAATGGGAAGATACTGTTTTAAAGATGTCTTCAATGTAGCTCACTATTAGATTTCCTTTAACTTGTAGTTTTCATTTGCTGTGGTAAGCAAGTGGTTCAAAGTGGCAAATAAGTTGCTTCCTGTCTAATAGTTGGTTAACCAGCTTGAAATTAGTTGACACTGACGCTAGTGTCAACTAATTCAATACTTGTGGATTCTGGAAATAAAAGTCTGTGATCTCTTCTGAAGTGTAGTGTGCTTAGGGCAGTGTGCAGTGTTGCCTAAGTGCAGTATGCTCTGTGGCAAGTAAGGAACTTTAATGAGAAAAGGCAATGGATCAATGTTTTATATAGAGAAAAAAAAATTCTCTGTCTATGGAATGTCTTTTAAATGTTGTTATAGTTTCTGCCATAACTACCTCCTTCAGCTGCTCAGTCCATACACCCACCACCCTGTGTGAAACAGTTGAACCTCAGATTCCTATTAAATCTTTACCCTCTCACCTTAAATCCATTATTTCTGGTTCTTGATTCCCCTACCCTGGGCACAACACTAGCCTATCTATTCCCCTCATAATCTTATACACCTCAGTAAGATCACCTCTCATTCTCCCACGCTCTCAGGAACACAAGTCCTAGCCTGCCCAACCTCTCCCTACCGCTCAGGCCCTCTATTCCGGCAAAATGCTCATAAATCTTCCCTGCACTCTTTCCAGTTTAACAACATCTTTCCTATAACAGGGTGACAAATAAAAACACATTATTTTAACTGTGGTCTCATCAGCACCTTGTACAGCTGTAACATAACATCCCAACTACTATACTGAATTCCCTGACTGATGAAGGACATGGAGCAGGGCAGGCTAGGACTTTATTCTTTGGATTGCAGGAGGATGAGGGGTGATCTTATAGAGGTGTACATAGAAGGGAATAGATAGGGTAGATGCAGAATTGGGGAATTTTATCCAGAATTGGGGAATCAAGAAACAGAGGACATAGGTATACAGTGAGAAGAGAAAGATTGAACAGAAACCTGAGGGGCAACATTTTCACAAAGTGGGTGGATGACATGTGGAATGAGCTGCCAGAGGAGGTAGTCAAGGCAAGTACTATAACTATATCTAAAAGACATTTGGACAGGTACACAGATAAAAGGTTTAGAGGGATATGGGCCAAACGTGGGCAAGTGAGATTAGTGTAGATGGATCATCTTGGTCAGCATGGGCAAGCTGGGCTGAAGGGCATGTTTCCATTCTGTATGACGCTATGACCTGCATTTACAAAGGAGAGTCGCTGGAGCTGGAGATCTTAGTTTTGATGGTGAAACTGTTAACGCATTCATTGAAAAGGAGTTGTAGGTTAAAAATAATGAGGTTTTGTTATATTCGTACAGGGTGTTGTTGAGGCCCCATCTGGAATAGTGAGCATAGTTTTGGTCCATTTACTTAAAAAGATATAGCAATGTTGGAGGCCGTACAAAGGATTAATTTCTGGGATGACCTTAATGCAACAAGGTATAAGTTGGGATGTTTTCATTGGTAGGAGAGGCTCAAACAAGGGAACATAACTACGAGGAGGCAGTTCACTTAAATCTGAGGTGCACAGAAATTTCTCCGAGCAGAGGGTGATGGTGCATCAGGCTTGAAGAACTTGATGGCTTACTCCTGCATCCAAATTGCTAATATGTCCTGCTGGACCAACACTGGTGCAGTAGTTAGACCTGTTGCCTTACAGCCTAAATGGCTTGGCACGCAGCTAGTAGAGCAATTGCCTTACAGCGCCAGAGACTTGGGTTCCATCCTGAACGCCAGGAATGTATACTACTTAAAACAGCTGCACATTCTCCCTGTGGCTATGTGGGTTTCCTCCAGATGCTTTCAAATACACGAGCGTCATAGATTAATTGGCCACTGTAAACTGC
The DNA here is from genome assembly GCA_038087875.1 of Malacoraja senta. Taxonomy (NCBI): domain Eukaryota; kingdom Metazoa; phylum Chordata; class Chondrichthyes; order Rajiformes; family Rajidae; genus Malacoraja; species Malacoraja senta. The sequence goes on along the minus strand of CM075981.1, from coordinate 64,171,770 downwards.
CATGAGTGCAAGTGAGAGGTAGAATCTGAAGGGTGGAGTGATGAGAATGTGGGGAGAATATAAAAAGGATAAATGAGTGGTTGATACTCAGCAAGGACTCAGTAGACTGGAGGGCCAATTTCCATGGTGCATCGTTCCGTCTGTAGCTTCAGGTTCATTCCTCAGCTCGAGTGCTATCTGCGTGGAGTTTGTAAATTCTCCCTGTGACCGTGTGGGTTTCCCCTGGGTGCTCCGGTCTTCTCCCACGTCCTAAAGACGTGCTGGTAGGTTAAGTGGACACTGTATTGTCCCTAGCATTTGTGAGCGGCTGGAGAATTGGGAGTTAATAAGAGAATGAGTGCTGGGAATACTCTAAAGACTATGGTTAAATGGCCTCCTCTATATCATATGAAGATGTGAAAGTAGTGCTTTATCAAGAAAAAAAACTTTACAAACTATGGGAATATGGGCTAGGAATAAATTTTGGATTTTCTAGACTCTCTGGATTGCATTTAATCAACATACTGTTGTAGAGCAGATTGGCAGTACAGAATCTGGGAGGGGTGGAAATTGAGATGTATGTTACTTAGCTATGATAATGCAGAACTATAAGATTCACTATTATAAAATTCTGTGATAACCTTGAATACCAAATTGTTTTGGGAATATTGAGTCATTTCATATTCACTTAACCTCGCTGATGCTTATTCAAACTCAAAAGAGATGAGGTTGTCTCTAGTGTGCAAAATTAAAGAGTAATGCTTTTCTTTAACTGCAGGGTCCAAAGTTTTGGAGGGAATGACAGACATTGTGAAATGGAATGCGTGGTCTTGAATACCACTGGGCATATCAGTACACCTTTGCAAATTTCAGGATATACAGAGTAAATACAATACCAGATTTCTGTTACATTTCTTTACATGAATGTAAACGACACAACACAACTTTTTGGGCCCACTTCCTATTCCAGCTGTGGTTTGTTTAACCAGTGCAGACTAGTCAGAAATCAGAACTAAACATAGGCCTTAATCACCAAAGTAAGCTTTGCACTCTTCACCGACAGGGAACTGAGAGTAAAAAATGAACACTAGGGAGTTTCAATTACATTCTACATATGCAGTAAAAGGTCAAGCACTAATTTTAGCATAATATCAAAAGCAGTCAAGCTTTGACAAACAATGCTGAGCGAACATCGAGGCTAACTGCAAGAATAAAAGTGCTTGAAATCCACCAACCTCACTGCAGAGTCTTCTCCCAAACCTGTGGAGGTATTTGCCAGTTAAAGTAATTAGTCAGAAAATAATTGTTAATGTCTACCCAATCTTATCTGGGAAAGAACGTTCAAGAAGAACAGAACACTTGAAATTATAATAAAAATTGGGTCCTCATTTTGATTTCTGAATGTAAGAATCTTGAATTGCTGGATGATTCTCCTCATGGATAATGCACATATAACCGCGGAGAATGCTTTCCAGCTACTCAGGGCCCCCACCTTCCTCTCCTCAGAGTATTACCAATTATTTCCTCAACACTTGCCTGTGTCGCCAGTTTTATCATTACCAATTACTTTTTTCTTGTCCACTTTAGATTGAAAGATCACTCTACAACCACATACACGGGAACTCTCAAACCGTTTATCCTACTCCAACCCCTTCTGGTTTGAACTCTAACTCCTTCCCATTGCTGCAGTTTAAAAAAAAAATGCTGTAAGCTTCTGGCTTTTTAAAAACACTCACCAGTAACTATTTTTGAAGCTGTAGCAGCCATGTTAGAAACCGTGTGCTCTGCAGGAATGGAAGAGCTTGCTGTGGTGGCTGTTACTGGTGGCTGCGGAGGTGGTGGAACATTGGGTCGATTTCTTGGTTTTGGCACCGGCCGTGCCCTTGGTAAGGTGGCAAAATGAGTAGTAGGCTGGGACTGTAGGTCCTGATTTGCAGGGAAACCCTGGGCTTGTGTAAAGTGCTGAGTTAGCTGGAAGCCGGCACCATGTGTCCCTAATGGAGGTGTGCTTGGGGGAGTGGGTGTGCCAGGGGGACTGCTGGAGGACTGATCCACTGCTTGCTCACAAGAAGCCTTACAGGGATATGGATTAATAGGCTGCGCTGGAGGTTGAGGAGGGGGGTGATTTGGGGCCTGAATAATCATCTGATTATTAGAATGTCTGCGAACCTGGATTGTGGGTTGCGAAGGCGACTGGCCATGGGACTGTAGAGGACTATGGTTTCCAGGCGGAATTGGAGATGTACAGGCAACTTGGCCAGGCTGTTTTGGTGAATGTGAAGAGGCTTGGTTAACAGGTGAACCTGTTCCATGAGCCGCAGGCTGTCCAGGTGGTGGATTTGAAGGCTTTGGAGGAGCAGGAGCAGGCTTCTTCGTTGCTAAAAAGGAAAACAGAAGTGGTTAGTTTAATCATATGAGATAATACCTAATCGCAATATACAATGCCATTGAGCAGGAAAACCCTAGGTTTCTCGTACTCCTTTAACATTTTTCCATTCACTTTGTACTCACTTTATTTTCCTTATGAAAGGGCATTTTAAAAATATTTTGACTGAATTTTGTGTTTGGTTGCATTTTGTCTGCTGTGTGCCCATCCATTCCATAACCTGGTTTTCCCCTCAATATTCCATTGTCATCCTCCTTATGTCAGATTTGCTTCCAAATTATTAATTAAAGAACACTAGTGCTTCAAATACATAATCCTGGAGAACATCATTACTACATCCCTCTCTCCAGTCATTCCTTTACTCCAGCTAACTATTAACTAAGCGCACTTTGCCCTAGACTCCTGGTTATTTTGCCCGTCCACAGCCTTCACTGACAAATGCGTACTTTTTGACTATTGAACCGATCAAGAAATTGATCATGTGGCATTATTTAAAAAAAAGAATCCGATGAAACATCATCAACGTGAAACGTTGTTTCCCCCACCTCCCACCATCAGAGACTGACCAACAGTGACTATTTACAGCATCCTACATAGGTTCTCAAAAGGCAGTGGGTGAGTGGTGGTCTCATCCACTGGGGTTCTACATTTATAAATGACGTGGAATTGCAGCTTTCTGTCCCATCATCTCAGATTTCCAATAAAATAGCTGTGTACCACTGAGAACAGTGTTGGAAGTATTAAAATACAGTAACAGATTAATGAATAAGCAAAAATGTGGCAAATAAACTTCGAAGCATACAAATCCAATTTGGCTAAGAAAACTGGAAGAGATTTGGGAATCTAATTATATAGATCAATAAAATGTCATAGATAGATCCAAAGTATAATCAAAGGAGGCGAACGGAATGTTGGGCTTTACATACGGAGGACTAGAGTACAAGATGATGAAAACTACACTGCAGTCCCTGGTTTGACCACACATGAAGAACCAAGTATACTTACCCAGGATACGTGACGATATGTTAAATGACAAGGAAATAAAATCCTCAATTCCTCAATCTTTGAAATATTTATTAACCTCCACAATAAATCAATGATCATGTGCAGCATGGAAACAGCATGGGCCAACTTGTCCACGCTGACCAACATGCCCCATCTACACTAGTCTAATGATCTACACTGCATCTAATGATCTCACCTTTCTGAGGCAAAAATTCCAGAGACTTTCCTCTCTCTAGTTCGAGATTCTGACTATTCTGTATATGCCCCTCATAATGTTGTAAACATCTGTTAGATTACCCATCCACATCCTGCATTCCAGTGAGAACAAACCCAATTTATTTTGCAATATTTTCCCCTCATTTGTCCTGAATGTTGTTCCTTTGTTTAAGAAAGGTAGAGATAAACCAAGAAATTATAGACCAGTGAGCCCCACATCAGTGGTAGAGAAGCTATCGCAGGGGATTCTTCAGGACAGGATTTACTTACATTTGGAAGAGATTGGGCTATTTAACGAGAGTTATTGTCCGTGGCAAAACCGTCCTATGAATTTGAGGTTTTTTTTAGATGATGATGAACAGTGTTTGCTGGGATTTGGATAGGTCAGTGGATGTTGCCTACTTTTTAGTAAGGCATTTGATAAAGTCCCCTCTGGTAAGTTGATCCAGAAGATTGAAACATGGGATTCATGGTGACTTGGTTGTTTGGATTCAGAACTAGCTTACTCATAGAAGATGGAGAGTTTTGGTGGAAGGGTATCATTTTGGCTGGAGGTCTGTGATCAGTAGAGTTCCACTGGGATCTTGGCTTGGACCTCTGTTGATTGAGATATATATATATATATATATATATATATATATATATATATATATATATATATATATAATAATAATAATAATAATACATTTTATTTATATAGCGCTTTTCAAGGACTCAAAGTCACTTTACATTGAGAGTCAAAAAAATATATATATGACTGGGACATAAATATGGACGGGTTGGTTAGTAAGTATGCAGAAGACTCAGAATGCTGGAATTGCAGACAATGAGGAAAGCTATCAAAGGATACAGCAAGATATAGATCAGCCACAGAAATGGGGGGAGAAATGGCAGACGGAGTTTTAACCAAGCAAATGTGAGGTGCTGCACATTGGGAGGTTGGATGTAAGGGGGAAAATTATACAGCAAGACCCGCAGCTGCATTGATGTAAAGAGAGATCTTGGAGTACAAGTCCATAGCTCCCAGAAAATGACAACACAAGTAGATAGAGTGGTAGAGAAAGTATGCTTGTCGTCATTGGTCAGGGCATTTAGTATGAGAGTCAGGAAATCATGTTGCAGCTTTATAGGCATTTGGTTAGTTCATATTTGGAGGATAATGTGCAGTTCTGGTCGTCCCATTACAGAGTTGACAGTAGAATATTTTTCCCAGGGTGGAAATGTCAACAAAGACTAGAAGATATAACTTTATGGTGAAAGGGACAAATTTTAAAGGAGATGTGTGGGGCAAGCTTTTTCTTTTACACAGAATGGTGGGTGCTGGAAGTGCACTTCCAGGTATGATGGTGGAGGCAGATACGATTGTGGCATTTAGGAAGCCTTTGGATAAGCACTGGCATATGCAGGGAATAGAGGAATATGGATCACATGCAGTCAGAGATTAACTTGGCATCATGTTCGGCAAAATCCTTGTGGACCGAAGTGCTGCTCCCATGCTGCACTGCTCTATGTGTGTTCTATTTGGATTCTCCCACCAGTGAAAACATCATCACATACTCTGTCAAATCCCCTTAGGATCTAATTTCTCTGAATAAGGTCACCCATCATTCTTCTATACTCCAAGAAACACAAATTCAAATCAACGAGCCTCTTTGTCTAGCTGCCTATTTTGTTGAGTGCTTAAAGCATTTTCTCTTTATATAGAAGATAGAACAGCACAGGAACGGGTCCTCCGGGCCACAATGTTTGTGCCGAACTTGATGCCACGATAAACTGACCTCATCTGCCTATACATGATCCATATCCCCCTATTCCCTGCACTTCCATGTATCTATCTAAAATCCTCTTAACCGGCACTATCGTGTCTACCATCTGCCTCCACCACCATCCCTGGCAGTGCGTTCCAGATCCCACAACAATCTGTGTAAAAAAACTTGCCTTGAACATTTCCATTACATTTTCCCCTTCTTACCTTATAACTATGGCCCTCTAGTGTTGGACATTTCCACCCTGGAAAAAAAGGTTCTGACTGCTTACCCTATCCATAAATCAAATTGTAAAATCAGCCCAATTTTGCTTTTTGATAGATATTAAATTGATTGGCTAATAATCATGGGAGTTTTTGGACAATTTGATGTAATTTTTGCAAATTTCCAAATCCTTTGTGACCATCCTACATCTGACGAGGATTGTACAGTGCCTTCCATAATGTTTGGGACAAAGACCCATCATTTATTTATTTGCCTCTGTACTCCACAATTTGAGATTTGTAATAGAAAAAAAATCACATGTGGTTAAAGTGAACATTGTCAGATTTTAATAAAGGCCATTTTTATACAATTTGGTTCATCATGTAGAAATTACAGCAATGTTTATACATACTCCCACCATTTCAGGGCACCATAATGTTTGGGACACAGCAATGTCATGTAAATTAAAGTAGTCATGTTTAGTATTTTGTTGCATATCCTTTGCATGCAACGACTGCTTGAAGTCTGCGATTCATGGACATCACCATTTGCTGGGTGTCTTCTCTGGTGATGCTCTGCCAGGCCTGTATTGCAGCCATCTTTTGCTTATGCTTGTTTTGGGGGTTAGTCCCCTTCAGTTTTCCCTTCAGCATATAAAAGGCATGCTCAATTGGGTTCAAATCGGATGATTGATTTGGCAACTCAAGAATTTACCATTTTTTAGTTTTGAAAAACTCCTTTGTTACTTTAGCAGTATGTTTGGGATCATTGTCTTGCTGTAGAATGAACCGCCAGCCAATGAGTTTTGAGGCATTTGTTTGAACTTGAGCAGATAGGATATGTCTATACCGGCGCAGATAGGATATGTCCAACCGGCGCGGCCTGAAGTCCACGGGCGTCGCAGTCTCCGGGGAAGGAGCGGCCGCTCCAGACACTTCAAGGCCGCTGAGGACTTTCCACCCGATGCCAGTGTTCCAGCTTCCCGGCGGGTGGGGCCTATAATCATCGGGCTGCCGTTGCGGCGACTGGCTGCGGTGGCGTCAAACTGGCCCCGACCTCGGGTGGATTAGGAGGAGGAGGAGGACTGGACATTTTAGTGCCTTCCCTCACAGTGGAGAGTGTAGATTCTACTGTGGGGGGATGTTCGTGTTGAATCTCTTATAGTGTGTGGGTTTTTTTTTGTGTTTTTTTTTCTACCTCTTTTTATTATTTACTAGACCAAGTGCAGACCCGTTGGGTCTGGTCCCTGAAAGTGCTTCACACCCCGGGGTGTTGTTCCCGAAGGTGCTTCAGACCCCGGGGTGAAAATGTGCGGAAAAAAGATGGCGTCGTTTTCTGAATAAATCGGAGAAAATCTGAGAAAAAAAGATGGCGTCTTTTTCGGAGAAAATGGCGAAAAAAAGATGGCGTCGTTTTCGGAGAAAATCGGAAACAATCGGAGAAACTCGCGTGGGGGTGGGGGGGGGATGGATTTTATTTTAAAAGGTGTACATAAACACGACCAAATTTAATCAGGAGTGGCTATTCGTAAAGATAAATGTCATCTCTTTGGGAATGGTAAAAAATATGGGCCTTTCCGCGCGCTGTGTGGGCCAGGGTCGGTATCAAAGGGGATTTGGTGAAATTCAGGCGGACACAAGTCAGGCAGACACAAGTCAGGCAGCCACAGAGTTTTATAGATAGATAGATAGATAGAAGATAGATAGATAGATATGGATAATTTTCTCTGTAAAGCACTTTGGCTTTTGATTGAAATCGATTGAAAAGTGCTATATAATTAAATTTACTTTACTACTTTACTTTACTATACCCATTCAGAATTCACTATGCTACTACCATTAGCAGTTGTATCATCAATGAAGATAAGTGAGTCAGTACCTTCAGCATGCCCAGGCCATAAGACCCCCACCACCGTGTTTCACAGATGAGGCGGTATGCTTTGGATCTTGGGCAGTTCCTTCTCTCCTCCATACTTTGCTCTTGCCATCACTCTGATACAAGTTAATCTTCGTCTCATCTGTCCACAAGACCTTTTTCCAGAACTGTGGTTGCTCTTTCAAGTACTTGGAAAACTATAACCTGGCCATCTTATTTTTGCAGCTAACCAGTGGTGTACTGAGGTACATCTTGCAGTGTAGCCTCAGTATTTCTGTTCATTAAGTCTTCAGCAGACAGTGGTCATTGACAAATCCACACCTGAAGAGTGTTTCTGATCTGTCGGACAGGTATTTGGGGATTTTTCTTTTTTATAGAGAGAATTCTTCTGTCATCAGCTGTGGAGGTCTTCCTTGGCCTGCCAGTCCCTTTGCGATTAGTGCTCTCTTTCTTCTTAATGATGTTCCAAACAGTTGATTTTGGTAAGCCTAAGGTTTGGCTGATGACTCTAACAGTTTTATTCTTGTTTCTCAGTCTCATAATGGCTTCTTTGACTTTAATTGGCACAATTTTGGTCCTCGTGTGATAAACAGCAATAAAAGTTTTCAAAGGTGATGGAAAGACTGTGTGCTGAGAGCTCTCTTTAATCTGCATTAAAGAGGCAATTAAACATACCTGAGCAATTACAAATGTCCATGAGTTCCATACATTATGGTGCCCTGAAATGGAGGGACTATGTATAAACGCAGATGTAATTTCTACATGGTGAAACCAAAATGTGTAAAAATGGCCTTTAATAAAATCTGACAATGTGCACTTTAACCACATGTGATTATTTCTATTACATGTCTCAAATTGCAGAGTACAGAGACAAATAAATAAATGATGGGTCTTTGTCCCAAACATTATGGAGGACACTGTAAGTCTGTGGTCTGCACCTTCTCAATCACTTTTCTTATTTCCCACAGTTATCTTGGACTGAGTGACACCTCTCGTTTAAAGTACCACCAGTGTTTCATAAACCTAATTTATCAAGGGTTGGTTACCTTCAGCATCTGAGCTATAGCTTGGAAAATATTTCACCCTAAAATAAAGATACCTTTTAATAACAAAACACGTTCACAGTTCCCAAATTCACAAAGAGGACATGCTTTTACCCATGTGACTCTAGATGCCACCTATTTGTAATAAAAATGGTGTAGAGAATAGTTAGTAATGAGAACGTACCTCTTCTGATTACATGTGGGCTAGGACCAGATGTAACTGGACCTGGAGCAACAGGGAGCTGACCAGCTCCTGTGCCAGTTGGCTGTGATGGATTCTGGCCTGTACTGGCTATGCTGGCACCATTCTTCAAAGGTGGCAAGGTGCTAGCAGGATCTTTGGACTTTGCAAAGCTGAAAGGTATAAAAGGCCTTCATGAGATTGTGTCAGGACATGAACAAAATACAATTACTTCACAAAGATTTCAGAGCACATTTCATCTGGACAGTTGTCCATTTTACATCTCCACATACCAATCGGGATGGTGAAGATAGTGGATCCCACAACTGTTTGGGCCAAAAACATTGTTGGTAATTTGCAAGGGTGGAAAACAAACAAGCATCAAAAATAGTGGCTTAAAGTGTTCTGACATTACTCATTAGATTGTGTGTCCTGTAACAAATGATATATCACTGCAAAGTAAAATAATGCCCCAATATTCTTTCAATCGCATCAATGGTGCCAATGTAGAGATGGTTGAGAGCTTTCAAGTTCCTTGGCATAAATATCACAATGTCCTGGACCAACCACACTGAAGCTATGGTCAAGAAAACACACAAATGCTTTAATTCCTCAGAAGACTAATGAAGTTCAGCATGTCCCCAGAGATTCTTAAACATTTAAAAAAAAATTATATTAGAAGCAATTGTACAAGGAGAAAGTAATCGACATAACAATTATACAATTTTCATACAGCTTCAATTTTAACATTTTATAAACTAATAACTAAATCGGAAAAAAGAAAAAAGGAAAGGGAAAGGAAGAAGAAAAGAAAAAGAAAAGAAAGAATTTCAAAAAAGACACGAAAGAGAAAAAAGAAAAACCCCTGAACTAACGAAGAAGTGAAAAAAGCGGAGATATATCCCACTACCCTTCCCTACGCCCGCTCACCCGACCCTAGAGTCGGTTTGTCCCCAGAGATTCTTACCAGCTTCTACAGTTGCACCGTAAAAAGCTACCTGTTGGGATGCACCACAGCTTGGTTTGATTACAGTTCTGCACATGACGGCAAGAAATTGCAGAGTTGTGATGTAGCCCAGTCCATCACAGAGAACTGTCCGCCCCACCACTGACTCCACCTCGCTTCACGATGGCCTTATCACCCTGGTCATTCGCTCTTCTCTCCTCTTCCATTGGGCAGAATATATAAAATTTTGAAAGTACGTACCATCAAATTCAGGAGCAGCGTCTTCCATGCTGTTATCAGATTACTGAATGGTCCTCCTATAAACTAAAGAGTCGTCCCAATCTTCTAACCTATCCCAATGTGAACCTTGGACTTTTTCTCTGTGCCCATAACGTCATAATGCTGTAATACTATATTCTGCACTCTGGTATTTTTCTGATTGTTATATCTGTTATGCTGTGTTTGGCTTGATTCCACTCATGTATAGCATGATTTGACTAGATGGTATATGGGCTTTTCACTATCTCCATACGTGTGATAATAAATCAATATGAATAACAGATGTCCCACTGTATAAGACAAAATCTGCAATATAAGTTATTTGATAAAATATGTGGGGCAACCTTGATGAAGCTAACGGGAAAGAGAGTCACAGAGTTCATGCTGGTCATTTCGCACCCATTTAAAACATTTCCCTTCCATTTTCAGCACATTCCTGTCAACTCACCCCATATTCTATCATCCACCCACACACCAGAAGCGATTTTGCACCAATTTATTTCAAGTCCCCAACATTGGTAGCTCCGTTCTTCTTTCAGACTAATTTCCTTGCTACAGTATCCTTCAGCACATTTAGTAACGTTGGTAAAGCCACTCCCAGTAATCTGTGCCAAGAATTGGAACAGGGTACGACTTGCATAGCTCAATCAGAAAAAACAGGCAACCAGATGAGGGCCAAGTCCAAAACATATTGGGTTTGCAGAATTAAACCACACGAGGGCTTGGAATCTTCACATAGACATCAAATGCACATAAACATAGTACAGGTAGATTTATTCTGCTGTTAGCATGGAAATCTAAAAACAGGACAGTTTAGATGAGAAAATCAAACCTTTGGCCCCGGTTTCATACAATCCAGACAGTTTCACCTTCAAATTACTTATTTTGAACAGTTGCAAAAGTTCTTATAAATCTCCAACATGCAGCATGTAATAAACACAAATTCATGTGGGGGAGGGGGGAAGGGGTAAGGGGGAAACTGCTTCCCAGTCGCTTCCTGGCGAGGATGCGACTATTTCTCCGAGTCACGTCCTTGCCTCCCACCTCGCGGCCTACCAGCTGGATCGGAATGGCCTTTCCTATCAGAGACCGGGGACCGAGAGCTTCGGCAGTGGCGGCGCGGAGCTGGATTCACCGTGGAGCGGGCGATGCCTTCCTGGATCGCCGTTTGAAGCTCCGGAGCGTTGGGCCTGCTGCTCCAACATCGCGGGGCTGTATTCACGGAGCTCCCAACGCGGGCGGCGCTGACCGACATCGCCGAGTCCCAGGGGGCCTTTGCCGAGGGCCGCCAGCGTTGAATCTCCGCCCGGCGCGGCCTGGGGACGTCGGGAGCTGCAGAATCCGGTGGGAAGCTGAGGTTGGCCTCCTGTTCCAATGTTGGAGTGCCAACATCCCGGCGAGCGGGCCTGAGCGGCGGGCTGCCCGTAGCCACGACTGCGGAGGGCTCCGGAGGCCCCGACCACGGGTGAACATCAGACGAAGATGACTGACTTTGGTGCCTTCCCTCACAGTGGGAAACTTTTGATTCTGCTGTGTGGGGATGTTTTATGTTGAACTCTATCATGTGTTGTGTTCTTTATTTTATTGTATGGCTGTATGGTGATCACATTTCACTGTGCCAACTGGCACATGTGACAAATAAATGTACCTTGTATCTTGTTGTATCTTGTATGGGACTGCATGAACCAGATCTCCAGTACCAATAACTCATCAGAAGACACGCCCCCATGCTGGAATGGAGGACTTTAAACTGAGACACTCCCTCAACAATCCTGTTGCTCAACTCTGATTTGTACTTTAGCCAAATATTTTTAAATGCAACACAAATAAAAACTTCTGAAATACTTCTGAGATGTAAAGGCCACAGGGCTATCATAGTGAATGATTTTCACTTCCCCAAAATTGACTGGGACTTCCTTAGTGCAAACGCCTTAGATGGGGTAGAATTTGTTAGGTGTATCCAAGAGGGCTTCTTGAAACCGTATCCAGGTTGGCTCAAGGGGCCACACTGGACCTTGTATTGAGAAATAAGGCTGGCCAGTTCCAGTGGAACAGTATTTGGGAACATTGGTTTAACTGATACATTTTAAGAATGTTCTGAATAAGGATACGTCTGGACCTTGGGGGAAAGTATAGAGGATGGTGAATGCCTGGAATGCGCTACCGGTGGTGGTGGATGAAGCAGACACATTAGTGGCATTTAGAAAACGTTTGGATCAACATATGGATATGCAGGGAATGGAGGGATATGGGTTATGTGCAGGTAGATAAGTGATGCTCTTGGCATCATGTTTGATACAGACATTGTGGGCCATGGGGCCTGTTCTTTTGTTGTACTGTTCTATGTTTTACTGCACCAGATTTGAATGCCCAGTGTTTATGCAGGTTAGTCTTGCATGATTACTGCATAATGGACTTGGACCCCAAGATCCCTCGAACTTCGATGGAGCTAAAGTTCATGCCATTAATTATATATTTTCCCCTTACATTCAACTCCTAAAGTGCAACACCTGACACTTGTTCGGATTAAACTCCATCTGTCATTCCTCCATCCATTTCTGTAGCTGATCTATATACTTTGACTGCCTTCCGAACAGTCTGCGACCCCAGCAGTCTTGGTGTTATCTACAAACTTACTAACCAACCCGTCAATGTTTACATCCAAGTGAGGGAGATGAATTCAATGAAGGTGTTTCTGGATCAATATGCTGGGGTAACTAAATAAAGAGAGGCTATTTTGAATCTCATTTTGTGCAAAAAAGGGTTGATTGATGATCTTTGTGGAATCCTGACAGTAACATAGTAGAATTTTACATTTGGCTTGGAAGTGATGAAAAACTAATTCTATACAAAGAAAATTATGAAGGTGTGACAGGAGAGTTGGCTATGATTGATACAGAATATTCATTCATATAGCAGGAGAACAAGCCCTTCGGCCCAACTTGTCCATGCCCACCAAGATGCCCAATCAAGCTAGTCCCATTTGCCGTGTCTGGCCCATATCTCTCCAAGCATTTCCTATCAATGTACCTGTCCAAATAGGTTTTAAATGTCTTTTACATGTAGTTGATGAATGACAGCAGAATTCTTGGGCTGCATGCTTTTATTTCCCATTTTCTGACTTCCAAATCAGGTTGATATGCTACTTGGAGGAGAGGAGAACCTGCAGGTAGTGGTGACCACATGTGCCTGCTGCTTTTGTTTTGCTGGACAGAAAATGTGGCTGGTTTGGGATGTGACGTTGGAGTAGCCTGGTCAAGTGACTGCAGTACATTTTGAAAATTGCATGCACTGTAACACTGTGCACCAGTGGTGGAGGGAATGAACGTTTAGGTTGGTGGATGGGGTGCCAATCAGATTGACGTCTTTGCCATGGTGTTGAGCCTCTCAAGAATTGCATTCTTCCAGGCTAGATGAGAGTGCTCTATTACACTGCTGACCTGTGCTTGTAGATGTTGGAAAGGCCTTGGGCTGCCAAAGGTGAGTCACTACTGCTGTATATATGCCCTGTGAGCTGCAGCTGTAGCCGCTGTACTTATGTGAATTGTCCAATTGAGTTTCTGGTTAATGGTGACCCCACGATATCGGAGTGGGTTGGAAGACTCGGTGATAGTAGACGTCATTGTAATTTAGCCTTTCTCTGGTGCGAAACATTACTTGCCTAGCATTTTCTGTGGTGTGAATGTCACATGTCACATATCAAATGATGCTTAGATCTTGCTGCATGCAGGCAGGGGCTGCTTCATTTTATAACAGCTGTCAATGGAATTGAACAACGTAACATAGGAGAACACCCTTATGCCTGACCCTATGATAGCTGAGCCAAAGTCACTGATCTGATGAACCCCTTCAGTGACTCTGGTACGATTACACTCCTTCTAATAATGCTTTGAGATCCCACACTTTCCGTAGGCCTGAGAAACTTAATTGTTGGTGTTTAAAATAGAATAGACATTGAAATAAAGGTAGACAACCTCAAAACCACATAAAAATGACCAACCCATTTCCCACTGATGGACTGAACATTTTCAAACACCATCGGTCAGTTATTGGTCCTTTTTTGCAGTTTAATTTCTGAAAGAGTTCCAGTGTTATGATTCAGTGCATACTTGCAAACAAGAATTTAATTGCAGACAAGAAACAAATTCAAAAAAGGTTTATCTTGGATTTTACTTCACAAATTAATCGTATAAATATTAATCTCTCTAAACCCCAACATTCATTAAATGTGGAGTTTATACCTTATTCAACCCCATATACTTCTGTTCTGTTCTGTTACATCTAGAATTCAACAATAATTTCATTGATCAGACTTAACTTAAAGTAATCAATAGACAGGGTATTACAACGTCATAGATTTCCAGGTGAAGGTACACTACAAGGTGAACTAAAATGACAGTCCACTTTTAAACATGACAAACAGCTTGCTGATGTTGAAGGAATGCAATTATATTAACTGATGTTAGATGTGACAAATAGATAAAGTAATTTCTTGTTTACTTTATCTAAAATTAAGACTCGTGTATGGAAACCAAAGTTAGTTGAACTACATTTAAAACAGATCAGACAAGGAGCAGAGAGAGCAAAGCAAGAAGTTGCAGGTGCTAGAACCTGAAACACAAAAATAAACTGTTGGAAAATCTCTGTGATATTTTGGAGTCAAAACCCTACATCAGCATTAGAGATTGAAAAAGAAGGATGGCCAGTACAGTAAACCCTTGTGTTATGGAGGGATTTCATTCGTAAGAGAACCATCTGCATCTTGATTTTCCATTATGCTAGCCCATGAGAAAAATTGACAAAACGTCATTTCTACTGGATTTTGTGTTTAGTTTTCTTTTTATTCTTACGTAAATTTTGAGCATATTTCTATTCTGTATCACAAATATTTTGGTAGTGATTCATGAATTATTTAAGGGTGAATTTATGTTACCCAAACTGCTGTAACACGGCGGTACACTGCACATAAGGTATTTGAAATGTTGTTTCTTTCGGAAATGTGGCCTCCTCTCTGCCATAGTTGATTATCACGTCACACACATCCACCATTTCCACAGGTCTACTCTTACCATCACCCTCTTCTGACAAAACAGAGATGGAGTTTCCCCAGAACCTCACCTTTCACCACATATCCAGCATATTACCCTTAACCACATCTGCCAGTCATTTCTTCCCATCAACCTCTCTTTGTTCACCACAAGGAACACTCTCTGCGTGTCTCCCTGATCCACTCATCCCTTCCCTCCCACCTACCCTTCTCTAGACCATGGGACTCTCCAATGCAAGGAGGTGTAACACTCGTCTCTGTACCTCCTCCTTCATCAAATCTGGTTACCAAAATGGCCCTTCCACATGAGATAGAGATTCACGTGCATTATCCAACCTCATCCACATTATCTGGAGCTTGCCGTTTGGTCCCCTATATTGATGAGACTAAACATAGACTAGGCCATTTTGCAGAGCACCTGCACTGTCACTGCAGTGGCTGCCTGAAGCACTGTGTTGCATGTCATTACATCTCCCCTTCCCATTCCATCTTGACTGTTTTTGGCCGACTCTATTGTCACCATGAGGCCAAATGCCAATTGGAACACCACCTCAAATTCTGATTGGGTGGCACAATGGTATGAATACTGAGTTTTTCAATTCATGGTAACACATACCCCAGTGTTCCCTTCCTACTTCCATGAGTTCTCCCAGATTCTCCCCCCAATTTGTTCACCTTTTCTATCCCTTCCTCCTCTACCTGGTTCTATTTGTCTCCAAGAGATGCTGCCTGACCCACTGAGGTACTCCAGCATTTTGTGTCTACCTTCTATTTTTCCAACCATTCCACCCCATGCCCCTTTCCCCCCATCTGGTTCCACCTATCATCTACCAGCCCCTGTTCTACCTCTCTACCACACTTCTATATACTGACCATCTTTCTTCTTCATCCCAAAATTTGATACATGATTTCAACCTGAAATGTTGATACATCTTTTTTCCCTACACAGATGAGTTTTTCCATCAAATAAGGAGCATGCTAAATTAGATTTCTGTGAGCTACCTTTTTGTTCTGTTCATCTGTCTGCAATCCTTTTTTCCAAATGTGTTCACTTCTATTTAAGAAGAACGAATTCTGATCCAACCAGTTTGCAATGGGACATTACCTTACAGAATCTTAACCAACCATTCGTTCAGTGACAGCTTATTTTGTCAAATAACAAATAAATTATCCAAATCATTTATAATTTGAAATACCCTTACCAGCTGAAATGTCACAATATACAGTGGAATATGGATCAATGCTTTACTGTTAAATAAAATACCAATCCCATAGCAATCAAAAATTACAAAATCCCTTTGTTAATATATAAATGAAATAATCTCTGGATCAGATATTGGAGGCAAAGAGACAGTCGTATTCCAAACAATGGTGAACCGTGGCTTGAACAGGAAAGCCTTGATTGCCCTGTCTTTTCTAATTCTTTAGGTTAGAGCACTATTGGATTCTACCTGCATCAGTGACATGGATGCACTTTCTTCAACAGCCACAATATGTAACATGGACCATTGCCAAGTACATACAATTGGGTGAACCATTCAGTTCAATCCTATTTTATAATTCCTTTCAGAAATAATTGGATAGGAAAAGTTTAAAGAGATATGGGCCAAACGCAAGCAGGTAGTAGTGTAGATGGGTCATCTTGGTCAGCATGGGCAAGTTGTGCCAAAGAGCCTGTTTCCATGCTGTGTGACTCTTGAATCTATGACTCTAATGTTTACTTTCATGTTTTTGTTGTGGGCAAAGACATGTCTTGATTTCTGCTAAAATATCTATATGCCTGATCTTTAATAGAGAGATCAAAGGTTCCAGATTGAAGTACAGCTATATGCAACTTGCAGTTTCTTACCTGTTTTCATCAGCTTCCTGAGTCTGAGGCTCTGTCACACTAGCAGAAGATAGCGCAGTGGCTGGGCAAGGGTCAAAGCCCAAGCCGGGTTGCTGCTGCTCAATGATAGGTACAGCCTCGATAGGAGGGGGAGGCGGCTGGACAGTTGGGGATGTGTGCTTCCTGGACAGAGTGCCAGCTCTGCGAGGATTCAACTGAGGGTCAATAATCTTTACACCAAGGCTACAGAAAAGAGAGAAAATGGTCCATGCAGGTCACAGCTAGCATACACATGTAAACTACAACAAAGAGCACCACAATAAATTGCAAAACAGGGAAAGGATGCACAACAAAATGAAAGCTTGAACTTACAGACGCATAAATGCAAGAAAGCTTTTAGTCATGACCTACAGGTACACATGTTAATCCATGCAGTTCAGAGACTGGATGCTTTGACTTGAACATGACAACCAAACACAGCAGGGGAGCAAGAAGGATGTGGAGAATTATCAGATTTTTAAATAAGTATCACTTGCAACTGGCCTGTCTAATTAGGGTGGATACATGATGAAATAAGGAAACATGCTATATTATATATAATATTCTGAAAGGTTTAATTCCCCTTGAAAAGATTCTACAAGTCTTCTTCATATCACTTGCAAAGTAAACATGGCCATTTAAATAGTACTGTGATCTCAAAAGAACACACTGGGCCTTTTGGCCTGCTGACTGAGTCTAAGGTCTCTTGGACGGCAAATTTTAGCAACACATTGTATTTACTATGAGCCCCGAAGCAATGAGACATTCTGCAAAACATTTGGAAAAGGGGAAAAAACAAATTTTAATACCTTGAAACCTTCCTTATGCTGCAAAGAGACGAGTTGTTTTTGGTAGGAGAGGGGCACGTAGAGAGAACAATTATTAATTTTCTACTTCAAATTAACTATATTAAATAATCTGTTGGTGAAATTACTTAAAGTTGACTAGATAGTTCAGTTAAAACAATTCTCTATTTCATCTGATGGGAATCACGTTTATGTACAGAATATATGCAGAGACTTTCCAAAGAAATTGCAGTGATTGTGAATTACAACACTTTGCAAATTTCAGACAGCATTTTTCCATGTCATTACTACAGTGCATTCAGAAAGTATTCAGACCCCTTCACTTTTTCCACATTTTGTTACGTTACAGCCTTATTCTAAAATGGATTAAAAAAAAATTTAATCATCAATCTACACACAATACCCCATAATAAAAAAGTGAAAACAGGTGTTTAGAAATTTAGTAATTAAGTAATTTAGAAGAAGTAACTGAAATATCACATTTACATACGTATTCAGACCCCTTACTCAGTACTTTGTTGAGACACCATTGGCAGCGATTGCAACCTCAAGTCTTCTTTGGTATGACGCTACAAGCTTGGCACACCTGTATTTGGGTAATTTTGCCCATTCTTCTCTGCAGATCCTCTCAAGCTCTATCAGGTTGGATGGGAATCCTCGATGCACAGTTATTTCCAGATCCCTCCAGAGATGTTCGATCGGGTTCAAGTCCGGGCTCTGGCTGGGCCACTCAAGGACATTCACAGACTTGTCATGAAGCCACTCCTGCGTTGTCTTGGCTGTGTGCTTAGGGTCGTTGTCCTGTTGGAAGGTGAACCTCCGCCCCAGTCTGAGGTCCAGAACGCTCTGGAGCAGGTTTTCATCAAGGATCTCTCTGTACTTTGCTCCATTCATCTTTCCCTCGATCTTGACTAGACTCCCAATTCCTGCCGCTGATAAACATCCCCACAGCACGATGCTGCCACCACCATGCTTCACCGTAGGTATAGTATTGGCCAGGTGATGAGCGGTGCCTGGTTTCCTTCAGATGTGACGCTTGGCATTCAGGCCAGAGTTCAATCTTGGTTTCATCAGAGAATCTTGTTTCTCATGCCTTTTGGTAAACTCCAAGCGGGCTGTCATATGCCTTTTACTGAGGAGTGACTTCCATCTGGCCACTCTACCACAAAGGCCTGATTGGTAGAGTGCTGCAGATATAGTTGTCCTTCTGGAAGGTTCTCCCATCACCACAAAGGAACTCTGAAGCTCTGTCAGAGTGACCATCGGGTTCTTGGTCATCTCCCTGACCAAGGCCCTTCTTTCCCGATTGCTCAGTTTGGCCGGGCGACCAGCTCTATGAAGAGTCCTGGTGGTTCCAAAGTTCTTCCATTTAAGAATGACGGAGGCCACTGTGCTCTTCGGGACATACAATGCTGCAGAAATAGTTTTATACCCTTCCCCAGATCGGTGTCTCGACACAATCCTGTCTCGGAAGTCTATGGACAATTCCTTTGTCTTCATGGCTTGGCTTTTGCTCTGACATGCACCGTCAACTGTGGGACCTTATATAGACAGGTGTGTGTCTTTCCAAATCATGTCCAATCAATTTAATGTACCACTGGTGGACTCCAATCAAGTTGTAGAAACATCTCAAGGATAATCAATGGAAACAGGATGAGCCTAAGCTCAATTTTGAGTGTCATAGCAAAGGGTCTGAATACTTATGTAAATGTGATATTTCAGTTATTTCTTTTTAATTACTTTGCAAACATTTCTAAACACCTGTTTATTCATTCTGGGTTACTGTGTGTAGATGAATGATAAAAAAAAAGAATTTAACCCATTTTAAAAAAAGGCTGTAATGTAACAAAATGTGGAAAAAGTGAAGGGGTCTGAATACTTTCTGAATGCACTGTAAATGGTATTGTCTGCCTTTCTCACAGCTCATTGAGGGCTGGGACACAAAGAAAGCCACTCATCAACCTATAGTATGTGCCGGCATAGACTGGATTTAATTCGAGAATTCACATTACATTGAATAATATTTATAGAAACCAGGACTTCCTGATTTATTGCTTATAAATAACAGAAAACTACTGCATGTAAACAGGCTTGTATCTTCCCTGTTATTTCAAAAGTGAATCACTTGGCAATACCTTATAAAATAGACGAGGAAACATTTCCATTAGACACCAGTGGCAAAATCATTTTGTAAGAACTTATGCCATTTCTGTAAACAGTATGCAGAGCTAATAAAGACCATGGGTTAAATAATGAACATTTTTTGGCAAATAAATGTATATAAATCAAAATTTCCCTCGTTCTATACAATGTCTGTTGTATTCTAATAACTTAGCATGTTATATAGTTGGAATAATAAAATCAAAGAGCAAATCAAGTTATTCTGAGAACCAGTACAGTTGCTGCAGTCTGAGATGAACTGGGGATGCTACTATTTGTGTTCAGCCACATTGAATTGCTTATTATCTCAGTTGCTGCAATATACACACCCTACATGCATTGAAGGCAGAAATAGACACAAAAAGCTGGAGTAACTCAGTGGATCAGACAGCATCTCTGGAGAAAAGGAATAGGTGACATTTCGGTTGATGACGGGTCTCGACACGAAACGTAGCTTATTCCTTTCCTCCAGAAATGCTGTCTGACCCGCTGATTTACTCCAGCTTTTTGAGTCTATCTTTGATTTAAACCAGCATCTGTAGTCCCTTCCTATACATTGAAGGCACATCCATTTGTCCCAAATGGTGGTTTCTTTGGTCATCCTTGTCCAATAACTTTGTCGAGTCAAACCCCAATTGAGATTTCAACATAAAATCCAGTCCACCTGCTTCACGAAAGAAGCGCTTTTGGAACATAAAATCAAGGCCTTGTGGCTTCAGGAGGAGGACTGAAGGGCATCACTCCATATTCCGAGAAAGTTGGAGACTCAGTTGGTGCTCTGTGGTGTCACCACCAAGGTAATTTTATTAATTTGTTTTTTGTAGAAACATACAAACAGGCCGTTGTATTAATATTACTTGTGCTTCAAATAAAAACAATTATGAAGCTTTATGAGTTCATTAGCTATTATGACTTAATTCCTGTTCTTTCACATGAACATACCTTTCTTTTTTTGATAAATCTTCAACAGCTGTCGCACTGATAGGCCTTTTCCTCTCCAGTGTGTTACTGTCAGTGTCACCACCAAACATGGGTAGGTTATTAAGTTGATTGGCAGGAGTCATTGGTGTAAACATGCCTGACACATTGAAATCCAAGTCTGTTACAAACAGGAACAAAATACTAATTATATTTGTACAAATAGGGCAAAGACTACAAAATGCAAAACAATGCTACCACCTCTAAACTGTGTCAGAATAAATTAACGTGGTCACAAAAATATACAGTGCCCTCCATAATGTTTGGGACAAAGACCCATCATTTATTTATTTGCTCTGTACTCCACAATTTGAGATTTGTAATAGAAAAAAAATCACATGTGGTTAAAGTGCACATTGTCAGATTTTAATAAAGACCATTTTATACATTTTGGTTTCACCATGTAGAAATTACAGCAGTGTTTATACATAGTCCACCCATTTCAGGGCACCATAATGTTTGGGACACAGCAATGTCATGTAAATGAAAGTAGTCATGTTTAGTATTTTGTTACATGTCTTTTGCATCCAATGACTGCTTGAAGTCTGTGAGTCATGGACATTACCAGTTGCTGGGTGTCTTCTCTGGTGATGCTCTGCCAGGCATGTATTTAGGTATGTTACAAAACTTACCTTCAGCGGCACTGCAGTTCTGCCACTGCCCGTGTGCGCGACTTTGGCACCTTTGAGAGGGGGGGCGGGTTTAAAATGCGATTTTTAGGCAGCCTATTCAAATCGATCTGTCAGGCTGTTTAGTTGCTAAAGAAAAATCACTTCGACTGCCGTTTATTAAGTTTATTAAAATTATCGCTGGATAATTAAATTGTTGGAGTAAAATTTAAATCATCTTCAATGCTGTCAACGCCGACAACGGGACGGATTTCACGTAGGGGACAAGGCAAGGTACGCCGTTTATTTTTTCATATAAACTTGCTTCTTAGGATGCCCTTAATCAAAATTTCATTTTGCGAAAATGTGATTATGTAAATATACGAACTGGCAGTATTTTTCCTGCCGATATGGGGTTTAAATTCACTGCAACCGCAACGTTCCAAACCAGCGCATTCCACAAAAACCCACTCGCAAGATGATTTAAATGGCCATTAATTTACAGGAATTAAACACTAAATCCTTCCATTTGGCCTATAAATTCATGACAATGAGATTTTAAAATAATGTTATATTGTGAATTCTTGTGTGAATGTTATTTGGACACTTAGGCTTTTTAAAAATGTTAACCTTTTCTTAAGAAATGGATAGATGTTTAGATCTAGTAATTGAATTTTGTAATTAGCTACAATTGGGTAACTAACTAATTATTTGCTTTAATTTCAGGTCATCCAAGTAAGATTGTTTCATATTTGTTTCAGAATGCTTCAATCTATAATAACTGAAAATTTCATTCAGTTCTCTTAATTTTTAAGAAAGTTATGGGCTTTTGACTGTCCTTAATCACAGCTTTTGTGTTAAGTCAATGGAAAAGCAATAGGGAACAAGATGCTAATTTCCGAGTATGAAAATGGCCATAACTTTTTTAATACAGAAGAAATGAAAGTGAATAAGGTGTCAAATTAAACTTCTTTTTATGCTTTATCTGATGGGATAAATTGCAGACTTGATTTTTTAAATCTCAAAATGTTGTAACATTGCTACTGTATTGCAGCCATCTTTAGCTGATGCTTGTTTTGGGGGCTAGTCCCCTTCAGTTTTCTCTTCAGCATATAAAAGGCATGCTTAATTGGGTTCAGATCAGGTGATTGACTTGGCCACTCAATAATCTACAATTTTTTAGATTTGAAAAACTCCTTTGTTGCTACAGCAGTATTTTGGGATCATTGTCTTGCTGTAGAATGAACCGCCGGCCAATGAGCTTTGAGGCATTTGTTTGAACTTGAGCAGATTGGATGTGTCCATACACTTCAGAATTCATTATGCTACTACCATCAGCAGTTGTAACATCAATGAAGATAAGTGAGCCAGTGCCTTCAGCAGCCATACATGCCCAGGACATAACACCCCCTCCAACGTGTTTCACAGATGAGGTGCTATGCTTTGGATCTTGGGCAGTTCCTTCTCTCCTCCATACTCTGCTCTTGCCATCACTCTGATACAAGTTAATCTTCGTCTCATTTGTCCACAAGACCCTTTTCCAGAATTGTGGTTGCTCTTTTAAGTACTTCTTGGCAAACTGTAACCTGGCCATCCTATTTTTGTGGCTAACCAGTGGTTTGCATCTTGCAGTGTAGCCTCTGTATTTCTCTTCATGAAGTCTTCTGTGGACAGTGGTCATTGACAAATCCACGCCCGACTCCTGAAGAGTGTTTCTGATCTGTCGAACAGGTGTTTGGGGATTTTTCTTTATTCTCGACAGAATTCTTCTGTCATCAGCGGAGGAGGTCTTCCTTGGCCTGCCAGTCCCTTTGTGATTAGTAAGCTCACCTGTGCTATCTTCTTAATGATTTTCCAAACAGTTGCTTTTGGTGAGCCTAAGGTTTGGCTGATGTCTCTAACAGTTTTATTCTTGTTTCTCAGTCTCATAATGGCTTCTTCGACATTCATTGGCACAACTTTGGTCCTCGTGTTGATAAACAGCAATAAAAGTTTCCAAAGGTGATGGAAAATCTGGAGGAAAGACTAGGTGCTGAGAGCTCTCTTATACCTGCATTAAGGAGGCATTTAAACACACCCGAGCAATTACAAACACCTGTTAAGCCATGTGTACCAAACATTATGGTGCCCTGAAATGGGGGGACTATGTATAAACACAGCTGTAATTTCTACATGGTGAAACCAAAATGTATAAAAATACCCTTTAATAAAATCTGACAATGTGCACTTTAACCACATGTGATTTTTTTTCCTATTACAAATTGTGGAGTACAGAGGCAAATAAATAAATGATTGATCTTTGTCCCAAACATTATGGAGGGCACTGTAAGTTGTGTATAGCTAAGAAGCAAAAAGTAGCGACTCTAATGTGGAAGAAAACACCAAGCCGTATTTACCATCTGGGAAGAACCAGTCAGCATGCTGGATAATTGGGTCAATGATTGTAACCACATGGACAGAGGTAGCTGCAGCCAGGTCTGCAGGAATCCTTAAAAATGAGAAAAGAAAGAATTTCTTAGATGTTCTTAACTATATAATTAATTTACAGTTCCTATCCCAAAACTGTAAAATGCAAAAGGTTCCACAGCAACTTTTAAGAAATTTGAAATTTTGTTACAGGCACATACATATCATGGGTTAAATAATGAATATTGTTTAGTAACAAATTGTAAATAAATAAAATTCAGACATGAAAATACATTGAATAAGAATTGTTTTGCAGCTTGCCATTAAAATATCAATCAGGTGCGACTATTGTACCGACTGCCTTATGTAAGGTGCTGCATTATCAATTTCTGAACACAGAACATGGAACAGACAGCACCGAAGCAGGCCCTTCCGCCCACAATGTCTGTACTAAATATAAAGCCAAAACCAACTCTTACCTACCTGCATATAATTCATATCCCTTCATTCTCTGAATACCTAACCTAAAGTATCTTAAATGCGACTATTGTATCTGTCTCCATCATCATCCCAGCAGCATGTTCCAAGTACTCACCATCCACTGTGTAAACAAAAATGCCTCGCGCATCTTCTTTAAACTTCGTCTTTCTCACATTAAATCTATGCCCACTAGTATTTCATTTTTTCATCTTTGGAAAGAGTCTAACTGTACCTTAAGTATCATATTTTTATTTTCCTTTATCAGGTTTCCACGCAGCCTCCAATGTTTCAAAGAAAACAATCCAAGCCTGTCCAATATCTTGTAGCTAATGCCCCCTAATTCTTCAGACTGAAAGTAGAGGGGAGTGAACAGGTGGTAAGAAAAGGCCAGAACAAAGCAGAGCCAGATGACCAAGGAAGGGTGGAGCCCATAATGGCCCATCGTTGGCTGGGGAAGAGATGATAACGGAGAGATACAAGGTTGCGAAAAGTGAAAATAGTAGGAAGACCAGGGTGGGGAAGTGGGGGTGGGGGGGGGGGGGGGGTGGGGGGGTGGAAGAAAGGGATTGCAGGGGATACTTGAAATTAGAAAAATCAACATTCATATCACTGGGTTTGTAAACTGCTCAAGTGAAATATGATGTGCTGTTCCCCAATTTGCGTGTGGCGCCCTCCAATTTGCATGTAGATGCAACCTCATCTATTGTCTCCATTGCTATCGGTGTGGGCTCCTCTATATTGGTAAGACCAAGTGCAGACTGGGCGATTGTTTCGCTGGGCACTTACGCTCAGTCCGCTTTGGCCTACGCTATCTTCCGGTTTCCAAACATTTTAACTCCCCTTCCAATTTCAATACTGACCTTTCTGTCCTGGGCCTCCTTCACTATCAAAGTGAGGCCAGACGCAAATTGGAGGATCAGCACCTCATATTTCACTTGGGCAGCTTACATCTAAGCGGTATGAACGTTGATTTCTCTAATTTCAATTAGCCCCTGCATTCCCTCTCCTCCCTCCCCCACCCAAGTCGTCCTACTAGTTCCACTGTTCGCATACGACCAAGTCTCTGTTAATCCCATGATTCTTAATCTATGGAACAACCTACCATGGGAGATTTTATCATACTGCCCCACCGTCATCGATCACCTCCTCAAAAAACTGGATCATGTTAGGATCAAGACATGATCTGCCATGTCCAATGCCATGCTGACTGTTCCTAATTAACCTGTTCTTCCAAACGGGAGAAATCCTATCCCGAAGAATCATCACCAATAGCTCAATAGCTTCCCTACCATTGACGTAGGGCTCACTGGGCGATAATTGGATCCCCGCAAATTCCCTTCTGAAACAAAGGAACAACTGGCTACTCTCCAGTCCCCCTGGACTTCACCAGTGGAAAGACAGAAAGATCTATGTCAAGATTCCTGCAATCTCTCTGCTTGCCGCTCTCAATAACCTGAAATAGATTCCATCAAGCCCTGGGGATTTGTCCACCTTAATATTCTTCAAGAGCCCCAACATCTTCTTCTTATCATATTAATATTCTCATCACTGTTCTCACGGTCCTCCATGTCTCTCCCCTGGGTGAAAACAGATGTAAAGTAGCTGTTTAGTATCTTGCCTATTTCCACTGACTCCAAGCACAAATTCCGTCCTTTATCCTTGAGCGGTTCTACTTCCTCGCTGCTACCCTCTATTTAGGTAAGGTTTATTAATGTCACATATTCCGAGGTTTAGTGAAGAGCTTTGATTTGCATGCTATCCAAAACAGATCAAATATACCATACATCGATACAATCAAGTCAAACTCAAGAACAATAGATAGAGCAAAGGGGAAGATAGAGTGTGAAGAATATAGTTCTCAGCATCATAGCGCATAAGTTCCTTAGGCAAATGTCTTAAATAGAATAGAGGTGAATCAAACAGTTCCCTATCTTATGGAAGGGCCATTCAGAAGCCTGATAATGGAAGTGGAGAAGCTGCTCCTGAGTATGGTAGTGCGTGTTTTCAAGCTTCTGCTGGACTGGAGCCGGACCTTCTGCTAGTGGAAGCAGGGAAGAGATAGAATGACAAGGATGAAACAGCTCTTCAATTATGTGGCTGCTTTTCAGAGGCAGCATGCAATGTTGATGGAGTCAATGGTGGGAATTCTGGTTTGTGTGATGGATTGGGCTGCAGCTAAAACTCTGTAATTTCTTGGTTCCTGGGCAGAGCTATTCCCAAACCAAGTTGTGATGTAATCCAACCGTATGGTTTCTATGGTGCATCTGTAGAAGTTTGTAAGAGTCACTGGAGACATGCCGAATTTCTTCAGTCTCCTCAAGATGTTGGATCAATTGGTGTGCCTTCTTGGCTGTCGCATCAATGTGGTCCGTGACAGATCATTGGTAACGTTAACGCCAAGGAACTTGGAAGCTCTAAACCATTTCCACATCCGCACCATTGAAGTTGATTGAGGCATGTATTCCACTATATTTCTTGAAGTCGATAACTAGCTCCTTCATCTTGCTAACATTGAGGGTGAGGTTTTTGTCCGACACCATGTCACTAAGTTCGCTATCTCCTTCCTGTGCTCCATCTCATCATTGTTCATGATTTAGCCAACCACAGTGGTGTTGATTTCAAACCCGTAGATGGAATTAGAGATGAATTTGGTTGTATACTTATTAGTGTAAAGGGAGTATAGTAGGGGGACAGAGAACACATCTTTGTGTTGAGAAGGTAGACACAAATGCTGGAGAAACTCAGCGGGTGCAGCAGCGTCAATGGAGCAAACGTTTCGGGCCGAAACCGTTCTTGATGAGAGCTATTATAAAGCAGGTTTTCTCACCTATCTGCACTGATTGAAGTCTGTGGGTCAGATGTCGAGGATCCAGTCATAAAGGGGGGAGAGATGATTCTGGAGTTTGGACATGAGTTTGAATGGGATTATGGTGTTGAAGCAGAGCTATAGTCGATAAATGGGAGTTTAGGATCCAAAGATGAGTTTAGTGCCAGGGAGATGGCGTCTGTTGTCGACCTATTATAATGGTAAGCAAACTGCAATGGATTAAGGCTGGCTGGGACACTGAAGTTAGTGTATGCCATCACCAACACTTAAGAGTCATAGAGCATGGAAACACACCCTTCAGCCCAAATCAATCAAGATGTACAATTTGCACTACAAGTCCCACCTACCTGCTTTTGGCCCACATCCCTCTCAACCTTTCCTACCCATGTACCTGTCCAAATCTATACATAACTAAAACTCTGATCACGTTATCTTACGGTTTGGAAGTCATTCTATTTACGCAAAAACGGTTCGCGATAGCGCTACGATTTTTCGCCAGTTCACTCACCGTTCGCCTGTGCTGCGATTGCACCAAGTTTGGTTCCGATCGGTTGAATGTCGTGAAAGTTAGCGAGGTTTAAAAATCTTAAAAATTGCACTTGCGCAGACCGATCTCTTCTCCTGCCAGTCAGTGCTCTTCCCCTTAGTCTCTTCCCCTGTCACTCCCCAGGACGGTCCGTTCCTTCCTGCACCATCGGTTCTTTACTGGAGCTGAGGATGGCCGGCGGAGGTTTCCAACCGGACATTCGGAGCAACCCGAAGCAGCCCAGCCCAGCCCCAAGCAGCCCAGCGTCAGAGACACTGCCCAGCACAGCCCAGCGTGGGAGACCCAGCCCAGCCTAGGCCAGCGTGGGAGACCCAGCCCAGTCGGAGACCCAACCCGGAGTCGGAGATGTCACCAAACGTAAATTGGAGACTCTGATCCCGGCGGAGGAGAACGACCAGCGCCCAGCGCCTGCTGTGAGTCCCCATTGCACTGCAAATTCCAGCTACTACCCCCCTGGTCCCCCTTGCTGGCTCCCCCCCCCACTCCCTCCTCCCCTCCCCCATAGCTCTTCTCCGTCTTTTCTCCGAGCTCACCCCCCCGCCCACACACCCCCCTGCCCCCACACGCCACCTCCCCACACAACCACCCTTCCCCCACAATCCCACCCGCCCCCCTGCTCACACAGCCCTCCCCCCCCCTCCACCACCACCCACGCCCCACCCCCTCCCGCCCACATACACACCTCCCGGCCACCCCATACCCCCCCCCGGCACACCCCACACCCCCCCCGCCACATCCCTCCCCCCCCTCCCACACATGAAGAGGAGGGGGAGGAAGTGCTCAGGGATGAGACGAAAAGAGCGCGCCTGCGCAGTTAGTGGAATTGGGTTGGGGGGGGAACGGGTGAGTGGTGGAATATTGCGTTGGGGAATGGGTTTCGTTGGGGGACCAGGCCTCCCGTGTGACTGGGACCCAATGGGTCCCACTTAGTCTAGTGTCTTTTAAATGTTGTTAATAGTATCTGCCTCAATTATCTCAAAACTTCATGTTAATGAATGTTGGAGCCACTGGACAGTAGTCATCAAAGCACACTACCTTCAGCACTGGGAAGACCACGGTCTTTTTGAAACAAGTGGAGACTCAGAATTGAGTAGTGAGAGGGTAAAGATGTTTGTGAACACCTCAGCGAGCTGATCTGCACAGGCCCTGAGGTTGCAGCCAGGGACTCTATCCGGACCAGTTGCTTTCTGCGGACTTACTCTCTAGAAAGTCAATCTTACGTCTGTCTCCGTGGCCGTTGCACATCTGAGACTATAAAAAGCCTTGAGATTTTCTTTAATCTGATTCACTAAAGCCATTCCAAAGACCCTGTTGCCCCATCTAATCGCCCGCATGAGTTCCTTCCTCCTTGGTTTATATTGAATTTGTCAATGCAGCATTGCCAGCTTAAACAAAGTAAATTATACAAACAGAAGCCAGAAGGGTTGCTGCAAGTCTCCACATGCCTGTGTATGCCAGAACCTCTATGCACAAATTTTCAATCTATATCCACACCAGTGCTGAGATTCAGTCCCCTTAGTACCTCGTATTTCTGAAACAATATCAAAGCAAGGAGGTCCGTACCCAGTTAATATCAATTCTGCACAGATTACTTGATGGAACTGATCATACTGTATATGCCTTAAATGTAAGTGATAGAAGATAGAACAGATATATCCTTGATCAGATGGTCAAAACATAAAGCACATGTCTGACACATTATGTGCAATACAAGTTAATCACAGTTCAAGTGGGAAGAAAAATCCTACATTTCTGCTCCTGTGAGTCCTTTAATAAAAATAGTTCATTCCAGTTATTTTTCAGTGCTTTTTGTTGGTTATGTGTATACAGATTAGATCTGAATTAGATAAATGCTCTCTGGGTTTACACAAAGAACTTTTGGTTCAGTTCGTCTGATGAAGGGTGTCGACCGGAAATGCCACCTATTGGTATGAAGAAGGGTCTCAGCCTGAAACGTCACCTATTCCTTTTCTCCAGAGATGCTGACTGACCCGCTGAGTTACTCCAGCATTTTGTGTCTATGTTCAGTTGGGCAAGTCAGCAATCTATGTCCGTGGAGAGAATTGATGAAGGGTCCTGCACAGATGCTGCCTGATCCACCAAATATTTCCAGCATTTTGGGTTTTATTTCAGGAAGAAAGTAAACGATCAATACAACCATGAATAATTTTGTTTCTCAGGATTTCAGAGGTTTCACTCTGCAATATTCTAAGAAAACTGTTTTTTTACTTTAATACACAGCTTGCTTTTTCTGTCTGCTATATTGAAGCGTTTTCATTTATTTAGCTCTGCTCAGAAAATTAAAGCCAGGCAGCACCTCACTATAAAAGCAGCAACACACTTACCCTTCGTTTTTAGCCCATAGTAGGTTGGGTCCCAGCACAATTGCAATGTTGCTGGAAGTCATTTTGTTCATCTCACTATATTGTGCAAGTTTTGAGATAAATTTTATAAGATACCTGTTCAAAGATAACAATTTCAGTTACAATTCTGGAAACATTTTATGCTGAATATTAAAGTTTGGAAATTCAACCAATCTCTTCAACTTATTTACATCATTACGAATGTTAAAGTTTTACAAAGGGGGCATTCTGGCTCCTCTTTCATTTCCTTACATTTACTGAATACCATAATAATAACCAAGCTGGGTCTCCTAAAGATGACAATGTTCCATTTGAAGCTGCTAACGAACACAATAGGCAGCCCTTGTCTCCCAAACCACCACATAAACACTTGCTTTTCCCGAGAAGCTCCTCTAATGCCCCAACATCCTTAATGCGTCTCACAGAGCAGCCGTGCAAGGCCCTTCACTGAACTGCATAGAGTATTCAGGCAATTCACATAAAGGATCCAATTACAACAGGATAATCTCAAGCACAGTATAACGCTCTCAATGAAACCATCCAGATACTTCAGGAAGCACTCAAGCAAAAGGAATGCATTATGAGCATAATTGATTGGTGTTGGAAACTAAATCTCATTTATTTTAATGGAAATAATTATTGAGCAAGAGTCAAACAGCATAGAAACTGGCCTTTTCGCCTAAGCTCATGTCACATATCAAGTATCCATCGACACCCATCCTATTTTATTCTTCCCATTATCCCATCAACAGCCCCTACATTCTATCACTCAGTGACTGGGAGTTGTGATGTGGGGGCTGCGCTGCAGCAGTCAGTGGCACCTTGCTGCAAAATCAGTCTAGCACTATCTCATTTTACTCATTGTTGAAAATATTCAGCTGAAATATGGTACTCCCTTCACTTTTTTTTTTTTTTTATGATTGAGAAACTCTACCTGAAGTTAGAACTGTGGGACTTTGGCATTTTGCTGCAGATTAACCAGAGGGCTTGCAGTTTCTTGTCTGCTTCTGGCACACTGTGAGGGGATAGAATCAACGTTAGTGAGTGTTCACTGGAAAATAGGCAGTTTAGCAATCCACAGGTGCTTTATTTTAACATGCCCACACTTTATGTTCCAAAAATTATATTGCACAAAACCAAGAGTAAATGTGTAGGATGAGGTATTAGCTCTCACCTCGCAGCCTGGACCCACTCATCGTAGAGCTGGAATGTCATTAAAGGTTCGGGAAGTTCTCTCAGATATGATTTTAAGGCACCTGAAGGAAAAGAGACACCAACTATCTGTAACTACAGGTCATCAGATACATCACCTGAACAGGTACATTTTCCTTTTTAGGAGATGCCTCTCCATGTACATAATGCATGTTATAATTAATAATGACAGTCAACATGAAGTGATAAATGGAAATATTACTATTCCAAAGTTTCCCCACATCCAGAACTTCTGATCCATGGTCCCATCAATTAACATTCAGTATCCTCAATATATCAACTGAATATTGTCAGAATGCTGCTCAAAACGGACCACTATTTACTGGTACACCATCCCTAAATTCTACATTCTAATTTGTCACCTTGATTGATTTTCCAATTAATGGGTGTTGTTAATATTTAAAAAAAAACGAATGCTAACTCTTTCAAATTATTCTCACTATTAATGTCTATCCAACGTCTAACACTGCTGAAATGTGTGAACACATAAAATGTCATGAAAAGCACCAAAAACTGCACCTAGTGGAAATCTGAAATAAAAACAAAAAATGTTAGAAATACTCAGCAGGTCAGGCAGCATCTGTGGAGAGAGAAAAATACTTAATGTCTTGGGTAGAAGACTCAGGCAGCTAAGTTAAACCATTCACCCATTTCATCCCAAAACACATTTTGGGAATCACATTTTTCATAAATACCAACTGTTCCATTTACTTCCAAAATGTATTGACTTTTATGTTGTACACCCACCTGCAACTGCATGTGGGTCAGAATAAAACTCCTCAAGCTGGGAAGTAGAGCAATCCAGTGCAGCTTTTAGTTTTTTCAGTTTGGAGGCTCCAGGAGCAATCCGGAAAAGGCCCTGCATTAAAATAAGGAATTTTCATTACCCAAACAAAAATAATTTACAAAACACAAGATTTTTACAGACTGCACCAAAATATGATCACAATAATAAATATGGCCCAAAATGTTACATGCATGGGATCATGAGTGCATCATGCTTTGAGCCTATCATGTTGCATGCATGAAAATGATCCCAAATTTCAATGGGTACTCTGCGCAGTACGAGGAACATAATTGCACAATTCAAAATGGAGATGTTGATAAAAGTTACCCTGTGATATAGAAAGTTTCACAACCAGATGACCCATGATTCAAATGGTGCAACTGACTAAAGGAGATAATTTATTTCTGTTCCGGATGTTCATAAGATTCAATTATGATCTTGAAAGAAAGATGGAAGTAGGGTGGCAGGTATCTGAGAATGAAAATAAGAATTTTATCATGCATGTTTATATGTTTTAGTCAATTAATACCCACCTCCTCTTTCATACCAGTTTCTAACAGCATCATTACACAAGCCTCAATCGGGAGAGCTATCTCACGACCACTACGCTTCAGGTGTTCTTCCAGTGCCGTTCCAAATGCAGGCTTCTCTGTCCATGTATCTGGGAGAAATTAAACAGAGATAAAAGCAAATTAATCCAGTAAACAAAATAAATCAACGCATTAATCTCCACAAATAGTTTTTTTTACCTGTAATGTCTCACTGATGTTTCACTTGGTCTCTAATATTTAAAATATTTATTTAGTGTACAGATTACTTGAATAAATAACTGATGCAAAGAATTTTCAACGCGCTGTTCAAAGGCTCTTTATTTAAAACAATTAAATCGAACATTGTTAATCGGTTAATTCAGTTAATCGGCCATGAAATTAAAATGGAAAAAACATTAACAATCTATAGTAATCACTAATCAGCACTAACACAGATCAGCAGACAAAAACTAAGTTGGAAAAACAGCCGATAAAACTATAGAATAGGTATTTATCCAAAGGGTGCAAAGAAGTGAACAAAAAAAAGCTGATAACATGCTGCAATACCTTGCTGGGTTTGGATCATTGGAAGAACTCGATCTAAGACTGCTAGTGATTTTCTATGGTAATCTGCTTGTGCTTCCAGTAACTGAGAACAGAAACCACATTGTCAACAAAAATTCCATTAGCTTCAATGCTTACCAAAGTATTAACTCGAATTTGTCAAATGCAGCTCTGCCATATCTTGACAAATCAAAATGTTAAATTAAATGAATGTAACAAAGAGCTAAATGCTTACAAAGTGTCAGTGCTTACCGTTACAAAATATCTTGCATAATCACCTTCTTTGGAAATAAAGTTGTACATATCAGCTGCAAGTTGATCCTGTGGACAGAGAACCTTTGTTATTGCATTCAAATAGCCAGCTTCTCAGATAATACACAATAGATAGGAAAATAGATTAGCAATACGAAACTACTAGTTGATGACACACAAAGTTTGAATATTCAGATTTTGAATGATGAATGCTATTTATTGTCATTGAAGCCTAGGCTTGAACGAAATATCATTACTACAGTTTTTTTACATTACAAAAAAAACCAAGACCCACACTTAACACAGTTTACATAAACATCCATCACAGTGAGTCTCCAACACCTCCTCACTGTGATGGAAGTCTTATCTCTTCCCTTTATTCTTCACCCGCGGTCCAGCAGTCCAACTGCAGCGTCTAGGCGAACTGGGGCTCCGGTGTTAAAGCCCCCGGCGGACGATGGTAAGTCCTGTGGCCATTTAGCCACGCCGGGCGATGCCAGGCCCCGGCTCCGTGTCCTTCAACCCCCGCGGTTCAAGCAGTCCAACCCGCAGTCCAACTGCAGCGTCTAGGCGAACTGGGGCTCTGATGTTAGAGCCCCCGGCAGACGATGGTAAGTCCCGTGGCCGCCAACCCGCGCCGGGCGATGTTAGGCCTCGCTCCGTGTCCTCCAAACCTCGCGATTCCAGCGGGAGAAGTTGCCGTTGCGGGAGCTCCGAAAAGCCGTCTCCCACCAGGGACCTGGAGCTCCCGATGTTCCTGTCTACCGGGCTCGCAGCCGGAGTTTCCGAAACTCCAAAGTCGGGTCGCAGCCGAGCGCCACCACAGCTCTCCCCGCTCCAAGGTCGGCCAGCTCCGCGATGTCAGGTCCCAGGCTCCGCGACTGGAGCCCCCAGGTTAGTCCCGGCCAGAGGCCGCCTCCGGCTCCACAATGTTAGGCCCAACGACATCGGAGATCCGACAGGGAAAAAGTCGGGTCTCCGTACAGGGAAGAGATTAACGGTTTCCCCAACATCCCCCCCTCCACCCCTCACATATACACAGCTAAAAAATAATAAAAACTAAGCTCAAGACATACATTTAACAAGACAAAAATTTAAAAAAAGACGGACGACTGTAGTTGAGCCGCTGCCGTTAGGCGCAGCCACTCCCACAGATTGGCCTGGTAGTTACAAATTGCTTTACATTTAAGAACAATCATTTGTAATACTCATTAAAACAAACATCAATACAGATGATGTGATCACTGAGCTCACCTTATCTTTTCTTGCTGGAGTTTTAAGATTGCCTTAGCTGCTGTATCACCAGATGAGGATTTTAAGATTTCAAAACCAAATTGAACATAGAACAGTACAGCACAGGAATGGGCCCTTTGTTCCACAATGTTGGTGCCGAACTTAATGCCTAGTTTAACTGATTTCATCTGCCTGTCCATTATCCATTTCCCTAAAAGCCTCTAAAACACCACTATAATATCTGCTTTCACCACCACTCCTGGCAATGTGTTCCAAGCCCCCACCACTCTCTGTGTAAACCCCCCTCACTTATAGCTATGGCCTCTACAGTGGGATATTTACACCCTGGGAAAAAGGTTTTGACTATCTACCCTATATATGTCTCTTATAATTTTATATACTTCTATCATGTCTCCCCCTCAAGCTCCAACTTTCCAGAGAAAATAATCCAAGTCTATCAAACCTCTCTCTGGAGCTGAAACCGTCTATAAAGGCAGCATTCTGGTAAATCTCCTCTGCATCCTTTCCAAAGCCTCCACATCTTTCCTGTAATGGGGCAACCAGAACTGCATGAGATACACCAAATGCAGCCTAATCAAAGTTCTATAAAGCTGCATCATGGCTTCCTGACTCAATATTCAATGCAGCAATGAGAGCAAGCATACCATCCACCTTCTTTACTTGTGCTGCCACCTTTAGTGTGCTATGAATTTGGGATTCCAAGATCTCTCTGCACATCAATGCCGTTAAGAGTTTTGCCATTAACTATATACTCTCTCCTAACCTACAACCTGTCAAAGTGCAACACCTCACACCTGCTCGCGTTAAACTTCATTTGCCACTTTCCCACCCTTTTCTACAGCTGATCTATATCCCGCTGTATCTTCTGACAGCTTTCCTCACTGTCTGCAACACTTCCAATTATGATGCCATCAGCAAACTTACTCACCAAACTATCTACATTTATGTGCAGGTCATATGTATATGTCACAAACAGAAGAGATCCCAGCACAGATCTCTGTGGAATTCCACTGTTCACAGCCCTCCAGCCAGAATGTCTACCATCCACCAGAACCCTTTGTCTTCTATGAATCCATACAACTAAGTCACTGTGAATCCCGTGCATGTTAATCTTCTGGATCAGCCTCCAATGAGGGACCTTATTAAAAGCCTTACTGAAATCCATATCTAAAACATCTACCACCCTAAATCCATCAATCTCCTTCATCATCTCCTCAAAAACCCCAATGAAGTTAATAGTGAGCAACACAGAGTCCCCACAGGGGACGGTCCTCTCTCACTTCCTGTTCACCATCTACACCTCAACTTCCGATATAACTCGGACTCCTGCCACCTGCAGAAGTTCTCGGATGACTCTGCAGCAGTGCGTTGCATCAGTGAGGGGAGGGAAGCTGAATACAGAGGTGTAGTCAATGAATTTGGTGAGGAATGTGGGCTGAATCACCTGCAGCTCAACATATAACCATATAACCATAACAGCACGGAAACAGGCCATCTCGGCCCTTCAAGTCCGTGCCTCAACTAGACTAAGGTGTTAGTGGTGGACTTTAGGAGGAGAGGAACGCCCCTGTCCCGTTTCCATCAATGGTGTGGACGTGCAGTTTACCAAGGAGTACACATACTTTGGAATTTACCTGGACAGTAAACTGGACTGGTCCAGGAACGCTGTGGCCCTGTACAAGAAGGGACAGAGCCGGCTGTACTGTTTGAGAAGGCTCCGCTCCTTCAACGTCTGCAGAAAGATGCTGCAGATGTTCTACCAATCGGTGGTAGCCAGTGCCATCTTCACTGTCATGTGCTGGGGCAGCAGGGCGAAGGCCGCGGATTAACAAGCTAATCAGGAAGGCTGGCTCTGTCCTGGGGGCAGAGTTGGATTCATGGGAGATAGTCTTGGAGGGGAGGATGCTCCTCAACTGCAGAGCATCTTGGACAATACAGCTCACCCCGTCCATGATACACTGGACAACCTGAGGAGCACCTTCAGCAAGACTGGTTCCACTAAGATGCAGTAGAGAACGCCACAGGAGATCCTTTTTCTCTCTGTAGCTATCAAACTGTACAACTCGTCCCCCTTCAGTCGTGGGGTAGACTGACTCCTCCACCACCCATCCCAATCTTTGCACATCCCCAATCCTTTTCACTCGTCACTTTAATTTCATGTTTCATGTATCTTGTGTTTTATGACTGATGGCAGATCTATTTCCCTCCTAAGATAAATAAAGTTCTATCGTATCGTAAGATATGATCTTCCATCTACAAAGCCATGCTAGCTATCCCTAATTAGCCCATTCTCTTTCAAATAGATCCTATCTTGAAGAATTATCTCCAATAGTTTTCCACCTCTGCGCCAGAGACCCAGGTTTGAATTCTGACCACAGGTGCTGTCTGTGCAGAGTTTGTACGTTTTCCCTATGACCGCATGGGTCCCCTCCGCAATCTCGTTTCCTCCAAAAATCGCAAAGGCGTACGGGTTTATAGGTTAATTGACCTCTGTCAATTGCCTCCGGTATGTAGGGAGTGGATGAGAAAGTGAGATAACATAGAATTAAGTGAACAGGTGATCGATGGCCGGCATGGATTCAGTGGGCCGATGGGCCTATTTCCATGCTGTACCTCTAAACTAACTAAAGTGATCGTGTTGGTCCTCTGGTTGCGTCCAACATTCCAAAGACTTGCAGATTTGTAGGTTAACTGACTTCTGTAAATTGCCTCGAGTGTATAAGATGCGAAAGTGGAATAACATAGAATTAGTGTATGTGTAATGAATGGTTGGCGTGGACTCGGTGGGCCGAAGGGCCTGTTTTTCTAAACTAAACTAAACAAACCTACTTTACAGAGTTCCACTTTATTTCCAGCTTCATCCATTTCCTCCCTGAGGGAGTCGATCTTCGCTGCTACTGCCTGAAAATTGGCTCCTGAAAATGCGGCTTTGTGTGCTTGATTATACCTGGAATAAAACAGGCCATGTATTTACTTTGTGCCAAACTAGGCACCACATCAAGCAGTCACAACAGTCCTTTGGCTAAACTTAATCCACTGCATGTGTTTCTTTAGACCCAGATGCAAATTTGCCCTCAAATCCCTAATGCTCAAGTAAAATGATGCTGAGCACTCTTTGGAACCAAACGAAATACAGTGTCATGAAAACTAAATTTCTCATCTTTTACAAACCCCAACAAAGATCGTCTTTTATTGAAATAAACTTCCATTTGATTTGAATGATCATAATGTATCAGCCATGATCCTTTGATGGGCATAATCACTAATGTCAGAAATGAAAACATACAACTGGCTAACAAACTACTTGCAAACATCAATATCCGGTTCCACCAATAAATTGTTCACCATTGGTTTGAAATGATAATTGCATTGTTCAGTCAAAGTACAATTTAAAAAACATTACCGCATTTTTGCTGAATCCCAGTCAAGTACAAGTTTAGCCAACTGTTTCCTCTGCTTCTGAATGTTAGGAATGTCCATCTTAAAAAGGATATATAAAGACAAGTAGAATTTTAAAAAGATAATTCCAATAAGACAGGCTTCCTATATAATTCCAGATAGTGCTCTGATTTGACATGTTTTGAGCAGCTAACGATTATAGGTGGCTCTTGATCGAGAAGTTTAGGGTTCAGATGCCAAGACATTTGACATCCAGACGGCACAGTGGGAGAGTTGTTGCCTTATAGCACCAGAGACCCGGGTTTGATCCTGACTACGAGTGCTGTCTGTACGGAGTTTGTACATTCTCCCCGTGACCTGCGTGGGTTCTCTCCGGGAGCTCCAGTTTCCTCCCACACTCCAAAATCGGCTCGGTAAAATTGTAAATTGTCTCTAGTGTGTGTAGGATGGTGTTAGTGTAAGGGGATCGCTGTTCGGTGCAGACTCCGTGGGCCGAATGGCTAGTTTCCACGCTGTATCTTTAAAATTGAAACCAAACAAGTTTCACTTATATTCCAGAAGTTGGAGCATTGCTCAAAGGTCAAAGAGTATTCTAAAGCTGAGTGACTCAAAGAGAAAACTGGAGCTAAACGTTAACATTTCTGCAGTGCAGAGACAAAAAGAGCAACACATCTTTTTTTACTCACCTCTGCTAAATTGCTGAATGGATCAAGGACATCCTTCTCAATTTGAAATTCATAATTAGCAAGTTCAAATGCCAGTTTATTCTCTGCTTCACTACATGTTTCCAACAATTTCCTGAAACCAAATGTTTACAAAGTATTACTGTGAACCCGTTTTTGAAAAAGCTCAGATACCTTCACTTTCTTTTTACTCTTTCTCCATTGAGTGTGAAAATTCCAGCCTTTTGGTATTGGGAAGAAAAAGGAATAAGTGTTGGTCATAATGAGAGAAGGACGAGAGATGTGGGTGCTTATATCTACAGATTCCAAGTCAGAAATGATTGAAGAACAAAGGTGAAATGGAATGAGAGAGAAAGGTCAATTTTGCAGAATCAGCGATGCCTTTTCATCTGAGGGGGCAGTAGTTGCTGCAATGGGGTTTAAGAAACTATAGCATTTGTTTTGCTCTAGTTTGTTAATGTTGTTTATAATAAAGCAACATACTTTTACCACATTAAGTGTCCCAGTAATGCTTCAATTACGTGAAAGGCATGGCTGAATCGATTCCAATTTATGCGATCTTGGATGCAAAATGAGGAAGGCAAGGTTAAGCATACATTTTCTTAATCTGAAAAGGGTACAAAGAACATTTACGAGAATGTTGCCACTACTTGAGGGGCTCAGCTCTAGGGAGAGGTTAGGCAGGCTAGGACTGTATTCCCTGGAGCTCACGAGGCTGATGAGTGTTCTTAGAGTTGTATAAAATCAAGAGGGGAACAGATATGGTAAATGCACAGTGTCTACCCAGATTAGGGGAATTAAAAATAAAGGGACATATGTTTCAGGTGAGAGGAGCAAGATTTAATTGGATTTAAACGTTGTAATCATACCTGCCTCAACTATTTCCTCTGGCAGCATGTTCCATACACCCTCCACCCATTGTGTGAAAAAG
This sequence comes from Malacoraja senta, assembly GCA_038087875.1. Classification (NCBI taxonomy): domain Eukaryota; kingdom Metazoa; phylum Chordata; class Chondrichthyes; order Rajiformes; family Rajidae; genus Malacoraja; species Malacoraja senta. The sequence goes on along the minus strand of CM075981.1, from coordinate 64,132,189 downwards.
TTGCCCCTCATGTTCCTATTAAATCTTTCCCCCCTCACCTTAAACCTATGTCCTCTGGCTCTTGATTCCCCTACTCTGGGTATAAGTCTCGGTGCATTTACTCTATCTAATCCCCTCATGATCTTATACACCTCTATAAAATCACCCCTTATCCTGCTATGCTCCAAGGATTAAAGTCTAGCCTGCTCAACCTCTGCCGAGAGCTCAAGCCTGGCCACATTGTCATAAGTCTTCAGCTTAACAACATCTTTCCTATACCAAAACTAAACACAATACTCCAAATGTGGCTTCACCAATGTCTTACTGAATATAATTGTAACATAACCTCCCAACTTCTGTACTCAATTCTCCAACTGATGATGGCCAATGTGCCAATAGCCTTCTTACCCACCCTATCTACCTGTGATGCCACTTTCAAGGAACTATGTACCTGCACTCGTAGATCCCTCCGCTCTATAACACTCACCAAAGCCCTGCCATTCATTGTGAAGGTCCTGCCCTGTTTTGACTTCCCAAAAATGTAATACCTCGCACCTAGGAAGACACAAAATGCTGGAGTAACTCAGCGGGTCACACCTATCTGTGTTAAACTCCATTCATCATTCCTCTGCCCACCCGCCCAACTGATCAAGATCCTGCTGCAATAACCTTCTTCACTATCCATGATGCCACCCATTTTATTGTCATTTGCAAACTCGCTAATCATGCCTTGTGCATTTTCACCCATATAAACCACAAACAGCAAAGGGCCCAGCACTGATCTGAGGCATTCCAATAGACACAGGCCTCCAGTCCAAAAAACAACCTTCCACTATCACTGCTTCCTTCCATGAAGCCGATTCTCTATTCACTCGGTAAGCTCTGCTTGGATCCCACCAATCTAACCTTCCAGAGGAGCCTACATGCAGAACCTTATCAAAGAACATTATTAGAAACATAGAAAATAGGTGCAGGAGTAGGCCACTCGGCCCTTCAAGACAGCACCGCCATTCAATATGATCATGGCTCATCATCCAAAATCAGTACCTGTCCTGCTTTTTCCCATATCCCTTGATTCCGTTAGCTAAATCTAACTCTTGCTTGAAAACGTCCAGTGAATTGGCCTTCACTGCCTTCTATGGCAGAGAATTCCACAGATTCACAACTCTCTGGGTGAAAACGTTTTTCCTCATCTCAGTCCTAAATGACCTACCCCTTATTCTTAAACTGTGACCCCTGGTGAACCTACGCTGCACTCCCTCAATAGCAAAAATGTCCTTCCTCAAATTAGGAGACCAAAACTGCACACAATACGCCAGGTGCGGTCACAGCAGGGCCCTGTACAACTACAGTAGGACCTCCTTGCTTCTAAACTCAAATCATCTCGCAATGAAGGCCAACATGCCATTAGCTTTCGTCACTGCCAGCTGTACCTGCATGCTTACTTTCAGTGACTGATGTACAAGGACAAGGACACCGAGGTCTCGTTGCACCTCCCCTTTTCCTAATCTAATTCAGATAATGTGTGTAGGAAAGAACTGCAGACATAAAATACTGGAGTAACTCAGCGGGTCATGCAGCATCTCTGGAGAGAAGGAATGGGTGACATTTCAAGTCGAGACTCTTCCTCAGACTGTAGGGGAATACCACCCGCTGAGTTACTCCAGCATTTTGTGTCCACCATTCAGATAATAATCTGCCTTCCTGTTCTTCCCACCAAAATGGATAGCATCATATTTATCCACATTATACCGCATCTGCGATGCATCTGCCTACTCACCCAACCTATCCAAGTCACCCTGCATCCTTCTCACAGTTCACACTGCCACCCAGCTTTGTGTCATCCCCAAAATTGGAGATGTTCCATTTAATTCCCTCGTCTAAATCGTTAATATATATTGTAAATAACTGAGGTCCCAGCACTGAGCCTTGCGGCACCCCACTTGTCACTGCCTGCCATTCTGAAAAGGACCCGTTAATTCCTACTCATTGCTTCCTGTCTGCCAAAATGTTCTCTATCCATGTCAATAACCTACCCCCAATACCATGTGTTCTAATTTTGCACACTAATCTCCTGTGTGGGACCTTATCAAAGGCTTTTTTGAAAGTGCGAATACACCACATCCACTGGCTCTCCCTTATCCATTCTATTTGTTACATCCTCAAAAGATTAGTCAAGCACGATTTCCGCTTCATAAATCCATGCTGACTGACCGATCCTCTCACTTCTTTCCAAATGCGCTGTTATTACATTTTTAATAAATATATGTAGCTGTGCTTTAAATATCATTTGTCACGTGGTGTTTTATCAGTAACGTGCTTCATTTCATATTTTATGCTTTTGTGGATTACCCTCTATTATTTGAAGTCAAGAATTTTAGCTTGTTGTGTCAAAAGAACCTGATTCTAAGGTAGTATAATTACGCAAAAAGTACTTACATAATGAGAGAGTCATCGCCCAAGAAGCCGAGTCCTTCTTGCATGCTTTGGGATAGAGCCATAAGGGGCAACTTTTTCTGAAAATATTTTTAAAAAATCAAATCTTTAAGGAAAATCATTTCACAACTACACCACTGAGTTTGACAGAAGAGGTTATCTTAACTCCCATTACCTAAAGCACAAGCAATCTCATCTGACCCAATTCTCGTCAAAAACATTCCCTTACAAACCCATTTCATTCTGTTGCTGGATACACGTCCTATCGAAAAGATGGGTAAGGACAAAGGACAAAGGACAAAGGACAAAGGACATTTATTGTCACATACACCAATTGGTGTAGTGAAATTCGACTACACCAATTGGTAGGTGGGCAAATGGGGGTAAGGTGGCTGTTGGTAAGGAATGAAATCCAAACTTTTGCAAGAAATGACATAGAATCAGAAGATAAAGACAGAGCACGGAAATAGGGCTGTCGGCCCAGTTTGCCCATGCAGACCTGGTTACCCCTGTGTTTGGCCTCCGAACCTTTCCTATATATGTACTGTCCAAATGTCTTTTAAATGTTATTGTAGTGTTTCTGCTTCAACTATCTCGCACACCAGCTCATTCTATATACTGACCATCCTCTGCATGAAAAAGTTTCCCCTCAAATTCCCATTAAAACTTTCCCCCCCTCACCTTAAACCCATGTCCTCTGGTTCTGAACTCCCCAACTCTGGGTAAAAGACTCTGCATCTACCCTAACTATTCTCCTCATAATTTTGTACACCTCTATAAGATCACTTCTCATCCTCCTACATTCAAAGGAGCAGTCCGAGCTTGCCTAACCTTTTCCATTAGCGCATGGCAGAGCTTCCAAGTTTTGTCAGAACATTTCAGTATTCTAGTACCTGAAAATCAGTATTTTGCTGAGGAAATCAGTATTTTAACGCGGTGCCATTTTGCTGGAAAAAATGTCGTTTTTTATGTGCAGTCATACCCATGTAAGAGTACAAGAATGCATAACTTTGCTACCAATTGACGTCTTCTACGCACCTTACTTGACAGTGCATTCATTGCCATCTCTTTGTATACTGCTGTTTGAACGGCTGCTTCCTGCTTTTAGCACCAGATGATGATGTAGAAACCATTTTGGAAGCCTCCCTCTCCCTCCCTCGCTCCCTCTCTCTCTCTCCTTCCCCTCTCAGTCCTTCTCCCCTCTCCCTCCTTCTCCTCTCTCCCTCCTTCCCCTCTCTCCCTCCTTCCCCTCTCTCCCTCCTTCCCCTCTCTCCCTCCTTCCCCTCTCTCCCTCCCTCCCTCTTTCTCTCCCTCCTTCCTAATTTTCTCCCTCCCATGCTTATTCCCTCCCTCTCTCCCTCCCTCCTTCTCCCTCTCTTCTCCATCCTCTCCACCCCCCTCTCTCCCCCTTGAGCCCAACCACCGTTCTGTAAAATCAAGGCCAATCCCAATGTAACTGCAATCCTACTGGTAACCTTTCACCACTAGGCTTATCCAGAATTCTACCACTGCCTGAAAATTAATCAAAGGCTCAACTACCACTGAGAAAGAGAATTCCAAAGACTCATTGTTATACGAGAATTTTCCTGAACAGTCTGTGACCCATAGCGCTGTGGCCATAGCACTATGTGTAAAGCCCATAGCGCTATGTTTAAAGCCCATAGAGCTCCAGCTGGTAGCTCTATTTTTAGAACCCATAGCGCTGTAGCCGACAGCTCTTCGTTTAAATTCCCACGGGTTAAACTGACAGCACTCTGTTTAAACCTGGAGCGGGACAGGCAGTGACTCTGGAGAGAAGGAATGGGTGACGTTTCTGGTCGAGACCCTTCTTCAGACTGAACTGAACTCCGTATTTAAAATCCGTATTTAACAATACAAAATCGTACATCTGTATTCTAATCGCATTTCTGTACAAAATACGGAAAGTCCGTACTACTTGGCAGCTCTGTCATGGCCTTAAGTCCTGGCAACATCCTCGTAAATCTTCTCTGCACTCTTTAAGCCTAACAACATCTTAATATCTTTCCTACAGCAGGGTGACCATGACTGAACACAATATCTTGTGCAGGTTAATGTAACATCGCAACTTTTAAACTCAATACCCTGACTGATGACCTTCATGACCATCTTATCTACCTGTGACACCACTTACAAGGAACTATGTACCTGGACTCCTTGATCCCTCTGCTCTACAATACTCCCCAGAGCCCTGCCATTTACTGTGAAGGTCCTGCCCTGGTTAGACTTCCCAGAATGCAATACCTCACATTCATCTGCATTAAACTCCATTAACAATTCCTCAAGCCAACTTGCCCAACCAATCAAAATTCTGCTTTAAGGTTTGATATCCATCTTCACTCCACCCACTTTACTGTCATCTCCAAACTTACTAATCATGCCTTGTATGTTCTCATCCAAATCGTTGATATAAACCATCAACAGGAATGAACTAGTCACAGGCCTCCAGTCTGAAAAACAACCTGCCACCATCACACTCTGCTTCCTTCATTGAAACCAATTTTCTTGCCAATCGGCTACCTCGCCATGGTTTACAGATGTAGAATCCTTGAGGGTAGTATTAAGAAATTGCAACGGTAAAAAGACTCTGATGGGAGTATATACAGGCTTCCTAATAGTAGCCAGGATGTAGGGTACAAATTACATCAGAAGATAGGAAAGGCATGTAAGAATGACAAGTGAGTGGTCATGGGGGATTTCAATGCACAGGTAGACTGGAAAAATTAGATTGGTACTTGATCCAAGAAAAGGAATTAGTAGGAATGCCTACGAAATGGCCTCTTAGAACAGATCGTGGTCAAGCCCACTAGGGAAAAGGCAATTCTGGATTTGCTTTTGTGTAATGAAACAGATTTGATTAGGGAGCTTAAGGTGAAGGAACCCCTAGGAGGCAGTGATCATAATATAGAATTCAACCTGCAGTTTGACAGGGAGAAGCTGAAATCAGATGTATTGGTAGTTCTGTTAAGTAAAGGTAACTACAAAGGCATGAACGAAGAAATGGCTAAAGTTGATCGTAAAGGGACCCTAGCAAGAATGATGGTGAAGCAATGACAGGGGTTTCTGAGCGTAATTCGAAAGACACAGGATCTTTTCATCCCAAAGAGGAAGAGACATACTAAGGGGAGAATGAGGCAACTGTGGCTGACAAAGAAAGTCAAAGACAGCATAAAACTAAAAGAGAAGGCATTTTATATGGCATGGATTAGTGGGTAGCTAGAGGATTGGGGAATGTTTAACAGCCAATAGGTCAAATAAAATAGCAATAAGGGCAGAAAGGATGAAATATGAAGGCAAGCTAGCTAATAATATAAAAGAGGATACCAAATGTTTCTTCAAATCTATAGTGTAAAAGGCAAGAGTGGACATTGTCCTGATAGAAAATGACACTGGAGAAGTAGTAATGGGGAACAAAGAAATGGCAGACAAATTGAATAATTTTTTTGCATCAGCGAGTGCGGTCGCTATAGCTAAGGAAAAGATGCTTGGAAAATGGAAGGTCTGAAGGTGGATGTCACCTGGACCAAATGAACTACACCCAGGGTACTGAAAGAGGTAGCTGTACAGATTGTGGAGGCACTGAACGTGATCTTCCAAGATTCAGTAGTCAGGTATGCTTCCAGAGGACTGGAAATCGTAAATGTAACCTAAGTGTTTAAGAAGGGAGGGAGGCAAAAGAAAGGAGCAGAATTGGAACTGTCGGCCCATCGAATCTGCTCTGTCATTTGATCACTGCTGATGTATTTTTCCCTCGCAACTCCATTTTCCTGCCTTCTCCCGTAACCTTTGACGCCCTTACTAATCAAGTATCTATCAATCGCCGCTTTAAAAATACCAATGACTTGGACTCCAGTGCCGGCATTGAATTCCGTATTCACCATCCTCTGACTAAAGAAATTCTGCCTCATCTCCATTCAAAAGAAATATCCTTTTATTCTAAGGCTGTTTCCTCTGGTCCTAGACTCTACCACTACTGGAAACATCCTCTCCACATCCACTCTAACTAGGTCATTCATTATTCGTTGTGTTTCAATGAGATCCTCACTCTTCCTTCTAAACGCCAGCAAGTTCAGGCCCAGAGCCATCAAATGCTTCTCATATGTTAACCAATATTCCCTGGTAACATTCCCATACACCTCCTCTGGACCCTCTCCAATGCCAGCACATTCTCCCTCACAAAAGGGGCACAAATTTGCACACAGATATTCTAAATGTGGCCTGACCAGTGTCTTATAATGCCTCACCGTTACATTCCTGCTTTTATATTCTAGTTCTCTCAAAATGAATGGCAGCATTGTATTTCAAGTTCAAGAGTTCAAGAGACATTTATTATCACATGCACCAATTGGTACAATGAGATTTGAATTACCATACAGCCATATGGATAAAAAGAACACAATACAATTTAACATGAACATCCCCACACAGCAGAATCAACGCTTCCCACTGTGAGGGAAGGCAATAAAGTTCAGTCCTCTTCCTCTTTGTTCACCCGTGGTCGGGGCCTTTTGGGCCCTCCGCATTTGCCGCAACGGCGGCTCGAAGTTTCAGGCCCTCTCGCCGAGATGATCGGAGCTCCGGCGTCGGAACAAAGAACACTCTCATCACCTTGGAGTTTCTGAATTGGCCACTTCCTACCAGAGACTGCGGCTCCCAAAGTCCACAGGCCGAGCTGGGCGGAGATTCAACGCTGGCGACTCCGGCAAGGGGTCCCAGGACTCCGCGATGTTAAAGTCAGCATCGCCCGCGGCTGGAGGCTCCGCAAACCACAGCTCCATGATGTTAAACGGCACAACACTCCAGAGCTTATCCAGCAATCCTCGATAAAGCATCGCCCGCTCCGCGATGGTAACTCAGTGCTGCGCCGCTGCTGAAGCTCTGACCGGTCTCCGGCAGGAAAGATCACGCCAATCCAGATGGTAGGCCGCGAGGAGGGAGGCGAAGATGCGACTCAGAGAAAAGACGCATCCTCGACCAGGTAGTGACTGAGAAGACGGTTTCCCCCACATAAAAAAAGACTAAAAGACCTCCAAAACAAAACTTTCAGACAGACTAAAAATAATAAAAAGGATGAAAGGACGAACAGCTGCTGGCGAGGCTGCTGCACGTGGCGCCACCCAATTACCCGAATTTGCCTTCCTTACTACCGACTCAATCTGCAACATATTTTTTTTAGGGATCTGCAGCAGCATTCCCGTCCATTTGTACCTCCAATTTCGGAATCCTCCCTCCATTTAGAAAATAGTCAATACCTTTACTCCTTCTACTAAAGTGCATGACCATACACTTTGCTGTATTCCATTTGCCACTTCTTTGCTACTGTCCCAAACTGTCCAAGTCCTTCTGCAGACTCCCTGCTTCCTTGACAATACCTGCTCCTCCACCTATTTTCGTGTCATCTGCAAACTTTCTAAATGGGGATAGGATTTAACAATCGGAGGTACAAAGGGATTTGGGAGTGTTGATGCAGTATTCCGAAAAAGTTAATTTGCAGGTTGAGATGGTAGTAAGGAAGGCAAATGCAATGTTAGCATTCATTTCGAGGTCTAGAAAATAATGTATGTAAAGCTGAGGCTTTAAGGTGCTGGCTTTGATCCAGCTCTGGATGAGATGTAATTTTCTTTAGTTTAATGTTAGAATAACAATATACATTGTCCACAATCCCTGTTTATTAAATAGGCAAGGATATAACTTATTTACTGGAGATTATGTAAATTATACTTGAATAGAAAATTGACACAAGCTCACGTTTACATCTTCAAGAGAAATCATTTAAAAATGAATTGAGCTAAAATACCAGCAGGAACATCTCATTGCCCACTGTCATGCATTACTTACACATCGTTTGTCCACGTCGGTGCCCTGTTGAACTTGCAAACACGCAGCCAGTCTTTTATGAATAGTATGAGAAATAATTCTGATTGTATCCATCCGCTTCTCAATCTATGTCAGAAACATGGAGGACACATCACATTAGGTATTACTCTCTTTCCATTTTCTGATCATAAAGTACAGATATCAATGCTTTGTTATGTATGTTTTGTTTCCTCAATCTATAAATTCATGACAGTTATTACACTGTAGAGTACAGGAGTAAATATAAACAAGAAATTAGGAAAGTAATCTGTTTAGTAGCATCAACGGACCACCGCTTGCAAATGAAACATCAAGAGCACTTTGGTTTTTAAAATAAAATAGACAAAGTTTGTCTTAATATATTTAAATATATTTCAATAGCATGTCTTGCAATTTGAAAGACATAAATAAGCACCAATAGTTTGTTGGTGATGGATTCCGGCTCCACTTCCAAGGCTTTATTAGTTAATCTGGGATAACACAGCAAAGAAACACCGTAGACATTCTGCCACACAATCTCCAACCACCTCACCTGTATCCACACATCAATTGCCAGGTTTTGTCCTACCCCCCCTCTCTTCCAGTTTTCGCCCCCCATTAGGATTCTGTGTAGAGTTTGCACATCTGTGTAGAGTTTGCATGTTCTACCTTTGACTGCACTGGTTTCCTCCAGGTGCGCCAGATTCCTCCCACATCCCAAAGACGTGTGGTGGTCGTACCTCTTGCCTGATGGGAGAATGGAGAAGAGGGAGTACATCGGATTGAGACTGGTCCTCGATTATGCTGGTGGCCTTGTCAAGGCAGTGTGAAGTGTAGATGGAGTTAATGGAAGGGAGTTTGGTTTGCGTGATGATCTGGGCTACGTCCACAACGTTCCACAATTTCTTGTTCTCTTGGATGGAGCTGTTGCTAAACCAGGCAGTGATGCATCGTGATAATAGAAATTGGTGATATGCTGAACTTCCTTGGTGCACTTTCTTGGCCATAGTTTTGATGTGGTTGGTCCAGGACAAATTGCTGGTGATACTTCGGCGATTTCAAATGTATGTGTACTGCTTCGCTTCCTGAAGTCAATCACAATCTCCTTTGTCTTGCTGACATTGAGGGAGAGAATGTCTTGAAACTAGGTTACAAGGTTCTCAATCTCCTTTCTGTACTCCATCTTGTCATTATTTGATATCGGGCCCACTACAGTGGTCTCGTCTGTGAACTTGTAAATTGAGTCTGAAGAAGGGTCTCGATCAAAAACGTCACCCATTCTTTCTCTCCAGAGATGCTGCCTGTCCCACTGAGTTACTCCAGCGTTTTGTGTCTAACATGTAAATTAAGTTGGATTGGTATTTGGCTGCACAGCGATGAATGTATAAGGAGTATAGTAGGGGGCTGAGAACGCATCCTTGCGGGGCACCGTAAACTAAACAATCTGAAATGCTGCCTTTCAGAAATGGCATTAAGTTCTATTGAGTGACTCGTTGGCACTATTTCTAGAGCAGGGAACTAACATAGAAACGTAGAAAATAGGTGCAGGAGTAGGCCCTTCAAGCCAGCCCCGCATTAAATATGATCATGGCTGACCATCCAAAATCAGTACCCCGTCTGGCTTTTTCCCCATATCCTTTGATTTCCTTAGCCCTAAGAGCTCGAAGTCACCCCAGTATTATCTTTTATCAACACCATGCAATAAAGTGTGTTGCAAACAGGCTGTTATCTTTGAGATTACAACAGTGACAACACTTCTAAAACACTTCATTGTTTGTCAAGTGTTGTATGACATCTTATATTGTGAAAGGCACTTTATAAATGGTAACTATTTCCTTTCTTGTAAACCGTGAGAATTTATCCAAGACATGCCAGTCTGCTATCACCATAATGTCTCACTTTTTTTCCAAGTCTAAATATTTCACGGGCTTCCTCCTTGTCCATTTCCTCATCCACCTTTCCATTTGTATCCAGCAAATGTTGTAAGCATCTAAATTTCGAGGCATGTATCTTAATTTTGTTCTCACTCACGTTGTGAGAGTGAGAATTTCAGATTAGTTTATTATCACATACACCCAGGGTGCAATGAAATTCAGAGTAAACACTACATGTAATAATGATAGATATAACAATAAGAACAATAAATACAAACTGCAGTATGGTGAAAAGATTGTACTGCAATCTGAAGTAGTGCAATAGAAAAACTAAAGTACAATAATGGAATAACTGAATGAGGAGAGTAAAGAGTAAGTTTGTGGCAGCATATCCTAGAATGGGTTGTGGAAAGGATGACTGGTTCAGGAGTCTGACAGCAGGCATGATTCATGTATTTGCAGATGACACTAGGATGGGTGGTATCGTAGGCAGTACAAATGATTTATCAAGAATGTAATGACCTGCCGACTCATCCCTGGCTCCCACCATCTCCCCAGCCATTTGGAGCTCCGGCTTCTGACCCTACTCTCAACTCACAAGGTGCGAGCACCACTCTCACCTGCTGCTGTTTCTTGCTGTCGGCAGTGATTATATCCGCTCCGTCCTCGATCACGGCCACCTGTTTCTCCGGTCACCCTGTCCAGTTGGCCTCTTCCTCCCTCCCCCCATCGTTGCCTACTCCTTCTCCCCCATAGTCACCGACAGAGAGGGGAGGGAGCCCCACAGATATCAAGCTTAGTTTTAAACTGAAACGATACAAAGTGCAGAGTAACTCAGCCGACTGATTCAGTCTGAGGAAGGGTTCCGATGTCACCTATCCATGTTCTCCAGAGATTCTGACCCGCTGAATTACTCCAGCACTTTCAGTCTTTGTCTATTTACCATCATCTGCAGTCATCAGCAATAATGGACATCACTCCCTCCGCTATGGTCCGTTATAATGAGGGTTTACTGTAAATGGAAGGGAGTGGTGTCCGTTATTGCACTCTCCAATCTCAACATCAAGGTGATCGACAGGAAATGCAGCCTCAAGAAAGCAGCTAATATAAAAGATCCACACAACCCTGGCCACACACTCAAGTTGGAAAGAAGGTTACATGAGCTGGAGAATAGGGACCTCCAGATACAAGAACAACTTCCTCCCATCAACTATCAGGCTTGAATCTCACTGCATAACCCTAACCACAAATCTGACCTTGGCAACTATCTACTGTGGGCTTTGTGTAGGTTGCACTATGTACTTTGGTCTGCAGTACTATGATTTAGTTACCACTATTATTGATAACTTATTGCAATATTTATTGTTGTATATTTATTTGTTGTTGCACTGATGTGTTTCTCAAGATAATAAGAATTTAATTGTTCTTGCCTGGTGCATATGATTCTTGATGGCCTTTCTTAAATAAACATCTCATAACCTTCATTACATTATACTTTGTTTTACGCAAAATAAAGTGATTGAATTAATGTCCTCTAACAGGATGCTGTATTGTCATGAATACAGGAAAATGTACACATCACTCACAATTAGTGCATTCACTTCAATGATATATTGCTTGCTACCAACAACAAAATCAAAAGATTACCTGCAGCAGGTCATCGCTAAGTACCTCAGTCTTCTCAGCTCTGAAACATAAAACACCAATGATTAGAATCACATCTGAAATCTGAAGAGTAGTAAACCCAGTTACAGGAAAGTCTAAAACATGTCATTAACGCAGCAAACTGTCTCATTTCAAGTCCATTCATGTGTATGTTTAACACTTTCATTACCATCAACTCCATCACGCTTTAGTCCCTCACTTCAGTCACTTCTATCACATGCTCAGCATGTCCATGTGCCTATCTAAATGCCTCTTTAATGCCACTAAGGCATCGGCTTCCACTGCCACCCCTGGAAGTGCGTCCGAGGCCCCCATCACTCACATCTCCATTAAACTTTCTCCCTCTCACCTTATAGTCATGCCCTCGATTGTTAGACATTTTCACCCTGGGGAAAAGGTTCTGGCTGTTTCCCCTTTTTATGCTTCTCATAATTTTATATGCTTCTATCAAGTCTCCCTTCAACCTCCAACATTCCAGAGTAAACAATCCAACTTTATCCAATCTCTCCTTGTACCTGAAACCTTCTATACAGGCATCGTTCTGGTAAACCTCTTCTGCATCCTCTCCAAAGCCTCCACATCTTTCCTGCAATGGGGTGACCAGAACTACACACAACACTCCAGATGTAGCCTAACCAAAATCCTAGAGAGCTCATCATGACTTTTATATTCAATGCACCTATTAATAAAGGCAGGCATACCATATGTCTTTAAACCACCCTATCTACTTGTGGTGCCATGTTCAGTGAGCCGTGTGCTAGGATTCCAAGATCCCTCTGCACATCAATGCTGTTAAGGGTCTTTCAGGGTTTACAGCCTCTTTGATTACCCACAGCATGCTGATCCGGCACTTTGATCAACGGGCCTGTAAATGACTTCCACATGTCATCTGTGGACTTTCCCCAATAACAACTGCTCCCTAGTTCCTGCCTAATGACATTGTAATCTGCTTTGCCCCAATTTAATACATTCCCCCAACATCTAGATGTTTCCCTGTTCAAACTAATCTTAAAACTTATGGCGTTGTGATCATTATCTCCAAAAATGCTCTTACACCATAACGCCAGTCACCCGGCCAGGCTCGTTTCCCCAATATAAATTCCAGTATGGTCTTCCTGGAAAATATCCAGCTTATAGAATTTTAAGGAAGCACGAGAAAGATACAAGAGTAAGGGGGTGCCCTACAGAAAATTCAACGTGGTAGAATAGAGAAAAGAAGGGAAATGGCAGTGACTGCTGATTTATGTCCTGAATCCTAGCGAGCTCCTCATTCACTGCTGGAAATTAGCATGATGAAACAGAGGGAGGAGTTTAGGAAGAGATGAATACAAATACATGTTCAGTTAGTCAGATTCTTTCTGACATCCAACTGGGATTGGAGCAAGCCCATTGCTGAACATCATCTTAAATCAGCCTTGTTATAAGATACTCCCAAACATAGTTAATAGGAACTAAAATTAAAGCCGAGTACCAATGACTTACACACTGCTTCAATGCTGCACATTATTCTAGACATGCTGAGAATAAAGATCCGTGTCGGTAATGGCGTGTGGCTCATTCCACCCATCTTTGTTCCACTTGCCCGTTAAATACCTATTCAGCTATTTTGCATCATCCTGAGGCAATGTTCAAAAACAAGATAAAGGATCTAATGTCCACAACTCAGCCATTCTTTGGAAGATCAACCAAATCACTGCACAATTGAATGAAGAAATTGATGATACCGGCAAAATATTACAAAAGGAAATCCTGTGGTTGTTGAGTCTACATCCAGCATCTGACTTAAAATGGTATTTTAATTATTCCTCAGAGGCCAGTTATTTGTTAATACTGGGCCCATGCAACTTGAAACAAGTTCACAGGAAATGCTCTGCTTAATGATTTGCCAAATTAATGTAGCAACAACAGATTTAAATTTGTCAGGTTGTATTTGCATTTGTGGCACACTGCATTCAGTATTAATAATTACTCTGCTCATAATTCCTGTGTTTAGCTGAATTGTTTTAATATTCATTACTCTTTCTATTTATTTCAACTCCCTTATTTTACTGGAAGATTAAAAGGATGATGAAGAAATGGATACAAGAGGCCTTGCTATAGTCCAGAGCTTTAGTGACACCATAAAGAGCATGGGTTTCAGTTTTGATCTAATTTCCAAAAATAAACTTTGAAATAACTTGTTGTAAACAACTTTCTTTTATGTAATTTATGACCTTGAATCGACTGGCAATGTTTAGGATTCCCATCACCCTGGTGGACACCATTGGCAAAGAACTCAACTGGACCAACCTCATAACTCTTGGCTGCAAGAGAATGCTAGAGACTGGGTATCCTGTTGAAAGTAATTCATCTCTCGTTACCCCAGAGTCAGGAGTTTGATAGATAATGTTCCTTTTTCTTGGAAGACAGCAGTGCCAACAACTCTGAAGTACCTTAATATCATCTGGGACATAACACTGTGCTTTATTGGTATCCCATCCACCACCTTAAACATTGAATCCCTCTTCCACCACACTGTAGTTGCAGTGTATACCATCTGTATAATGCACTGTGTAGTTACTCATCCAGACTGCGCCTATATCTTCTGATCCCTTTACAAGAAACAACAAGGGCAGTAGGTGGATGTGAATATCATGAGCTGCAGGACAAGTCACACACTATCACAAATGGAAAATATATCAACAGGCTTTCTTCGTTGCTGGATCAAAATCCTGGAACTTTGTATCCAACAGCTTACCAGCTTCTAAAAAGTGCAGTTTATCCAGACGAAATATCTTATTCTAGTACACATTATTTCACTTTAAAATAATTGGCCAGTGGTACAGCAAATATTTAGGAACGCTAATGCTTATTGCAAGGGGTATAAAGTATAAACACAGGGAAATTTTGATGCTACTTTACATATGCTAACAAGACCGCAACTGGAGAAACCACATTTAAGGATAAAATTGCATTAGAGGTAGAGCAGAAATGATTCACGAGGATGATTCCTGTGATCAAGGCACTGAGCAGATTGGGCCTAAGCTTACTGGAGTTGAGAATGAGCGTAACCTTATTGAAATTCTGATTGAAGCATATTGATGGTGTGGAAACTGAGAGGATGTTGTTCCTGTTGGGGTATCTAGAATTAGGCGGCATTTTTTTCTGATAAGGGTTGCCCATTTAGCACAGAGGTAAGGATTTCTTCTCTCAGATTTTGATTTCTTTGAACCGAAAATTATTAATGTGGAATCATTGACTATATTGAAGGTAAAGACTGACTGATCACCAATTGACTTCTCAACTGATTTTCAGTCTTTTTTCGTACACTTGAATGTATACCCACTTATGGGTTGCAGACCTATATGAGCTTTCAAGACAAATCTGAAAATAAGTCACAAAAATAAAAATAATCTGAAGTTAAATAATGTTGCGGCGCCATTACTGTTTCCAAACAGTCTGGCCGCTTCTTCTGCCGTCCATTATGCAAAAAAAAAAAATCTTCTATTACCGATGATGTACCGTGGTGTTATGAAACTGTGTTGGTGACTTTTCTTATTCCTTGTGTTACCCCCATTATGCTGTACTCCATTCAATGTAGATTTTGCAAGCCTGCACTTGCAAGATTCAGAATGAATATCTTATGTGAACATTCTTCAGTTCAGCTTGATGAAGCATGAATTAGAACGATCAATGAGGTAGTACCATTAATCTAGTCGGACTGGTTCAGGGACAACTGCAAATGTAAACAGTGAGCATGCTGTCTGCAAGGACAATGCAGGATAAAGGTAAATAATTCTGCAAGTTAAACACTCACAAGTTTGTTGAGTGAGCACTTAGGGATATTGATCTGGAGTTCAAAATACTAATACTCTGGTCTTCAATGGAAGGCTATTTTAAATTTCCACGACAGAGCATATCACATGTTCAGCTTTGGAAATTTACCTTTCCCCCCCCCCCCCCAATTATCTTGGGTGGTAAGAGCATGAAATAAAATAAAATATAAAAACACAATAGTAACAGCAACACGAGAACCATTATCCGAATGAGTTGAAGGTTAGAGATACAACGCTAAGACGTTCCCCCAAAAACACCAACAGCTATTTTTAACTCAAAAATTACTAGTTTCCTCAAATGTCATGTTTCAATTGTAATACAACAGAAAGAGACAAATGTCCTCAAAAAGTATACAAATTTCACACAATTTTATATTATTTAAAGCGGGTTACATTCAGCCATGCCCTTGGCTCAAGTCTTGTAGGACTTTCAAGAGCCCGCACAATGTTTGGGATTGTTCACAATGCTTGAAGGCACAACATTCACTAAGGAAAGACATTTAATGCCGAGGGCAGCAATTGTTTGTGGTAACTCAGAACTTGGTATGGGCACGTTTCTTTCCTAGGTTGAACTATGGGTTCCTAAAAAAGGCTGCATTGTAGCCTTACACTTATAAACATCTCATAACTTGTAATGAGATAAAAACTAAGTGAGAGAAAATCTTTGGAATTACTCACTTTTTGCCAGGATTCTTCAGCTGAAACAGCTGAAACATGTGTGTGAAATGGATGCACAAATTGTTTGAATATAAACTCGCAACAAATATTGTTTTTAAAAGGCACAACATATACGTAGAATGGCAATGCATTCACAGACATGTACACCAAATAACTATTGCTTGTAAACAAGGAACAGAAATAAGCCAAACTTACCTAGTGAGGTATGTGCTAAGAAAGCACAGCAGAATCCCTGTGGCTACTTTTTCATCATCTTAGATGTTTTGACTGGTTCTTAAAACTGCAGATTATCCAGAATAAATGTCTCTGTGTTATGCTTTCAAATAAATTGCCTTTTTCCAGAAAAACAAACCTGAGGATTGTGGAATTCATTTACCTTGTGCCCCGACATTTCAATCTGCTTCATATTTAGAAATGATTGAAGAATATAGCCGCCGTCAATCATTGAGCTCATTGAAGCCGCATCAATAAAGAGACCTTATAACTTGTTAAGGTGGGCATTTGTGTCAAGAACTTGTACGAATCACCACAAAAATGAATCTGCATTGCTGTACTCCAAGCTGGAGAACCCGATCAGGGTTTCATTATAAATGCACCAGAGTGCCAGATGTTGAGAAGATAAATCTTTGATGCCAGAAAGGTCTCCATTCATAACACAAGCCAACATCAGGCAAGTAGCTCCAGAACGGCGATGCAATGCGGGAGGAGGTGCATAACAGAAGGAAGTTGGAACGGACTGAAGTAGCATCAAATTCAACAACTCTAATTTAGTTGTTTAGAAAAACAGCGTGGAATCAGGCCCTTCAGCCCACTGAGTCCACGCTGACCAGCGATCACCCATATGCTAGCTCTATCCAATACACTAGGGCCAATATGAGAAGCTAATTAAGATACAAACCTGCAAGTCTTTAAAATGTGGGAGGAAACTGGAGCACCCAGAGAAAATCATGCAGTCACAGGGAGTAAGTACAAACTCTGTACATGTATTACCCGAGGTCAAAATCGACACGGGTCTCTGGCGCTGTAAGGCAGCAACTCTACCGCTGCATCACTTTGCCGCCCATATCTCGACATCTACCCTGTTGTGCCCCATCACACCTTACATTGTCTTAATGGGGTGGGAGATTGCAACCCACTAATCGACTAATGCAATCAACCCGATGTGCACAAACAAAAGTTCAAATAGAACAAGTTGACAACTTTAGGATGTGCACGCCATACGCAAGAAGAAGATCGTCTTAATATGATCATTCCTCATTCTTCTCAACTCTGAAGAATACAAACCTAAGTTTTCCGCCTCTGAGTAAAATACAAAGTGCTGGATTTGTAGCAGGTCAGGCAGCATCCTCCATCTCAATGGACAGGCGACGTTTCGGGTTGAGACCCTTCCTCAGACTGAAAAAAGATCCCAATCTAAAACTGAAGAAGGGTCCCATTCCAAAACATTGCTGCCCATTCAATTCATGGATGCCGCACAACCCATGAGCTCCTCCAACACTCTGCGCTCTGCTCAAGATTCCTGCACCTACAGTTCTGTGTGTCTCCCATTTATAGCCTCTCTGATCCCTGGATTTAACCCTGGGAATCTCCTTTGGAGTGACTCAGAGTCATGTAGCACAGAAACAGGCCATTTACCCCAACTTTCTGATGCCAACCAAGATGCCCCATCTATGTTAGTCCCACCTGCCTGCGATTGGCCCATATCCCTCTAAACCTTTCCTATCTATGTAACTGTCCAAGTGTCTTTTAAATGTTGTTATAGTACCTGCCTCAACTACCTCCTCTGATAATTTGTTCCATATAACCATCCTCTGATATCTCCTTTAATAGGCAAGGTAAAACTGTGCATGGTATCCCAGGCGTTAGCTCACTATCACCCTGTACAACTATAACAAAATGTTCTTCTTTCTAAACTCCAACCCTCTTGCATTAAAGGCCAATGCAACATCTGCCTTCTTAACTGCAAGAGGCGATTGCCTGTTAACGTTTTGGTTTAGTGTCATATTTTCTTTGTTCACGCTCCTTAATCAAATCTTAGAATGGAATAGTTCACAATTCAGATGCCCAGCATTCTTACCAAGTATGGTAATAGTTCTGTGCAAAGGAGCACAGAACAGCTAGGATTTATATAGCACATTTTACATGGGTAACATGCTTCACAAAAGGGTTATCACAGCAAAACCTGACTCGCAGAAACTAGAAACAAGGAACTGGAAATGCACAGCCTGACATGCAGGGCATTTTCTACGGCCCTGCATTTTGCAGCATTTATATTCCTTTGTTTGTGCTCATTCTAAATGCTTTCATTAACGTATCGCCCGATAACTTCATCAACCACCAATCATTACAGCACCTGATCAAAGATATTCTCTTTGTCATCTTTGTTCTCTCCTCAGCCGAGCTGCAATTGGAAACTAATCTGTTTATCCTCTTTCCCAGTTCCGAGAGAAGTGTGTTTCAGCTGCATTTTTTTACTTTGTTTCTCTCCAAAGATGCTGCCTGACCGCTCAGCGCTTCCAACATTTTCTGCTTAATTTCAGATTTCTAATATTGCAATATTTATTTAATTCCATCACAATCAGGCAGATTCTCCTAATCCATCAAAACGTTTTCCTTCCCGCAGGTGATGCAACAACCATAGCTCATGATGTGGTCTTTCACAATGGGTGACCTTAAGCAGTGGTCTTAACCTTAGCATTTCATACTGACATACTTCAGTAGAGCGACCCCTTTCCAAGTCTCTGCCAGCTCTCAAAAGTAATCCAATAAATCGCTCTCCTCTCGCCAACACACTCGGTGTAATTTATAGAAGCCAATTAACCTGCACATCTTCTGGTGGTCAAGATTGAACCTATGACTACTGAGGCAGCAGCCCTACTTGCTTCACTATTGTGCTGCCTCAAGATCAGGCTGAGTTAGTGATCTTATCTCTCTAGAGTGATCTGGTCCCCTTCCATCTAAAAGTAAGGGAGGACACAGTCCAACACATAATGAAATACACCAGGAGACTGTAATGACAAGGATCTAAATGGGTGATAAACAAACCTTCAATGTAGAAACAGAAGTGGAGCTAATGGCAAGCTCCATGGTGGGGAGCCAAAGAGAGTCATACAGCATGATAGCAGCTCTTGTGGCCCAACTCATACATGCCGATCAAGATGTAAATCTGAATTAGTCCCATTTATCTGCATTTGGCCCACATTTCTTTGAACCTTTCCTGCCAATGTATCTGTCAAAGATATTTAAATATTGTTATAGTATCCACCTCTACCATTCCTCTGGCAGCTCGTTCCATATATGTGCCAAACTGCATCAAAAAGTTGCCCCTCAGGTCCTTAATGAAGTTTTCTTTTTCCACCTTAAACCTTTGCCCTCTAGTTTTAGACTCTAACTAACCCTGGAGAAAAGATTATGACCAATCACCTTAACTATGATCCTCATGTTATAAACCTCTATAAGGTCACACGTCAGCCTCCTGCACTCCAAGGAAAAAAGCCTGTCCAAATTATCTTTTAAGAAAAGGTGAGATTAATGGCGTCACTGCTCAGTTGGAGAAAGCCACATGCCTCAAAATTCAATCATTCCTGAATAGTCACACCAAATATGTGTTGCACAATTAATCCATCTGGTTTAGCTGGGATGTAATATTGCATTATAATTCTACTGAAAACTTGGATTGCTTACCTGTTTAAAGTGAGTCTCAGCATACCAGACATCCCCAACCCAAGGGCTCCAGCTCGGAAAGGGTGCAGATGGTGAAAAAGTTTGTACTTAGTCAATTCATAATTCAGTGTAAATTATTTTAAGAAATTACTTCATGTTTTTCAATGTTCAGTACTTGAAAAAATATCACAGAGAAGTAGCAATATCTTTGTTTAAATATAGTCAAAATGGAGGTGGGAGCAAGCTTCTGTCCAACATTATGGTACAGACTGTTCGTCAGAGTCTATTAATACAAACGAGAACCAGGCCACAAAATTATCTGTTCTAATTTACATGCAGTTATCAAACAAACACCATTGTTTGCAAAGGTTGCAGGTTATTGTCTCTCAATTATCATATGTCAATTGACAAAACAATCTTTTCTATTGATATTTATCCAAAGTTCTTTTGTGTAAAGTATTCAGTGATACTTTAGGACACTGAAAATAGTAATTCGCTGTAGGACATCCTGGTTTTATACCATGGCCATAAAATCATAGAGGGATGGAAACAGACCATTCGGCCCATCTCGTCCATGTGGGCACCCATCTGTATTCATCCCATTTTCCAGAATATGGCCTGTATCCTTCTCTGCCTGGGCAATTCAAGTGCTTGGCCAGACACATTAAATACTCTGCAGTGCATTCTAGAGACTCACCACTCTGGATGAAAGAGGACACCTCACAGCCCCTCTAAATCTCTTCCCCCTTATTCTAAATCTATCTCTACTACTTTTATCTACCTCCAACATTTCCTGCAGTCTACCCTAGCTATATGCCTCATAATGACTAAATATCAGGATAGTCACATAATCCCTTCACCAATTTCATCATGGGTCTATTCAAAATAGTGTGATTATTCGTTATTACATTTATATATTATTCCACTGTATGTGATTTACCCTGGATTGGTTCTGGTACCACGAGTTAGTGTGTATAGGAATAGATGGAAAAGTGAGGTGAATGTATAACTGAAGGCCTGTACAGCCTGGATGGGCTTTAAGTTTGTGGAAGATTGAACCCTTTCTGGGAAAGATGTCTGTAAATACTCCTGCCAGCTGATCTACGCAGGTCCTGATGACATGGCTGGGCTAGTTGCTTTCTGTGGGTTCACTCTCAAGAAGGCCGATCTGAAATCTGCGACAGGTGCATCCGAAGGGTGAGGGTGGAATGACGTCATTGCACTGACCTTTTCATAGAACGCATTGAGTTCATCAGAGAGGGATGTGTTATTGCCTGCAACCCTACCCATTAGATCATGCAAGCCACAATCAACAGTTCAGAACCCACAGAAAGCAACTAGCCCAGCCGTGTCTTCAGGACATGCGTAGACCAGCAGGCAGGAGTATTTACAGACATCTTTCCCAGAATCAACAGGCATCAGTACGGTTATCCCAGTGCACTAGCCTGGTCCAGATGACTTTGCGAAGGTTGTAAATCGATTAATTTAATGGCCTGATCCACTTAGGCAATTTTTCAGGCGTCTGCCAGCTGCAGCCTACGAGAACCTAAGAGAACCTTCGACCTCCTGGCAACCCACTAGAGCCTCGTTGCGACCCACCTACGGCTCGAGAATTCCCGCTACTCTCATTCTAGTCGCCGCTAATTTTTCAACATGTTGAAAATTTCTCGGCAACCATAATGAGGCCGCGTGACTAGTTCCCAGAACATGGGAACTCCTCACGACCATGAAGGCGACTCCCCGGCAACCACCCGCAAACATGTGGCGACTGCAAAGTCTCCTGCAGTCCCCTAAAAAGACGCCTAAGTGGGACAGGCCCATTAGAGTATTTACAGACATCTTTCCCAAAATCAACAGGCATCAGTACGGTTATCCCAGGGCACTAGCCTAGTCCAGAATTGTGAAGGTTGTAAATCAATATATTTTACTGCTTGGGATTGTTTGACTTGAATACTGTAGACACAAACTTTATCTGAGAGTACACTTCACGGTTCATCCACTGTTGCAGGTTGGGAACACTCGTATTGTCTTCTTTGGTACACATTCCGCTACATATTTACTGATGAAGTCTGTGACAACAGTGGCATAATCATTTAGGTTGGCTGTTGAGACCTTGAATATGGACCAGTCTACTTACTCAAAATAAGTTGTGAAGTATCTCATCTGTTTTCTCAGACACAATAGAATAGGCAAGTCTAATGGAAGGAGTAGGCTAAACAGCAGGCGGAGCATGAGAAGACCGGTGGGTTTAACTGCATTTACTTTAACGCAAGGAGCTCACAGGTAAGATGGATGAGCTGAGCATGGATCAGCATTGTTACAATCATTGAAACGTGGTTGAGGGAAAGGAATGACCGACAACTCAATATTCTGGCCTGGAGGTTTGATGTGCCATAGAGGGGTAGTGCAAAAGAGGGAGTGACGTACTGCTGATCAGGAAGGGTAGTGTCAAGTGGCATACAGCATGAAAACAGGCCCTTTGAACCAACTTGTCCATGCCGACCAAGGTGCCCCATGTAAGCTAGTCCCACTCCTATCGATGCACCTGTCCAAGTGTCTTTTAAATGCTCTTCTAGTACCCACCTTAACTACCTCCTCTGGCATAGTCTGCACTCTATATCTTTCCCTTAGCTCTACCTATTGTACTTGAGTTTGGCTTAATTGTATTAATGTATTGTATTATCTGGCCTGATTGGACGCATGCAAAACAACGCTTTTCACGATATCTCAGGACATGTTACAATAATAAACCTAAATCCTCCATTCCAGGCAAAGTCCTGGTGAATTATGATAATCAATAATTACCCCCGAGTCGTGATCAGTTTGGCAAGTGGGCTGAGGAATGATCAATAGAATTTAATATAAACAAGTATAATAAGCATTCAAAGTACAATTGGACAGGTACATCAATAGGAGTGGGACAAGCTTACATGGGGCATCTTGGTTAGCATGGACAAGTTGGTTCAAAGGTGCTGCATTTTGGAAAGTTAAACCAGAGAGGGATCGTCACAGTGAATGGCAAGGCCCTAGGGCGTGTTGTAGAGCAGAGAGATCTACAACAATATTTAAGACATTTGGACAAGATAGGAAAGGTTTGAAAGGATATAGGTCAAATGCAGGCAGGAGGAACTAGTGTAGATGAGGCATTTTGGTTGGCACGGTGGAGTTGGGTAGAAGGGTATTTCTATGTATGACTGACTCTATAAGGGTTGTAGTTGACCTTGGATGTGAGAGGAGGTGTAGAAATTGGTGTGACATCCTGCAGTGGCAGGGGAAAGTACCTGGAAAGTATTTGAGTTGGTTAGGAAACTATGAGTGAAACAAGGCATTACAGTGGGAGTGGCCATACAGGTGAAGGAGAGGTTCACTGCCAAGGAGAGTGTAGTAGAGGGGAACTAATTGGGTGTCTG
Organism: Malacoraja senta; assembly: GCA_038087875.1. Classification (NCBI taxonomy): domain Eukaryota; kingdom Metazoa; phylum Chordata; class Chondrichthyes; order Rajiformes; family Rajidae; genus Malacoraja; species Malacoraja senta. The sequence goes on along the minus strand of CM075981.1, from coordinate 64,108,816 downwards.
TTCTAGGAAGAACTGAAGGGCCCTGAAGCCTTCCTGGTGGAGAATGGAGGTGTGAAGGCTTTGTTCATCCATGGGTAAGATGAGGCAATGGGAGCCGAGGAATTGAAAGATATTGAAGTGTTGGTGAGAATTTGTGGTATCTTGGATGTAAGTCAGAAGGGAATGAATAAGCGGGATTAAGACATTTGGAGAGGAATTCTGTGGGCCTGGGACAGGCAGAAACAAAAGGGGCCCTGCTTATGGATTTTGGGAAGGAATTAGAAACGGATAGTGGTGGGGAGAGTGGGGGAGAATATAACATTATGGAATAGAAAAGTTGTGGAGGGTAGATCGCAGGAGGTATTGAGGTCAGTGACAGTCTGGGAGATAGTGGCCTGGTGTTCGTGCATGGGGTTGTGGACAAGGAATAGGTATGAGAGGGTGTCTGAGAGCTGACACCTAGCCACAGCACACTGGAGCTCAGCATACCAGACCGCAAGCGCACCTCCCTTGTCAACAGGTTTGCCAGTGTGAGGCCACATACAAACGGAGGAATAGCATCTCATATTGCACTTGGGTAGCTGAGAACCCAACAGTACGAACATTAAATTATTTGGTTCTTCAGTTCAAAGGTAGTTCAAAGGTTGCTCCTCTCACCAGCAATGTCCATATTGAAACAACAAATACTATAAAATGCCCTGTTGAACCAAGCAAGACACGCAGAGAAATGTCAGAGCCCAAACTAATCTTGTTTGGAGGAAATAGAGTAATCATAATTGGCTGTTATCATGCTGATTAAAGCTAATTAGGAAAAAGTATGGTAGACAAAAATGCTGGAGGAACTTAGCGGGTGAGGCAGCATCTATGGAGTGAAGGAATAGGTGACGTTTCGGGTCGAGACCTTTCTTCAGACTGGAAAAAAGTATTGTCCCTTTGCAATAATAAATAGCTTTATAATTATTTTTTTAATGTTACAGCAAATGCGAAATAAATAACCAGAAAATATAACATAATTCCTCTCATTCAACTTTTACAAAAGCTGCAATATTAGTGATGGTTGTGTTTACCAATTCTAACACTGAATGATATTGGAATTATTGCAAGCACTGTGGAAAATTGCATCGTTGGATCACTATAGGTTTCACTTTTCATGCCTCAAAAATTACATAGAATAGATGCTTTGTTTTGCATTATCCCAAATTCTTAATTCCTCTAATTACCAGAAAATTGACAATAGTGTAGATAGGTAAGAATGCTGTTTCCGGGTATGGCCAGATATAGATTAGTTGGCAAGCTGGGCAATAGCAAATGGAATTTAATCTCAACTAACATGATGATGTGGATTATGGAAGGTTAAATAAGGATGGGGCACATATATAAATGGCAGACCCCTGGAGTGATGCAGTAAAGAGGAACTTTGGGGGAAAGCCCATAAATACCTCAAAATGATATTACAGGTGAATATGGTGATGAAGGCAACAGATGGGATGAATTGAACATAGGACAATAAACTTGACTTGACTTGGAGACACAAGAGACTTGCAGATGCTGGGATCTTGAGCAAATAGTAATCTAAAATGGAGACCACTTTCCCCACAACTTTGTTCATTCATCCCTTCCCACCCAAAACTCCCCAGATATTTTCCCCAGCAACCGTAGAAAATGAAAAACCTCCTCTCACTTCCATCCAGGAACCCTAGCTGCCCTTCCAGGTGAGGCAGAGATTCACATGCACTTCTTCAACCTCATCTCTGTATTCGGCAATCCCGATGTAGCCTCCTGGAATTCCTGGTTGCTAACCATTTTATCTGCCTTCCCACTCCCATATAACCTTTCAATCCTTGGCCTCCTCCATTGCCAGTGAGGCCACATGCAAATTGGAAGAACACACCTCATTTGGCTACACCCCAACAGTATGAAGATTGAAGTTCAAGTAATATATTCCCTACCCATTTCTCTTTCCCTGCTTTCTTTTCATAAGTTCTTCCACCCCCAGGTAACCCATTTTTGTTTATCCCTTTCTTTCCCCTCCTACCACCATCTTCCACCCACATCCCTTGCTCAAGCTCTACATTTCACTCCTCCTCTCCATATCTGATGGTCTTGTCTCCTTCTCACTTTTGTCACTTACTCCATCCATCTGCTAGTCAAACCCCCCTCACTACATCCACCTATCACTTGCCAAGCTTTGCCCCACCTCTCTTTTCCAGCTTTCTCTCCCCATGCCAGCAGTCTGAAGAAGGGCCCCGACTCAAAACATCCTAAGTTCATAAGTCATAGGAGCAGAAGTAGGCCTTCCGGCCCATCAAATCTACGCTGCCATTCAATCATGGATGATCTATATTTCTCTCCCAACCCCGTTCTCCTGCCTTCTCCCGATCCTTTGCCCATTGCTTCCAAAGATGCTGCCTGATGCAGTTCCTGCTTCACTGTTATTTTGACGAGAACATGGCCTGGATTCGAACATTTCAGTTATAAGGAGAGATAGGACAGGCAAAGTTTGTTTTCCCTGGAGTAGTGGAAAACAAGGGGTGACCAGGAGAGGTATATACAATTACATATAATAGAAGCATATGGTATAAGCATATGGTATAACAGGCAGACAAGACATGGTGGGTTGAAATGCTTGTTTCTGTGCTGTATGACATTATGACACTATAACAGTGACAAAATCTGTTGATTCCTGCCTTGAATGCCATCAATGCCAGATTTGCCACAGCCCTCTTGGAAAGAGAATTCCAAAGATTCACGCCAAGAAGAAATTACTAATTTCTGTTCGAAAAAGTCTACCTCTTATTTTGAGATTGTGACCCTCGTCCAAGACTCTTTACAGGAGAATCATTCTCCCCAAATCTACGCTGTTCACAGATAAATGTGGGATGTTTCACCTTGACACATTTCATGCCTAAATAAGATAAAAACTCATTCTTCTTAACTAGAGCACAGAATCCTAGCCTACTCAATTTTTGTCATATTTCACAGCTAAAAACGAAAACAGCAGAGTTCTGCCTGTGTGCTTAATTATGCATTGCACGTACTTTTCCCCATCACGGCACGGTGGCGCAGCAGTAGAGTTGCTGCCTTACAACGCCAGAAACACGGATTTGATCCGGACTACAGGTGCCTGTACGGAGTTTGTACGTTCTCCCCCGTGACCTGCGTGGGTTTTCTCCGAGATCTTCGGTCTCCTCCCACACTCCAACGACATACAGGTTTGTAGGTTAATTGGCTTGTTATAAACGTAAATTGTCCCCAGTGTGTGTGCGCGATGGTGTGATTGTGCAGAAATCACTGGTCGGTGTGGACTCGGTGGGCCGAAGGGCGTTTCTGTGCTGTATCTCTGAACTAAACTAAAATGTACTGCACACGGATGGATTTTAAACCTGATTATAATTCAATCTTCTGACATTATAACATTTGGCACGGTGCGTCAAAGGCATAAACCAAGATGAGAATACAGTCTGTTCTCAGCATTTCACAATTCAGAATGCATTGTTCGACTTGTTGCCATTGTGTACTTCCTGCTTCAACTATTCCCAGCATTTGTTATGACAACATAACAAAATTTAAGTAATACAATTTAACAATGGCTCAAAGACACTGGGGAATGATTTGTCCATGCATAGGTACGATAATAGTTCTACTTGCTCAAAATATGCATGCCAATAATACTATTTCAGGCACTAAGTAGCTTTATAATGTTAGCAATTTTTTTTTAAATTTCAATATTACACTATATTTGCTATGGTGCCACGATGGTAGGATTCCAAATAAAACTCTCAGTATTTGTGGTGCCGTTCTGCACAACTGCTTTTTACAAAATGCCCTCGCAGTTGGTAGCACTGTTCCAGTCATATTAGCAGTTGTTTTGAAAGTGCTGTGTGCATTGACTGGAACAGCTTATGACATGAGATGGCAACCTTGTTTCCGGGAAGTATTCTGTAGCTAGACACCAAATACTGGAGTAACTCAGCGGATTTAACTTTCTGACTTCCCTTACCTACTGTAACCTCACCCCGTCTAATCGTACAGGCCTTTGCAACTATCCCGATATTATCATCAAGCCCTCCAACAAGGGAGGTGCTGTTGTAGTCTTACGGGCTGACCTGCTGTACTTGAACTAAGCTCTAATCATTCTTTACAGGTCTTCAATAATGAATGAAAAGGGATAAAGATGAGTTTGGAATGCATACACTTGGGAACAGTAAGTTTTCAATTGTTTTATCATAACATGATTTTGAATATAGAAGTTGGGAGGTCATGTTGCAGTTGTATAAGACGTTGGTGAGACCGCATTTAGAATATTGCGTTCAGTTCTAGGCACCATGTTATAGGAAAGATATTGTCAAGCTTGAAAGGGCTCAGAAAAGATTTACGAGGATGTTGCCAAGACTAGAGGGTGTGAGTTATAGGGAGAGGTTGAGTAGGCTGGGTCTCTATTCCATGGAGCGTAGGAGGATGAGGTGAGATCTTATAGAGGTATATAAAATCATGAGAGGAATAGATCGGGTAGATGCACAAAGTCTTTTACCCAGAGTAGGGAATTCGAGGACCAGATGACATAGGTTCAAGGTGAAGGGGAAAAGATTTAATAGGAATCCGAGAGGGTGGTGGATGTATGGAAGGTAGTTGAGGCTGGGACTAGGACAGGTTTGGAGGGTTATGGACCAAGCGCAGGCAAGTGGGACTAGGGTAGCTGGAACATTGTTGGCCGGTGTGGGCGAGTTGGGCCAAAGGGCCTGTTTCCATTGGATCACTCTATGACTCTATAACAGTAGAAGCTCAAAATGTTTATGAATGCTTTTGAGAAAATTATTACAAATATTTTCTGCAACATGAACATCAAAACTTACTGGATCCTGAACGTGCAATTCAAATATCTTCATGTTGATATATTGCACTCACCAATATTTGTTAGTTCCGGGGCCTAGAAATTGTTTGGTGCCTGGAAAACTGCATTAATTCAGCAGAGTGCAGAGGCCATTGAACATTTTATTCAAAAGGCCCATGGCTGCAAATTCCAAAACACAATGGAAATGTTTGAGGTCCCTGGTGTAGGGTCAGAAAGAAATTGTCTTAGTTCAAGTCAGGTTATTGACTCCAAAAGGGCTCCAAACACTTGCTGGGAAAAGTGTCAGTTATACAATTGAGAGGGAGGTGTTGTGGTGCACTTATGTATGTTAGAGTGCCTACCTGTTCCCAGTGGCAGATTTCAAATTAGCAGCTTCCAATTCTTGGGCAATGGTGTCTCAGATGACCTGCTCTGGGCCCAACATGTACATGTCATCACCAAGAAGGTGCACCAGTGCCTACACTTTCGTTGAAGTTTCAGGAGATTTGGCTCGTTAAGGGAATCTACAGATATATTAAGAGTAAAAGGGTGGCTGGGGAGAGAATTGGCCCTCCTAAAGATCAGCACGGCTATTTTTGTGTAGAGCCACAAAAGATCTGAGAAATATTTAATATTGCTCATCCATTTTATGAGGAAAAGATCATGTAGACTAAGGAAATGAGGCACCTTTTGAGTCTTTTCTTGTGAACCAACCTCTGCAGTTCCTTGCGTCTCCGACTTACCAGGGATAGTCAGCATGACTTTGTGCATGGGAAATCATGTCTCATGAATCTGATCAGAGTTCTTTGAAGAGATCGCCAAGAAGATTGATGAAAGTAGGGCTGTGGATGTTGTTTATATGGCCTTTGATAAGATCCAACATATTTGGCTGGTTTGGAAGATGAGATCCAATGGAATCCAAGGTGAGCTAGCCAATTGGATTCAAAGTTGGCTTGGAGGAAGAAGTCAAAGGGTAGTTGTGGAGAGCCGGCAGATCCATTCACATTGCTGACTTCCGAGGCTGACTTTGTGCGCCTGTTAGTCTGGCAATACGGATAATCCAGAAAGGCTCTGGAATCAAGGGTGCTGGAAAATCGTGGGTGGACCTGTACTGATGTCTTGTTTTAAAGTTTATTTTCACTGTCTGGTACAATTCATGTTTTAGTGTGTTGTCTGCATCTATGTGCCTGTGATGCTTTTTATGTACCTTAAATTTAAAAGTACAGTTTCCAGTTTCAAACAGAAGATAAATCTAATAATTAAACTAGCACTGTGTGTATTGTGAGTCTTCCAAGTTATTTGTGAATATATCTGCAAATTGAATGATCCAAACCTATAATTCTAAACGATTTAGATTTGTATAAATGATAGAGAATCTGACATGCTGACTATTTTCTTGAGATAAACACAGGCTGTAATTCTTTCATTGTTCTGTTCCTGGTACATATGACAATTAAACACTCTTAACACACTCTACGCTCTGTAATAGGATAATTACGATGAGGTGTCACGTGCACTCAGTGAAAATCAGCCTACATCCATCATGCATAACTTTAAAGAGGCAGCACAATGGTGCAGCGGTAAAGCTGCTGCCTTACAGCACCAAAGACCCGCGTTTGATCTTGAACTCGGGTGCTGTCTGTACGGTGTTTGCACATTCGCCCTGTGACTGCATGGATTTTCTCCAGGTGCTCTGGTTTGCTCTCACACTCCAAAGACATGCAGATTTGTAGTTAATTTGCTTTTGTAAAATATATCCCTGGTATGTATGATACGGGTGAGTGTTGGTTGGTTGGCATGGACTCGGTGAGCCGAAGGTCTTGCTTCCACGCTGTATCTCTAAACTAAACAAAACTAACAAACATAATTATGTTACCGTAACACACAAGCTGAAATGAAGGAACAGGTACATATGAACACTGTTATTAAAAACTGAAGTTCTCTGTTGTATCTCAGCAAGGAAACAGAAACATTCCAAGAACAATCGTACAAAATACAATTTGTAAACTAAATAATCCTAACAAAAATATCTTTGTCTTTGCAACCTGAAACGTAAACCATTCCTTGCCCCCACAGACTGGCTTGACATCTTGAGTTCCTCCAGCAAATGCCTGGAAGAGCTGATCTGTGAGAAAACTAACTCCTCCCCAGAACAGCACATTACATTTATTTGTGCCTGTGCCACTTATTTCTATAGAAGCCCAGTATACAAGGTAGCAAAATGCTTATTAATATAAAAGAATATAACCCAGAATTTCTATCATCATGGAAAAAGGGAAAAGCTAATATTTGCCACCTTTTTTGTTTTTAAGATGTTAAAAGCACATTTCAAACAAAAAGCATAAAATGGAGAAAAAGACACAAAGTGCTGGAGTAATTCAGCGGGTCAGGCCACATCCTTGGAGAACATGGATAGGTGATGTTTAGGGTCCCAACGGGTTGAGTTCCACCAGCATATCGTTAAATGTCGGGACCCGAAACGTCACCTATCCATGTTCTCCAACGAAGCTGCCTGACCAGCTGAGTTACTCAGCACTTTAAGTCTGTTTTTGTAAACCAGCATCTACAGTTCCTTGCATATGGTGTCATCAACATCCCAAAATCTATTCTAAGCATGCATTTAACTTTTGACCATACTAAGCGTGCATTCAGCTTTGACCCATTGAAACATGTGCCAATTTGTGCAAGCCTCAAATGACAATCTTGACATTATTACTCTTAAGATTCTGCATTTTAATTTGGTGTCTTCCTAGCTCAAGAACATACAAGCAAAACTTCATTCCTAATATTACACTTGTTGATTCCTAGATTCCTGCCCCTTTCACTCTGGTCTTTAACCCTTCTGCCTACTTGTGGGTCAAATGTAATACCTAACTGGAGGTTTAAATGCCTACTAGAACAAAATTCTCCTCCTGCCTGATGTTCAGAGACCAGCTCAACAACTCAAGGTGCAGTACTTGCTGCTGATGTGGTTGTTGGAGAAGTTCCCAGTTGACACAAACTTCTAGATATTGGCCTGCCATCCCCATCACGCCTAATATAATCAGTTGAAGTTTCAGTTCCCTTTAAATATTACCATGTGCCACACAGAAAGTTGCAGCTCGTTCATACGAGGGAAATGTGAGAAATGGGAACAGGATGCAGTCTGGACAAGTGGAAGCAGTTTCTGTGAGATGCACATTGCACAATGCGTGTTCTGATTTGTAGGAAATTCTAATTATTACCTGACATTTGGAAATTACTTTAAACACAGAGATTCACATTTTACATGTAGATACTTAGAAATCCTAATCCCAAATTCCTGCTGAAACATTTACTGCAGCTTTTTCTTTTAAATGCATCACTCAGCTTTAATTTGGCTAACTGTCCAAACTTTAGTTGAGCAACCCCAAGCTATTTCTAATTCTGATAATGACTGCCCTTTTTCTTTCCATTATGAGGGTGTTACACTCTTATTTACTTTTTTGAGACTATAGAATAAAAGTAACATAGTTTAAAACAGATATTTGTGATAACATCGTGCTATTCCTGGCCTCAAAAAGATCAACTACCAGTAATATGTAGGAAAGAACTGCAAATACTGGTTTAAATCAAGTAAATATGGGAGTATCTCTCCAGAGATGCTGCTTGTCCCGCTGAGTTACTCCAGCATTTTGTGTCTACCTTCAACTATCAGAAATGTTGTGTTTAGTCATATTGGTGGAATCAGCAGTATATTTCTCGTGACATCAATGATTTGGAAATGAACTTATGCTATTTATCAATTCAAGCCACATAACTGGTCTCTCTCAAATTCTGATATGACTTTCATACTTTTTCCCGTGTTCAGTCGTCAAATCAATTCCAATGCTTCAGGCAGTCAGGTGCCCTGTCATATAATGTTGAGCAACATGCTCAACACTTGTTACCACTAGGTTGTCTGAAGTCACACAGATGATTTATACTGAGTCTATAAATTATAAATTCAGTGTGGGAATGGTAATATTTTTTCTTTTTCCAACTAAAACTCTTATGATCAATGTATATAGTGTTCATTAGACAGATATATCTTTCAGGCATTAGAACCCCACCCCCCTGCCCTCCCCCCTGCCAAAACCCACACATGGCCTTTTACAATTTGATGCATTTGTTTTGGGAAGGAAATTATATGGGCACATTGTATGTTCATTGCAACAACAGTTTGAAATAATATTGCTTAAAAGCTTGATAACACAATATGATTTTAAGTCCGTGAAATTCACATTTTAATCAAAACTAGAAATCACAATTTACAAGAAAATGTCCCTACATATTCCCCACAGTCCATCACCAATAAATCACATTGCAATCATTCTTCTCATGGATATAGTAAAACACGAGTTAAAGCCAGCTTGCGAAAAGTTCCAATCTTCAACAAAACTTACACCGCAGGTAAACGGTATTTGTTATTAACAATCTACAAAATACAGTCACCACATGCTTCGTTTTATGTGCTAATTTCCATAACCATTTACATATTGATCTTCAATTCCTTTAGATATAATTGCTCCTATTCATTGATTGCTTTCTGTGCAATGTTGCTGCACGTGCGCTACTGATGTGTTTCTAGATAATGCAAATAATTATTTAAATATATATATTTCCTCCTATAACTCCTAACAACCACATGGAATGGTAAGGATATATTAAATTTATGTATACTTCATATTATTTATTTATTAACTTTATGCGGGGCACATGCTGAACACAGTAAAGATGATCTAATGCAGGTTTCAAACTGAGAAATGTTTATCATTGTGATATTACCATCTAACATTATTCTATTGAAGGATTTTAGGGAGACATCCAAAACAGATCAGAAGTGGGGGAAGGAAAAGATTGTGAACAATGTTCTTTATCATACAATAATCAAACAAACATTATTTTTTCAAATTTCACCTTGCTGCTTGCAACTGCAATGGTGCCCATAGGGACTGCAAGGCCAGTATGTTGGCCTGGTCATTCCCAAGTGCATCCAATGTGGGCTGTCTCTGACCAATCCCATAGTGGATCTCAAAAAGATGTCTGGCTGCTTAACTGCATATGCAAACTGAAACTTCAGGGATGGGTACTGGATCCCAGTGATTCTGGCCTTCAGAAAAATGGCAAGGATTATACATGAGCAATTTAACACTCTCAACAATGTGGTTAGTTGGCAGAATTCCAGTTTATACCCAATGATTATTGCTTGAAGACAAGCTTTAATAGCGTGCAAGACAAGACACAAAGTATTGGAGTAGCTCAGGAGATCAGGCATTATCTCAGGAAAACATGGATATGTGATGTTTACCTCCAAAGCCATTTTTCTCCCACTATTAATTTCAATGAATTTAAGTGACTTTTAGTTTAGAGATATAACATGATAACAGGCCCTCGTCCAACCAATCCAGGCCAACCATGGATCACCCATTCACACTAGTTCTATGTTATCCCACTTTCTCATCAAATCTCTACGCACTAGAGGCAATTTACAGTGCCAATTAACCTACAAACCCACGTGTCTTTGGGATGTGGGAGAAAACCGGGGTATCCAGAGGATGCCCACAAGGAGAATGTGCAAACTCCACACAGACGGCATCTGAGGACAGGATCGAACTTGAGTCACTAGATTGAGGCAGTAGCTTTACCAGCTGCACCACTATACCACCCTTATTCAATTTTACTTCAACGATTCATTTAATTCTATCCTACCAAATATTTTTGTCTCCAATCCTTACCTCAGGTATACAGCCAATTAAGATCACGACACTGCTCCTATTCTGTTCCAAAATTCTTTCTGGCATTCTGAATTTTTATCTACACAACGCCATTGTGTTAAGACATACCATTTATATATTGTACAATTCTAGGAACTTTTCAATTATCATCTCTACCTCACTGACTTCCATCAGCCTGACTCCAACATATTTACAGAATCCTTCATTGTATTGACTCAATAACTGTTTTGCAATTCACTGAAAGTCCCAACCTTTACTTCTGCTGTGGCTGACTGTGTTCACCATCTCCGACCCACCATAATGAAAAAACTATGAAGCTCTTGTCTACCTGCACATTCTTCCACTTTCCAATAGCTCCTTGGGGAGAGGGGAGAAGAGGGAGGGGGAACTGCTCTACTCTTCTCTGATGCCATAGGGAAAAACTGGAACAAATTACACTCACTCTTGCCCAGTTAAAAGCACTCTCAACTCCAGATCAGAAGGTCATGGGTTTGGCCTTTACATAGGTTATGGGTTTGGCCTTTACATGAGCAAAAAGAAACCCAACTGATACTTCAATATTGAAGGTGAATTGAAGCTAGGTCTGATTATGTGATACACCCAAAACGGTCTGGTCCCTCGGGTGGATGTCAAGGACTCATGACACAAAAAAGACTAATTATTTCCAATATATGCCCACTATTTATCTCCGAGTCGACATTTCTGAAAGCAGATCACTTGGTTATTACAAAATGTTGGAGAAATTTAGCAGGTCAGGCAGCATGTGTCAATGTTTTGGTTTGGGACATTTCTTCAGACTGAGTAAGAGGGAGAAGCTGAAAAAAGAGGTGGGGAAAATGCCCGCGTCAATTATTAAAGACGCAATAGCAGCGCATTTGGAAAGCAGTGACAGGATTGGTCAAAGAGCATGGATTTATGAAGGGAAAATCATGCTTGAATAATTTTTTGAGGATGTAACAAGTAGAATGGATAAGGGAGAGCCAGTGGATGAGGTGTATCTGGACTTTCAAATAGCATTTGACAAGGTCCCACAGAAGATATTAATGTGTAAAATTAGAGCACATGGTATTGGTATAGGGTATTGACACGGATAGAGAACTAGTTGGCAGACAGGAAGCAAAGAATAGGAATTAACGGGTCTTTTTCAGAATAGAAGGCAGTGACTAGTGGGGTACCGCAAGGCTCGGTGCAGGGATCCCATTTATTTACAATATATATTAACGATTTAGACGAGGGAATTAAATGTAACATCTCCAAGTTTGCGGATGACACAAAGCTGGGTGGCAGTGTGAGCTGAGAGGAGGATGCTATGAGGCAGCAGGATGACTTGGATAGGTTGGGGAAGTGGGCAGATGCATGGCAGATGCAATATAATGTGGATAAATGTGAGGTTATCCACTTTGGTGGCAAGAACAGGAAGGCAGATTATTATCTGAATGGTGCCAGATTAGGAAAAGTGGAGGTGCAATGCGACCTGGGTGTCCTTGTACATCAGTCACTGAAGTAAGCATGCAGGAACAGCAGGCAGTGGAGAAAGCTAATGCCATGTAGGCCTTCATAGCGAGAGGATTTGAGTATAGGAGCAAGGAGGTCCGACTACAGTTGTACAACAGGGGCCCTGGTGAGACCGCACCTGGAGTATTGTGTGCAGTTTTGGTCTCCTAATTTGAGGAAGGACATTATTGCTATTGAGGGAGTGCAGCATAGGTTCATCAGGTTAATAATTCCCAGGATGGCAGGACTGACATGTGATGAAAGAATGGGTCGACTGGGCTTGTATTCAATGGAATTTAGAAGGATGAGAGAGGATCTTATGGAAGCATATCAAATTCTTAAAGGATTGCACAGGCTAGATGCAGGAAAAAATTTCCCGATGTTGGGGGAGTCCAGAACCAGGGCTCACAATTTAAAAATAAGGGGTTTAGGGCTAAGATGAGGAAAAACGTTTTCATCCAGAGAGTTATGAATCTGTGGAATTCTCCGCCACAGAAGGCAGTGGCGGCCAATTTACTGGATGTTTTCAAGGGAGTTAGGTTTAGCTCTCAGGGCTAAAGGAATCAAGGGATATAGGTGGAAAAGCAGGAATGGGGTACTTATTTTGGATGATCATCCATGATCATATTGAATGGCGGTGCTGGCTCGAAGAGCTGAATGGCCTACTCCTGCACCTATTTTCCATGTTTCTATTGGCACATGGCGGAGTATGTAAACAAAGTCTGGAGACGATATTGGCATTTATGAGGAAAAGGAACATGGAAATGCAGGGATTAGAGGAATAGGGATCATATGCAGGCAGATGTGATCAGTTTAACAGCACCATGTTCGGCACAACCATTGTGGGCCAAAGGGCTTGTTCCCGTGCTGTACTGTTCTATGTTAACTCTATGTTAACCTAAACTAAGAGAGCAGAGCTACTACATTAGGTTCAATCATGACCTCTGGTGCTGTCTGGAGTTTGCACTTCGTCTGGGACCACATGGGTTTCCTGTGGGTGTTCTGGTTCGTACATTCCAATAGTTTTGGTTTAGGTAGTCTTTTGGCCAATGGAAATTGCTCATTACGTGTAGATGAGAAGCAGAATCTGGGAGAGTTACATAGATACATAGAAAATAGGTGCAGGAGTAGGCCATTCGGCTCTTCGAGCCTGCACCGCCATTCAATATGATCATGGCTGATCATCCAACTCAGTATCCCGTACCTGCCTTCTCTCCATACCCCCTGATCCCTTTAGCCACAAGGGCCGCATCTAACTCCCTCTTAAATATAGCCAATGAACTGGCCTCAACTACCCTCTGTGGCAGAGAGTTCCAGAGATTCACCACTCTCTGTGTGAAAACGTTTTTTCTCATCTCGGTCTTAAAGGATTTCCCCCTTATCCTTAAGCTGTGACCCCTTGTCCTGGACTTCCGCAACATCGGGAACAATCTTCCTGCATCTAGCCTGTCCAACCCCATAAGAATTTTGTACGTTTCTATAAGATCCCCTCTCAATCTCCTAAATTCTAGCGAGTATAAGCCAAGTCTATCCAGTCTTTCTTCATATGAAAGTCCTGACATCCCAGGAATCAGTCTGGTTAACCTTCTCTGCACTCCCTCTATGGCTATAATGTCCTTCCTCAGATTTGGAGACCAAAACTGTACGCAATACTCCAGGTGTGCTCTCACCAAGACCCTGTACAACTGCAGTAGAACCTCCCTGCTCCTATACTGAAATCTGTTTGCTATGAAAGCTAACATACCATTCGCTTTCTTCACTGCCTGCTGCTCCTGCATGCCTACTTTCAATGACTGGTGTACCATGACACCCAGGTCTCGCTGCATCTCCCATTTTCCTAATCAGCCACCATTTAGATAATATTCTGCTTTCCTGTTTTTGCCACCAAAGTGGATAACCTCACATTTATCCACATTATACTGCATCTGCCAAACATTTGCCCACTCACCCAGCCTATCCAAGTTACCTTGCAGTCTCCTAGCATCCTCCTCACAGCTAACACTGCCCCCCAGCTTAGTGTCATCTGCAAACTTGGAGATGTTGCCTTCAATTCCCTCATCCAGTTCATTAATATAAATTGTAAATAGCTGGGGTCCCAGCACTGAGCCTTGCGGTACCCCACTAGTCACTGCCTGCCATTGTGAAAAGGACCCGTTTACTCCTACTCTTTGCTTCCTGTTTGCCAGCCAGTTCTCTATCCACATCAATACTGAACCCCCAATACCGTGTGCTTTAAGTTTGTATACTAATCTCTTATGTGGGACCTTGTCGAAAGCCTTCTGAAAGTCCAGATACAACACATCCACTGGTTCTCCCCTATCCACTCTACTAGTTACATCCTCGAAAAATTCTATAAGATTCGTCAGACATGATTTACCTTTCGTAAATCCATGCTGACTTTGTCCAATGATTTCACCACTTTCCAAATGTGCTGCTATCCCATCTTTAATAACTGACTAGCAGTTTCCCCACTACCGATGTTAGACTAACTGGTCTGTAATTCCCCGTTTTCTCTCTCCCTCCCTTCTTAAAAAGTGGGGTTACGTTTGCTACCCTCCAATCCTCAGGAACTACTCCAGAATCTAAAGAGTTTTGAAAAATTATCACTAATGCATCCACTATTTCTGGAGCTACTTCCTTAAGTACTCTGGGATGCAGCCTATCTGGCCCTGGTGATTTATCGGCCTTTAATCCATTCAATTTACCCAACACCACTTCCCGACTAACCTGGATTTCACTCAGTTCCTCCATCTCCTTTGACCCGCGGTCCCCTGCTATTTCCGGCAGATTATTTATGTCTTCCTTAGTGAAGACAGAACCAAAGTAGTTATTCAATTGGTCCGCCATATCCTTGTTCCCCATGATCAATTCACCTGTTTCTGACTGCAAGGGACCTACATTTGTTTTAACTAATCTCTTTCTCTTCACATATCTATAAAAACTTTTGCAGTCAGTTTTTATGTTCCCTGCTAGTTTTCTTTCATAATCTATTTTCCCTTTCCTAATTAAGCCCTTAATGCTCGCAATGCAAGGAGAATAAATTACAGGTAGAGCTGGCAGAGACACAATGGGCTGAAATAGTCTCCTCCATGGTAAGGAAATATAAATAAAAGTTGATGATACTGATGCCATAATAAATGGATGTCTGATTTGTGACATATTTGAGCCTGTATAAAACAAAGGCTTCAACATATTTGTACTATTCTTGAGCATGTAACATCATACAGTCAACTTTAAAGGAGTAACATCTTGACCCCACTTGTGTGAAGCATCAATGTAAATTTGTTGAATCAAATGCTCAAGAAACCTTGCGGTGGCATATATTTTTCTAAGCAATATAAAACTGATCAATCAGCATAATTAGTCATTATAATCTTCAAGTCGTTAAGTATCCCCTTGGGATTGAGGCCAATTTGCTTCCACTCCAGTTCTGCAGCTTCTGATGAAGTGTTTGTGGGAACCACAGACACTTCCATCGATTGGCCTGGAGGCACCTGACGGGACAGACGGCAGGTAGCTTCTGGAGGTATTGTGGTACACCCTGTTTATATTGCATTCTGCATATTCCTGACACACAGACTCAATGCCATCCTGAATGCTCCTCCTCTACTTTCAGCAGTTAGGAACAGAGATCCCAAAAGTGGGGAAATTGCAATTTATCCAAAGAAGCTTTAAGCAGCATAATGAGTCAAGTTGAGTTTATCGTCATGTCACCAGTACAGTGATGAACAGGTATGATAATGAGCAGTGCAACTTATAGCAAAACATGTTTATGTGCTATCATAATTTTCCTGATAACAGCAGGGCTCTCACTTAACTTTTTTTTCCTGTTGCCAGCCGGGCAACCTTGACAGGTTTTTAGGTTGCCAAATGACAGTTTAGGTGGTAATTTAAGACAGTTTGCATGACGCGTGCGATAATGTGCTCGGACGAAGTGCGTAGTTACCAGTCGGAATTATGCTCAATGAAGCATTCACATATTATGTTCAAGAAGGAATTGCAGATGCTGGAAAATCGAAGGTAGACAAAAGTGCTGGAGAAACTCAGCGGGTGCGGCAGCATCTATGGAGCGAAGGAAATAGGCAACGTTTCAGGCTGAAACCCATCAGTCTGAAGAAGGGTTTCGGCTCAAAACGTTGCCTATTTCCTTCGCTCCATAGATGCTGCCGCATCCGCTGAGTTTCTCCAGCACTTTTGTCTACATTCACATATTATTTCTGCTTAAAATAACTCACAAACTAAACATATTCACCAATCAAGACATGATATATACCACAATGACATGCAGCAAAATTATTATACAATATCTCAACTCTTTTTACACATTGCAATGAATGCAATTTCTATTAGTTCTTTCCACTTCCAAACAAAAATGTGGTTGGATTATTCAGCGTATGATCAACCTGTGTCAATAAATCCTGGACCATGGTAACATATATACTTAACCATGCACACTACAGATTGATGCAAGCATGTTTTCTGTGAAGGACCGAAAATTACCATGACATGGCCATAGCATGGGTCGTTATTGCTATTGGCACAGAAACACTCTGGCTTCCCACATAATTTATCCACAACAAAATATACAGGTTGCAAGGAAATTTCTAAAGGCATTTTATGATAATAGCTGATAAAACCGACTATACCCATCTGACAGGTTAAACATTACACTAACTGACAAGAGATGGCCAAAGGACATAACTGCAGCAAATGTTCTTTTGGTAATATGTTTAAAGTGTGTCAAAACGCCACATTACCGGACATTCAGATTAGATGTACGTGTTGTGAACAGCAATGAAGATACCCAGTTTGTACGCACCAGATTAAAAAAAACTATTGATAAACGCTGTTTCCATCATTCCCACTTCAGAATTAACGTTAAAATTTCAACTGAAATATCTCCTGACCAAATTTGTGATGTATATGACCGACTATAGTAAAACCTGGATAAATCCAATGTATAGTTGTGAATGTTGCTCATTAAATAACTACAATACTGATACTCCATATTAAGAGCATTGATTTGCCGTTAAAATGAATTCTGTAATAACGTGTCAACGGTAGCAGTGACAATCGAACACCGGTTTTAATGTTTCACGTGTTCACAATTTAATTAATCCATCTTTATGGACGAAAACAAATAATAACATTGGGAATTAAAACACATTTGATTGCATTCCGTTATCAAACATAGTCAATGTTTGCTCTGAAGACATTTCCAGCACAATACGGTAGGGGGTGTGTGAATCAGTGCGAGGTGGATAGATGGCGGGGGGGGGGGGGGGGGGGGAGGTTTAGAAGGCAATCGGTGCGGAATGGATGGATTGAGGCAGGTGAATTAGTACGTGTTGGTTGGAGTATGTATAACTGTGAGGGGAAAGCATGGGGGATGTTAGTGGTGTTGAATGGGGGGCTCAGTATGGGATGGATGGGGGGGGATCAGTACAGAATGAATGGGGGGGGTCAGTACAGGATGAATGGGGGTAGACAAAAATGCTGGAGAAATTCAGCGGGTGAGGCAGCATCTATGGAGCGAAGGAAATAGGCAACGTTTTGGGTCGAGACCCTTCTTCAGACTGTTCCCCCCATTCTTCTTGAATGGGGGGATCAGTACAAGATGGATGGGGGGGGGATCAGCACAGGATGAATGGGGGGCTCAGTACAGGATGAATGGGAGATCACTACAGGATGAATGAGGCGATCAGTATAAGATGAATGAGGGGATCAGCACGGGATGAATGAGGGGATCAGCACGGGATGAATGAGGGGATCAGTACGGGATGAATGAGGGGATCAGTACGGGATGAATGAGGGGATCAGTACGGGATGAATGAGGGGATCAGTACGGGATGAATGAGGGGATCAGTACGGGATGAATGAGGGGATCAGTACGGGATGAATGAGGGGATCAGTACAGGATGAATGAGGGGATCAGTACAAGATGAATGTGGGATCAGTAAAAATTGAATGGGAAGATCACTACAGGATGGATGGGGGGGGGATCGGTGCAGGGTAAATGGAGGGTGGGTCAGTACGGGATGAATGGGCGGATCAGTGCAGGATGAATGGGAGGAGAAGTGCAGGATGGATGGGAAGGGGAGTCAGTACAGGATGAATTGGGGGACCAGTGTAGGATGGATGGGGCTGGAGAATCAATGCGAGGTGGGTAGGGTGATGAATAGATGGGGGGGGTGGTAGATGGGGAGGGGAGCACAGGGGATGTCAGTGAGGACTGAATAGAGGCGAGAATGGGGATCAGTGCGGGATAGAGAGGAGGGGTCCCAGGATAAGAGGGGTGGAGAGGGGCGTACAAGAGAGAGAGAGAGAGAGAGAGAGGGGAAGGGGCAGAGGAGGTGGGGAGGAAGGAAGGTCAGCGCTCCTCAGACAACATCGCCCCGCTGCCTTGGCCGTCCCTGTTCATCACCAAGTGCCGCCGCCAAAGGGGGAGATGGTTGGGATCTCCTCGCCACCGCCTCCTCCGCCAGCCAACAGCAAGGTGCGGGGCCGAGCGGTGCAGCTCAAAGATCCTATAGCTATAGGATCTTTGGTGCAGCTGCTTCAGACGGCGGAAGGAGGCCTCCCCCGCCCACCCTCGATGTGCGGGAGGGTTTGTTTTGAAAGCGCCATTAGCGGATTGGCAAGCAGCGGCTGCTATCAGGGCGGGCGGGGTGCAGGAGGAGGAGGAGATGGAGCCGCTGTCACGGCTGCTGCTGCCGCTATGCGGGACCCGTCATTCGCTCCGACCCTTCGTCACCACGCACCGCACAGCCGTCGCCGACACAAAACGTCACGTTCCTTTTCTCCAGAGATGCTGCCTGACCTGCTGAGTTACTTCAGTTTTTTGTGTCTAAACCAGTATCTGCAGTGCCAAGCCGGGCAAAATGAGTCGGCGTTTAGGTTGCCCGGCGGCACTTTGGGTGGTCAATGGCACCCGGGCAACCATTAATTTCGAGCCCTGAACAGTACAAAAGACATCACCAAAAAATAGTTTGATCATTGAACAATAGTTTAAAATGTGGAGCTTTAACACAAACTGCTTTCATTTCTAAGTACATTGCTGTTGAATGTGCAGAGACCTGTTGTAAGACACTGCAGTTGCATAAGCCCACAATAATATATCACAGCAAGTTATGATAAGCCTCGGGTAGAATGAGTCTAACAGACTTGATACATTCTAAAATTTCTACTCTTCTTAAAGGGCCTGTCCCACTCAGGCGATTTTTAGGCGACTGCCGGCAAAGTCACAGTCGTAGCGGGATGCCGAAAAACCGGCTTCTCTGAACCCACCCTACGACAATGTCTACACCAAGCTACCACCTAGTCGACGCCAAGCTACGTCAACTGGCGACACAATTCCTTGTGACTTGCGACGTCCAAACCAACGACAACCTTCGACCACACAGGCAACAACTTACGACAACCGAAGTCCACTTATGTCCACCCGCGACAAGATATGACAAGCTACAGCCCTGACGGCGATAACTGAAGACAACTGAAGACAGTTTGGTCGCCGGTTGACGTAGGTAATCGCCAATTGAATTCACCGAAGCCAGCACCCGGCGACAACCAACGTCACCCGGCGTCAACCTATGACAGCATCTACGACAGGAGAAGACAGGCAACGTCAAGCCCACTGTCGCCGAAAGGTTTTGAACAGCATTTCAAAATAAATACCAAACACAGGAGTTTTATTTCAAACAATCAGATCAATTGGAAATATCCAAAAGGATGAAAGTAAACTAAATTGAATCTCTTTCCTTCCCATTTCTGACAAAGGATGCAGACCCAAATGGTTAAGTCTTGCTCTTCTACAGAGCACCTGCCATTATGTAATGCATAACTACTTTTCTAGCACTGATCATGACAACCCCAGTCGAAATAATGACAGCCAGAACAATATCTGATCCACAATTAGAATCAATCCATGTGTCAGACTGTGAAATTAAAGCATAACTGGTTTGAAACCAAAGCACGGCGAACAGACCAACCGTCAATGCATTCAGCTTCCTTCACAGGCAGCTGTTGTGAACCAGCTGTCCCTGCAGGTAGCTTTGTAGAACATAGAACAGTGCATCACAAGAACAGACCCTAAGGCCCACAATGTCTGTGCCAAACATGATGCCAAGTCCAATCCTTATCTGCCTGCACATAATCGATATCCCTGCATATCCATGTGCTTATTCAAAAGTTTCTGAAAAGCCACTATTGCATCTGCCTCCACCAACACACCCTGCCAGCACATTTCAGGCACTCACCATTATATGTGCAAAAGCACTTGCCCTGCACATCATCTTTAAAGCTATGCCCTCTAGTATTCTGATATTTCCTCCCTGAGAAATAAGTTCTGACTGTCTACCCCATCTATGTCTCATCATTTTATAAACTTGAAGGTCTTCCCACA
Source organism: Malacoraja senta (assembly GCA_038087875.1). Classification (NCBI taxonomy): domain Eukaryota; kingdom Metazoa; phylum Chordata; class Chondrichthyes; order Rajiformes; family Rajidae; genus Malacoraja; species Malacoraja senta. The sequence goes on along the minus strand of CM075981.1, from coordinate 64,088,376 downwards.
ACCTGCAGAGAAAACAATCCAAGTCTGTCCAACCTCTCCCTGTAGTTTATGCCCCTTAATCCAAAACTTATATGTCAGGCTGTTATTCATTGATTACAGCTCGGCATTTAATACAATCATCCCCTCCAAGCTGGTTACCAAACTCGCAGAACTGGGTCTCTGCGCATCCCTCTGCAATTGGATCCTCGACTTCCTCATTCACAGACCAGTCAGTTCGTATTGGTGCAAATGTGTCAGCCTCGATAACAATCAGCACTGGAGCACCTCAAGGCTGCATGCTTAGCCCCCTGCTGTACTCACTCTATACTCATGACTGCGTAGCCAGTCATAGTGCGAACTCCATCATCAAGTTCGCTGATGATACCACTGTTGTGGGACGTATCACTGATGGGGACGAGTCAGAGTACAGAAGTGAGATCGACCGACTGATCAAATGGTGCCAGCACAATAACCTGGCCCTCAACACCAGCAAAACCAAGGAACTGATTGTGGACTTTGGAAGGGGGAGGATGGGGACCCACAGTCCCATTTATATCAATGGGTCGATGGTGGAAAGGGTCAAGAACTTCAAATTCCTGGGCGTGCATATCTCTGAAGATCTTTCCTGGTCCGAGAACACTGATGCAATCATAAAGAAAGCACATCACGCCTCCACTTCCTGAGAAGATTACGGAGAGTCGGTATGTCAAGGAGGACTCTCTCTAACTTCTACAGGTGCACAGTAGAGAGCATGCTGACTGGTTGCATCGTGGCTTGGTTCGGAAACTTGAGCGCCCTGGAGCGGAAAAGACTACAAAAAGTAGTAAACACTGCCCAGTCCATCATCGGCTCTGACCTCCCGTCCATCGAGGGGATCTATCACAGTCGCTGCCTCAAAAAGGCTGGCAGCATCATCAAGGACTCACACCATCCGGGCCATACACTCATCTCCCCACTACCCTCAGGTAGAAGGTACAGGAGCCTGAAGACTGCAACATCCAGGTTCAGGAACAGCTTCTTCCCAACAGCCATCAGGCTATTAAACTCGGCTCGGACAAAACTCTGAACATTAATAGCCCATAATCTGTTTATTTGCACTTTATCAGTTTATTTATTCATGTGTGTATATATTTATACAATGGTATATGGACACACTGATCTGTTCTGTATTCGTGCCTACTATGTTCTGGTGTGCTAAAGCAAAGCAAGAATTTCATTGTCCTATCAGGGACACATGATAATAAACTCTCTTGAACTCTTGCATCATTCCGGTAATCCTCCTCTACCCCCTTTCCAAACCTCAACATCCTTTGTATAACGGTGTGAGCAGATCCACACACAATATTCCAAATGTGATCGAAAAACCCTATAAAGCAACATCATAACTTCCTGATCTTATACTCAATCCCCCCCCCGATCAATGAAGGCAATCATACCATATGCCTTCTTTACCACTCTATTTACTCGTGTTGCCACTTTCAGGGAGTTTTGGACATGGACCCCAAGATCCCTCTGTACATCAATGCTGTTAAGGGTCATGCCATTAATTGTATATTATCCCCTTAGATTCGACCTCCCAAAGTTTGGTGTAACAAAACTTTCTAAATAGATCCAATGTAATCTCAAATTAATTTAACAGCATTTTCTTGGCAGGATCAAGGATGATTTGCTCCATTCCACTTTGGTGGGTTCTGAACTAGCTGATGACAGCTACTGTAATAACCCACACCAAAACCTCTTTCCTCACCACACTATATCAGGTTGGTGTGTAGGAAGGAATTGCAAATACACACAGTGCTGGAGTAACTCAGCAGGTCAGGCAGCATCTCTTGAGATAAGGAAGAGGTGATGTTTCAGGTTGAGACCCTTCATCAGACGACTCAGACGAGTTTGATGCTGCCTGACCCACTGAGTTACTCCAGCACTTTGTGTCTATCTTTGATGTAAACCAGCATCTGCAGTTCCTTGCTACACAAGGAACTGTAGATGCTGGTTTACACCAAGGATAGACACAAAAGCTGGAGGAACTCAGCGGGTCAGGCATCATCTCTAGAGAAGAGAAATAGGTAACGTTTCGGGTCGTGACCTTTCTTCAGACTGAGAGTCAGGGGAGAAGGAAACGAGAGATATGAAACGGTACATAGAACAAATGAATGAAAAAAGTGAATCAAGGAATGGTGGAGCCCACAATGGTCCAGTGTTGGCTGTGGGGTGAGATGAAAATGAGTGATACAAACAGTGAAACTCAGCTGGACGGAAAGAGAGGGGATGCAAGGGTACTTGAAGTTAGAGAAATCAATATTCATACCGCTGGATTGTAAGCTGCCCCAAGCAAAATATGAGGTGCTGTTCCTCCAATTTGCGTTTGCGTTTGGCCTCATTCTGTCAGTGGAGGAGGACCAGGATGGAAAGGTCAGTAAGGGAGTGAAAAGGGGAGTTAAAGTGTTTGGCAACTGGGAGATCATGTAGGCCAAGACGGACTGATCGGAACTGGAGACACCCCGAATTTAACCCTCAATGCAAATCCTATATATGATGGTAGAGCGTGACACACTCTCTTGACTATACTCTAATTCGCAGTTATGTTCAGATACTGTTTTCACCAAGAACATGCTGTGCATTGCAGATTTTTGGTTCTTATTAATTCCCAAATGATTTTCCTTTTAAAAAGTCTGAATCTTTTACATCCTTTTAAGAATGCAATTGATCTGTGAGCAGGCATAGATTCAATGGGCCAAATGCCCTTCCTCTCGACTGCAAGGAAACATGAGGAATACCAGGAAGCACTTAAGGAATCAATGGAAGTCCCATCAATTGACTCAGGCACTTGAGATGTGTCAGCATTAAAATTAAAAGGCCCACATACATTGCAATATCCATAAAATAATTATGAAAAATATTCACAATACACAGCTTGGCCACATTTACAGACGTGATGTTACAGGACCCTATCCAATCTGATCTGAATTGAAGTAACCGATGGGCATTCAGTAACATGCTATCAACATCTGAGAGGTTTTAAATAGCAAACAGACAACCATGGCAAAGGCAACAGTTTCGAGCAACAAATAACAATTTTAATTTGTACTAGACCAAGGGGGGCCCGTTGGGTCCCGTCCCCTGAACGCGCGGTTGCGGGGGGGCCTGCGCGTCACACACACACTAACCACCCCCCACACACACAGGGGGCGAGGGGGGAGGGAGGGAGGAGAGGGGGAGGGGGGGGAGGAGAGGGGGAGGGGGGAAGGGAGGAGAGGAGGAGGGGAGAGGGGGAGGGGGAGAGGGGGAGGGGGAGAGGGAGGGAGGGGAGAGGGAGAGGGGGAGAGGGGGAGAGGGGGAGAGGGGGAGAGGGGGAGAGGGGAGAGGGGGAGAGGGGGAGAGGGGAGAGGGGGAGAGGGGGAGAGGGGGAGGAGGGAGTGGGGTAGAGGGGAGTCCCGTCCCCGTTGGGTCCCGTCCCCTGAACGCGCAGTTGCGGGGGGGCGCGGCGTCAGGGAGGGGGGCGAGGAGGAGGGGGGAGGAGGCGGGGGGGAGGAGGAGGGGAGGACGGGGGGAGGAGGAGGGGAGGGGGTAGATGGGAGGGGGGAGGGAGAGGGAGAGAGAGGAGGGAGGAGAGAGGGGGTAGAGGTGGGGGGGGTTCAGGTGGGGGGGGGTAGAGGGGAGAGAAGGGGGTAGAGGTGGGGGGGGAGCGGCGAGGGGGGTAGCTGGGGGGCCGGGGGGAGCGGGGTGGAGGAGCACGATAGGAGCGGTTAGCAGCTGGGGGGGTGGGGGCCCGAGCCAGGTGGGCCACGAGCAAAGGCATTGTGACATCATCAGCTCGGTTTGATTTTTTTTAACTTTCTTTGATATTAAAACAATTTTAGTAAAAAACTCAGGAAATAATGAACCAAATTTTCAGATGAGGGGAATTTGAAATCACGAGATAAATCTCTACCGGAATATGTAAAAATGTCACCGTTACCGTGTTGGGTTTCGGAGATGTGAAAGAGAAACAAACTAACGAAGAGAGTTTTAATAGTTACTAGACCAAGGGGGACCAGTTGCGCGGGGAGGGTGGGGGGCCTGCGGCGTCACACACACACTAACCACCCTCCACACACACAGGGGGGCGGAGGGAGGAGGTATGATGATTGATAACATCTATTGACATGATAATAGCAAAGCACTTGTCATCACCTCACTGCTTTACATACAACCGTAACATAAATTTAATGATAAGCTACGGGAAGCAGAGGCGGGGGGGCAGCAGAGGTTGAAGGGTGCATCAGGGGGGCAGTAGGGGGGGGGGAGAAATAGGGGGCGAGGGGGGGGCACAGAGGGCAGAGGAGTGTTCGGGGCAGTAAGGTCAGTCATGGGGCACAGCGGAATGGTGGAAAGGGGGGGGGGAGTGGAGGGGGGAAGGTGTGGTAGGGGGGAAGGTGTGGTGAGGGGGCAGGGGATTGGTGGTGAGGCGGCCAGTTTTCCAGACACGCCCACTCGCCGGGTCCGGGATTCTGATGAGGGAGGCGACCTGCGGAGGATAGGGCAAAGATACTAGAATAGCTCCACTAGTATCTTTGAGCTAGGGGCATCACGGCAACATGGGCGTCTCCGCGCTGCGCGCCCGTCCTGGACCCTCGACCCCCCACCACCCCACACACGCCCCGATCGCCCCGCCACAGCGCGCCCCTGCCGCGCACACTCGCCTGCCCACGGTCTGGTTGGCCAGCTGCCGCATTCGGTTGAACTGCTTCTTCATGGTGCCTCCGGCCCGCGGCCCCAAACGTAAGCTGAGTTAGCGGCTGTACCCCGACTTGCCCACCATGGCTCGGGGACCTCGACCCGTCTCCACGCTCGGCCTCGTTCCTCCGTCCGCCCCGCGCTCAACCGTCACAAACCCCGGCCGCCGGAAACTGCTGCGCGCCGCACTTCCGCTTCCAGGATTGGGGTGGAGAGTGGAATTAGGAGGTGTTTAACATGCCCGGGGGTTGTTTGTTGGTGGGGGTGGCGGGGGGCGGTGGGGGGTGGGGGGTGGGGGAGCAAAGATCCTATAGTGGGGGCGGGGGGGGCAGAGGCAGAGATATGTACAAAACGGCTACAGTTGTACGAAACGGCAGTAACACTGTACTTTCAATATTGTCTTCAGTTTTGATCACTCTGAGGGTTTTACCAGGACCAGTTTCTCTGCTTTATGACTGTTTATTGGCATGACCAAATTCCAAACATTCTTCCACATCTTGATACAAGCAGTTACAAAGATCACCCCAACTTCAGTCATCAAAATGCAGTGTGCAAATGCTGCTTCTTAAACACAGTGGTAGAGTTGCTACCTTATAGTGACAGAGACCTGGTTTCTAATCCGATGCTGTCTGTACGGGGTTTGTATCAAAGATCCTATATGTCCCTGTGACCGCGTGAGTTTTCTTCAGGTGCCCTGCTTTTCTCACACATTCCAAAGACGTGCAGGTTTGTAGGTTAATTGACTTCTGTAAATTACCTCTAGCGTGTAGGATGGAACTAGTGTTTGGGGTGATTGTTGGTTGGTGTGGACTCAGTGGGCAGAAGGGCCTGTTTCCTATCTCTAAACTAAAGATCTCCACTGAACACAGGAGACAATGAGTCTGAAATGTAAACATCTGCTAGAGAAAGCTCTTCTACCAACCTAGTACTGCCGTACAACCCCACCACCCATTCTCCAACAATCAACTCTGGTTAATCAAGCCTTAACATGGTGTTCATAATTATACATATGCCTAAATTAGTACTCTGGCCATGTTCTTCAAAGACCAGTAAAATTCCAAGTCTGCTCACTGACTCTTGTGAAATCCCCACTGTACTGTGTCTGGCTCATGAGATGCCCCCTTTACCATGTTTCCATGAAACTTTCCATGGCTTTGGTTCCTGGGCTCCTTTAAACTTAATTGCTTCATTGGAAAATGTGCCATTCTACTGTGTAACATCCAGAAAAATTGAATGAATCTATGTTGGAGTATTAATAGTGAACAACATCCAATAGTCCAGATAACCTCCAGTCTTGGGCCCGCAACCTCCCAGCGGCCAATAGTCTCCAGTGTGATGGATTATCAGAATTTTACTGGATCTCCCAATTACTTTATTATGGCAGATCAATACATGACTGGACACAACCACCTATATTCATTCTGCTTATTTAGAAAATAAGAGGCTTCATTTTGCTCCGTAATTTACACCCTTCAATTGCCGAATATGAGCATTATTCCATATTTCAATTCATCTATTCCCATCTTAAATACAGCAGTGATTCATCCAAAAGGGCAACACAGTGGAGCCACAGTAGAGTTGCTGTCTTACGGCACCATCTTCAACAGTTCTCTGGCCACTTCAAGCACGCAGTGGTCCAGCCCCTCCTGAAAAAACTTAACCTCGACCCCACCTTGCCAAGCAACTACAGACCTATTTCAAAACTGCCTTTCCTTTCAAAAGCCCTTGAAACGGTAATTTTAATCAACTTATGCCTTCACCAAAATACTATCTTGTAAACTTTACAATCAGGTTTCAGGGCCCACCACAGCACAGTCTGCCTTGTTGAAGGTACATAATGACCTACTTCTCACCGTTGACTCCGGCGACTGTGCAATCCTGTTCCTTCTCGACCTCAGCACAGCTTTTGATACTGTCAACCACACCATCCTAATTGACCGTCTCCGGTACGGGGTTGGTATTGATGGAACTGCCCTGAGCTGGTTCATCTCCTACCTCAAAGGTAGGAGTTTCTCTACTAACCTAGGCAACTCTTTCTCCTCCCCAGCTAGCCTCTGCTGCGGGGTTCCACAAGGTTCCATAAGGTTCCATCCTTGGCCCATTCTCTTCTCTCTGTATATGCTCCCCTTAGGCCAAGTCATTCAAAGGCACGGCATTTCCTTCCATTACTATGCAGACGATACACAACTCTATCTCCCCCTGAAGCCCAACAACCAATCAAATCTACTTAACCTTATCCACTGCCTCGAGGATATAAAGTGTTGGATGGCCCAGAACTTCCTCCAACTAAACGAGTGTAAGTCTGAGGTCATCCTTCTCGGCCCCTCGGACTCAATCAAAACGATAGTAGGCAGTCTTGGAAGCCTTACCCCATTACTCAAACCTCACTTCAAAAACCTTGGCGTGGTATTTGACTCAGCATTGAAATTTGACAAACAAGTCAATGCCGTGGTAAAAGCTAGCTTCTTCCAGCTTTTTCCAGTTTGATGACCTCGAAAAGATCATCTACACATTTATCTCCTCCCGCTGCAACTCCCTTTACACTGGCATCAGCCAATCTTATCTGTCCCGCCTGCAACTGGTCCAAAACGCCGCAGCGAGACTCCTGACGGGCACTCGAAAAAGGGACCACATCACCGCGATTCTGGCCTCTCTCCACTGGCTCCCTGTGCGGTTCCGAATAAATTTCAAGATCCTTCTTTTATGTTTACAAAGCCCTTAACGGGCTTGCCCCCACCGACATCAAAAGTCTGCTTACCCACCACACCACCTCCAGGTCCCTCAGATCGGCTGACTTGGCGTTACTGAACATCCCGCGGTCAAGGCATAAGCTCAGGGGCGACCGCGCCTTTGCGGTTGCAGCTCCTAGACTGTGGAACAGCATCCCTGTTCCCATCAGAACTGCCCCCTCCATCGACTCTTTTAAGTCGAGACTTAAAACTCATCTTTACTCTCAAGCCTTTCTTGACGTCCTCTGAGGGAGGGCTATATGTATGTATTTATGTATGTACTTAATCTATGAACCACTGTTGTATAACGTTAGTACCTCCACCAATGTAAAGCACTTTGATCAACGAGAGTTGTTTTTTAAATGTGCTATAGAAATAAAATTGACTTCACTTGACTTGACAGTGACCTGGGTTTGATCCCAACTACGGATGCTATCTGTACAAAGATTGTACATTCTCCATATGACCACGTGGGTTTCCTCCAGGTACATCAGTTTCTTCCCACATTTCAAAGACGTGCAAGCGTGAAGGTTAATCGACTTCTGTAAGTTGTTCAGAGTGTGTAGAACTGCTGTACATGATTTCTGGGCAGCACGGACTCGGTGGGTCAAAAGGTCTGTTTACACACTATCTCTAAACTAAAACATCTTCCTATGTAAATATACCTATATATGGTCTTTCCTTGGACTATTCCCAGTCAGATTCATCAAATTTGTTGTTCTTCCAAAACTGGACAACAAATTATTGTTGCTCACTTGAAAAACAAATTACACTGCAGAAGGCCTGGAATCGTGCCAGTTGTAGCACATTTTGTAAGTTGTGTTGTATTTCTAAGTGTATTAAATTCATATACTGGGAATTAATATAACCAGAGATAAAATAAATAAAAGGCAATTCATCATTATTCCCTATAATTTTGTTGGATTTCTTGCAAAATGAGGGAAGAATGTTATTATACCCAGAATTTTATGCCACTTATTTATTAAAACAGATTGAGGCATTTAATTATGGGTAAATTAGGCTAATTGGATTGAGCTTTCTAATAAATATTGGGGAAATTTTGATTATAACTTTGAGAACTCTATATAAACATTATTCAAACACTTATTGAGCAGTCATCTGCAATATTCCACAATAATTGTCTTTCCTGCCATATAATGGCAGTTAATGTCACTTAGAAACTTACTTAGAAGTATAACAACCACATGAAAGTTCTGACCAAACCTATTATTGCTATTGGGAATGTAGACACAAGAAACTGCAGATTCTGGACATGCAGCATTAGTGGAGACAAAGGGATAATCAATGTTTCAGTTTGAAACCCTTCATCAGGACAGAGCAGGTAGAGGGGAGTTAGCCAGTATAGAGAAGGGTGAGGCATGAGCTGGCAGGGGTGAGGCAGGACCTGATGAGGCATCAGTTAATGGGCAGATGGAGAGGTGTGGTTGGTAGGCAAAGGTTGATGAGTGATAGGTAGAGACAGAAAATGATATAGAATAAAAAATAGTAGGGAGAACCAGGTGGGGATGCAGATGGTGGAGATAGAGACAGGGCGGAAGGTGATAAGTGGAGACACAAATGTCTGCAGATACTGGAAGCTGAGAGGTAAGGAAGGAGATAAGTAGAATCAGATATGGGGGGGGGGGGAGTGGGCAAATTAAACCAGTTGGAAGAAGAGAATGAAATGGGATGGGGTGTTGAGAGAACCTAGCTGCATCAGAAGAGAGAAAATAAGTTTTGTGGGTTTTCTGTAATTGGAAAATTCAATATTCGTGCCATTGGGTTGCAAAGGCAGAATGAGGGGTTGTTGTAAGGCTAGTTGCGATATGTGAGCCCAGGGTAGAGTTTAGAGTAGACTTATTGTTACCAGCTCTGGTCCTCTTGCAGCCATGTCTCTGTAATTCCCACAACATCATACTTGCCAATTTCTAACTGAGCATCAAGCTCATCCACTTTATCTTGTATACTTTGCGCATTCATATACAACACTTTAACTTCGGTATTCACCTCCTCTCTCACATCGGTCACTATTGGCCCTGACCTTACTCTCTTATCCCTTCTCAAACTATCCTTCCTATTAATTCGGGAGTCTTTGGTAACTTTTCCTGTACTCACTTCCCCTTTAACTCCATCTTTATACTCCTCTCCCCCCCCCCCCCCAACCCACTATTTAGTTTAAACCCACATTTGTAGCACTAGCAAACCTGCCTACCAGAATGTTGTAACCTGTCCCTTTTTACAGGTCACGCCTACCCCAGAAGATATCCCAGTGGTCTCTAAATCTAAATCCTTGCTCCCTGCACCAACCCCCCAGCCACACATTCAGATCCCCTATCTCCCTGTTTCTGCCCTTACTCGCACGAGGTACTGGAAGCAATCCAGAAATAACCACCCTAGCGTGGATAGGGGAGAACCAGTGGATGTGGTGTATCTGGACTTCCAGAAGGCTTTCGACAAGGTCCCACATAAGAGATTAGTATACAAACTTAAAGCACATGGCATTGGGGGTTCAGTATTGATGTGGATAGAGAACTGGCTGGCAAACAGGAAGCAAAGAGTAGGAGTAAACGGGTCCTTTTCACAATGGCAGGCAGTGACTAGTGGGGTACCGCAAGGCTCAGTGCTGGGACCCCAGCTATTTACAATATATATTAATGATCTGGATGAGGGAATTGAAGGCAACATCTCCAAGTTTGCGGATGACACTAAGCTGGGGGGCAGTGTTAGCTGTGAGGAAGATGCTAGGAGACTGCAAGGTGATTTGGATAGGCTGGGTGAGTGGGCAAATGTTTGGCAGATGCAGTATAATGTGGATAAATGTGAGGTTATCCATTTTGGTGGCAAAAACAGGAAAGCAGACTATTATCTAAATGGTGGCCGACTAGGAATAGGGGAGATGCAGCGAGACCTGGGTGTCATGGTACACCAGTCATTGAAAATAGGCATGCAGGTGCAGCAGGCAGTGAAGAAAGCAAATGGTATGTTAACTTTCATAGCAAAAGGATTTGAGTATAGGAGCAGGGAGGTTCTACTGCAGTTGTACAGTGTCTTGGTGAGACCACACCTGGAGTATTGCGTACAGTTTTGGTCTCCAAATCTGAGGAAGGACATTATTGCCATAGAGGGAGTGCAGAGAAGGTTCACCAGACTGATTCCTGGGATGTCAGGACTGTCTTATGAAGAAAGACTGGATAGACTTGGTTTATACTCTCTAGAATTTAGGAGATTGAGAGGGGATCTTATAGAAACTTACAAAATTCTTAAGGGGTTGGACAGGCTAGATGCAGGAAGATTGCTCCCGATGTTGGGGAAGTCCAGGACAAAGGGTCGCAGCTTAAGGATTAGGGGGGAAATCCTTTAAAACCGAGATGAGAAGAACTTTTTTCACACAGAGAGTGGTAAATCTCTGGAACTCTCTGCCACAGAGGGTAGTCGAGGCCAGTTCATTGGTTATATTTAAGAGGGAGTTAGATGTGGCCCTTGTGGCTAAAGGGATCAGAGGGTATGGAGAGAAGGCAGGTACGGGATACTGAGTTGGATGATCAGCCATGATCATATTGAATGGCGGTGCAGGCTCGAAGGGCCGAATGGCCTACTCCTGCACCTAATTTCTATGTTTCTAAGTCCTGCTTTTCAGTCTTCCTCCCAACTCTCTAAACTCACGTTGCAGAACATCCTTCCTCTTTCCCCGACGTCGTTTGTGCCCACCTGCACATCTAGTGCCGGCTGTTCACCTTCCCTCTCGAGGATGTTCTGAATTTGGTTCGTAATATCTTGAACTCTGGCACCAGAGAGGCAACAGACCATCCTCGAGTCTCGCCTGCTGCCACAGAATCTCCTGTCCGCACCCCGGACAATGGAGTCACCCACCACTATAGCTCTGCCCGACGTCGGTTATTGACGTCCTGGTCCTTGTCCTGGTTATTGCCAGTGTGAACAGGTCAGGACTTGGTGTGCCTAGAGATCCGTTTCCATGCGGGATCTCCAATCGGTAAACCTCCAGCAGATAGACACAAAAACCTGGAGTAACAGGTCAGACTATCTTTGGGTCAGACAGCATCTCTGGAGAAAAGGAATAGGTGACGTTTTGGGTCGAGACCCTTCTTCAGACTGAGAGTCTGGGGAAATTGAAACGAGAGATGCAGGGATATAGAACAAATGAATGAAAGACACAACATGCTGGAGTAACTCAGCGGGACAGGCAGCATCTCTGAAGAAAAAGGAATGAGTGACGTTTCGGGTCGAGGCCCTTTTTCAGACGCGAAAAGTCACCCATTCCTTCACTCCAGAGAGATGCTGCCTGTTCCGCTGACTTCCACCTGCATTTTGTGTCTATCTTCGGCGTAAACCAGCATCTACAGCTTTTTCCTACACACATGAATGAAAGACATGTAAACAGTAACGATCTCTTTGGTAACGATGGTCTGAAGAAGGGTTTCGGCCCGAAACGTTGCCTATTTCCTTCGCTCCATAGATGCTGCTGCACCCGCTGAGTTTCTCCAGCATTTTTGTGTATCTTTGGTAACGATGATCACTTCCGGTCCCGCCCCCACAGCCCGCACCGCCCAATCCGCTTGCCCCATCATTTCACGCGTTAGCACCAATGGGAAGCGGCGCTGGGGCGATGTGGGAGGTAGCATGGTGACGTCGACGGGAATGGTAGGTGATGCTCCAGTGCCGAACCGAGTACAGGGGGTTATGGAGGGGGTCTACAGCCTAACTCAGCGCAGAGGCCTCGGGCATATCGTCCGAGTTACCAGGAAGGCGTTATGAGTGTTGGCTTGCCCCAGCTGTAGCGGCTTTCCCGTCCTCCCCCTCCCCCCCGCGTAGCGATACCCCGCTACAGCAGCTGCAGTGCATCCGTGCCTCCCTTCGTGCAACAGCAGTGTACCCCCAACCCCTCTCTCCCAGCAGCTTGCACCAGCAGTGCTGCCCCCCCCCCCCCAAAAAAACCCTCTCTCTCTGCAGTTTTGCACCAGCAGTGCTCCCCCAACCCCTATCTCCAGCAGCTTGCACCAGCAGGTTTCCCAACCCCTTTCTCCCAGCAACACTGAACTTTACTAGCCAATACTGTTATTTGCACTTTATCAGTATATTGACAATTGTGTATATATTTATAGAATGCCTTGTAGTAAATGCCTACTATGTTCTGTTGTGCTCAAGCAAAGCAAGAATTTCATTGTCCTACCAGGGACACATGACAATAAACTCACTTGACTTGACTCGACTTGACTTGAGCTTGGTGGCTTAGTCCCAGGGACTAATTTACCGTTGTGTTGTGTCTTTTTATGTTTCTAAAATGTAAATACTTGTTCTGTTCTGTACAATCTGCAGGCATTGCCACTTTCATTTCACTGCACATCTTGTATGTGTATGTGACAAATAAAGTTGACTTTCACTTTGATGCACCAGCAGGTTTCCAAACCCCTCCCAACAGCTTGCACCAGCAGGTTTCCCAATCCCTCCCTCCTAGCAGCTTGCACCAGCAGTGCTGTTCCCCCAACCCCTCTCTCCCAGCAACTTGCATCAGTGTTCCACCCCTAATCCCCTCTCCCAGCAGTGTTGTTCCCCAACCGCCAATCACAATGAAGGACTGGCTCGAAGGACCGAATGGCCTCCTCCTGCACCAGTTTCTATGTTTCTAACCCCCTTTCCCAGCAGATTGCACCAGCATTGCTCTTCCCCAACCCCCACTTCTCTCTCCCAGCAGCATACACCAGCAGTGCTCCACCCCCAATCCCTCTCTCCCAGCAGCTTGTGGAAGTAGTGCCTCCCTGCAATTGCTCACCACCAAATCTGCAAAAGCACCAAAACACAGCAGCATGTACTATCGGGACAGATGCAACATTTTCATGCATTATTTGCAAGCATGGGTGTGAAATCATATGACTGACAAAACAATTTACAAAATAGCATGATTATTAATTTAAAGAGGGAAAAAAATGCAATTTACATACTTCAATGCATTTAACTTTCAATTAATTTTTAAGAAAAATCATTGTTGATCAGAACAAAGCTAACAAAATCAAAAATATGATTGTATTTAGCAAACTCTTAGAAATGTTGGTTAAGAAGTTAATGTTGGTCTGGATACTGGGGGAAAACCTGCCTTCTCTTTGTATTGGTGAATAAATTTCTGGAAGGAAGCATAATCAGCTCAAAATAATATTGGTTGAATATATTCTGCGTCCACAGAATAAACATCAAATGGCAACCAACCACTCCTACACAGTGTCCGATGATATAGCAGACGAAGCTGTTCGGTCCACGTGTGAGGATGCAACTATTTGTAAAAGGTAGGAATGGTAGTGCTGCAGGTAGACTGGGGGCAGTCTGAAAACAGTGGAATTTATTGTATTGTCCAACCTTAATGTATGGGGACAAAAAGATGCAGTAACTCAGCGGGACAGGCAGCGTCTCTAGAGAGAAGGAATGGGTGACGTTTTGGGTCGAGACCCTTCTTCAGACTGGTTAGGGATAAGGGAAAAGAGAGATATAGACGATGATGTAGAGAGATAAAGAACAATGCATGAAAGATATGCATAAAAGTAACAATGATAGCAGAAACAGGCCATTGTTTAGCTGTTTGTTGGGTGAAAACGAGAAGCTAGTGAGACTTGGGTGAGGGAGGGATATCCCTATATCTCCCATTTCCCTATCCCTAACTAGTCTGAAGAAGGGTCTCGACCGGAAACGTCACCCATTCCTTATCTCCAGAGATGCTGCCCGTCCCACTGAGTTACTCCAGCTTTGTGTGTCTATCTTCAGTTTAAACCAACATCTGCAGTTACTTCCTATACTTAATGTAGGGAATGGTTCACATTCTACGCACTAAGATTTTAAATCTAAAGTTTGTCAGATCATTAGGATGAATGGACACTTCACATTGGGATAGAAATTTGAAGAATTAAAACACCCCATTGGCAGCAACTAACTGGTCCACTGGAAGTGTGGGAGCTGTTTCTGACAATAAAGTGTAGTGGAAGAAAACAATTGGAAAAATAAAGAGAAAAATCAACTCGTCTAAATTAACATAAACCTATTGCTGTTTTATTCAAGTTTGATATATAGATTTAAATTCAAACATGGGATGCAAACATGTACATTATAGCCCTTTGATTCCCAGAGTTGACTGTACTTCCTGTAAGGACTTGTTCCTTTTTCTATTAATTTTCATAATCCCATTTTCCACATAACTACATTGTATATGTTTCTTAACAAAGGAAACCACTCAGTCATAGTTAACACAGTGCTTATTTGTTGTGAGGCCAAGGTTCCATCACCGTCACCGAGGGTCCACCGATCCAGGCAAGCTGCGCCGCCCGGCTTCACCGCAGCCTCCAAGGAGTTGTCCTGGTTTTCAACTCTTGTAAAATGCAGAATCTGCTGTCTTACCTGCTCCCAATTTACTCTGCAAGGTCCCAAATACATTCAATGTGCAACAGCAACTTGTGCAAGAAGGAACTGCAGATGCTGGTTTAAACCAAAGATAGACACAAAAAGCTGGAGTAACTAAGCGGGACAGGCAGCATCTCTGGAGAAAAGGAATGGGTGATGTTTCGGGTCAAGACCCTTCTTCAGACTGGCCACTTACCCTTATTCAACATACCATATTGACTAATCTTGAGCAGGCTAAGAATGGATTAGATGACCACCGTTCAAAATAAAAACATCCTCTGTTTGCAAATATCACCCAGAGCTTCTGGCTGCCTTTCATATTATTACTGCAGCCCAGTGCTCATTGACTGGCCTGTATTTGATATGCACTGCTGAAGCTGATAATTAACAGCTAATTAAACATAATTGGAGTGAAAGTAAGTGCAGGTAGTTCTGCTATAATGTGTGTTTTCATATTGTGAATTGGGTACAATGTGATTGAGGAATCAGAGAATACTATTTGTATCATGTGGATCGAATTGGTTATAACTTGATTTCGATCGGGAGCTGGACAGTCTCTTACAATTTACCGAGGAAATTGGCAAGCAGAAAAATAGGAGGGTGGGGGAGAATCTCAGAGAAGTATAAGAGTTCCATTCAAGTTCTTCACAGTAATTTGACATCATTGTTTCTTAAGAACTGTCTATCAGTTTCACTACAGGTGGCTATTGAAATTGGCAGCAATTACCTCCGTTGACCCTTGTGTGATAATATACTATTATCAATGTGACATGCAGCCTGTAGTATTTTTAGCCTGCAGTAACAGTAATAAAATTTCAGTGATTTAAAGACCTTTATTTTTGAAATTTCTTTGAAAAAATATTTTGTTATTGTGAGTCTGAAGCTTTAGCCTCTAGAGCTCTTTTCCCCATGGACACAATTGTTTTTATAACACAATTTCGTATAACGCAGTAGATCTACTAAAATTGAGACCTCCTGGACTTGATACAGTTTATACAGCGCCCTCCATAATGTTTGGGACAAAGACCCATCATTTATTTATTTATTTGCCTCTGTACTCCACAATTTGAGATTTGTAATAGAAAAAATCACATGTGGTTAAAGTGCACATTGTCAGGTTTTAATAAAGGCCATTTGTATACATTTTGGTTTCACCATGTAGAAATTACAGCTGTGTTTATACATAGTTCTCCTATTTCACGGCACCGTAATGTTTAGGACACAGCAATGTCATGTAATGAAAGTAGTCATGTTTAGTATTTTGTTGCATATCCTTTGTATGCAATGACTGCTTGAAGTCTGTGATTCATGGACATCACCAAGGGTGTCTTCTCTGGTGATGCTCTGCCAGGCCTGTATTGCAGCCATCTTTAGCTTGTGCTTGTTTTGGAGGCTTCAGTTTTCTCTTCAGCATATAAAAGGCATGCTCAATTGGGTTCAGATCGGATGATTGACTTGGCCACTTAAGAATTGACCATTTTTTAGCTTTGAAAAACTCCTTTGTTGCTTTAGCAGTATGTTTGGGATTATTGTCTTGCTGTAGAATGAACCGCCGGCCGATGAGTTTTGAAGTATTTATTTGAACTTGCGCAGATAGGATGTGTCAATACACTTCAGAATTCATTATTCTACTACCATCAGCAGTTGTATAATCAATGAAGATAAGTGAGCCAGTTCCTTCAGCAGCCATACATGCCCAGGCTATAACACCCCCACCACAGTGTTTTACAGATGAGGTGGTATGCTTTGGATCTTGGGCAGTTCCTTCTCTCCTCCATACTTTGCTCTTGCCATCACTGTCCTATAAGTTAATCTTCGTCTCATCTGTCCACAAGACCTTTTTCCAGTACTGTGGTTGCTCTTTTAAGTGTTTCTTGGCAAACTGTAACCTGGTCATCCTATTTTGCGGCTAATTAGTGGTTTGCATCTTCAGTGTAGTCTCAGTATTTCTGTTCATGAAGTCTTCTGCAGACAGTGGTCATTGACAAATCCACACCTGACTCCTGAAGAGTGTTTTTGATCTGTCGGACAGGATTTTTCTTTATTATAGAGAGAATTATTCTGTCATCAGATGTAGAGGTCTTCCTTGGCCTGCCAGTCCGTTTATAATTAGTAAGCTCCAAACAGTTGATTTTGGTAATCCTTAGGTTTGGCTGATGTCTCTAACAGTTTTATTCTTGTTTCTCAATCTCATAATGGCTTCTTTGACTTTCATTGGCACAACTTTGGTCCTCATGTTGATAAACAGCAATAAAAGTTTCCAACGGTAATGGAAAGACTAGGTGCTGAGAGCTCTCTTATACCTGCATTAAGGAGGCAATTAAACACACCTGAGCAATTCCAAACACCCGTGAAGCCATGTTTCCCAAACATTATGGTGCCCTGAAATGGGGGGACTATGTATAAACACAGCTGTAATTTCTAAATTGGAAACCAAAATGTGTAAAAATGGCCTTTATTAATATCTGACAAAGTGTACTTTAACCACATGTGATTTTTTATATTACAAATCTCAAATTGTGGAGTACAGAGGCAAATAAATAAATGATGGGTCTTTGTACCAAACATTATGGAGGGCACTGTACCATCAAATCATTTTGCTTTTCCCATTCTGATCACTGTAGACTGATTCTTTTCCCCATTTCCATCCCATTTTACTCCAGACTATCACTGTCTGTTGCAATTATGTTTCCTCTGCCTTCCAACTTATTTCTGTTTATTTTGATATTCAATTTTGTTGCACCCCTCAATACTTTCTCTGCATGTCAAAAATTGTTTTTACTTCTAACTTGTGTTTGTGGTCATTCTTCACAATATTGCTGAGCTGGTGTATCATTTATATTGCAGATCTACCACATCTAGCATTTTGCTTTAGCTTTCCATTCTCTTGTCATGGTATTCTCTTTTCAGGACTCAAAGCGACTTTGAGTCCTGAAAAGCGCTATATAAATAAAATTTATTATTATTATTATTATTATGGTAGGCTGATTCAGAAAATTAAGATCTATGGGATTCCCAATTACTAGGCCATATCGATTCCGAACTGGCTTATTCATTGAATTTGGAGTTGTGGTGGAAGGTAGATATTCTGGCTGGAAATCTGTGACCAGTGGAGTTCAGCAGGGATCTGTGCTGGGACCTCTGCTGTTTGTGATATATATAAATGACCTAGACGTAAATGTAGATGGTTTGGTGAGTACATATGCTGACAGCAAAATAATCGGAGGAGTTGCAGACAGTGAGGAAGGCTGTCCATCCAATATGAAGAAGACATTTAGCTTGTTTGCCTTCACAGGCACGGGTATTGATTATAAGATTTGGGATGTCATGTGCAATAGGATGAGACATTGATTAGGCTTCATGGTTAAGAAAGGAATAGAGGAATATGTTTTAAATTTAGAAAATTGGATTAGCGTTCGATAGGCATCTTGGTTGGTATGGAAGAGTTGGGTGAAGGTCCTGCTTCCGTGCTATGACTCTCTACATTGTAGTGACCCTACAGTATCCATTCCCTCATCTAACAAAAGGTAATGGCGCATGCAGACATGGCCACTTCACAAAGTCTATCCATGATCTTTTAACACAAAACCTTGAATGCCCAACAAAGCTGCATAGAAGACATTTTCATTTAGGTAATTATAAAACTTCTATAATAAGTACAATGTTTCTGGTCACGATAAAACCTTAATGAACTGTTGTTCATTGCTCTGTAAATAAAGTGGTAGATGAATTTTAGTGCAAGTTCCTGATTGTTCTACTTGGAGGGGATTTTCCCTTTGATATTTCTCCCTTCTGTTTGCCAGATTTGCAGTGAGTATGAACTACTGGAAGGACCCTTATATACAATACTTCACAAAGCAACCAAATGAAAGGAAAGCACCTGAAATAAACAGAGGTAGGTCACTGCATCATTGCTCCAATTTGATTAGGGGAGATGTGTGTCTGGATCTGATTACGTCAAGGATTGTCGTGTCACGTGTATGTGTCTCTGATTGCATCATAGTGATTATGCTTCTCATTGAGTTGGGTCACATTTATATTGCACTGAGCCAAGTTGGCATCACATAGCTTGAAAGCATGCTTATGTTGCATTTTGTTTGGCATTCTTACTTTGCATTTCGTCACGCATGCTTGTGCTGCATTTTGTTGGCCATGCTCACGATGCTTATCGTCGGGCATGGTGTGAAAATGAGCCCCAATGCCCCAATCCTCAAAGGATTTTTGTCGCAATGTATCAGGGATCTTATCTGATTCATTGTACATGTTGGCACAAATGATATAGGCAAGGAAAGGAATGAGGTACTGCAAAATAAGTATAAGGAGATAGGTAGACGGTAAAAAGCAGGACAGTTTTGTATGTGGGAGAGCGTGTCTCACGAGACTGATTGAGTTCTTTGAAGATAGACACAAAGTGCTGAAGTAACTCAGCGGGTCAGGCAGCATCTCTGGAGAAAAAGGATGGGTGATGTTTCAGGTCGGGACCTTTCCTTAAGAGTTTTTTAAAGATATGACCATAAAGGTTGATGAGGGCAGAGCTGTAGACGTTGTATAAATGGATTCAGCAAAGCATTTGACAAGGTTCCTCACGGTGCACTACTCTGGAAGGTTCAAGTTCGCGTTTATTGTCACTTAACCAACTAAGGTACAGTGAAATTGAGTTACCATACAGCCATACTAAGTGAAAAGGACACAATACACACATAAAATAAATTTTTAACATAAACATCCACCACAGTGGAATCAACATTCCTCACGGTGATGGAAGGGAATAAAGTTCAGGCATCTTCTTCTTTGTTCACCATGGTGGTGGCCTTGAACCCTCCGCAATTGCCGTTGCCGACGGTCCGATGTCTAGGCCCTCTCGTCAGGATGATCGAAACTCCGGTGTCGGGACGCATTGGAACATGGAGCTCCCGAGTCGGCCACTTCTTACTGGAAACCGCAGGCTTCACGGTGTTAAAGTCCACGCGGTCGGAGCTCTTCTTCTGGCGATTCTTGGCAAAGGCTGTTGGCAAGGCGGCCATTAGGAGGTTAGGCCACATTTAGAGTATGGTTTTTGGTTTTCTTCACCCTGTTACAGGAAATATGTTGTTAAGCTGGAAAAGGTTACAGACAAGATTTACGAGGATGTTGCTAGGACTCGAGGGCCTCAGCTATAGGGAGAGGATGAGCGGTGATCTTATAGAGGTTTACAAGATCATGAGAGGAATAAATAGGGTAAATGCACAGAGTCTTTTAGCCAGGAGAATCAAGAACAAAGGTGAGGTGGGAAAGATTTAATCGGGGCAACTTTTTTTGCACAAAAAGTTGTAAGTATATGAAATGAGCTGTCTGATGAGATAATTGAGGCAGGAACCATCACACCATTTAAAAAACATCTGAACAGGCATGTGGATAGGAGAGGTTTGGAAGGATATGGGCCAAATGCAGGCAGGTGGGACTAGTGTAGATGAGACGCGTTGGTCAGAGTGGGGAATTTGGATCGAAGGGCCCTCTTTCGATGCTATATGACTATGAGTCATATACAGCATGGAAACAGACCATTTGGTCGAACCAGTTCTTGCCGACTAAGATGCCTCATCCAAGCTGGTTCCATTTACCCTCACTTGATCCATATTCTTCTAAACCTTTCCTATCCATGTTCCTGTCCAAATGTCTTTTAAATGTTGTTATTATACCTGCCGCAGCTAATTCCTCTGGAAATTCATTCCATTCATCTGCCAGCCTCTGTGATAAGGTTGACCCTCAGGTTCCTATTACATTTTCCCCTCTTTTTAAAACTATGCCCTCTAGTTCTTGAATCCCCTACCCTGGGAAATTAAAAACGATGCATTCACCATTTCTGCTCTCCTTATGATTTTATATACCTCTATAAGCTCCATGAAATAAAGTCCTAGCCTGCCCAACCATTCCCAATAAGTCGCGTCCTCAAGTCCTGGCAACATCCTCATAATTCTTCTCTGCACTTTTTCCATCTTAATGACAACCTTACTATAGTAGAGAGAAGAAAACAGAACACTATATTCTATGTGTGGCCTTCCCAATGTGTTGTGCAACTGTAGCTGTAGTCTGCGTGTTTGCTTCTTATTGTATAGGTATCTTGTTGAGGAGCAGAGGTATATTGTGTAAAAGATCCTGTGTGTGCTGTTGTTGCATTGGGAGTGGTTGCATTGCAACACATTGGCGCACATATTGCTTTGGGGTGTAAGTGTTTCTGCTTCCTTGTGGAGCCTTTGCTTCATGTTGTGCCATGTAGTGTTGGAACATGCTCAGGTTAAGTTTGCGTCGGGTTGTGTTGATTGCAGCTGCGCCAGGATGCCTTGGAGCACAGTATAATTGCACAATGCCGTTGTGTCATGTCGAGAAACGTATGTGTTTGCGTTGGGGTGCATGTATTATTGTGTCGGGGTACGATTGCATCATGTTGCTTTAGTGATTGTGTCTCTGCTTGTGCCGGTTGCATTTGCATGATACATTGGGGTATGCTTCTGTCGTGTTGCATCATGGTGTCAGGTGGCCTTGAGGGCATTTGTGCCAAGTTGTGTTGCAACATGTTTATTCCCGTTGCATCTGGGTGCACTGCTTTTGTTGGGTTGCATTGGAGTGTGGTTGCATCTGGGATATCTTGGTTGCATTGAGTTTGTGTTTCGGTGGAATTGCGTGACAAGTGTTTTAGTTGGGATGTGTTCGGGCCCATTTGCATTGGTAAGTGTTTGTGTCTGGATGTGTCGTGTTGCTTTTGTCAGTTATGTCGGAGCACGATTGTGTCTGGAGTGCATATGCAATGGGTTGCACCAGGTGCATTCGGGTCTAATTGTGTCACTGCACCTTTGGGTTGTGGGGCATATTTGCATAAAGTTGCATCATGAAGTGTTTGAATGAGGGAGCTGATCTATCAGGTTACGGCAGTTCTCAATATGTTCAGGTAATGTCAGGACCCATGTGCAATGGAGTAATATAGGATTCTTGCAGCAAAGTAGTCCTGAGATAGATCAACCATTATCATCTTGAACAAAGGAGCAGGGACAAGGAGCTGAATGGTCTCTCCTGTTTCTATTTCTCAGTTGCTTGGCTTCTCCTGTTACATCTTATGCTGAGGAATGACCCCCCCCCCCCAGAATGTTGATGGTGGAAAACTTGATTGAAATTTTTTTGGAAAACCTGCTGTCTTGCCCAAATGGCTTGCTTTAATCTGTGAACCCGAGTGGTGACTATCAGCCACAATTTGAACATGGAACGTTGCACGATAATAGTTGAATTTTTCTTTGCCTGCATTCACTGTAGGAGAACCACTTGATTTACTCTGTCTCTCGTTAATTTGAACTGCTACCTCACTGGAGTTTATCTTCTATCTATACATAACTAAAGCTCTGATCTTGTGCTCTTCCGGTTTGCGTGGTTTTTCTATTTGTGCAAAAATTGTACACGATAGCGCTACAAATTTTCACCTCCTTACCATTCTTCTGTGCTGCAATTGCAACAAGTTTTGTTCCAATCGATGGTATATTTTAAAAGTTATTAAGGTTTAAAAATCTTTAAAAACGCGCATGCGCAGATTGGTCTCCTCTCCTGTCAGTCAATGCCACGACTGGGATGGCGACGCCCCCTTTCTGCACCATCGCCACACTGATTGGCCGCGTCTGCTGTCACTCACCGGCGGCACCTGCCTCGCTTGACGATAGCCACAGCCTGTCGGTCGGAAGCGGCCGGAGGGGACAGCCACAGCCGCCGTGGCCCACTGACGCCGGAGTACGCGGCACCCGAGGCAAGGTAGGCCACAGCCTCAGTCTCTCCCTCCGAGGCCTGGGCGCTGAGCCTGGCTGAGGGCGGCGGTGCTGCTGGCTCCGGGCACGCAAGGAGGGAAAGGAGCGGCATCTCGAGATCCTGGGGAGGTGAGGAGGGAGTGTGGAGGGATTGAGGGAGAGGAGGGGGTAGGGAGGGTGGGAGGGGGGGGGAAGTGGGGGAGGTGAGGAGGGATAGTGGGGGGGATAGGGGAGGTGAGGAGTGGGGGAGGTGGGAGATAGAGGGATAGGTGGGGAGTAGGGAGGGAGAAGGGAGGGGACAGGAGTTATGGAGGGAGGGAGGGATGGAATGACGGAAGGTAGGGGAATCGAGGGAGGGAGAGTTGAGGGAGGGATTGGGGAAGGGAGGAGGAGAGGGGAAAGTTCCTGGGGAGGCGAGGGAGAGTGGGGGAGGAAGGGGGAGAGGAGTGGGGGCGGTAGAGGAGTGGGGAATAGAGGTGAGGAGGGCAGTGGGGGAGGTCAGGAGGGATAGGTGGGGGGATAGGGGAGGTGAGGAGTGGGGGAGGTGGGGGATAGAGGTATAGAGAGGGGGTAGGTAGGGGCGAGGAGTTATGGAGAGAGGGAGGGAGAGGTGAGGGAGGGGAGGAGGAGAGGAGGAGAGGGGAAAGAAGAGGCGTGCTGGGGTGAGGGGAAAATGAGCCGCGCCTGCGCAGTTGGGGGCTATGGGTGAGTGGTGAAATATTGCGTTGGGGAACGGGTTGCGTTGGGGGACCAGGCCTCCCGTATGACAGGGACCCAATGGTCCCGCTTAGTCTAGTTTAACATTAAACATTGGTTGTTTAGTTTAGAGATACAGCGCGGAAACAGGCCCTTCGGCCCACTGGGTCCGCGCCGACCAGCGATCCCCGAATATGAACTCTATCCTATACACACAAGGGACAATTTTTACATTTACCAAGCCAATTAACGTACATACCTGTACGTCTTTGGTGTGTGGGAGGAAACCGAAGCTCTCGGAGAAAACCCATGCAGGTCACAGGGAGAATGTACAAACTCTGTACAGACAGCACCCGTAGTCGGGATCGAACCCGGTTCTCCGCCACTGCATATGCTGTAAGGCAGCAACTCTACCGCTGCGCCACTGTGCCGCCCTATTAATCTTCTAAGCCAGGGGGTAAGATTCTAAATTGTATTTGAAGATGTTGTTTTTCTTTTCAGGTTATTATGCCCGTGTAAAGGCAGTGAATTTATTGCTGGATGCTTTTATAAAGAAAACCAACTGTAATTGTCAAGTTATAAATCTTGGCGCTGGTTTGGACACAACATTTTGGAGGCTGAAGGTATTATTGGCTTGTTTATAATCTGAGTAAATATATTTTGGTACTTATATTAGTCAAAGCTGTATAGTTTCTAAGATTGAACTGGTCATTCAAACCACAGATAATTCTATGCTAATTGCTCTTAAGAATCAGGACATGTCGCGTTTGAATACAACCTGCAACAATGATATATTACCAGATGATTTCAATATGCAGATAGACTGGGAAATCAGGTTGGTTCTGGATCCCAAGAGAAGGAATTTGTTGAGTGCCTACAAGATGGTTTCTTAGAGCAGCTTGTAGTCGTGCCTACTAGGGAAAAGGCAATTGTGGATTTTATATTGTGTAACAAACCAGATGTGATTTGGGAGCTTAAGGCAAAGAACCTCTAGGAGGTAGTGACCACAGTATGTTAAAATTTAACCTGCAGTTTGAGAGGGAGAAGATGAAATCTGATATATCAGTATTACTGTTGAGTAAAGATGACTGCAGAGGCATGAGGTGGCTAAAGTTGTTTGGAAAGGGACCCTAGCAGGAATGACGGTGGAGCAGCAATGGCAGGATTTTCTGGGAACAATTCATAAGATGCAGGATCTTTTCATCCAAAATAGGAAGAAAGATGCTAATGGGCCTGTCCCACTTACGCGACTTTTTCGGCGACTGCCGGCACCCGTCATAGGTCGTTGCAGGTCGCTGAAAATTTTCAACGTTGAAAATCCAGCGGTGACCAGAAAAACGCTACGACTCTTTGGGCGACTGAGGAGGCGACATGTCGTGGGGTGAAGCCTGTATGGTCATGAGTAGTCGCCCAAAGAGTCGTGCCTTGTTCTGGTCGTCGCTGGATTTTCAACATGTTGAAATTTTTCGGCGACCTGCAACGACCTATGACGGGTGCCGGCAAGTCGCCGGAAAATTCGCGTAAGTGGGACAGGCCCATTTGGGGAGTGTGAGGGGACTATGGCTGACAAGGGAAGTCAAAGACACCATAAAACTAAAAGAAAAGGCATATAATATTGCAAAGAGTAGTGGGTAGCGAGAGGATTGGAATAAGAAGGTAATCTAGCCAATAATATAAAAGAGGCTAGCAAATTATCTTCAGATATATAAAATTAAGTGAGAGGCAAGAGTGGATATTGAACTACTAGAAAATGACACTGGGGAACTGATAATGGGGAAAAATAAATGGCAAAGAAATTGAATACGTTTTTTGCATTGGTCTTCACAGTGAAGACACCAACAACATGGCTGAAATTCAAGAGATTCAGGGGCAGAAGTTATTCAGGGGGCAGAGTGACTATTACTAAGGTACTTGGGAAGCTGAAAAATCTGAAGGTGGATAAGTCACCTGGACCAGATGGACTATATCCCAGGTTTCGGAAAGTGGTAGTTTTAGAGATTGTGGAGGCATTCGTGGTGATCTTTCAAGAATCACCAGAGTCAGGAGTGGTTCTAGAGGATTGGAAAATTGCAAATGTTACTCCACTGTTCAAGATGGGAGCAAAACTTTAAAATAAATTTGTATTAATCTTTTTTTAACCTCAGGATCAAAATATGCTTCCAAAAAAATACTTTGAAGTTGACTTTCCAATGATTGTCATGAGAAAATTGCACTTGATTAAGTAAGTTCATTTCATTAAATTACCAACTTCATTTCCAATTTCAGTTCCCTCCACGAGCAGGTCATACAGCATTTGATCAGTATAACAATATAATGTGTCATAGATTGATGCAAAGGCCCTTTTTTCTCAAGATAGAGAATGAGAAATTATAACGCTGTTTCGACAAACTTGTCTTACTATTATAACACATTCCCACAGAAGTGGCACTGTAGTGCTGCTGATGGAGAGAGGGACCAACTCTCGACGATATAGACAACTTTCCTTTGATATTGAACAAGGAAATATATTCCAAATATTGTGAACACACACATTTTTCTTAAATAAGTGCCATTGGAACCAGCTCTGCCTGGGAGATAAAGCTATTTGCAACAAGCCAAGCTAAAATTCATATGAGACTCTCAACATTGTTTCCTGCTTTAATTCATTGTTTCTTAATGTTATCAATAGGCTTGATTCGACACTTTGTAAAATAAATGTTTTCCACCTTTCCCAAATTTGCCAAGATGCTGCTTTGCCTTTCATACATCCATTATAACTACCTATAATTACCCCATGTACTAATTGGTAAGAAATATTCTTATTAGAGCATTGAACAGTACAGCACAAGAACAGGACTTTCAACCCACAATGTCTATATCAAACATGATGCAAAGATTAACTAAACTTGTCTGCCTGCATGTGATCAAGATCCTTCCGTTCGCTACACATCCATGTGCTTATCTAAAAAACTCTTAAATGCCACTATCCTTTCTGCCTCTGCCACCAACCAAGTCAGTGTATTCCAGGCATCCACCACCCTCTGTGTAAAAATAAAACTTGCCCTGCACATTTTCTTTAAACCTTGCCCCTATCACCTTGTAGCTATACCCTCAATTCTTTAACCATTTCCACCTAGGGAAAAGGTTCTGACTGTCTACCCTATCTATGCCTCTCAAAATGTTATATACTTCTCTCAGATCTTCCCTCAAGCTCTGATGCTCCAGGGAATACAATACAACTCTGTCCAACCTCTTCTTGTAGTTAATACCCCCTAATCCAGCCAACATTATGTACATTCTCTAAGGCCTCCAGATCCTTCCTATAATAAGGTGACCAGAACTGCACGCAATAATCCAAATGTGCCCTAACCAAAGTCCCACACAGCTGGCCCAAGGAACTGCGGATGCTGGTTTACAAAAAAAGACACAAAGTGCTGGTGTATCTCAGCGGGTCAGGCAGCATGTCTGGAGAACTTGAATAAGTGATGTTTCTTGAAAAAGGGTCTCGACCTGAAACATCACCAATTCCTTCTTTCCAGAGATGCTGCCAGTCCCGCTGAGTTAATCCAGCATTTTGTGTCTATCTTCAGTGTAAACCAGCATCTGCAGTTCCTTCTTACACAAGGTTTCTCGGTAGATCTGGGTATGTCATTTCCTGAGGCCCAGGGACCGTTGCAGGAGGAGGAGCGGGTCCGGGTGGTGAGAACATAAACGGCGCGGGGCTTTGCTTTCCAGAGGCCATGGGACCGTTGCAGGAGGAGCCCAAAACGGCAACGTTCCATTCAAGTTTCCTATAAGTGAGGAAGCCGCTGATTGGTGGAAGAGGACCAAGAGGAAGCAGCTGATTGGGAGTCAGATCCCTGCTGATTTCCTCCACCAGGTTGTATTGTATCCAGGGTAAGGCTTTGTATTGTATCCAGGGTAAGGGGGGAGAATGAGGGCCAGGGCAGTTTACTGTTCTGGATGTCAGATGTGGGAGGTCATGGTGTCTGATACCCCTCCAGACGTCCACATCTGTGTCAGGTGCGTAGAGATGGGGTTCCTAAGGGACCGTGTTAGGAACCTAGAGCAGCAGCTCGATGACCTCTGTCTGATCAGGGAGAGTGAGGAGGTCATAGAAAGGAGTTATAGGGAGGTGGCCACTCCAAGACCACGGGAGGCAGACAAGTGGGTCACGGTTAGGAAGGGCAAGGGGCAGAGGCAGGGACTAGTGAGTACCCCAGTGGCTGTACACCTTGAAAATAAGTACTCCTGTTTGAGTACTGTTGGGGGGGACAGCCTTCCTGGGGGTAGCAACAGCGGCCGGGCCTCCGGCACAGAGACCGGCCCTATTGCTCAGAAGGGTAGGGAAAAGAAGAGGAGGGCAATAGTAATAGGGGACTCTATGGTTAGGGGGTTGGATAGGCGATTCTGTGGACGCAGTCAGGAGACCCGGATGGTAGATTGCCTCCCTGGTGCCCGGGTCAGGGATGTGTCTGAACGCGTCCAAGATATCCTGAAATCGGAGGGAGAGGAGCCTGAGGTTGTGGTACATATAGGTACCAATGACATAGGCAGAAAAAGAGAAGAGGTCCTGAAAGGAGAATTTAGGGAGTTGGGAGGAGAGTTAAGGAGAAGGTCCGCAAAGGTAACAATCTCAGGAATACTACCTGTGCCACACGACAGTGGGAGTAGGAATGAAATGAGGTGGAGGATAAATGCGTGGCTGAAGAACTGGTGCAGCGGGCAGGGATTCAAATTTCTGGATCATTGGGACCTCTTTTGGGGAAGGTGTGACCTGTACAGAAAGGACGGGTTGCACTTGAACCCGAGGGGAACCAATATCCTGGCGGGGAGATTTGCAAAGGCTACTGGGGAGAGTTTAAACTAGAAAAGTTGGGGGGAGGGACTCAAATAGAGAAAGATAGTAGAAAATGTGGGAGGCGGGAGGCAGAGAAGGAAAGCACTCGGACCCAAAATGTAGGGGAGAAAGAAGAAAAAGATAATAAACAGAATAAGTGGTGGTGGGTTTCTTAAATGTGTATATTTTAATGCTAGGAGCATTGTAAGAAAGGTGGATAAGCTTAGAGTCTGGATTGACACCTGGAAGTATGATGTTGTGGCAATCAGTGAAACATGGTTGCAGGAGGGCTGTGATTGGAAACTAAATGTTCCAGGATTTCGTTGCTTCAGGGGTGAATGAATTGGAGGGGCAAGAGGTGGGGGTGTTGCATTGCTTGTCAAGGAAGATATTACAGCAGTGCTTTGGCAGGATAGATTAGAGGGCTCGTCTAGGGAGGCTATTTGGGTGGAGCTGAGAAATGGGAAAGGTGTAGCAACACTTATAGGGGTGTATTATAGACTGCCAAATGGGGAGCGAGAATTGGAAGAGCAAATATGTAAGGAGATAGCAGATATTAGTAGTAAGCACAAGGTAGTGATTGTGGGAGATTTCAATTTTCCACACATAGACTGGGAAACACATTCTGTAAAAGGGCTGGATGGTTTGGAGTTTGTAAAATGTGTGCAGGATAGTTTTTTGCAGCAATACATAGAGGTACCTACTAGAGAAGGGGCAGTGCTGGACCTCCTGTTAGGAAATGAGACAGGGCAGGTGGCAGAGGTAAGCGTCGGGGAGCACTTCGGGTCCAGTGATCACAATACCATTAGTTTCAATATAATTATGGAGAGGGTCAGAACTGGACCTAGGGTTGAGATTTTTGATTGGAGAAAGGCTAACTTTGAGGAGATGCGAAAAGATTTAAAAGGAGTGAATTGGGACATGTTGTTTTATGGGAAGGATGTAGAAGAGAAATGGAGGACATTTAAGGGTGAAATTTTAAGAGTACAGAATCTTTATGTCCCTGTTCAGTTGAAAGGAAATAGTAAAAATTGGAAAGAGCCATGGTTTTCAAGGGAAATTGGACACTTGGTTCGGAAAAAGAGAGAGATCTACAATAATTATAGGCAGCATGGAGTAAATGAGGTGCTTGAGGAGTATAAAGAATGTAAAAAGAATATTAAGAAAGAAATTAGAAAAGCTAAAAGAAGATATGAGGTTGCTTTGGCAAGTAAGGTGAAAGTAAATCCAAAGGGTTTCTACAGCTATATTAATAGCAAAAGGATAACAAAGAATAAAATTGGTCCATTAGAGAGTCAGAGTGCACAGCTATCTGCAGAACCAAAAGAGATGGGGGAGATATTGAACAATTTCTTTTCTTCGGTATTCACCAAGGAGAAGGATATGGAATTATGTGAGGTAAGGGAAACAAGCAGATTAGCAATGGAAACTATGAGATTCAAAGAAGAGGAGGTGCGGACATTTTTGAAAAATATGAAAACGGATATTCCCGAGGACATTGAGGGACGTTAGTGTAGAAATAGCAGGGGCTATGACAGAAATATTTCAAATGTCATTAGAAACGGGAATAGTGCTGGAGGATTGGCGTACTGCGCATGTTGTTCCGTTGTTTAAAAAGGGTTCTAAGAGTAAACCTAGCAATTATAGACCTGTTAGTTTGACGTCAGTTGTGGGCAAATTAATGGAAAGGATACTTAGAGATAATATATATAAGCATCTGGATAAGCAGGGTCTGATTAGGAACAGTCAACATGGATTTGTGCCTGGAAGGTCATGTTTGACTAATCTTCTAAAATTTTTCGAAGAGGTTACTAGGGAAATTGATGAGGGTAAAGCCGTGGATGTTGTCTATATGGACTTCAGTAAGGCCTTTGACAAGGTTCCTCATGGAAGGTTGGTTAAGAAGATTAAATTGTTGGGTATTAATGGTGGAGTAGCAAGATGGATTCAACAGTGGCTGAATTGGAGATGCCAGAGAGTAATGGTGGAGGGCTGTTTGTCAGGTTGGAGGTCGGTGACTAGTGGGGTGCCTCAGGGGTCTGTGTTGGGTCCACTGTTGTTTGTCATGTACATCAATGATCTGGATGATGGTGTGGAAAATTGGATTAGTAAGTATGCAGATGATACTAAGATAGGTGGTGTGGTGGATAATGAAGTAGATTTTCAAAGTCTACAGAGAGATTTAGGCCATTTGGAAGAGTGGGCTGAAAGATGGCAGATGGACTTTAATGCTGATAAATGTGAGGTACTACATCTCGGCAGGACAAATCAAAATAGGACGTACATGGTAAATGGTAGAGAATTGAGGAATGCAGTTGAACAGAGGGATCTAGGAATAACTGTACATAGTTCCCTGAAGGTGGAATCTCATGCAGATAGGGTGGTAAAGAAAGCTTTTGGTGTGCTGGCCTTTATAAATCAGAGCATTGAATATAGAAGTTGGGATGTAATGTTAAAATTGTAGAAGGCATTGGTGAGGCCAATTCTGGAGTATGGAGTACAATTTTGGTCGCCTAATTATAGGAAGGATGTCAACAAAATAGAGAGAGTACAGAGGAGATTTACTAGAATGTTGCCTGGGTTTCAGCAACTAAGTTACAGAGAAAGGTTGAACAAGTTAGGTCTTTATTCTTTGGAGCGCAGAAGGTTAAGAGGGGACTTGATAGAGGTCTTTAAAATTATGAGCGGGTTAGACAGAGTTGACGTAGATAAGCTTTTTCCATTGAGAGTAGGGAAGATTCAAACAAGGGGACATGACTTGAGAATTAAGGGACAGAAGTTTAGAGGCAACATTAGGGGGAACTTCTTTACTCGGAGAGTGGTAGCTGTGTGGAATGAGCTTCCAGTGGAAGTGGTGGAGGCTGGTTCGATTTTATCCTTTAATAATAGATTGGATGGGTATATGGACGGGAAAGGAATGGAGGGTTATGGTCTGAGTGCAGGTAGATGGGACATGGGGGAAGTATTTATTTTTTTAAAAAAAAATTTTAAGTTCGGCACGGACTTGAAGGGCCGAGATGTTTCCGTGCTGTAATGGTTATATGGTCATTTGAATTATGAATAGCTACAAAAGTTTGGATTATCTTTACTTTCTAACTTAGAGATGTTGTTTTACCATTTTAATTGTGAATGTTGTTATTCAAGCACACTTGTGCCATGAGGTTATTAAACTTGCATTTTAATGTTTGTTAAACGGAGTCATTTGCCATTGTTAAAATCCTTTTCTTCTCTAGACTAATTAGTGTTGTATCATTGTCAATAAACCACATATAACTGTTTCCTCTTTCCTCCAGAACAAAGCCTCCATTGTCAAAGCCTATTATAGAAACACATTCAAGTAGTAGTCTGCTGATAGGTGAGAAAGAAACATATTTTTATACCTGATCCCCTTCAAATATCAATGGGTTTAAATAGCTAACATGGACTGTTCTTTGGTCCATAGATTAAGTTTCTTCTTGAAATAGCTGTATGAATGAATCATACAACTCAGTTGCACCAATCCTGTTGAGAGCCACATCTTAAGTCACAAAACCTTATGAGTTGCATATTTATATTCTGGTCCTGAATTTGGTCAATTTGATGAGTTCAACTTTAGCATGCGTGGTTGATAAATTGTATTACGTGACCATGTCATTCTTGGTGGCTATCTCTTTGTCACCATGCCTAGCTTGTTCCGAAAACAAAGCACATGGACTCCAATGCTTTGCACTCTTTCGGTATCACAAATTGCTTAACACCAGATACCCATCAAGAATGCTGTGGTTGCAAATGAATTCAAATGATTTTACATTTTAACTTTGTTTTTAAATTGAAATTGTTGATAAGCATTGTTCACGAATGTTCACTTCAAGATTTTGTCCATTTGCAAGATGGCACCAACATGGATTCTAATCGCTATACCATTATTGGGCAAGATCTCCGTGACCTCCCCGTGCTGCTGGAAAGATTGAGGAGATTTGGTCTGGATGCAAAGTAAGTATTTATAGTTAGTTAATGTCCCTGTCCTGACACAACACAAAATCCAACAACATAATGAATCCCATTCTGGAACTGTAATTGTGTATTATTATCTCACCACCTCCACTGTGGATCTCTCCAGACAGGTCTTTACCATGTCATAATACTGAAAGAATATGAGATTGTAAGAAATAGGAATAAGAGTAGGCCATTCAGCCCCTTGAGCCTGCTCCAACATGAAGCTGATCCAACTTCGTCAGTTTCACTTTCCTGACCTTTCCTCATCACCTTTGATTATACATCAGTCTCCACAGCTTTCTGGGGATAGGAATTCTAAAGGCTCACAACCATTTGAGAGAATAATATTTTTCTTTATATCAGTTTTCGAGAGGACCTATTTAATTCTGACATCTCTGCTCCTCTCATGAGGGGAGAGTTAGATCCTGTCAAACCTTTGAAGAATTTATATATCCTCTCATTCTTCTAAACTCAAGCTATTCAGCCTTTCTTTTTTTAAGGCTGAGTTCTAAAATTCATAGCAGTTATTGTGAATAGTTGACAAAACCAACCTAATGAAAAAGCATATTAATTTTAAGCATATTGAAAAGCATATTGACTTTATTCTCCCAGTTTACATAGAAACATAGAAAATAGGTGCAGGAGTAGGCCATTCGACCCTTCGAGCTAGCACCGCCATTTAATATGATCATGGCTGATCATCCAGAATCTGTACCCTGTTCCTGCTTTCTCCCCATATCCCTTGATTCTGTTAGCCCAAAGAGCTATATCTAACTCTCTCTTGAATACATCCAGTGAATAGGCCTCCACTAGGCAGAGATTCCACAGATTCACAACTCTGGCTGAAAACGTTTTTCCTCATCTCAGTCCTAAATGTCCTACCCCTTATTCTTAAACTGTGACCCCTGGTTCTGGACTACCCCAACATCAGAAACATTTTTCCTGCATCTGCCCTGTCCAATCCCTTAAGAATTTAATATGTTTCCATAAAATGCCCTCTCATCCTTCAAAATTCCAATGAATGTAAGCCCAGTCGATCCATTCTTTTATCATATGTCAGTCCCGCCATCCCGGGAATTACGCTGCACTCCCTCAATAGCAAGAATGTCCTTTCTCAAATTAGGAAACTAAAACTGTACACAATACTCCAAGTGTGGCCTCACCAGGGCCATGTACAACTGCAGTAGGACCTCCTTGCTCCTATACATTTCAATTCATAACTACATCGGTGAGAGTAACCATCACATTTAGTCATTGTACAGAGGTTGCATCTACACTCTGATTCTTCCATCCATTGTGCAAAAAAGGGAGGGAGAGAGAAAACGGGGAATTACAGACCAGTTAGACTAACATCGGTAGTGGGGAAACTGCTAGAGTCAGTTATTAAAGATGGGATAGCAGCACATTTGGAAAGTTGTGAAATCATTGGACAAAGTCAGCATAGATTAATGAAAGGTAAATCATGTCTGATGAATCTTATAGAATTTTTCGAGGATGTAACTAGTAGAGTGGATAAGGGAGAACCAGTGGATGTGTTATATCTGGACTTTCAGAAGGCTTTCGACAAGGTCCCACATAAGAGATTAGTATACAAACTTAAAGCACACGGTATTGGCGGTTCAGTATTGATGTGGATAGAAAACTGGCTGTCAGACAGAAAGCAAAGAGTAGGAGTAAACGGGTCCTTTTCAGAATGGCAGGCAGTGACTAGTAGGGTACCGCAAGGCTCAGTGCTGGGACCCCAGCTATTTACAATATATATTAATGATTTGGGCGAGGGAATTGAATGCAACATCTCCAAGTTTGCGGATGACACCAAGCTGGGGGGCAGTGTAAGCTGTGAGGAGGATGCTAGGAGGCTGCAAGGTGACTTCGATAGGCTGGGTGAGTGGGCAAATGCATGGCAGATGCAGTATAATGTGGATAAATGTGAGTTTATCCACTTTGGTGGCAAAAACAGGAAAGTAGACTATTATCTGAATGGTGGCCGATTAGGAAAAGGGGAGATGCAACGAGACCTGGGTGTCATGGTACACCAATCATTGAAAGTAGGCAAACGTACACAAAAATGCTGGAGAAACTCAGTGGGTGCAGCAGCATCTATGGAGCGAAGGAAATAGGCAACGTTTCGGGCCGAAACCCTTCTTCAGACCTGTGTACCTTCTTTGTGTACCTTCGATTTTCCAGCATCTGCAGTTCCTTCTTTAACACATTGAAAGTAGGCAAGCAGGTGCAGCAGGCAGTGAAGAAAACAAATGGTATGTTAGCATTCATAGCAAAAGGATTTGAGTATAGGAGCAGGGAGGTTCTACTGCAGTTGTACAGGTTCTTGGTGAGACCACACCTGGAGTATTGCGTACAGTTTTGGTCTTCTAATCTGAGGAAAGACATTCTTGCCATAGATGGAGTACAGAGAAGGTTCACCAGATTGATTCCTGGGATGTCAGGACTTTCATATGAAGAAAGACTGGATAGACTCGGCTTGTACTCGCTAGAATTTAGAAGATTGAGGGGGGATCTTATAGAAACTTACAAAATTCTTAAGGGGTTGGACAGGCTAGATGCAGGAAGATTGTTACCGATGTTGGGGAAGTCCAGAACAAGGGGTCACAGTTTAAGGATAAGGGGGAAATCTTTTAGGACCGAGATGAGAAAAACATTTTTTCACACAGAAAGTGGGGAATCCCTGGAATTCTCTGCCACAGAAGGTAGTTGAGGCCAGTTCATTGGCTATATTTAAGAGGGAGTTAGATGTGGCCCTTGTGGCTAAAGGGATCAGGGGATATGGCGAGAAGGCAGGTACAGGATACTGAGTTGGATGATCAGCCATGATCATATTGAATGGCGGTGCAGGCTCGAAGGGCCGAATGGCCTACTGCACCTATTTTCTATGTTTCTAACACCATCTCTCTCCTAAGTGAAGTAGGTTTGTTTAGTTTAGTTTAATTTAGTCTATAGTTTAGAGATGGCATGTGGAAACAAACCCTAAGGCCCACTGAGTCTACACTGACCATTGATCATCTGTTCATGCTAGTTTTACGTTATCCCACTTTCTCATCCACTCCTCACGCACTCAGGGTTATTTACAGTGCCAATTAGTCTACAACCCCGCTTGTCTTTGGGATGTGACCAGACCTCACGGAGGAAACCCACGTGGTCACAGGGAGAATGTACAAATACCACACAGACAGCTTCCAAGGTCAGGATCAAACCCAGATCTCTGGCGCTGTGAGGCAGCAGCTATATCAGCTGCACCACTGTGTGTCCCAAACCTTTTGGAACAAATCTTGTAGCTCCAACATGGAACCATATTCATTGCCCGGGCACGGATCATCTGGTAGTTACTGGGGGGGCACTAAAAGCAGCCATAAAAATGTGTTCCACCTGTAACAAACTGGGAGAGTGAAGAGTGGCCCTTAAATATCTAATATCCAGAAAAAATTCTAGAGCATTTTATTAGATTAAAACAAAGGTATTAGCAGTCTTACTGGGTATGAAGTGGGCATCTGCCGAGCCTGATGAGATGTATCCCAGGCGGCCTAGTTTAGTTAGTTTAGTTTAGAGATGCAGCGTGGACACAGGCCCTTCGGCCCACTGAGTCCGCGCCGACCACCTGTACACTAGTTCAATCCTATTTACCAGAGACAATTTACAGAAGCCAATTGATCTACAAACGTGCACGTCTTTAGGATGTGAGAAGAAACCGGAACACCTGGAGAAAGCCCACACGGTCATAGGGAGAACATACAAACTTTCTACAGACATCACCCATAGTCAGGATCAAACCCGGGTCTCTGACGCTGTAAGGCCGCTACTCTACTGCTACCATTTTATCTCCTCTTCCCATTTCCACTCTGAGCTTTCTGTCCTGTGCCTCATCCATTGCCAAAGTGAGGTCACATGCAAACCTGAGGAACAGCATCTCATATTCCGCTTGGGTAGCTAACAACCAACAGTATGAACATTGAATTCTCCACTTTTAGAGAACCCCCCTATCCATTCCCCCTGACACGCCGCCTCCCCCTTCACTCCCCTATGCCCCACCTGGTCTCCCGCCTATTTCCCCTCCACTAACCCTCTTCCCCCACCACGTTCCTCCCTCTAGCTTTACAATCCACAACTCTTCAAACCTGTCTCACACCGTCTTTGTTCCAACCATACATCTATCAAACCGCCACTAGCCTGAGCCGACCTGCCACGCTTTGTCCTGCCTCTCCCCTTTTCCAGCTTTCTTCTCACCATCCCCCACTCCCCCCTACAATCGGTCTGAAGAAGGGTCTTACCCAAAACGACACCTATCCATGTTCGCCTGGGATGCTGCCTGACCCACCTGTACTCTAGCACTTTGTTTCCCTTTAGGAATTATGATTAGTAAGCTTACCGATAACATGAAAATTGGTGAAGTTGTTGGATAGTAATGCTAGTCATAGGTTACAGAATGATATCGATCAGCTGTTAAATTGGATTACAATGGCAGATGGAATTTAATTTTGATTAGTGTAAGGTGATGCATTTGGAGAGGAAGCTCTAATAAGTCTAGGACATCCACCATGAATGGCATGGTCCTCAGGTTTTGAAGAACATAGGGACCATGGTGTATATGTCAATAGATGCCTAAAGGTGGCAGCACAAGAGCATTAGATGGGGATGAAGGCATATAGGATATTGCCTTGTGATATTGCCTTCATTGACCAGGGCATAGATAGAATGCAAAGAGGTTGTAAAACTTTGATTAGGCCACAGCTGAGCATTATGTACAGTTTTGGTTGCCACAGTATGTGATTGCACTGTCGAACATGCAGAGGAGATTCATCAGGATGTTTAAAATAAAAACAGAAAATGTATTTTTTTTAGTTTAGTTTGCTGGCAATACTCAGCAGGTCAGAATGGGAAACAGAGTTAATGTTTCAGGTCAAAGACGTAAAAACTGGAAAGAAGGCGTAAGAAGCTTGTTGAGGTGCAGTGAGGTGGGGCAAGGGGGGTGGCTCTCCGAGTGTGAAAACAAGGGGACCATAGGGATAAGCTGTAAACAAGGTAATCTGATCAATGAGTGAATGGGGGCAGTTACAGTGAGATTGTAGACAAAAGAACATAGGAGATATGAAATGCAGGGCAAGAAGATGTGCCACTAATACAAAAAGGTATTAGAAATTGTAGAAATCAACATTCCTCAATGGAAGGCTGCAAGATGCCCAGATGAGAGATGGGGTGCTGTTCCACAAGCTTGTAGTGTGCCGTGTGACAGTGCAGGAGGCCACAGACAGAGTCAGAGTGGGAAACGCTGGGTCACCTCTGTGGACTGAACAAAAGTTAGCTGTGAAGTAATCACCCAACCTGCATTTGGTTTCTTCAGTGTAGTGGGGACCACATTGTGAACATCAAATGTATTAAACTAGATTTCAGTTCAGTTCAGTTTTTATTTGTCATATGTAGGTTAACACAGGGTCAACGGTACAATGAAACCTTTGCTTCACCTGTAAGGATTGTTTAGGTCCCTGATGGTGGGAAGAGAAGACGGTAAAGGACAAGTATTACATCACCTGCGGTTGCACAGCAGATTGCCATTAGAAGGGGGTGGTTGGTGGGAACGGAAGAGTTGACTGAGGCTTGTGAAGGAAATGATCCCTGCGAAATGCTGAAAGGGCAAGAGAAGGGAAGATGTCTGGTCAAATTTATTTTACTGTGGCAGTAATTGTGGAGAATAATCTTTTGAGTTCCACCATGCTTTACTCCACCATTCAGTAAGATCTTGGTTTAATGCAGATGGATACAGACAGTAGAACTGGCCAATTCTGATATTAACGGAAAATCTCAATTGTTGATTTTGATAATGAATCCGGAAGTTGGCAATGTGCCCAGATGGAAGCTGACTTGCTGTGTCCTTCTCCAGGCCTTATATCCTTTTCCATAACAACATAAAAGCTAATTCAATTATGGTCATGATCCCAAAATGTTCTCCCACTGACGCTTATTTCACTTGCCCAGCTATATTTCCAAGGATTAGATTGAGTATCGCCCCTCATGGGCTATGTACTATTTGGCTCAAGGATGTACATCCCCCTGGATGTACTTTAAATATTTTGCCCCCTCTTCAATGTTTTCACATTTAGTCAATGCTGGTTTATATTGGGGAAGTTGAAACCCCCCACTATAATTACCCTGGTTTTTTAACACTTCTTTGTTTAATACTGTCTACATATCTGCTCCTCTATCTCTCACTGACCAGATGAAGAGTTGTGATCGCTTCCTCGTGATCGTGAGTCTGTGGAATTCTCTGCCTCAAGAGGGCGGTGGAGGCCGGTTCTCTGGATACTTTCAAGAGAGAGCTAGGGAGGGCTCTTAAAGATAGCAGAGTCAGGGGATATGGGGAGAAGGCAGGAACGGGGTACTGATTAAGGATGGTCAACCATGATCACATTGAATGGCGGTGCTGGCTAGAAGGGCCGAATGGCTTACTCCTGCACCTATTGTCTATTGTTTGTTGGCCTTGATTGAAGAACATTCCAAGACATCCTCCCTCAATACTGCAGTAATGAGCTCCTTGATTGATGGCACCTCTCTTTTACATCCGTGCTGTGGCCTGCATGTAGATTCTATCCCATGGATCATTGTGTTGCCAATTCTGCCTGTCTTTCATGTCTGCGTGATCGCAGTCCCCCATTATCAATACCCAGGGCATCACCATTGACCAGGAACTGACTGGACCAGTCACATAAATAGCATGGTTGCAGGAGTACGTCAGCTGCTAGGTATCCTACAGTGAATGATTTGCCTTCCGACACCCCAAGGCGTGTTCACCATTTATTAAGCACCACTCAGGAATATGCTGAAGCACTCTCCACTTACATTAGTGAGTGCAGCTCCAACAACTCCTGGGAAGTTTGGGCCATCCAGGATGAAGCAGCCTGCTTGACTGGATGGCAACCTATCCACTTCTGTAAACATTCATTTCCTTCACCCCAATTGTTTCTCTATATTGGTAAATGTTTTGTGAATCAGAACTGTGTCCCATAGATCTATGCAAATTTGCATAAGCATAGATCCCATGGATCCAAGGAGCTCGCTGAATGGATAGAAAATTGGTGTCATGGAAGGAAGCAGAGGGTGCTGACGGAAGATTGCTTTTCGGATTGGAGGCCTGTGACTAGTGGTGTGCATCAGGGTTTAGTGTTAGGTCCATTGCTGTTTGTCAACTATATCAATGATTTGGATGAAAACATACATGGCATGCTAAGCAAGTTTGCAGATAACAATAAAGTGGGTAGTTTTGTAGATAGTGAAGATGGTTGTCAAAAATTGGTGCAGGATCTTGACTGGTTGGGCTGAGGAATGGTTGATGGAATTTCATATAGAGAAATGTGAGGTGTTGCATTTTGGGATGACTAACACGGGCAGGACTTACACAATGAATGGTAGGGTTCTGTGGAGTGTCGTAGAGCAGAGGGATCTAGGCGTGCAGGTACATAGTTTGTTGAACATGATATCACAAGAAGATAGGGTGGTCAAAAAGGCTTTTGGCACATTGGCCTTCATCAGTCAGAGTATTGAGTATAGAAGTTCGGAGGTCATGTTGCAGTTATATAAGATGTTGGTGAGGCCGCATTTAGAATTTGTTCAGTCTGGGCACCATGCTATAGGAAAGATGTTGTCAAGCTGAAAAGGGTGCAGAGAAGATTTATGAGGATGTTGCCAGGACTAGAAGGCCTGAACTATAGAAACAGGTAAAGCAGACTAGGACTCTATTCCTTGGAGTGCAGGAGGATGAGGGATGATCTTTTCAAGGTTTACAAAATCATGAGAGGAATAGATCGGTTAGATGCACAGATTCTCTTGCCCATAGTAGGAGAACCAGAGGACATAGGTTCAAGGTGAAGGGGGAAAGATTTAATAGGAACCTGAGAGGTAACGTTTTCACACAAAGGATGGTGGCTGTATGGAATGAGTTGCCGGAGGAGGTATTTGTGGCAGGTACTATCGCACTGTTTGAGAAACATTTAGACGGGTATATGGATAGGATAGGAGGGACATGGACCAAATGCAGGCAGGTGGGACTAGTGTAGATGGAACATGTTGGTTGGTGTGGGAAAGCTGGGCCTTAGGACCTGTTTCCACACTCTATGACCACCCATCTACATTTAAGTCAAGGCCAACCCATCTACATTTATGCCCAGGAAATATAAAAGCAAAATTGTAATGTTGAGGCATTATAAGGCGCTGGTCAGGTCACATTTGGAATATTGTGAGCCGTTTTAGGCCCTATATCTGAGGATGGATGTGCTGACATCGGAGAGGTTTCAGAGGAGGTTTACGAGAATGATCCTGGGGATGATTGGATTAACATATATGGAGCATTTGATGGCACTGGGCCTGAACTCGTTGCAGTTTAGAAGGATGAAGGGGGCAACTTATTGAAACCTACCAAGTATGAAAGGCATAGATAGAGAGGAGGTGGGGAGGACGTTTCCAGTAGTGGGAGAGTCCAAGGCCAGAGGGCACATCCTCAGAATAAAATTACATACCTTTAAAATGGAGACGAGGAGAGATTTCCTTCGACAGAGGGTGGTGAATCTGTGGAATTTGAAGCCACAGACGGCTGTAGAGGCCATTGGGGAATTTTCAAAGCGGAGATTGATAGGATTAGCAAGAGCATCAAAGGTTATGGGGATAAGGCAGGAGTATGGAGTTGGGAGGGAAAAATAGACCATCCATGATTGAACAGCAGAGCAGAATCGATGGGCTGAATGGCCTAATTCTGCTCCTATGCCTTATGGTCTTTTGCTCTTAATACACTTGTAGAATCTTTTAGGATTTCCTTTACCTTGCCGGTCTGGTCCACTTCCAATCGCCTTTGTTTGATTCTGATTATGGGTGCTGTCTGCAGATTTTGCATAATTCCCTATGACCGCGTCAGTTTCCTCCCACATTCTAAAGTCATGCAGGTTTGTCAGTTACTCGGCTTTTGCAAATTGCCCCTTGTGTGTAGGATGCAAAAGTAGGATAACATGGAACTAGTGTGCAGGTGATCAATGGTCGACATGGTCTTGGTTGACTTTCCTGTAAATGTTTAATGCAGCTGTAGAATGTTGGGTTCAAGCTTCAAATTTCACTTTAGTTTAATGTAGAGATACAGCGTGGAAACAGGCCCGTCGGACCACAGAGTCCATGTCGACCAATGATCCACATACACTCGTTCTATCGTACACACTAGGGACAATTTATAGAAACCATTTAACCTGCAAACCTGTATGTCTTTGGAATGTGGAAGGAAACTGAAGCACCCGGAGAAAATCCACGCAGTCACAGGGAAAATGTACAAACTCCGTGCAGACAGCACCCACAGTCAGGATTGTACCTGGGTCGCTGACGCTGTATGGCAGCAGCTCTACCGCTGTCCCACCTTTGTAGTAGCTCTGAGGTGGTTAACTGCTGCATCTGAGTATTTGCCAGCCACAGGCCCTAATTATAAATATAACCTTTATAATCAAGCCCCTGAGTCCTTAGTGGCATTGTGTTGATCTTAATATATCACTTGAAGGTTTCATTTAACTCTGGTCTCACAAATATGTTTTCCTCAATTAGTCCACAAATTTAGTACAGAAAAGCTTTACTCTAATTTTTTGCCATTCTTAATGTTCTGTATCCTTTTGTAAGCACCGTATTTCCCAGCGACGAAGACGCACCTGTGTCGAAGACGCACCCCCATTTTGAGTTGCTAAATTTTGGGGGGAAAAGCAAATATTCGCCGTGGTGGCGGCCATTTGCATTGCGTATTGTTTATACCGCTGCCGGCCACATTCGATCTGTGCTCTCAGCCTCGGAGCAGCGCCCGATCCAATAGAGCCTCAGGCTGCTGCGGGGCCTTCAGCGGCCCACTCCAGCAAACCTCGACTTTTGATGCACTGTTTCATTGCCTCCCACGGCCTCCAAATCGCTTTTAAAACATGGCGGGGGGGGGGGGGGGGGGGGACACACACACACACAATGAGGCCTAACATCTAGGACAGGGGTCGGCAACCTACGGCCCACGGATCCGGCCCGTAACTGAAATCATCCGGCCCGCAGGCGTATTTTGTTTCCAATTAGTTTTCGCGACCTGGGAACTGCAGCCAGTCCAGGGGCACGCTGGCGACCAGGGCGCTACAGCCAGACCTGCCA
This sequence comes from Malacoraja senta, assembly GCA_038087875.1. NCBI lineage: Eukaryota > Metazoa > Chordata > Chondrichthyes > Rajiformes > Rajidae > Malacoraja > Malacoraja senta. The sequence continues at coordinate 64,046,146 of CM075981.1, read as the reverse complement.
GCCGACCTAGGCTCTACAGCCAGTCCCGGGACAAGCGACCCGACCTGGGCGCTACAGGCCAGTCCCTGGGCACTACAGCCAGACCTGGGGCAAGCAAGCCAACCTGGGAACTGCAGCTAGTCCCGGACTGCTAGATTGGCGACCTCCAACTGGAATCGATCTTGAGGGCTCCGGTCGCAGAGCCTGTGGACTTACCATCTCGAAGCTGGCTGACTTCGGAGATTCTGGTGGCATTGCGGCTGCGACTCGACTTCGGAGGCTTCAGGTTTGCTGCAACATGTCTCAACATGGGGGGGGAACAGCCCCACACACCACCCCCCCCCCCCATCCAACACCCCCCACTCCCGTCCCCAGGATTTCCGCCCATGCCCAGGTCACCTCCCGCAGCTGATTGTGGAACCCCCAGAACGCCCTAACAACCTAACCTTCAACCTCCAAGATGCAGGTAATTTTTCGGGCCTTATTTTAGGGTAGAAAATAGCGTCTTCAACACCGGTAAATACGGTATTGTTTCTTGACCACAAATACTTTTTTCCTGCAGAGCATATAATGAGAACATAGTTGAGCATTCATTTTTTAATTTCTCATTTAAAGTGGTTGTTTACTGTCACATTGTTTAAACAATGTTAGGAGCCTTCTTGATGCTGTCTACACATTTTTATTTCATGATTATAAAATACACCCCTAAATAGGCGAGTACAATAATAGTGAAACAAGGAAAAGCAGATGTTGGTTTGCAAATAAGACAAAGTGCTGGAGTAACTCAGTAAATCTGAGATATCTCAGATTACAGCCTCCTTTATTCACCACCTCTTCCTGTCCGTTTATACATTAACATATACATTTATGCCTTATACCTCATTCAGAAATCCCAAATTTCTACCTCTTTTCTATTTTTTAAGCTAACTTCTTGATTTTCTAATGGTCTCCTGTGCACTTTCATTATTAATAAGACCTCCTTCTGCTAATCCATCTGCCTTTTCACTAGGGAAGAGAGCACCAGCCAGTTCAAAGGTCAGTTTATTGTCACATGTACCAATTAAGGTACAGTGAAACACGAATTACCATACAGCCATACCAAAGAAAAAGCCACTTGGCACACAACTACTTAAAAGTTAACATAAACATTCCACACTGATGGAAGGCAATAAAGTCAAATCTTCTTCATCTTTATTCTCCCACGGTCAGGGCAGTCGAACCATCCGCAGTCGAGGCGATTGAAGCTCCCACAGCCGGCGATCGAAGCCCCCACGTCGGGGCGATCGGAGCTCCCGCGTTGGGGGCGATCGAAGCTCCCGCGTCGGGGCGGTCGGAGCTCCTGCGGTCCAAAAGTCGGTCTCTAACCAGGGACCGTGAGCTCCAGGATGTTAAGTCTGCAGGCTCCCGCGGTTGGAGCTCCAAAGTCAATCCCTGACAGGGATCGCCAGCTCCACGATGGTAAGTGAGCAGGCTCCCGCGGTTGGAGCTCCAAAGTCGTTCCCTGACAGGGATCGCCAGCTCCACGATGGTAAGTGCGCAGGCTCTCGCGGTTGGAGCTCCCGAAGTCGGTCTCCAGCAAGAGACCGCCAACTCCTCGATGTTAGGCCGCAGTGCAGACGGAGATATGATACGGAAAAAAAATTGCATCTCCATCGCGATAAGGGATAATAAAAGTTTTCCCCCAAGCCCCCCCACCACCCCCACATAAAACAAGCTAAAGAACACTAAAACATACATTTAACACGTACTAAAAAAAAACAAAGGGGCAGACAGACTGTTGGCGAGGCAGCCATTGCTGGCACCACCCGGTAATCACAGCATTGGTACCATTTTTTAAAAAGTATTTTGTATTTTTATCAATGCCTTCATATTCTAATAAGGAGTCTGTAAAACTCTGATAACCTGGCATGCTCTGGAATTCAGCCGTGCCACATTAGCTGATTTTTTGAACTATTGCATGTTATTTCCATTGATATCTCAATATTCTTTTAATTGACTTTTTTTAGATGACATACCATATGATAAATTGACCAGTTAACCAGGTAGGTTGACAGGGCGCACAGGCACCAGCGCCTGAGGAGTGAAAGGGAGCTGGACCCAGGGCGTAGGCGCGTGTAAGGAAACACAGCCCAGGGCCTGGGATAGTGTAAGGGAGTATCGCAATCAGGGTTGGGTGAGTGAAATGGAGTGCAACACTCTGGGCATGGTTAAGTGTAAGGGAGTGCAAGAACAGGAGCCTCGGTACATTTGAGAGAGAGTGACGAATATTACCTGGTATGCCTCATGGTGAAACATTGAGATTTGCAGATAGTTAGATAATTGGTGGAGTTGTGGTCTAGGCAAGGTTCAACGCAAGCTTATGCGCTGTCACTGTTTTTTAATTCTCTCCTACAAAGGAATGCATAGTTGATTTTTCACCAGTTCTTGAAAATCACCAGTTTTCTATGTGATTTGAAAGTAGACTGGATTTATTCTTTTTTGGTAAAAGGAATTAACCATCACCTTTAGCTAGGCACTGCGTTTCCTTACAACTCTTGACACTCTTCATACACTCTTCCATGGCTCTCTTCATACACTCTTCTACACCCTGGCTCTATAGCACTCCTACCTCACAAAATATTTGCACCTGCACGTACGCATTATCAACACAGCAAAGTGATGATACTTTATTTACTCTCTAACATATATTTGAATATTCTTTACTGCAATGGAAAAGCATTCTGGAGAAGAAATATTGATTATGTGTCAAATGCCTCATGGTCTCAATACTCTACTCAGATGATAATTAACTAAATAGTGACCCCTGGTCACAATTGAGATTTATAGCCAAGGAATCTTGTGCTTATTGTGTGCATTATAAGGGTACAGATATCTAATGTATCAGTGTTTTCTACTCAGATAGCCCCGTTTAGGTTAACGCTCTGTTATTTTTCACCTAGGTTACCAACATTGCTAATGGCGGAATGTGTTCTTGTGTACATGACTCCTGAGCAATCTGCAGAATTGATAAAGTGGGCTTCCAGTACTTTCAGTACCACCATGTTTATCAATTACGAGCAGGTAATAATATTAATCATTTTCCCAGCAATTGTTTACTACAGTTTATTGGCACGCACATCTTTTTCCTTACTATTGAAGTTTATTGGTAAGCACATCTTTTTCCTGACTATTGAAGTTTAATTCAGGAATGTTGTGGGGAGCTTATGAATATGCATTGCACTGTGTAGAAGTTTGGAGAGGAAATGTGCCTGCAATAAATAATTTGCAATTCTGTTTTTTAAATTCACTAACCAAGTTTTATAATGGTTGTATTTCTTAATTTCATGAAACTTACAATAATGCAACTACAAGGGTTGCCTGGCCTTGAATGTCGTAAATCTGACTTTACACAAATACATCCACACATCTTTAAGGGAAACTTGACCAAGTGCAGACCCGTTGGGTCTATTCCCGCAACGCGGGGTTGCGAGGGGAGGGGGCGGCCTGAGGCGTCACACACACACTAACCAACCTCTCACACACATACACACACACTAACCAACCCACACGCACACACACACTAACAACCCCCATTGATATTATATTAAGAAGGGAGAGAGGAGAGGGGTAGGGCCGCCCAGCAGCCGTCGGCCTCAGAGTGAGCCTCAGCTCCATGGCCTCGCATCCTCGGCGCTTCAGACCCTGAGTACGGGGAGGGGGGGGGAGGGTGAGCCTGCGGGCCAGGCGTACGACGTCGAGACGCTGCGTACAACGTCAAGACGCCCGTCGAGACGCTGTGGTCGCCCTCTGGCTCAGGCGCCTGCGGGCTGACAGGCCGTTGACGCGCGGGATTTTCGGACAGTGCAAGCCTGCGGGCCGCCAGCGAGGACGGCGAAAAGCAGCGGGGGGGACCAGCCGATCTTTGGCTTCGGCCAGCGTGACAGACCCGGGCTGGGGGGGGGGGGGGGGGGGAAGTGGAGGAGAGACGGGTGGCAGCAGCCGTTATGGTCGCGCGGGGCACGTGATGAGAAGGTGGCCAGCGTGAGGCGAAAAAATGAGTGAGTTGGGGGGTGGGGGGGGGGGGTGGTAGGATTTTATTTTAAATGTGTACAGAAAAATGACTAAATTTAATGAGGAGTGGATGAGCGAATGTAAAATTAAAATCGCTAGCGAAATAGTAAAAATCTCGGCGTGTTTGCGTCTGGTTTTGGCGGAGTAACGAATCAAAGGCCAAAAATATAACATACACCCACACACACACACACAGAGTTTTAAAAGTATATAGATATAGATAAGATAGTAAGAAAATGCTTCACAGTATTCCATTAGGACTGGATACAGTATATATTCTATTAGTTTAATTATGGGTTGTGTCAGTGTGAATTTTTATTTGTGAACTGGTATTGTGGTTATTATTTATTGATATAGTTTAGAGATACATCATGGAAACAGGCCTTTTAGCCCACCGAGTCCATGCCAACCATCAATCAACGTTATGCCACTTTTGCGCACGAGGGGAAATTTACAGAGGCTTAACTAACAAACCTGCACGTCTTTGGGATGTGGGTGCACCCAGAGAAAACCCACGCAGTCATAGGGAGAACATGCAAACTCCACACAAACAGCATACAAGGTCACGGTTGAATCTAGACTCTGGCTGAAAATAAATAATCATAGGAAGCTTATGCAAAGCGGCACATAGAACATAGTGCAACACAGGAACAAGCATTCGGTCCACAATGTCTTTGTCAAATATGATGCCAAGACCAACTCTTATCTGCCTGCACATAATCCATATACCTCCACTCCCTGCACATCTATATGCCTATGTAGAAAACTCTTAAATGTCACTATTGTATCTTCCTCCACCACCATTCCCAGCAGCACTTTCCAGGCACTCACATCTCCTTTAATCTTTTCCCTCTAGTATGGGAAAAAGGTTCTGACGATCTACCCTATCTATGCAAATGTTATGGGCTTTATTTTTACAATATAGGCAGCAAAAGAAAATGAACATTTTTTGACATGGAGAAATCATCTTGCAGACAGTTCTCACCCTATCTATGCCACCGTTATGGGCTTTATTTTTACAATATGGGCAGCAAAAGAAAATGAACATATTTTGACATGGAGAAATCGTCTTACAGACAGTTCTCAGGAATGGAACCCATGCATAACCCGGGGACAATCTTTATTGTATTATGATGTTTGGATGACAGACGACGCAGCTGGTAGAAATGTTGTGTCGCAGCAACAAGGACCTGGGCTCAATTCAGACCTCCCGTGCTGTCTGTGTTGGGTTTGTGTGTTCTCCCTGTGACTGCATGGGGGTCCCCAGGGTGCTCCAGTTTCCTCTTGCATCTCAAAGACATGCAGGTGAGTGAGTTAATTGACCACTGCAAAATACTAGTATAGGTGAGTGGATTAATCTGGGAGGAGTTAGTGTGAATGTAGGCAATATAAAATGGGTTAGTGGATGATTAATGTAAATGGGTGTTTCATGGTCGGCACAGACCGAAAGTAGGCAGAAAGGCCTGTTTCTTTACTGTATGACTCTGACAATATTTTTCTTGCAATCTATGTTGCTTGAAGTCAAACAAACTTAATCTTCTGCTGTTTTGAGAAATTGCTGACACAGTTGATTCTTATATTTACCAACTTTGAAGTCACTGTTTCACCAAAATTAATGGAAGCGTTCCCTCATTTCAATGATTTCAGGTGAATATGAGCGATCGCTTTGGCCAGGTGATGATCGAAAACTTACATCGACGGCAGTGTAACCTTGCTGGCGTAGAAATCTGTCAAACTCTGGAGACGCAGGTTTTGTACAACTTTGTTGCAATCACGTGAAAAATTTTCATTAACTGATTGTAATGCTGATTTACTTTTGTTTCAATTTACTATTGAAAATGCTTCTTAAGAAGAACATGTCACAATAATATACATTCTGCATTTTGAAATTGCAAAATAATGATTAAATAATTCAGATTGATCACTTGATAGCAGTATCATCTCTGGAGCAATGGATTATGAATTCAAGCTTCCACCAGGAAGTGTATAACATGAGGCTGGTGTTCCACTGAGCTAGACAACATCAGCAGTAGCATTCTTTATATGAGATTTTCAAAACGTCAAATCAGATCTGTGTGTAAAGATCTTACAGCACAATTTGAATAAACACAGGAAGTTCCCCTTATCTGAAGGCCAACATTGCTCCCACACCACAGCTAGATGAGATTGTCATTTATCTTACTGGTGTGTGTTGAATTGGGAATACCAAGAACTTGTCTATATAACAACAATTAATGCACTCCAAAACAAAAGCAGGGTGAGATGTTAAAAATATAAATGTCTTTCTAAATTCCATTTTGTAGAACTTTGAAGCCATCTTTGTAGAACTAAATTCCATTTTGTAGAACTTTGAAGCCAACTTTGAAGCCAGTACATATAGATTGGGTCAATCAAATTGGCAGGGGTGCTGAGGAAGAGGATTTCTTGGAATGTATGCGGGATAGTTATCTAAACCAACATGTAGAGGAACCAACGAGAGAGCAGGCTATTCCAGACTGGGTATTGAGTAATGATGAAGGGTTAGTTAGCAGTCTTGTTGTGCGTGCCCCCTTGGGCAAGAGTGACCATAATATGGTTGAGTTCTTCATTAAGATGGAGAGTGACATTGTTAATTCAGAAACAATGGTTCTGAACTTAAAGAAAGGTAACTTTGAGGGTATGAGACGTGAATTGGCCAAGATTGACTGGCAATTAGTTCTAAAAGGGTTGACGGTGGATATGCAATGGAAGGCATTTAAAGACTGCATGGATGAACTACAAAAATTGTTCCTCCCAGTTTGGCAAAAGAATAAATCAGGGAAGGTAGTGTATCCGTGGATAACAAGGGAAATCAGGGATAGTATCAAAGCAAAAGATGATGCGTACAAACGTAACCCCACTTTTTAAGAAGGGAGGGAGAGAGAAAACGGGGAATTACAGACCAGTTAGTCTAACATCGGTAGTGGGGAAACTGCTAGTCAGTTATTAAAGATGGGATAGCAGCACATTTGGAAAGTGGTGAAATCATTGGACAAAGTCAGCATGGATTTACGAAAGGTAAATCATGTCTGACGAATCTTATAGAATTTTTCGAGGATGTAACTAGTAGAGTGGATAGGGGAGAACCAGTGGATGTGTTGTATCTGGACTTTCAGAAGGCTTTCGACAAGGTCCCACATAAGAGATTAGTATACAAACTTAAAGCACACGGTATTGGGGGTTCAGTATTGATGTGGATAGAGAACTGGCTGGCAAACAGGAAGCAAAGAGTAGGAGTAAACGGGTCCTTTTCACAATGGCAGGCAGTGACTAGTGGGGTACCGCAAGGCTCAGTGCTGGGACCCCAGCTATTTACAATTTATATTAATGAACTGGATGAGGGAATTGAAGGCAACATCTCCAAGTTTGCGGATGACACTAAGCTGGGGGGCAGTGTTTGCTGTGAGGAGGATGCTAGGAGACTGCAAGGTGACTTGGATAGGCTGGGTGAGTGGGCAAATGTTTGGCAGATGCAGTATAATGTGGATAAATGTGAGGTTATCCACTTTGGTGGCAAAAACAGGAAAGCAGACTATTATCTAAATGGTGGCCGATTAGGAAAAGGGGAGATGCAGCGAGACCTAGGTGTCATGGTACACCAGTCATTGAAAGTAGGCATGCAGGTGCAGCAGGCAGTGAAGAAAGCGAATGGTATGTTAGCTTTCATAGCAAAAGGATTTGAGTATAGGAGCAGGGAGGTTCTACTGCAGTTGTACAGGGTCTTGGTGAAACCACACCTGGAGTATTGCGTACAGTTTTGGTCTCCAAATCTGAGGAAGGTCATTATAGCCATAGAGAGTGCAGAGAAGGTTAACCAGACTGATTCCTGGGATGTCAGGACTTTCATATGAAGAAAGACTGGATAGACTCGGCTTATACTCGCTAGAATTTAGGAGATTGAGAGGGGATCTTATAGAAACTTACAAAATTCTTATGGGGTTGGACAGGCTAGATGCAGGAAGATTGTTCCCGATGTTGGGGAAGTCCAGGACAAGGGGTCACAGCTTAAGGATAAGGGGGAAATCCTTTAAGACCGAGATGAGAAAAAACTTTTTCGCACTGAGAGTGGTGAATCTCTGGAACTCTCTGGCACAGAGGGTAGTTGAGGCCAGTTCATTGGCTATATTTAAGAGGGAGTTAGATGTGGCCCTTGTGGCTAAAGGGATCAGGGGGTATGGAGAGAAGGCAGGTACGGGATACTGAGTTGGATGATCAGCCATGATCATATTGAATGGCGTTGCAGGCTCGAAGGGCCGAATGGCCTACTCCTGCACCTGTATCTATGTATCTATTCATCAATATTAAAAAGCTTTGTTAGTACAATCGGTGAGTGTCTCATTAAATTATTCTTCTTTCACAGAAGGATCGCTTTCTTGTAAATGGCTGGAACAATGTGAATGTCTTGGACATGGTGAATGTTTATAACAGCTTGCCGCAAGCAGATGTTCAGAGGTACGTTTAACTTGTGGGTATTTTTTATGTGACAGCATGACAGTAATCTGAAACAAAATCTGAAAATGCAGAGCAATCAGCAGGTCAGGCAGCATCTGTGGAGGAAGAAACAGTTAATGTTTCAGGTTGAAGATCCTTTGCCAAAACACCTGGATCCTTTATAGAAAACTTAATGTAAGGCTCAATTATAGAGCCATTAATACAAAAACAATTAACTAAATATGTGATTTTAAGAAATTTTGTGCTGGTAGCCAAGCACAACTTTTATTATGATGTTCTTGGGATTAGGGTTTTTTGAGTTTCACCTTTCTCTGATGTTGGCACTAGACTATCACAATCACATCCAGTGTCTTTGGAGTACTATTAAAAATGGGTTAATTCATCCATTCGGTAACTTTGCCCTTTTAAAAGAAATGTTTTCTTCTAACCTTGTTGGTTTCCCCTAGGATAGAGCAACTGGAATTCTTGGATGAGAAAGAGCTTTTGCAGCAACTTCTGCAACATTATTGTATCTGCTGGGCCACAAAAGATAGTGAAGATTTTGGTAATTATTTATTTCATAATATCCACCCTATACAGGTCAGTTAGCAAATAAATCTTGTATATATGCATTGATGTAATGGTAGATGAGTTCCGGTTATAGAACTGAGTTAACAGTCCTCGGCCAATTACCCTTGATGCAAAATCAGATGCAGTTTGCAGGTCTCCACAAGAGTTGGTCAATATCTCCCAGTCTGAAGCAGCAATCAGCTCGGTCAGAAACACCTTTAGCAGAAGATGGTGTGGATACTGGCAGTGTCTGGAAAATTGAAAAAGAAACAGGATTATAAGGTCATACAGCATGGAAATAGTCCCTTTGGCACAACTAGTCCATGCCGACCAAGATAATCTAAACTAGTCCCATTTGCCCACGTTTGGACCATTCACGGAGACATGGCTCCAGGGTAACCAAGGCTGGGAGCTGAACATCCAGGGATATTCAATATTCAGGAGGGATAGACAGAAAAGGAAAGGAAGTGGGGTAGCGTTGCTGGTTAGAGAGCAGATTAACGCAATAGAAAGGAAGGACATTAGCTTGGAGGATGTGGAATCGATATGGGTAGAGCTGCGAAACAGTAAGGGGCAGAAAACGCTAGTGGGAGTTGTGTACAGGCCACCTAACAGTAGTAGTGGAGTTGGGGATAGCATCAAACAGGAAATTAGAAATGCGTGCAACAAAGGTAAAACAGTTATAATGGGTGACTTCAATCTACATATAGATTGGGTGAATCAAATTGGCAAGGGTGCTGAGGAAGAGGATTTCTTGGAATGTATGCGGGATAGTTTTCTAAACCAACATGTAGAGGAACCAACGAGAGAGCAGGCTATTCTAGATTGGGTATTGAGTAATGAGGAATGGTTAGTTAGCAGTCTTGTTGTGCGTGGCCCCTTGGGCAAGAGTGACCATAATATGGTTGAGTTCTTCATTAGGATGGAGAGTGACATTGTTAATTCAGAAACAAGGGTCCTGAACTTAAAGAAAGGTAACTTTGAGGGTATGAGAAGTGAATTGGCCAAGATAGACTGGCAATTGATTCTTAATGGGTTGACGGTAGATATGCAATGGAAGGCATTTAAAGACTGCATAGATGAACTACAACAATTGTTCATCCCAGTTTGGCAAAAAAATAAATCAGGGAAGGTAGTGCATCCATGGATAACAAGGGGATTCAGGGATAGTATCAAAACAAAAGATGAAGCGTACAAATTAGCCAGAAAAAGCAGCCTACCAGAGGACTGGGAGAAATTCAGAGACCAGCAGAGGAGGACAAAGAGCTTAATTAGGAAAGGGAAAATAGATTATGAAACAAAACTGGCAGGGAACATAAAAACTGACTGCAAAAGCTTTTATAGATATGTGAAGAGAAAAAGATTAGTTAAAACAAATGTAGGTCCCTTGCAGTCAGAAACAGGTGAATTGATCATGGGGAACAAGGACATGGCAGACCAATTGAATAACTACTTTGGTTCTGTCCTCACCAAGGAAGACATAAATAATCTGCCAGAAATATCAGGGGACCGGTGGTCAAATGAGATGGAGGAACTGAGTGAAATCCAGGTTAGCCGGGAAGTGGTGTTAGGTAAATTGAATGGATTAAAGGCCGATAAATCCCCAGGGCCAGATAGGCTGCATCCCAGAGTACTTAAGGAAGTAGCCCCAGAAATAGTGGATGCATTAGTGATAATTTTTCAAAACTCTTTAGATTCTGGAGTAGTTCCTGAGGATTGGAGGGTAGCTAATGTAACCCCACTTTTTAAAAAGGGAGGGAGAGAGAAAACGGGGAATTACAGACCAGTTAGTCTAACGTCGGTAGTGGGGAAACTGCTAGAATCAGTTATTAAAGATGGGATAGCAGCACATTTGGAAAGTGGTGAAATCATTGGACAAAATCAGCATGGATTTATGAAAGGTAAATCATGTCTGACGAATCTTTATAGAATTTTTCGAGGATGTAACTAGTAGAGTGGATAAGGGAGAACCAGTGGATGTGTTATATCTGAACTTTCAGAAGGCTTTCGACAAGGTCCCACATAAGAGATTAGTATACAAACTTAAAGCACGCGGTATTGGGGGTTCAGTATTGATGTGGATAGAGAACTGGCTGGCAGACAGGAAGCAAAGAGTAGGAGTAAACGGGTCCTTTTCACAATGGCAGGCAGTGACTAGTGGGGTACCGCAAGGCTCAGTGCTGGGACCCCAGCTATTTACGATATATATTAATGATTTGGACGAGGGAATTGAATGCAACATCTCCAAGTTTGCGGATGACACGAAGCTGGGGGGCAGTGTTACCTGTGAGGAGGATGCTCGGAGGCTGCAAGGTGACTTGGATAGGCTGGGTGTGTGGGCAAATGCATGGCAGATGCAGTATAATGTGGATAAATGTGAGGTTATCCACTTTGGTGGCAAAAACAGGAAGGTAGACTATTATCTGAATGGTGGCCGATTAGGAAAAGGGGAGATGCAACGAGACCTGGGTGTCATGGTACACCAGTCATTAAAAGTAGGCATGCAGGTGCAGCAGGCAATGAAGAAGGCGAATGGTATGTTAGCATTCATAGCAAAAGGATTTGAGTATAGGAGCAGGGAGGTTCTACTGCAGTTGTACAGGGTCTTGGTGAGACCACACCTGGAGTATTGCGTACAGTTTTGGTCTCCTAATCTGAGGAAAGACATTCTTACCATAGAGGGAGTACAGAGAAGGTTCACCAGACTGATTCCTGGGATGTCAGGACTTTCATATGAAGAAAGACTGGATAGACTCGGTTTGTACTCGCTAGAATTTAGAAGATTGAGGGGGGATCTTATAGAAACGTACAAAATTCTTAAGGGGATGGACAGGCTAGATGCAGGAAGATTGTTCCCGATGTTGGGGAAGTCCAGAACAAGGGGTCACAGTTTAAGGAAAAGGGGGAAATCTTTTAGGACCGAGATGAGGAAAACATTTTTCACACAGAGAGTGGTGAATCTCTGGAATTCTCTGCCACAGAAGGTAGTTGAGGCCAGTTCATTGGCTATATTTAAGAGGGAGTTAGAGGGCACTTGTGGCTAAAGGGATCAGGGGGTAATGAGAGAAAGCAGTACAGGATACTGAGTTGGATGATCAGCCATGATAATATTGAATGGCGGTGCAGGCTCGAAGGGCCGAATGGCCTACTCCTGCACCTATTTTCTATGTTTCTATGTTTCCTTCTAAACCTATCCTATCCATGTACCTGTCCAAGTGTCTTTTAAATGTTGTTATAGTACCTACCTCAACTACCTGCTCCGGCAGGTATATTTCATGTACCACACCCTTTAAGCATATTATGAGACCAGCCGCCTTGAAATTGCCTTGGTGATTTAACTTTGTTCCTCACCATGTCAATTTTGTTTCTTGTTATAGACAATAGGTGCAGGAGTCGGCCCTTCGAGCCGGCACCGCCATTCAATGTGATCATGGCTGATCATCCACAATCAGTACCCCGTTCTTGCCTTCTCCCCATATCCCTTGATTCTGCTATCTTTAAGAGCTCTATCCAACTCTCTCTTGAAAGCATCCAGCGAACTGGCCTCCACCGTCCTCTGAGGCAGAGAATTCCACAGACTCACAACTCTCTGTGTGAAAAAGTATTTCCTCATCTCCATTCTCAATGGCTTACCCTTTATTCTTAATATGTGGCCCCTGGTTCTGGACTCCCCCAACATCGGGAACATGTTTCCTACCTCTAGTGTGTCCAAACCATTAATAATCTTATATGTTTCAATAAGATCCCTTCTCATCCTTCTAAATTCCAGAGTATACAAGCCCAGCCACTCCATTCTATCAACACATGACAGTCCCGCCATCCCAGGAATTAACCTTGTGAACCTACGCTGCACTCCCTTAATAGTAAGAATGTCCTTCCTCAAATTAGGAGACCAAAACTGCACACAATACTCCAGATGTGGTCTCACGCGGGCCCTGTACAACTGCAGAAGGACCTCTTTGATCCTATACTCAACTCCTCTTGTTAGAAAGGCCAACATGCCATTTGCTTTCTTCACTGCCTGCTGTACCTGCATGCTTACTTTCAGTGACTGATGAACAAAGACCCCCAGATCCCGTTGCACTTCTCCTTTTCCCAACTTGACACCATTTAGATAATAATCTGCCTTCCTGTTTTTGCCACCAAAGTGGATACCCACACATATATCCACATTAAACTGCATCTGCCATGCATCTGCCCACTCACCCAACCTGTCCAAGTCACCCTGCACTCTCATAGCATCCTCCTCACAGTTCACACTGCCACCCAGGTTTGTGTCATCTGCAAATTTGCTAATGTTACTTTTAATCCCTTCATCTAAATCATTAATATATATTGTAAATAGCTGCGGTCCCAGCACCGAGCCTTGCGGTACCCCACTAGTCATTGCCTGCCTTTCTGAAAAGGACCCGTTAATCCCTACTCTTTGTTTCCTGTCTGCCAACCAATTTTCTATCCATGTAAGCACCCTACCCCCAATACCATGTGCTCTAATTTCGCCCATTAATCTCCTATGTGGGACCTTATCAAATGCTTTCTAAAAGTCCAGGTACACTACATCCACTGGCTCTCCCTGGTCCATTTTCCTAGTTACATCCTCAAAAAATTCCAGAAGATTCGTCAAGCATGATTTCCCCTTCGTAAATCCATGCTGACTCGGACCAATCCTGCTACTGCTATCCAAATGTGCTGCTATTACATCTTTTATAATTGACTCCAGCATCTTCCCCACCACCGATGTCAGTCTAACTGGTCTATAATTCCCTGCTTTCTCTCTCCCGCCTTTCTTAAAAAGTGGGATAACATTAGCTACCCTCCAATCCACAGGAACTGATCCTGAATCGATAGAACATTGGAAAATTATCACCAATGCTAGCTCCATGATTTCTAGAGCCACTTCCTTAAGTACCCTGGGATGCAGACCATCAGGCCCTGGGGATTTATCAGCCTTCAGTCCCATCAATCTACCCAACACCATTTCCTGCCTAATGTGAATTTCCTTCAGTTCCTCCGTCACCCTAGATCCTCGAGCCACTAGTACATCAGAGAGATTGTTTGTGTCCTCCTTTGTGAAGACGGATCCAAAGTACCTGTTCAACTCGTCTGCCATTTCCTTGTTCGCCATTTCAGTCTTCAAGGGTCCAATTTTGGTCTTAACTAATTTTTTCCTCTTCACATACCTAAAGAAGCTTTTACTATCCTCCTTTATATTCTTGGCTAGCTTACCTTCGTACCTCATCTTTTCTCCCCGTATCTTTTGTTGCTCTTTAAAAATTACCCAATCCTCTGGCTTCCCGCTCATCTTTGCTATGTTATAATTCTTCTCTTTTATTTTTATACTGTCCCTGACTTCCCTTGTCAGCCACGACCGTCCCTAACTCCCCGTGGAATCTTTCTTCCTCTTTGGAATGAACTGATCCTGCACCTTCTGTATTATTCCCAGAAATACCTGCCATTCTTGTTCCACTGTCATCCCAGCTAGGGTATCTTTCCAGTCAACTTTGGTTAGCTCCTCCCTCATGGCTCCATAGCCCCTATGTTCAACTGTAATGCTGACACCTCCGATTTACCCTTCTCCCTCTCAAATTTTAGATTAAAACTTATCATATTATGGTCACTACCTCCTAATGGCTCCTTTACCTCGAGTTCCCTTATCAAATCCGGTTCATTACACAACACTAAATCCAGACTTGCCATCTCCCTGGTAGGCTCCAGTACAAGCTGCTCTAAGAATCCATCATGGAGGCACTCCACAAACTCCCTTTCTTGGGGTCCAGTACCAACCTGATTTTTCCAGTCTACCTGCATGTTGAAATCTCCCATAACAACCGTAGCATTACCTTTACGACATGCCAATTTTAACTCTTGATTCAACTTGCACCCTATATCCAGGCTACTATTTAGGGGCCTGTAGATAACTCCCATTAGGGTATTTTTACCCTTACAATTTCTCAGTTCTATCCATACTGACTCTACATCTCCTAATTCTATGTCATCCCTCGCAAGAGACAGAATTTCATTCCTCACCAACAGAGCTACCCCACCCCCTCTGCCCACCTGCCTGTTTTTTCGATAGGATGTATACCCTTGAATATTCAGTTCCAAGCCCTGGTCCTCTTGCAGCCATGTCTCTGTAATTCCCACAACATCACACTTGCCAATTTCTAACTGAGCCTCAAGCTCGTCCACTTTATTTCTTATACTTCGCGCATTCATATACAACACTTTGACTTCGGTATTCCTCTCCCCTCTCACACCGGTCACTATTGGACCTGACCGTACTCTCTTATCCCTTCTTGAACTTTCCTTCCCATTAATTCGGGAGTCCCTGTACTCACTTCCACTTTAACTCTATCTTTATACTCCCAATTTGTCAATCCCTCCACCCCACTATTTAGTTTAAACCCACACATGTTGCACCAGCAAACCTGCCTGCCAGAACGTCGGCCCCCCTCCAGTTAAGGTGTAACCCGTCCCTTATGTACAGGTCACCCCTACCCCAGAAGAGATCCCAGTGGTCTATAAAGCTAAATCCTTGCTCCCTGCACCAGCCTCCCAGCCACACATTCAGATCCCCTATTTCCCTGTTCCTGCCCTCACTAGCACGAGGTACTGGAAGCAATCCAGAGATAACCACCCTAGAAGTCCTGCTATTCAGTCATCTTCCTAACTCTCTTCCTCCTCTTCCCGACATCGTTTGTGCCCACGTGCACAACTACTGCCGGCTGTCCACCTTCCCTCTCGAGGATGTTCTGAATTTGGTTCATGATATCTTGAACCCTGGCACCAGGGAGGAAACAGATCATTCGCGAGTCTCGCCTGCCGCCACAGAATCTCCTGTCCGCACCTCGGACAATGGAGTCACCCGCCAGTATAGCTTTGCCCGACGTCGGTCTCGCCAGTCGAGTCTCATCGTTAGGATTGGAGCCTCCGATCTGGAAGCGTCATCTGCCTCGACAGCTTCCAAAAGGGTGTACCTGTTTCCATTTGGCACTCTCCTGCACTCCACAGTTACTCCCCTTTCTCACACTCACCCACCTTCGCTCCTCCTGTATCTTTGGCGTGACAACCTCATTGTAGGTCCTGTCCAGGAAACTTTCGTTTTCCCGGATGGCCCTGAGCTCATCCAGCTGCTTCTCCAGTTCCCTAACACGTTCGTTCAGGAGCTGCACCTGGACATAATTTCTGCAGGTGTAGTTTCCAGAAGCACCATCAGTGTCCCTGTCTTCCCACATCCTGCAGGAAACACATTGCTCCAACATGCCTGCCATTTCTTCAGAAGACAAAAGTCATGGGAGTGGGCGATTGAAGCTGTGCCCATTTTTACATTTAGAGTATTGACTGAAGGAAAGTGTGAAGGGATTTTGGAAGCAAAATAGGATTAGGACCACTGTTAGTGCAAATGATTATCAGTAGCATGCCGTTTAGCCAGAACAGTTTCTCTCCACGATGACGGAGAGCAAATGGGAACAGACAGAAAGGACAAGAGGGTGTGAACAGTTTTAATGCTCAGGGTGCTGCGTTATTCATGATTCAGTGCTCAAGGTACAGTGCCCATCATAATGTTTGGGACAAAGTCCCATCATTTATTTATTTGCCTCTGTACTCCACAATTTGAGATTTGTAATAGAAAAAATTCATGTGTGGTTAAAGTACACATTGTCAGATTTCATTAAAGGGTCTTTTTATACATTTTGGTTTCACCATGTAGAAATTACAGCTGTGTTTATACATAGTACCCCCCCATTTCAGGACACCATAATGTTTGGGACACATGGCTTCACAGGTGTTGTAATTGCTCAGGTGTGTTTAAATGCCTCCTTAATGCAGGTACAAGAGAGCTCTCAGCACCTAGTCTTTCCTCCAGTCTTTCCATCACCTTTGGAAACCTTTATTGCTGTTCATCAGCATGATGACCAAAGTTGTGCCAATGAAAGTCAAAGAAGCCATTATGAGACTGAGAAACAAGAATAAAACTGTTAGAGACATCAGTCAATAGACAATAGGTGCAGGAGTTGGCCATTCGACCCTTCGAGCCAGCACCGCCATTCAATGTGATCATGGCTGATCATCCCCAGTCAAACCTTAGGTTCACCTAAATCAACTGTTGGAACATCATTAAGAAGAAAGAGAGCACTGGTGAGCTTACTAATCGCACAGTGACCGGCAGGCCAAGGAAGACCTCCACAGCTGATGACAGAAGAATTATGTCGAGAATAAAGAAAAATCCCCAAACACCTTTCCGACAGATCAGAAACACTCTTCAGGTGTGGATTTATCAATGACCACTGTCCGCAGAAGACCTCATGCACAGAAATACAGAGGCTACACTGCAAGATGCAAACCACGTTAGCCGCAAAAATAGGATGGCCAGGTTATTGTTTGCAAAAAAGCACTTAAAAGAGTAACCACATTTCTGGAAAAAGGTCTTGTGGACAAATGAGACGAATATTAACTTATATCAGAGTGATGGCAAGAGCAAAGTATGGAGGAGGAAAGGAACTGCCCAAGATCCAAAGCATACCACCTCATCTGTGAAACATGGTGGTGGGGGTGGTATGGCCTGGGCATGTATGGCTGCTGAAGGTACTGGCTCACTTATCTTCATTGATGATACAACTGCTGATGGTAGTAACATAATGAATTCTGAAGTGTATAGACACATCCTATCTGCTCAAGTTCAAACAAATGCCTCAAAACGCATTGGCCGGCGGTTCATTCTACAGCAAGACAATGATCCCAAACATACTGCTAAAGCAACAAAGGAGTTTTTCAAAGCTAAACAATTGTCAATTCTTGAGTGGCCAAGTCAAACACCCGATCTGAACCCAGTTGAGCATGCCTTTTATATGCTGAAGAGAAAACTGAAGGGGACTAGCCCCCAAAACAAGCATAAGCTAAAGATGGCTGCAATACAGGCCTGGCAGAACATCACCAGAGAAGACACCCAGCAACTGGTGATGACCATGAATCGCAGACTTCAAGCAGTCATTGCATGCAAAGGATATGCTACAAAATACTAAACATGACTACTTTCATTTACATGAAATCTGACAATGTACACTTTAACCACATGTGATTTTTTCTATTACAAATCTCAAATTGTGGAGTACAGAGGCAAATTTAAAAATGATGGGTCTTTGTCCCAAACATTATGGAGTGCACTGTGTATGCTGCTCCAAGCCAGTTGGCTCACTGTTTCAGCAAAATGTCTTGGAAGTGAAATCAAGTAAATAGAATTGTTAATTCTTTTTCGAAGTATGGTGCTGAAATTCCCGCTAAGGTGTGAGTGAATATAGAAAAATGAACGTGTGGGAGTACAGTGGGCTTGAATTAAGGACATACAGGTTTGATGTACGACATGTCCTACAGTGAACTACCATCCTTAATTACCACCCACTGTACTCCCACATATGTAAATCTCTTCTGTCTGTTTTCAGGTATTGGTGACATTATGTTTGGGAGCATTTGATTTCCATTGACAAGCTACTTCAAGCCTGAAATGACAAATCCTGCAATCAGTGTGCATGAAAAGGAAATCTTCTCCAGCTGTAATAGGACAGTGCCTTTGTGATTAAGTGTTTGTTGATATGTAAAGCAAAGAAAAGGCTGATAGTGCATCATTTTGAGAAAACCTCTATGTATGTCAGAATAACAAGCTATTGTTTTGCATTAAAAATAGTAATTTGTTTTAATTTGTTACATTCAACAAAATTCTGAGTTACAATTTAAATATTCAGATTTGGTAGTGCCATCAATAAGTTGACTTTAAAAACATCTACTCACAAAAATACAACGTGCCACATCTGCTGTAGTTATGAGCTTTTCTGCACAGTATTGTTATTGATCATTTGAATGAGGAATTTTATTAAGAATGCATTTGAACAGAATGTATGAATTTGTGAACTGATGCATGAACTGATGTGATTGATTAACACTGGTAATAGCATGGATCTTCCAGTTGAAATTGGCACGGCCTGCCTGCAGAATTGAGCCAACCTTGGGTTCACTGGTTGTCGGGCCCATTAATAAGATTGAAGGTTATTGAGAATCTCTAAGATTCACAAATGTTCAAGCATACAAAACTATTAAAAACGTTCTCTTTAATTATGTGAAACTAATTAAACCACAAAAACATTTGAAAAACAATTATTACGTAGATTTTTTTTTTTTAATTAGAAAATAATGAAATTACCTTGTACATAGAACAGTACAGCACTGGAACAGGCTCTTCGGCCCCCAATGTTTATGCTGAACATGATGCCTAGTTAAACTTATCTCAACTGCTGTACATGATCCATGTCCCTCTATTCCCTGCACTTCCATGTGTCTTTCTAAAAGCCTCTTAAATGCCATTATCATAACTGCCTCCACTTCCACACCTGGCAATGTGTTCTTGGCTCCCACCACTCTCTGTATTAAACTTTCCACCTCTCACCTTATAATTATGCCCTCTAGTATTGGACATTTCCACCCTGGGGAAAAAGGTTTCGACTGTCTACCCTATCTATGCTTCTCATAATTATATATACTTCAATCACGTCTCCCCTCAACCTCTGACGCTTCAGAGAAAACAATCCAAGTCTATCCAACCCCCCCCTGTAGCTGAAACCCTCTAATCCAGGCAGTGTTCTGGCTTCTCTGCATCCGCGAGTATGGCTGCCCCGCCTGCAACTGTTCGTCCTTTCAACCTTTTTTATATTTTTTAGTGTGTTTTGTCTTGGAGGTCCTCTAGTCTTTTTATGTGGGGGGGAAGGGGGAAACTGTTTTTCTCAGTCCCTACCTGGTCGAAGATGCCTCTTTCCTCCGAGCCGCATCTTCGCCCCCTCCTCGCGGCCTACCAACGGGACTGGAGCGGCGTTTCCTGCCGGGATCAGCCAGAACTTCAGCTTCGGCAGCGGCGCAGCGCCGAAGTACCAGCACGGAGCGGGCGATGCCTTACCCAGGTCGCCGTGTGGTAAGCTCCGGAGTGCTGTGACCGGCGACTCCAACATCGCGGAGCTGTCGTTGCGGAGCGTCTAGCCGCGGGGCGGCGCTGACTTTTAAACACCTCATAGCCTGGGGTCTCTCACCGAGATCGCCAGTGTCGGAGCTCCGACCAGCGCGGCCTGTGGACTACGGGAGCCCCGGTCTCTGGTGGGAAGCGGCCACTCCAGGCCGCTGTGAGTGTTCTTCCGACGCCGGAACTCCATCATCCGGCGAGAGGGCCTGTACCATCGGGCCGCCGTCGCGGCGACTGCGGAGGCCTCAATAGGCCCGACCATGGGTGAACAAGAGGAAGAGGACTGGACTTTGCTCCCTTCCCTCACAGTGGGAACCATTGTGGGGGGATGTTTTTATGTTTAATGTTAAATTCTTTAATGTTGTGTTTCATTTTTATTAGTGTGCTGCAATGGCAACTCAAATTTCACTACACCAATTGGTGTATGTGACAATAAATGTCCTTTGTCCTTTGTCCTCTCCAAAACCGCCACGTTTTTCCTGTAATGGGGTGACCAGACCTGCATGCAATACAATACAATGAATACAATCAGTTTTATTCGTCACTTGCACATAAAGTGCAAGTGAAATGAATTTGCCAGCAGCGGTACAATGAAAAAGAACACACAAAAACACAATAAAAATTTAACACAAACATCCAGCACAGCATTCATCACTGTGGTGGAAGGCACAAAATTTAGCCAGTCCTCCTCCATTTTCCCCCGTGGTCGGGACCTCAACCCTCCGCAGCCGCCGCTGCGGGCATCCAGATGAGTGAAAGTCCAGGTAAGTCCTGAAAGTTGGGGGGAGGGACTCAAATAGAGAAAGCTAGTGGAAAATGTGGGAGGCAGGAGGCAGAGAAGGGAAGCACTCGGACCCAAAATGTAGGGGAGAAAGAAGAAAAAGATAATAAACAGAGAATAAGTGGTGGTGGGTTTCTTAAATGTGTATATTTTAATGCTAGGAGCATTGTAAGAAAGGTGGATGAGCTTAGAGCCTGGATTGACACCTGGAAGTATGATGTTGTGGCGATCAGTGAAACATGGTTGCAGTAGGGCTGTGATTGGCAAATAAATATTCCAGGATTTCGTTGCTTCAGGGGTGATAGAATTGGAGGGGCAAGAGGTGGGGGTGTTGCATTGCTTGTCAAGGAAGATATTACAGCAGTGCTTTGGCAGGATAGATTAGAGGGCTCGTCTAGGGAGGCTATTTGGGTGGAACTGAGAAATGGGAAAGGTGTAGCAACACTTATAGGGGTGTATTATAGACCGCCAAATGGGGAGCGAGAATTGGAAGAGCAAATATGTAAGGAGATAGCAGATATTAGTAGTAAGCACAAGGTAGTGATTGTGGGAGATTTCAATTTTCCACACATAGACTGGGAAACACATTCTGTAAAAGGGCTGGATGGTTTGGAGTTTGTAAAATGTGTGCAAGATAGTTTTTTGCAGCAATACATAGAGGTACCTACTAGAGAAGGGGCAGTGCTGGACCTCCTGTTAGGAAATGAGACAGGGCAAGTGGCGGAAGTATGCGTCGGGGAGCACTTCGGGTCCAGTGATCACAATACCATTAGTTTCAATATAATTATGGAGAGGGTCAGAACTGGACCTAGGGTTGAGATTTTTGTTTGGAGAAAGGCTAACTTTGAGGAGATGCGAAAGGATTTAAAAGGAGTGAATTGGGACATGTTGTTTTATGGGAAGGATGTAGAAGAAAAATGGAGGACATTTAAGGGTGAAATTTTAAGAGTACAGAATCTTTATGTCCCTGTTCGGTTGAAAGGAAATAGTAAAAAATGGAAAGAGCCATGGTTTTCAAGGGAAATTGGACACTTGGTTCGGAAAAAGAGAGAGATCTACAATAATTATAGGCAGCATGGAGTAAATGAGGTGCTTGAGGAGTATAAAGAATGTAAAAAGAATATTAAGAAAGAAATTAGAAAAGCTAAAAGAAGATATGAGGTTGCTTTGGCAAGTAAGGTGAAAGTAAATCCAAAGGGTTTCTACAGCTATATTAATAGCAAAAGGATAACAAGGAATAAAATCGGTCCATTAGAGAGTCAGAGTGGACAGCTATCTGCAGAGCCAAAAGAGATGGAGATATTGAACAATTTCTTTTCTTCGATATTCACGAAGGAGAAGGATATGGAATTATGTGAGGTAAGGGAAACGAGCAGAGTAGCAATGGAAACTGTGAGATTCAAAGAAGAGGAGGTGCGGACACTTTTGAAAAATATGAAAACGGATAAGTCTCCAGGTCCTGACAGGATATTCCCTAGGACATTGAGGGAAGTTAGTGTAGAAATAGCAAGGGCTATGACAGAAATATTTCAAATGTCATTAGAAACGGGAATAGTGCCGGAGGATTGGCGTACTGCGCATGTTGTTCCGTTGTTTAAAAAGGGTTCGAAGAGTAAACCTAGCAATTATAGACCTGTTAGTTTGACGTCAGTGGTGGGCAAATTAATGGAAAGGATACTTAAAGATAATATATATAAGCATCTGGATAAGCAGGGTCTGATTAGGAACAGTCAACATGGATTTGTGCCTGGAAGGTCATGCTTGACTAATCTTCTTGAATTTTTCGAAGAGGTTACTAGGGAAATTGATGAGGGTAAAGCAGTGGATGTTGTCTATATGGACTTCAGTAAGGCCTTTGACAAGGTTCCTCATGGAAGGTTGGTTAAGAAGATTAAATTGGGTATTAATGGTGGAGTAGCAAGATGGATTCAACAGTGGCTGAATGGGAGATGCCAGAGAGTAATGGTGGATGGCTGTTTGTCAGGTTGGAGGCCGGTGACTAGTGGGGTGCCTCAGGGGTCTGTGTTGGGTCCACTGTTGTTTGTCATGTACATCAATGATCTGGATGAAGGTGTGGAGAATTGGATTAGTAAGTATGCAGATGATACTAAGATAGGTGGTGTTGTGGATAATGAAGTAGATTTTCAAAGTCTACAGAGAGATTTAGGCCATTTGGAAGAGTGGGCTGAAAGATGGCAGATGGAGTTTAATGCTGACAAATGTGAGGTGCTACATCTCGGCAGGACAAATCAAAATAGGACGTACACGGTAAATGGTAGCGAATTGAGGAATGCAGTTGAACAGAGGGATCTAGGAATAACTGTGCATAGTTCCCTGAAGGTGGAATCTCATGTAGATAGGGTGGTAAAGAAAGCTTTTGGTATGCTGGCCTTTATAAATCAGAGCATTGAATAAAGAAGTTGGGATGTAATGTTAAAATTGTACAAGGCATTGGTGAGGCCAATTCTGGAGTATGGAGTACAATTTTGGTCGCCTAATTATAGGAAGGATGTCAACAAAATAGAGAGAGTACAGAGGAGATTTACTAGAATGTTGCCTGGGTTTCAGCAACTAAGTTACAGAGAAAGGTTGAACAAGTTAGGTCTTTATTCTTTGGAGCGCAGAAGGTTAAGAGGGGACTTGATAGAGGTCTTTAAAATTATGAGCGGGTTAGACAGAGTGGACGTGGATAAGCTTTTCCCATTGAGAGTAGGGAAGATTCAAACAAGGGGACATGACTTGAGAATTAAGGGACAGAAGTTTAGGGGGAACATTAGGGAACATTAGGGGGAACTTCTTTACTCAGAGAGTGGTAGCTGTGTGGAATGAGTGGTGGAGGCAGGTTCGATGTTATCCTTTAAAAATAGATTGGATGGGTATATGGACGGGAAAGGAATGGAGGGTTATGGTCTGAGTGCAGGTAGATGGGACTAGGGGGAAGTATTTTATTTTTAATTAAAATAAAAAAAAATTTAAATGTTCGGCACGGACTTGAAGGGCCGAGATGGCCTGTTTCCGTGCTGTTATGGTTATATGGTTATATGGTTATAAACGGTGCCTCCCCCACCGGAGACCGAAGCTTCAGGTTGGTGTAGGCCGCAGGCCAGCGGTCGAAGATTTAAAGTTCCCGCCACGCCGCAGCCAGAAGCACCGCAGGGCCGGCGGTTGAAGCTCCCCTCCAGGGACCCCGGCGAGGGACCCCGCTCCTGATGGTAAGTCGCCGCCGCGCCCGCGGTAGAAGTAGGTCGCGGGCCGCAAGCGGTGCCTTCTTCTCCCGGGTCCCCAACGAGGGATCCCAGGCTGCGGACGCCCCGCCAGCTGGAGCTCTGCAGACCGCGGCTTCAGGTTGCCGCGGGCCAGCGAAACGGAGCGTTCCCCTCCGGCGAGCCTCGGCGAGGGCTCACCTACTCCACGGCGAGAGTCCGCGCTGCGTCCGCGGCTGAAGCCCCAGGCGTGTCTCCAGGAAAGGCCGCACGGATCCTCAATGTTAGGCCACGGGGGAGGCGACATGGAAAAAGTCGCCTCTTCGTGGAGGAGGCGACCAAAGCTGTTTCCCCCTTACCTCCCCCCCCCCACACACACCACCCCCCACACAAGACACACAAAGAAACATTAAAAACATACATTAAAACATACTAAAAAAACAAAAAAAGTAG
The DNA here is from genome assembly GCA_038087875.1 of Malacoraja senta. Taxonomy (NCBI): domain Eukaryota; kingdom Metazoa; phylum Chordata; class Chondrichthyes; order Rajiformes; family Rajidae; genus Malacoraja; species Malacoraja senta. The sequence goes on along the minus strand of CM075981.1, from coordinate 64,021,659 downwards.
AAAAAAACACACGCTGCTGACAGGGCTGCCGGCTTGCAGCGCCCCCACCGACCATTCTCCAAATGCAGCCTAACCAAAGTCCTAAAGAGCTACAGTGCATTCAGAAAGTATTCAGACCCCATCACTTTTTCCACATTTTGTTACGTTACAGCCTTAATCTAAAATGGATTAAAAAAAAAAATGTAATCATCAATCTACAAATACATCATAATAAAAAAGCAAAAACAGGTGTTTAGAAATGTTTGCAAAGTAATTAAAAAGAAATAACTGAAATATCACTTTTACATAAGTATTCAGACCCATTACTCAGTACTTTATTGAGGCACCTTTCGCAGCGATTACAGCCAAAAGTTTTCTTGGGTATGACGCTACAAGCTTGGCACACCTGTATTTGGGTAATTTCTTCTCTGCAGATCCTCTCAAGCTCTGTCAGGTTGGATGGGGAGCCTCGATGCACAGCTATTTTCAGGTCCCTCCAGAGATGTTCGATCAGGTTCAAGTCCGGGCTCTGGCTGGGCCACTCAAGACATTCACAGACTTGTCACAAAGCCACTCCTGCGTTTTCTTGGCTGTGTGCTTCGGGTCGTTGTCCTGTTGGAAGGTGAACCTCCACCCCAGTCTGAGGTCCAGAACGCTCTGGAGTAGGTTTTCATCAAATATCTCTCTACTTTGCTCCTTTCAACTTTCCCTCGATCCTGACTAGTCTCCCAGTTCCTGCTGCTGAAAAACATCCCCACAGCATGATGCTGCCACCACCATGCTTCACCGTAGGTATGGTATTGGCCAGGTGATGAGCGGTGCCTGGTTTCCTCCATACCAAAGAGTTCAATCTTGGTTTCATCAGACCAGAGAATCTTGTTTCTCATGGTCTGAGAGTCCTTTAGGTGCCTTTTGGCAAACTCCAAGCGGGCTGTCATGTGCCTTTTACTGAGGAGTGACATCCATCTGGCCACTACCATAAAGGCCTGATTGGTGAAATGCTGCAGATATAGTTGTCCTTCTGGAAGGTTCTCCCATTTCCACAGAGGAATTCTGGAGCTCTGTCATAGTGACCATCAGGGAGGTTTTTGGTCACCTCCCTGACCAAGGTCCTTCTCCCCTGATCGCTCAGTTTGGCCGGGCAGCCAGCTCTATGAAGTCCTGGTGGTTCCAAAGTTCTTCCATTTAAGAATGCGGAGGCCACTGTGCACTTCGGGACCTGCAATGCTGCAGAAATTGTTTTATACCCTTCCCCAGATCTGTGTCTCGACACAATCCTGTCTCGGAGGTCTACGGACAATTCCTTCATCTTCATGGCTTGGTTTTTGCTCTGAAATGTACTGTCAATTGTGGGACCTTATATAGTCAAGTGCGTGCCTTTCCAAATCATGTCCAATCAATTTAATTTACCACTGGTGGACTCCAATCAGTTGTAGAAATATCTCACGGATAATCAATGGAAACAGAACCTAAGCTGAATTTTGAGTGTCATAGCAAAGGGTCTGAATACTTATATAAATGTGATATTTCATTTATTCCTTTTCAATTCCTTTGCAAAAATGTCTAAACACCTGTTTTCGCTTCTTTATTCTGGGGTATTGTGTGTAGATTGATGATTTAAAAAAATGAAGGCAAGCGTAGCAGACACCTTTTTTACCACCCTATATGCTTTTGCTGCCACTTTCAGTGACCTGTGAACTTGGACTCCAAGATCCCTCTGCACTTCAATGCTGTTAAGGGTCTTGCCATTGTGTAACCTCTCTCCTTACATTCAGCCACCCAAGTGCAACACCTCACACTTGCTGCATCTGACATTTCTCCACCCATTTCTGCAGCTGATCTATATTCCGCTGTATCTTCTAACAGTCTCCTCCACTGTCTGCAACTCCTCCAATTTTAGAGGAGCAAACTTACTCAGCATCTCATCCATATTTACCTCTAGGTTATTTATATATATATCACAAACAGCAGAGGTCCCAGCACAGATCCCTGCAGAACTCCACTGGTCACAGACCTCCAGCCAGAATATCTACCTTCTACAACAACCCTCCATGTATAAGGCAGTTATGAGCCCATATGATCAAGTCATTGTGAATCCCGTATACGTTAATCTTCTGGATCAGCCTACCATGAGGAACCTTGTCAAAAGCCTTACTAAAATCCATATATACAACATCCACCGGCCTACTTTTATCAATCTCCTTCTTTACCTCAACTTATCCCTACTTGCCTGTCTCCTCAAGACTGTTATTCCTGTAAAGTTAATATGTCTGATTTCCCAGCCTAAGTCTAAGCCCAAGTAATGGGAATAGTGTAAAAGTTTCCACTCCCAGCAGAATGACAATCAGTTGAATATGATTTTAGGACATCTACCCTGGAAGGGGAGTCCCACACATCCCCATGGTTGCCGCATAAAAGCAATTTTAGTGTGGGCTTAACTATATATATATATACTAGACTAAGTGGGACCCGTTGGGTCCCAGCATCACACGGGAGGGCTGGTCCCCCAACGCAATATTCCACCTCTCCACGAATTCCAATATTGGTGGCCAGTTGGGGGGGGGGGGGCTTTCGGGAGCGCTAGTATGGGTGTTGTGCACTGAAGGGACTGGTTTCCAGAGGTCTAGTATGGACATTATGGGCCGAATGGGTACATGGGCTGGTGGCTCAGTCACTCAGCTCACTCACTCACGGCTGGTGGGCTGGCAGTTGACTCACGGCTATTCCTTGAAATTCCATTTCAAGCAGGGTGCAAGGCCACCAAATTCAAGTGCAGTTTCACACCACTGCAAGCAGGGTGCAAGGCTACCAAATTCAAGTGCAGTTTCATACCATTTCAAGCAGGGTGCAAGGCCACTAAAGACAGCGAGCCGTGACCTCTCCCTCCCCATCGTGCAGAGACTGAGCCACGTCCACACTTCCGGCTTTCATAGGCCCTCCCCCTCCCACCAGAAGGGGCGTGGCCTTCATGGCGTGATTGACAGGAGAGAGAACCTCAACATTTGTTAAACACTAATAACTCTTTTATTTTTCATCGATGGGAAAAATCCTCGGCACCTGATGAGCGGAGGGGGACACTGAGTAAGATGGCCCAAAATCACAGCCATACGTGGTAGCGTTTTTTCTAAAATCAATATAAAGTGCAAACAGGAAGTGGTCAAGATTAAACTTTTAATTATATATAGAAGGCAAGGCAACTTTAATTAGGCAAGGCAGCTTTAATTAGGCAAGGCAGCTTTAATTAGGCAAGGCAGATTTAGCACTTTCAAACCAAAGGCAACGCAGCTTTAGCACTTTCAAACCAAAGGCAACACAGCTTCAGCACTTTCAAACCAAAGGCTACACAGCTTTAGCATTTTCAAACCAAAGGCAACACAGCTTTAGCACTTTCAAACCAAAGGCAACACAGCTTTAGCATTTTCAAACTACATTTTCAAACCACATTAAGGGCACTGACAGGTTAGTAAAACCACTCACAGTTTAGTTGACATGTGTTCAGTGTTATTCACAGCTCAGACTGAGAATGGCGACCTCTCACTTCCCCATCTTGCAGAGAACTGAGGCACCTCCACACTTCCGGGTTTTATAGTCCCTCCGGAAGGGGCGTGGCCTTCAGAAGAGAGAATCACAACATTTTTTAAACCCTAATAACTCTTTTATTTTTCATCGATGGGACAAATCCTCTTGTCCTGCGCAGCGGAGGGGGACTCTGAGTATGATGGCCAAAAATCACCACCGTAAGTGGCAGCGTTTTTTCTAAAATCAATATACAGAACAACAGGAAGTGGTCTAGATGAGACTTTTAGTAATATAGATTACTAAAACTCTATTCATCTTTGTTTGTTTGCAGGTTTGCTTTGTACCTCTATTTGCGCAAAAATGGTACACGATAGCGCTATGATTTTTGCCCCACCTTACCATTGTCCTGTGCTATAAATGAAACAAGTTTTGTTCAGATCGATGGTATATTTTAAAAGTTGTTAACGTTTTTAAAAAAAACTTAAAACAGCGCCCGCGCATGCGCAGTTGGGGGAGAGTTCCCATGGGCGTCTTTACTGGCGCCGCAACGTTTCCTCAGCCGCGTCTGCGCAGTTGAGGCCGTTCCAGAATTTCACAACGCCATATTTTTTTCCCCCTCACAACGGGTCCACGGGTTATTTCTATTTTAATTTCTGCCACCCCGGGCCCTGGGTTGGTGTTCCCCGCTTCAAGCCTTCCCCCTCCCGCGGCTCCAGGACGTTTGCCCCCCCCCCCCGACAGCCCCCACCTCAAGTACAACTTCAACTCCGTCCTGGGGAGTTGAGAGTGGGGGGATTGAGGGAGAGGAGGGGGTAGGGAGGGAGAGGGGGGAAGTGGGGGAGGTGAGGAGGGAGAGTAGGGGAGGAGGGGGAATAGAGGGAGAAGAGGGGGGAGTGGGGGTGGTAGGGAGTGGGGAATAGAGGGAGAGGAGGGCAGTGGGGGAGGTGAGGAAGGATAGTGGGGGGGATAGGGGAGGGGAGGAGTGGAGGATAGAGGGGTAGGGAGGGGAGAGTTATGGAGGGGGTGACAGGGTAGGGGAAAGGAGAGGGAGGGAGAGGTGAGGGAAGGATTGGGGAGGAGGAGAGGGGAAAGAAGAGGGAGGGTGAAGGGGAGGGAGTGCTGGGGGACGCGGGGAAATGAGTCGCGCCTGCGCAGTTGGGGGCTATGCGTGTGGTGGAATATTGCGTTGGGGGAACGGGTTGCGTTGGGGGAACGGGTGAGTGGTGCAAAGTATTGTGTTGGGGAACGAATTGCGTTGGGAGACCAGGCCTCCCGTGTGACAGGGACCCAACGGGTCCCACTTAGTCTAGTTAGTAAATAAAGATGCTTTTGTTATTGTCCTCTGCAAATCTAAACTGCCCTTGCCAGTTCATATTTATTACATTACTTTGATCAGTTCATCACTATTCATCACACACACAGTGATCAGTCATTTGGCACTAGCTATGGCTCAATTGCCAGTGTACTCATCTCAGAGTCAGAAGATCCCAGATCAGGTCCCATCCACTTGTGTACTAAAATCCACCTGATGTTTCATTACGTGCCAGTGCTGCATGTCCCGGAGTGATTTTGTTTTACTAAGACTTCATTTATTGTCATAGATAAATGTAAATTGACCCATAGTATTGTTTTAAAGAAGGGAAGGAGTATTACATCTGATTCCTGATCAAATTGATGTTGATTAACACATGGCCTTTTGTGAAGTCTTGCTATGCACTAACTTGGCAGCTGCACTTTTCTACATTACATCAGTGACTGCACATCAAAGGTGTTAAATGCTTTGGAGTATTTCGATGGGGCCATGGCACGGGTTACTATGCCATGCCCCCCTTACTTGGGTAGAAGGCAGGCACGGGTTACTGATTGTGGATGATCAGCCATGATCACAATGAATGGCGGTGCAGGCTCGAAGAGCAAAATGGCCTCCTCCTGCACCTATGTTTCTATGTTTCTATGTAAGGTGCTATATACATAGATACATAGAAAATAGGTGCAGGAGTAGGCCATTCGGCCCTTCGAGCCTGCACCGCCATTCAATATGATCATGGCTGATCATCGAACTCAGTATCCCGTACCTGCCTTCTCTCCATACCCCCTGATCCCTTTAGCCACAAGGGCCACATCTAACTCCCTCTTAAATATAGCCAATGAACTGGCCTCAACTACCCTCTGTGGCAGAGAGTTCCAGAGATTCACCACTCTCTGTGTGAAAACGTTTTTTCTCATCTCGGTCTTAAAGGATTTCCCCCTTATCCTTAAGCTGTGACCCCTTGTCCTGGACTTCCCCAACATCGGGAACAATCTTCCTGCATCTAGCCTGTCCAACCCCATAAGAATTTTGTACGTTTCTATAAGATCCCCTCTCAATCGCCTAACTTCTAGCGAGTATAAGCCAAGTCTATCCAGTCTTTCTTCATATGAAAGACCTGACATCCCAGGAATCAGTCTGGTGAACCTTGTCTGCACTCCCTCTATGGCTATAATGTCCTTCCTCAGATTTGGAGACCAAAACTGTACGCAATACTCCAGGTGTGGTCTCACCAAGACCCTGTACAACTGCAGTAGAACCTCCCTGCTCCTATACTCAAATCCTTTTGCTATGAAAGCTAACATACCATTCGCTTTCTTCACTGCCTGCTGCACCTGCATGCCTACTTTCAATGACTGGTGTACCATGACACCCAGGTCTCGCTGCATCTCCCCTTTTCCTAATCGGCCACCATTTAGATAATAGTCTACTTTCCTGTTTTTGCCACCAAAGTGGATAACCTCACATTTATCCACATTATACTGCATCTGCCAAACATTTGCCCACTCACCCAGCCTATCCAAGTCACCTTGCAGTCTCCTAGCATCCTCCTCACAGCTAACACTGCCCCCCAGCTTAGTGTCATCCGCAAACTTGGAGATGTTGCCTTCAATTCCCTCATCCAGATCATTAATATAAATTGTAAATAGCTGGGGTCCCAGCACTGAGCCTTGCGGTACCCCACTAGTCACTGCCTGCCATTGAATTTCTCCTCATTGGCTCCAAATCAACACTCACTAAAATTAACAACCCCAATCTCACTATCGACGGCACCACTGTCTCCCCATCTCCTCAGGCACGCAACCTTGGCGTGATCCTTGACTCAACCCTCTCCCTTGAGCCTCATGTCCGCCATGTTGTCAAAACATCATTTTTTCACCTCCGCAACATTGCAAAAATCAGATCGTCTCTCACACCCCCCGCTGCCGAAAGACTCATCCATGCCTTCATCTCCTCCCGACTGGACTACTGTAACTCTCTTCTTTTCGGAATCAATTCCAGCAGCATCAAACGACTCCAACTGGTCCAAAATGCAGCTGCTCGACTCATTACCCACACCAAATCCTGACACCACATCACCCCAGTTCTCAAAGAACTTCACTGGCTTCCCATTTCCCACCGGATCACCTACAAAATCCTGGTCCTCACCTACAAAGCCCTCAACAACCTGGCCACCCCTTATCTCATTGACCTCCTCTCCCCCTACCAACCCTCACGGTCCCTCAGATCCACATCAGCTGGTCTCCTCTCCACTCCGAAATCAAACCTCTGCACTTTTGGAGGCAGAGCCTTCTCCAGGGCAGCTCCCAGGCTCTGGAATTCCCTCCCACAACCGGTCTGAAATTCTGAGTCCCTCACCATCTTCCAGTCCTGCCTCAAGACCCATCTCTTCACCTCTGCATACCCTTAGTCCCATGTTCCCCTCCCCTCTGTCTTACTGCTCTATTTTGTTTTGTTTATTCCTGACTCTCAATTGTAAAGCGACTTTGAGACCTGAAAAGCGCTATATAAATAAAATCTATTATTATTATTATTGTGAAAAGGACCCGTTTACTCCTACTCTTTGCTTCCTGTTTGCCAGCCAGTTCTCTATCCACATCAATACTGAACCCCCAATACCGTGTGCTTTAAGTTTGTATACTAATCTCTTATGTGGGACCTTGTCGAAAGCCTTCTGAAAGTCCAGATACAACACATCCACTGGTTCTCCCCTATCCACTCTACTAGTTACATCCTCGAAAAATTCTATAAGATTTGTCAGACATGATTTACCTTTCGTAAATCCATGCTGACTTTGTCCAATGATTTCACCACTTTCCAAATGTGCTGCTATCCCATCTTTAATAACTGATTCTAGCAGTTTCCCCACTACCGACGTTAGACTAACTGGTCTGTAATTCCCCGTTTTCTCTCTCTCTCCCTTCTTAAAAAGTGGGGTTACGTTTGCTACCCTCCAATCCTCAGGAACTACTCCAGAATCTAAAGAGTTTTGAAAAATTATCACTAATGCATCCACTATTTCTGGAGCTACTTCCTTAAGTACTCTGGGATGCAGCCTATCTGGCCCTGGGGATTTATCGGCCTTTAATCCATTCAATTTACCCAACACCACTTCCCGACTAACCTGGATTTCACTCAGTTCCTCTATCTCCTTTGACCCGCGGTCCCCTGCTATTTCCGGCAGATTATTTATGTCTTCCTTAGTGAAGACCGAACCAAAGTAGTTTTGTTTCAAACAATGCTATCATAAAGTATACCAATAGAGGCTTATTAAAATTGAAGTCACAAGTCTAGAAATGTAATCATTTAGCAATATATTCTTTGAGCATAATCTGATCAATATTTGACCACCCAGTTAATTGGCATAATGTCCACTTATGGGATATTTTTCAGAAATTTGAGCAATTCCAGCACGTCTTCCTGGCGTGCCTGCTGAAACTTTCTTTTAAAGCATTTTGAACAATTGTAAACTTAATTTGACGCAGGAGCAGCAATCAATGATCGCACCAAGCACAGCTATGTTTTATAAAGTACTGCTGACAGAGACTCCTGTATGGAAGTTTGATCCTTCTGGCCACCAACCCTTTCCACCCTAATCCCACTCTTGATGCTCAATGCTCTTGTGGCCCTAATCATTCCCTCCCACCACTGCAACCTCTTCCAACCATTCTCCACTCCATCAATGGCCTAATGTTGCCCTCAGTGGAAACCTAGTATGCCCCCTACCCCAACTATCCCACTCCTATTACCTGATTATCTTTCCCATTCTAGATCTGATCCTTTTTGGAACATCTTCCCAGCCTTTTGCAGGCACCAATTGTCGACATCAAGCCACCTGCACTTTCTTTGGCAACACCTCCCACTTCTACCATCCATAATTTCCTGGCTTTGGTTCATTGCAGAAATGAATAGTACCCCTTCAGTAGTGCTCAGTGAAATCTACAACTGGAGTTCGCTGCTGATTGAGCATTTGTACCACTGTGAAGTCTATTTGGTGCACGAAAAATTGTAGGCCAAGATATTTAATATGGTATGACAGCATGGTCAGAAAGTTGGTGAAAGAATAAAGATAAATGTACACCAGTGCACCATGATGGAAAGTACAAACCAGTGAGGTAGGGTTACCAACTTTCTCACTCCTAAATAAGGGACAAAGGGTAAAAATAAGGGACAAATTCCCTCGGCAATTCGTTGACCGACTCGGCCGTGGCTGGGGGAATGATGAGTTGGCTCGGGTGCTCGACTGCATACAAAGCCCAGCCGGCAGGCCAGCTGAGGAGTTTTGGCCCAGGCGCTGGACTTTGCGTCGCGCGCAAGGTCCGGCACCCCATCCAACTCATGAACAGATGATCGGCCATGAGAAGGAGGTGTGGTGGTGTCGGCGGTAAGCGACGGTCCGAAGGTCGGACAGCTGGCCGGGCTGCCGACCGACGGGGCCACAGGCAAGGAGCTGCTGCACTATGGGCTACACTATGTCGGGATGGGTGAGGCGGGGCCGGACGTGGCGCTCCAACCCGACTGTCCCCTCGACCCGAGTAATAGCAGTCAAATACGGGACAAGGGCAGTCCCGTATGGGACAAACCAATTTAGCCCAATATACGGGATGTCCCTGCTAATATGGGACAGTTGGCAACTGTACAGTGAAGTGCCTTTGGGTCTTCATAGCAGCTGGTGGTTTTGTTAATGAGTTGAAGGAGCTGGCCTGTGTGTAGCTTTTGGGTGGCTCAGGCTTTCTGCCCAACTATTAAATCTTTATTGTTTCACTGGACAAAAATAGCCTCCTACAAAAAGACAGTTCCTTTGAAGTATAGCTACTGTTCTTCAGTCAGCCAGAACCATTAAATACATTGTTTATAGAACGTTTTTGTGTGATTTCTGAGATATATTGTTGTTTTATAACTGCATTGTCTTTCATTTGTCCATACATATTTTAATTAAACTGATGGAATGCCATTCTGATGGATTTATGACCTCATTTGTAAGTCAGCTGACTTTTCTAATGGTTTTCTTTTCATTCATGAACAGTTTATAGGAACATTTTGCCATATTATTTCAGGTAGCCCCATGTTAACCCATATGTTAAATAAACTCCAGGGTCTCCCCAACCATTGTCTGCATCCGGCTGAAGAACTGTCACATCATACTTGAAACAGCATTCCATTTCTTTGTATCGAGTTTCTATGGACCTTTTGCTCAATAGGTCTGGAACATAGAGTAGGGATTAACGGGTCCCTTTCAGAATGGCAGGCAGTGACTAGTGGGGTACCGCAAGGCTCGGTGCTGGGAACGCAGCTATTTGCAATATACATCAATGATTTGGATGAAGGGATTCAAAGTAACATTAGCAAATTTGCAGATGACACAAAGTTGGGTGGCAGTGTGAACTGTGTGGAGGATGCTATGAGAATGCATGGTGACTTGGACAGGTTGGGGGAGTGGGCAGAAGCATGGCAGATGAAGTTTAATGCTTATAAATGTGAGGTTATCCACTTTGGTAGCAAAAACAGGAAGGCAGATTACAATCTAAATGGCGTCGTTGGGAAAAGGGGAAGTACAACGGGATCTGGTGGTCCTTGTACAGTCTATGAAAGTAAGCATGCAGGTACAGCAGGCAGTGAAGAAAGCGAATGGCATGTTGGCCTTTATAACAAGAGGAATCGAATATAGGAGCAAAGAGGTCCTTCTGCAGTTGAACAGAGCCCTAGTGAGACCACACCTGGAGTATTGTGTGCAGTTTTGGTCCCCTAATTTGAGGAAGGACATTCTTGCTATTGAGGGAGTGCAGCGTAGGTTTACAAGGTTAATTCCCGGGATGGCAGGACTGTCATATGCTGAGAGAATGGAGCAGCTGGGCTTGTACACTCTGGAGTTTAGAAGGATGAGAGGGAATCTCATTGAAACATATAAGATTGTTAAGGGCTTGGACACGCTAGAGGCAGGAAACATGTTCCCGATGTTGGGGGAGTCCAGAACCAGGGGCCACAGTTTAAGAATAAGGAGTAAGCCATTTAGAACGTAGACGAGGAAACACTTTTTCTCACAGAGAGTGGTGAGTCTGTGGAATTCTCTGCCTCAGAGGGTGGTGGAGGCTAATGATAAAGGGCCTGTCCCACGGGCATGCGACTCTGTGCGGCAAGCGCGACCTCACCGCAAGCGGGGGCCGCGCGGAGGTCGAGTGATCCCCGTACAGGGCCGGTCCCACCACCATGCGGCTGCATGGGGCAAGCGCTACCAAATCGGAAACGGGGGCTGCGCAGAGGTTGAGTGACGTCAAGACGGTGCGTACGGCGGCGAGGCGGTGCGCATGGCCGTTGAGGCAGTGCGCACGGCCTCGATGCGGCTGCGTCCGGCGTCGAGGCGATGTGCACGGCCTCGAGGGGGCTGCGTCCGGCGTCGAGGCGGTGCGCACGGCCGTCGATGCGGCGTGCACGGCCTCAATGCGGCTGCGGGGCGGCAGGCCGTTGCCGCACGGAATTTTTGAACAGTGTCAGTTTTTCGGAGCCCCGCACGATGTCGGGACCAGCTCCGCACAACTCCATACGGCTCCGGCGATCGAAGTGGGACCGGCCCCGCGACCTCCGCGCGGCCCCCGCAAGGCCCCCGCTTGTGGTTAGGTCGTGCTTGCCGCATGGAGTCGCATGCCCGTGGGACAGGCCCTTAAGGGGTAGGCCATTTAGAACGGAGATGAGGAGAAACCTCTTCACCCAGAGAGTTGTGAATCTGTGGAATTCTCTGCCTCAGAAGGCAGTGGAGGCCGATTCTCTGGATGCTTTTAAGAGAGAGAGATAGAGCTCTTAAAGATAGCAGAGTCGAGGGATATGGGGAGAAGGCAGGAACGGGGTACTGATTTTGGATGATCAGCCATGATCACAGTGATTGGCGATGCTGGCTTGAAGGGCCAGATGGCCTACTCCTGCATCTATTGTCTCCCCTTCACATTCTCAGTCTTGATGCAGATTCTCGTCCCGAAATATCAACCAAACCTTTCCCCTCACATACGCTGATCAACCCGCTGAAGTTTCAGAAGTTTAGTTTCTTTATGCTCCAGGTTCCGGCTCCTTGTTTGTGCTGACTAAGTTTCATGTATACAATTCAGGAAATCTATTGTTAAGGTTTGGGGTTTGAGTAATTGAAGGTGAATTGTTAGTTGCTATCATGATAACGATAGAGGAATACACACTGAACGTGAGTAGATTATCAGTCATGAACAAACATCAAGTACACCAGAGCCAGTAGTCGTAACATAAAGCATGATCGTTTGTGAACTAGAATAAACAAGTATTCTGTATAAATAACGGTATATAAAATAACAAACAAAATGATATCAAATATCAAAGAACGCTCAATGACCTTTGAAGTGCCAGATGTTAAAATCCAATTGATTTATAAGATTCTGCACAAAAGGAACCTTCCCAGCTTAGCTCTTGCTTTCACAGATCTTCAGAAGTGGTTGGCATGGTCATGCAAACTGCTCAAGTAAACAAACAATCACTGCAAAATATATTTGGAATGCATAATTCAGGAGAATTAGGAATGGGAATGAAAAAAGCTGTGGGTTTAAAGTTGTGATTACAACGACATTGTCCTGATAGATTCATCGTTTGGAAGAAGAATTAGTCCTGATCAATAGAGGCAGAAAGGGGAGATTGGTCAGTCTTAAGTTTTGCACTTACCAAAGAAGAGTGAAAATTTCAGCTGTAATTTTTAAAGGCTAAACAGCACATTCTTGTGGAGGTATTGTTTCACCTTAGGAGGCGAAAGAGATGAGATATGTGCTTCCATGTATGGCAGAGAGCTGGGTCACGACAAAATCAGTCGTTAGATGCTTCTAGAATCTGTTGCACAAGATAACTGAACTGTGAAAGAAAGGAACAACATGAGGGATTGACACATTAATCAACATTAATCTACATTTCTTCTCTCTTGAATTAAAAGGACCATTTTTTTAACACCCCCTTGTATTAATAATTGCTAATGGTCCCTTTATTCAACTCAATCTTTTTTCCGTATCAAGGAGTTTTTATTGCCTACATATAGTTACAAAGTACTGCAAAGATCAAAACTGCCCTGCAGTTTGCAAATATCAATTGTTAGATTACAACATTATTATCAATATCCATGACACAATTAAGACCCCCGCAGTGATGAACTGTCAGGTGGTAACAGACTGCCACGGTGTGTATGGATGGAATAGGATGAGGAAGTGCAGGAACAGCCTGTGCAGTAAGCAGTTCCCTACATCGCGGAATGGCATGCTGCATATCTTGGAGTGGCTGCTCATGTTGTGCGGGGCCAGCTCCCAGGAAAGATCCTGGGGCTTGGGTATGAGGTGCAATTCCGATGGAGCGGGGGGAAGCCCAGTAGGAATCACGCGACACTCACAAGCCTCCCTGACACCCACTGTGATACTGGGATCTAGTGTACACCTGACATGAAGATCGCCATAGCCAACCTAAACGGCAATGGCAGCAGGTGGTCTCTCCACAGGTTTCAGCATCTCTCGGTCCTCCAGGATGGGAGATACGTGGTGAGCTTCCTGCAGGAAACCCACACTGTTCCAGAAGATGAACCTGCTTGGCTCCTGAAGTGGCATCTGGGGGGTTTACATAACTTACCTCAGCTCCCATTCGAGTGGGGTGGCTATCTTGCTGGCTCTGACGTTCTAAAGGTTGAAGAAGCTGGGCGCCTCCTTTGACTTGGTGGACACCTGGCAAAATTTCCATCCTGGCCCTATTGCCTTCATCTGGAGTGGGGACTCTCGGATCGACGGTCTTTAGTCAAGTCGAGTTTGTTGCCATCTGCACAAGTACGGCGAGGTATCGGTACAATGCAAATTTTGCGCGCAGCAGCATCACAAGCACATAGACTCAGACACATAAAAACATAAATTACATAAAACATTTAAAAAAGACAATGCCAAAAACATTTCAAAGGCGTACATCTGCTTCTTGATGGCCTCCTTTCAGCTGGTGTTGTGCTCAACCCACACCACCTGCAGGTGAGGCCCAAGTACTGACACTGTAGCAAGGTTCACATCTGTCCCTTCTGTCAGGAATGCACATGAGGGTTGACCAAAAGGCAGCACTCCAAGATTGGGTGGCTTGAAAAAGCTGCTCAACTTGGAATCTTGCCTCGATCAAACTGATATAGATCCGGCCGTGTGGCATCGGTATCAGGAGAGGAAGGATGCATTGGCACCTGCCCCTCGAGAGGTCCCGTGGTGCGTATGTGAGGTTGAGGATTCAGATGCTTTCAGATGTGTACTTGAGGTGGAGGGTTCGGATGCTGCAGGATCTGGATTGCACCTCACCCCTTTATTCACTGGAGAAGCGGCGCAGTGACAGTAAAGGGCTCAAGATGCTCATGATGGATGACGGCTCCACCGACGTTGCCCCAGGGGAGATCCATCACATCACATCACCCTGTTCTCGCTAGTTCTGTCCAGCGAGGACAAGAAGCAGAGTTTGTGGGGGAACCTAACAAGAATCAGTCAGCAGATGCTGAATGTCTTGATGCTCCTTTGTTGATGGTGGAGCTGACTGATGCCCTCCACCAGCTTCCCAGGACTAGATGGGCTAACTAGAATTCCTTAGGGCTTTTTGGGATGTCCTGGGGGATGACTATATGAGGCTCCTAGCAGAAAGTTTGGCAACTGGGGATATGCCCCTCGCCAAAATATGGTGACTGTCCATGTGTGAGCTATATGTGCAAAAAATAATTTCACTGTGCAGTGCATACGTGACGATAAAGAACCATTCAACCATATTGCATTTTGGGAAGTCAAACTCGGGCAGGACCTTCACAGTGAATAACAGGGCTCTGGGGAGAGTTGTAGAGCAGAGGGATCTAGGAGTGTCGGTGCATAGTTCCTTGAAAGTGGCGTCACATGTAGTCAATAAGTCTTTCGGCACATTGGTCTTCGTCAGTCAGGGTATTGAGTATAGACGTTGTGTTATAGAGATGTTATGTTATAGTTGTACAAGATGTTGATGAAGGCACATTTGGCGTATTGTGTTCAGTTTTGGTCATCCTGATATAGGAAAGATGTTGTTAAGCTAGAGAGAGTGCAGAAATTTACGAGGAGGTTGCCAGGACTTTATTCCTTGCAGTGCAGGAGAATGAGGGATGATATTATAGTGGTATATAAGATCATGAGGGGAATACATAGAGTGGATGCACAGTCTTTTACCCAGAGTAGAGGAATCAAGACCAGCGGACATAGCTTTAAGGTGAGAGGGGAAAGATTTAATAAGAATCTGAGGGGTAACTTTTTCACACAGTGGGTATTTGGAATGAGCTGCCAGAGGAGGTAGTAGAGGCAGACAACATTTAAAGGACGTTTAGGACTGGACATGAAAGGTTTGAGGGACATGAGCCAAACACAGGCAGTGGAACTGTAGATACATATCACTGATCCATATCTGTCCATTCCCTGCATATTCATGTGCCAATCCAAAAGCCTCTTATAAGCCACCGTTCATAAATGCTTTCACCAACACCACTCGCAGCAGGCTTCAGGCACCCATCACTTTGAGTAAATAACTTGCCCTGCACATCTGTAAACTTAGCTCATCTCACATTAAAGCTCTTCCCTCTAGTCTTTGACAATTCCATTCTGAGAAAAAAATTCTGACTCTCTACCTTATCTATGCTTCTCATAATTTTGCACACCTCGATCTAGTTTCCCCTCAATCTTGACAGTCCAGATAAAATAATCCAAGTTTATATATTAATATCCTCTAATACGGGCTGCATCCTGTAAAACTCTTCTGTGCCCTCTCCAAAGCCTCCACATCCATCCTGTAATGGGACCAGAACTACACACAATTGTTTCTGTTGTTTGCAAATTTATTAACCAACACATTTACATCCTCGTTGTTTATCTACCTACCTTCCCACCCACCCTCCATTCCCTCCCTATTACTAAAACTCTAATTTTGTCTTCTTCCGGTTTGCGTTTTTGTTTAATTTGCGCAAAAACGGTAACCTATATCGCTAGGACATTTTGCCACCTTGCTCACCGTTCTCCTCTGCTCCAAGTGCAGCAAGTTTTGTTCCGATCGGTGAAATATTAGAAAAGTTATGAAGGTTTAAAAAAATCACGAGATCAGCAGATTGGTCTTCTTGCCTGTCAGTCACCATGAAGGTAACGCCCCTTCCGGCATACACGGAGAATAAATCCCTGGAGGCGGGGCTTAGTCCGTGAGCAGCGTGCGGACAGAGGGCAGCGTGAGCTGGGAGCAGTTAAGTTGAACCGGAAGCTTCTGAGTAAAGTCGGAGTGGGACCAGGAGCTACTGCGTGAGGCTGAAAGCTGAAGGTGCGGGCTGAGCAGAGTGTGAGCTGCATCTGCTGCGACCATCCCCCCTTCCCACACCCCCCTTCCCACATCCCCCCTTCCCCTCCCCCCTGCACCCCCTTTCCCCCACCCACCCTTCCCCCACACCCCCCTCCCCCACATCCCCCCTCCCCCACACACCCCTCCCCCACATCCCCACACCCCTCCCCCACATCCCCCCTCCCCCACATCCCCCCTCCCCCACACCCCCTCCCCACACCCCCTCCCTCCAACACCCCCTCCCCTACACCCCTCTCCCCACCCTCCCTCCCCCACACCACCCCCCACACCCCCCCTTCCCCACACCCCCCCTTCCCCACCCCTAACCCTCCCCCATACCGCTCCTTCCAGACACCCCCCTTACCCACCCCCCCTTCCCCACACCCCCCATCCCCCACACACACCCTTCCCCACACCCCCTTTCCTCGGCTTGGGGGGACCACAGTGAGGGGGGAGGGGAAGAACAATGGAGGACCCCGCGTGGGGGGAGAACAATGGACAATAGGGGGGGAGGGGACAATGGGGACTGGTGGGGGAGGAGGACAAAAGGGGGAGCCAGCGTGCTTTGTAACTTTGTCAGCGCCATAGGTGGCTGCTATTTGTATACATTATGTATGCAGCAAAGAATTTCACTGTGCCTAGTCACATGTAACAATAAAGTATTCCTACTCCTATTCAATGTAGATAATAATAATGATAATGGATTGGATTTATATAGCGCCTTTCTAATACTCAAGGCGCTTTACATCGCATTATTCATTCACTCCTCAGTCACACTCGGTGGTGGTGAGCTACTTCTGTAGCCACAGCTGCCCTGGGGCAGACTGACGGAAGCGTGGCTGCTAATCTGCGCCTACGGCCCCTCCGACCACCACCAATCACTCACACACATTCACACACATTCACACGCATTTCACACGATAACCTCACATTTTTCCTGATTTTCAGCTCTTCCCCCCTCGCTTTCTGCAGTTGCCGTTTTCCATTACTCTGAGACCTCGCCATAATCTAAAGCATCGTGGGAGCTTATGCCAATGCATTCATTGTTCTCAGCAGACATCAGGATGTAGGCCATTAGTCCCAGGGGAATTATCAGCCTTTAGCTCCATTAGTTACTGACAGAAAGTGTTTTAACTTCCTCCCTCCCAACAAGAGCTTATCTTTTATAATTAAGTTATCTTCTGTGGCTTATGTTATGAGAAGGGACCTGAACGAATTATTTGAATCTTTGCCATTGTTCAATTTCCTATTGTAAATGTTTACTTCAGTTATCCTCTCAATTTTTATCTACCATCGGAAGATCTAACGTCTGCTTTCATGTTGTTTGCTGTTTTACTCTCACAAAATCTTTATAATATTTTTTTAGTCATCCTGTTGCTGGTTTCTGCACATTACCCAATCTCTTGCCTACCACCAGTTTCTGCATCTCTACCATCCTGCTCCTGTAAGTCGACGCTGGATAATCTGCTGCTCTGGTGAGCAGAAATTCCTCACGCCAGGCAGAGGCAGAACAAGTTGGTTGGCTGAGCAGTGATAAGCTGCACAGACCACTCATGATCATGGAAAGTGTAAGCCATTCATGAATTCAAAGGGGATTTAGTGACCACACTATTAATGTGCAGGGGCAGTGGTCTCTGATCAGGATGGATTTGACCCTCACTGACCCCTGTGCCCCTGAAATCAATCACCTCCTGCATCACAGATGCAAGAGTTTTGCCTCCCCTGTAGCTGGCCTCCCCATCTCCTGTCACTGTTTGAACCCAAACTGAAAGATATGAGTCATCTTTACATTGTCTTATGTTTGGACAGCAATCTGGGGATGGAAGATGCAAGTAGTCAATTATGAGATTGGGATAAGAGTGATGTAAATGAGGGGTAGGTGTAGTGTAGCTGCGCTGAGAATGGTGATGGTGAGGGAAGGTTGGGGACGATTCAGGTGGGGTAATAGTATGTGTGAGTGAGTGAGTGAATGTGGATATCTAGATTAGTTCCCTGTTTGGAAGGGCAGCTCTCCTACAGAGCTCACAAAATGTCTTGCATTGTTTCTCCATTCACCAAGGATACTCACTCCTTAAGGAGATAACTTCAGCCACTGCCTCACTGAGCTCTTCTTTTGGTGGCCCAACAGCATGAGAAAACCACAACTCCAAGACATTGTTCTGACTCTGCCATCTGAGAAATGTCATCAGCAATATTGACTGACTGAGATAAAATTCCAACCTTAGTGCTGCTTTGGGTGGGGAAAATAAAAATGTACTGCAGATGTTGAAAATCTAAAACAGAAACCGAAGATGAAGGCACGAGAAACTACAGATGCTGGAATCCAGAGCAAAAAATAGGACAGCAGCTGGTGGAACTCAGCAAATCAGGCAGCATCTGTGGAGAGAAATGGACATCATCTGGACTGAAAGAATAGAGGGGAGGTAGCCAGTATAAAGAGGTGGGGCAGAGGGATGGGGCAAGAGCCAATCCTAGGCAAAAAATCCTCTCCAATAGCTTCCCTACTGCGGATGTGAGGCTCACTGGCCTATAATTTCCTGGATTATCCCTATATCCCTTCTTAAACAAAATAATAACATTGCCTTCTCTCCAGTCGTCTGGGACCCAGGGTGTGGCTAGAGAGGAAACAAAGGTCTTCATCAAAGCCCATATATTCTCCTATCTCGCCTCTCACTAACCTGGGAGAGATTCTTGGGGATTTTTCCACCTTAATATACTTTAAGAGCCCCAACAGCACCTCCTCCTTGATCTCAAACTGCCCTGAACAAATTAGTGTTCCCAACACTGACCATTTAGTACTTCCCCTACAAGCTCCATTTCCAACATAAATTCCATCCTTTATCTCTTAGTGGTCCAACTTACTCCCGAGTTACCCTCTTGTTTTTAATGCATGTATAAAGCGCCTTGAGAT
The DNA here is from genome assembly GCA_038087875.1 of Malacoraja senta. Classification (NCBI taxonomy): domain Eukaryota; kingdom Metazoa; phylum Chordata; class Chondrichthyes; order Rajiformes; family Rajidae; genus Malacoraja; species Malacoraja senta. The sequence continues at coordinate 64,002,604 of CM075981.1, read as the reverse complement.
TCTCTTTAATCATACTTGCAATGACATTTCAGTCCAGCAGGCAGGGCGGATGCAGGCATGTGAAGACATATGGGAGGATTGGAAGACAAATGGCACCTATTTTAAAGCAAGGAGTCTGACTGGTCAGCAGACCAACTTGAAACATTGATTAGCATATGGTGTTGCAGTCACAGAGATGTGGTTGAGGGAAGGGCAGGAGTGGTAACTCAATGTTCCAGCATGCAGAAGGTTCAAGTGTGATATGGAAGGAAATGACAGAGGAGAGGCCATTGCAATGTTGATTAAGAAGACCATCACTGGAGCAATGAGGGAGGATGTTTTAAGTTTAGTTTAGATTAGTTTAGTTTAGATTAGCTAAGGGACACAGCGTGGAAATAGGCGCTTCGGCCCACCGAGTCCACGGCAACCAGCAATCACCCATACACTAATTCTATCCTACATACTGGGACAATTTACAGAAGCCAATTAACCTATAAACCTATATGTCTTTGGAATGTGGGAGGAAACCTGGGCACCTGGAGAAAACCCATGGGGTAACAGGGAGAATTTGCAAACTGCGTACAGACAGCACCCGTGGTCAGGGTTAAATCCAGGTCTCTGGTGCTGTAAGGCAGCAACTCTACCATTGTGCCATTGCGCTGGTCTAAAATTTAGTCATATGGTAGATCTTAGGAATAATAAGAAGGGCCATTACTTTGCTAGGGATAGTCATCCCAACAGTCAATGGGAGATAGAGGAGCAGATGTGTAGGCAACTCCCAGAGAAGTGGAAGAGCAATAGCGTTACAGTAGTGAGGGAGTTCAACTTCCCCAATATTAACTTGGAACGCCTCAGTGTGTAAGGCCTAGAGGAGGCGAAATTTTTAAAGTACATCCAGGAGAACATTTTGATTCAGTACATTGTTAGTCCTATTGATGAAGGGGTAGGACTGGAGTTAATCATTGGGAATGCAGCCAGGCAGTTAGTTGAAATGTGCATGGGTGAGCAGTTTGAAACTCTAAGTTTCAAGATAGTTGTGGAAAAGGACAAGGATTATAGAATCATATAGAACCTGTCCAAGTGTCTTTTAAATGCTTTGATAGTATCTGCCTCATTTACCTCTTCCAGCAGTTTGTTTCATACTCTCTGAGTGAAAATGTTGCCCCTCGGGTTTGTATTAAATCTTGTCTCTCTTATCTTAAACATATGTTCTCTTGTTTTTAATTATCCTATCCTGGGTAGAAGACTCTGTGCATTTACTTTACCTATTCCCCTCATAATTTTATAGACTTCGATAAGATCACTAATGCAGAAAGCAAACTCGGGCCCTTTAACACATCTAATCCATGCCGACTCTACACTAATCCCTTTTGGCTGCATTAGGTCCATGTCACTCTGCACCAAGTATCTGCCCAAAGACATTTTAAATATTGTAATTGTATCTGCCTTCACCACCTCCACCTGCTCATTCCAGATATTCACCGCCCTTTGTGTGAAATTCAGATCTCCTTTAAATTTCTCCCCCCTCACTTTATAGCTGTGCCCTTGAGCTCTAGACTTCTAGCCCTGGGGAAAAAATTCTGACAATCTTATGTGTAGGAAAGAACTACAGATGCTGGATAAACAAAAGACATTTGTGTAAATCAAAAATGAATGGAGGCTTGGTTTTACCCAACTTTTTGTTTTATTTCTGGGCAGTTAATATTAAAAATATGAATTTCTGGTTGGAAGAAATAGATCATCAGCCAGACTGGTTAAAAATGGAAAAGGAAGATTGTTTACCTTTTGATATCGGTTTGATTTTATTTGCTACGTCTAAATTAAACAAAAAAATTTATAGGGAAAACCCTATAATATTTAGTGCTATACGAATTTGGAAACAATTAAAAAAGACATTAAAATTAGATAATTTATCACTTTTTCTTCCAATTGTGAATAACCCTTTGTTTAAGCCTTCATGGTTGGACGGGGGTTTTACACAATGGAAGAATTATGGAATTAAAAATATGGGACAACTTTACAAGGAAGGCACTTTTCTGACATTTCAGGAGTTGCAACAGACTTACGGACTTCGAGGAAATGATTACTTCAGATATCTTCAACTTAGAGATTATGTAAAATCAAATACTCAAAATTTTCGAATTAGAAATTCAGAAATTCTTGATGAATGTTGGAACAAACATCCTAATACAGAAAAATTAATATCTTATATATATAATATCTTATTAGACAGACATTCCATCGACGGACTTACATAGACAAACATGGGAAAAAGAATTAAATCAAATAATAACGAAAGATACTTGGGAAGAAAGTTTGCAACACATACATCAATGTTCATTAAACGCCAGACATTCTCTAATACAATTTAAAGTAATACATAGGTTACATTATTCCAAAACAAAACTACATAAAATTTTTCAACATATCTCACCTATATGTGATAAATGTCAACATTTAGAAGCTACCTTATCTCATATGTTTGCAAACTGTATAAAAATTAAACAATTCTGGGTAAATATTTTCAGTATAATATCTAAAGTAACCAGCACACAATTGGACCCAGATCCAAAATTAATAATGCTTGGAATATTAGAATTAAATCAAACATTTAGAATAACACAAAGAAACTTTATTGATTATAGTTTAATAACAGGAAAAAAATTAATTCTAAAATTTTGGAAAGGCCCTACGACCCCCACAATTAAAATGTGGATTATAGAAATGACGGAGACCTTAAATGTGGAAAGAATCAGACTCTCCCTGTTGGACAAACAGGAATTATTCGTTGGAACATGGTCTCCTTTTATTGATTACCTAAAGGGCCAGAACAGTTCGGCACAGGAACCTGACTAACACCCGGGCTAAAGAATGGATGAAACGCTATATCTAGAAATGTACGAATATATCTCGAATGAAGTTTTCTATTTTAATAAATTTTTCCATTCTTCTTTAACTATCTTTTTTTCATTTTTTTTTTTTTTTTTGTTGTTTTAAATTTTTTTTTTTTTTTTGTTTTTGTTTTTGTTTTTTTTTTTTTTTTGTTTTTTGTTTTTTTATTTTTCTTCTCTTTTTTCTCTTTCTTTACTTCATCTTTCTCTTTAGTTCTATTTAGCTTAAAAAAAAAGCAAAAGGTATTGGAGACATTGTAATAATATTTAACAATATTATCAATTTAATAATGTAAGACTGTAATGATGTAACTAGGTTGTGTACGCATCTCCAATAAAAAAATATTTAAAAAAAAATAAATAAATAAACCGAAGGAAGACACAAAATGCTGGAGAAACTCAGCAGGTCTGGCAGCATCTCTGGAGAGAAGGAATGGGTGATGTTTCGGGTCGAGACCCTTCTTCAGACTTATCTTCCAACAAACCTCTGACAATCATATCTACGCTCGTCATATTTTTTTGAACCTATGTAAGGTCATCCTGCCGCCTCCTACGTTCCAGTGTTAATAACCCAGCTAATTCAATGTCTCCTTATGACGACAGTGCTCAATTCCAGGCAGAATTCTAGTGAATCTATTCTGCTAAAGCAGTTTGAGATCAGGAAAGAGGTGGTGACACAAGGAACTGCAGAAGCTGGAATCGTGAATAAAAACACTGGAGTAACTCTGGGCATCATCGCTAGTGGATAGGCAATGTTTTGGGTCGGACCCTTAAGTAGGATGTAGAAAAGCATTAAGGTGGATAAATCCTCCGGGCCTGATGAGATCCATCTCAGGTTATTGAGAAATAAAAGTGAGGAGATCTTTGTATTTTGTCTCGCAACAGGCAAGGGATGATCTTATAGAGGTTTGTAAAATGCACGAGGGAAATATGTATGGTGAATGCACAGAGTCTTTTACCCAGGGTAGGAGAATCAAAATCCAGAGGACATATGTTCAAAGTAAGAGGGGCAAGGCTTAATACAAACCTGAGTGGCCACTTTTACACAGAGTATGGAACGAGCTGACAGAGGAGGTGGTTGAAGCAGATACTAATACTGCGTTTAAAAGACAATTGGACAGGTACATGGATAGGAAAGATTTAGAGGGATGTGGGCCAAATGCAGGCAAATGAGACTAACTTAGATCAAGCATCTTGGTCTGCATGGACAAGTTGGGCCGAAGGGTCTGTTACTGTGCTGTATGATTCTATAACTCTTTAGCAGTTACCAAAACTGAACCAAATACTCCAAATGCGGCCCTACTAACGTTTTGTACAACTATATCATAATGTCCAAGTTCTATAGTCAGTATCCTCACTGTTGAAGGCCATCATGCCAAAAGCCTTCTTCACCACCTTATCTACCTACAAAGCCACATTCGGGGAACTATATACTTGTACTCCCAAATTCCTCTGCTCTACAACATTCTCCCCACTGCCCTACCTGCCATGGAAACTGACGTCATATTTAAATGTATCACGTGTTACTATGAATCAGAAAGGTCAGAGTACACATGTTGCCCGGATGTAAAGGAATGGTGGATGAAAAAAACAAGGCGTGCTCATTGTTCTTGAAGCATGTTTATTACATTCGGATCCCGCTGAGGATCTAACACCACCATTTCACTGTGAAGGTTCAGCTCTGGTTTGCCATCTCGAAATGCAACTCCTCACACTTATCCCACTGTAATTCTTGGTAGCCATCTTCACTGTTCACAATACCACTAATACGATATTGGTTGTTATCTCCAGCAGTGGGCCCAGCATTGATCCCTGAGTTACACCACCAGTCACAGATGTCCAGTCCATAAAGCAATCTTCCAATACCACCTTCTGTTTCCTCCCATGTATTTCCACAATGATTTGGAGTGTGCTGCAATGACAGTGTGGAACCAGCGGGTGAGATTGACTTCACCCATCGATGTTTTGCTCAGGTTGAATTCTCAGCATCAGGTTACCCCCAGGATAAATGGAACTGCAGCACAGGCCTTGTCATGTGATAGAATGCTTTCCAGCTGTCCAAGTAGGGCATCTCATTGACACAGGGCATATGAGGCCCATTTGTTCTGACATGTGCTGAAAAATGTAGAGAAACCTGACATTCTGAGGAAGGACACTGTTCCACCTCTCACAACACCAATGGACCCCTTGGGGACAGACAAACCGTAGAGGGCCTGCCTGCTTTAACTTTGGATCACATGAGTACCCATGACCACACTCTAGACGCGTGCCTACACTGCCCAAATCCTATGTGCATGTCACCTGGAGCTCAAAATCTCCTTCCCACACCTTTCCCATCATTCTCAGCTTTTGTGGACCATGGGTCTGTTTCATTGTCAAGAGTCAAGAGAGTTTTATTCTCATATGTCCCAAAATGAAACAGAAATTCTTACTTTCAGCAGCACAACAGATATGGAAACATTGTATAGGAATGAACGGCAGATGCTGGTTTACACCGAAGATAGGCACAAAATACGGGAGTAACTCAGCGGGACAGGCAGCATAGCTGGAGAGAAGGAATGGGTGATGTTTCGGGTCGAGACCCTTCTTCAGACTGAGCTCAGGTCGAGACCCTTCTTCAGTCTGATGTAAACATTGTACATTGTTTCCCAATTTCGGGATTTCTGCTCAGCCATCCCAAAATCACAGGACCTGAAATACATGCCTACCATCTTTCTGGGCTCCTGAACTCTTTTGCTGGTCTGCTCTGTCATACAGTGCCCTCTATAATGTTTGGGACAAAGACCCATCATTTATTTATTTTCCTCTGTACTCCACAATTTGAGATTTGTAATAGAAAAAAATCACATGCGGTTAAAGTACACATTGTCAGATTTAATTAAAGGGTATTTTCATACATTTTGGTTTCACCATGTAGAAATTACAGCTGTGTTTATATATAGTCCCCCCATTTCAGAGCACCATAATGTTTGGGACACATGGCTTCACAGGTGTTTGTAATTGCTCAGGTGTGTTTAAATGCCTCCTTAATGCAGGTATAAGAGAGCTCTCAGCAGCTAGTCTTTCCTCCGGTCTTTCCATCACATTTGGAAACTTTTATTGCTGTTTATCAACACAAAGTTGTGCCAATGAAAGTCAAAAAAGCCATTATGAAACTGAGAAACAAGAATAAAACTGTTAGAGACATCAACCAAACCTTAGGCTTACCAAAATCAACTGTTTTGAACATCATTTTAAAAAAAGAGAGCACTGGTGAGCTTACTAATTACAAAGGGACTGGCAGGCCAAGGAAGACCTCCACAGCTGATGGCAGAAGAAATCTCTCTATAATAAAGAAAAATTCCCAAACACCTGTCCGATAGACCAGAAACACTCTTCAGGGGGCAGATGTTGATTTGTCAATGACCACTGGTTAGCCGCAAAAATAGGATGGCCAGGTTATTGTTTGCCAAGAAGTACTTAAAAGAGCAACCACAGTTCTGGAAAAAGGTCTTGTGGACAGATGAGACGAAGATTAACTTATATGAGAGTGATAGCAAGAGCAAAGTATGGAGGAGAGAAGGAACTAAAGATCCAAAGCATACCACCTCATCTGTGAAACACGGTGGTGGGGGTGTTATGGCCTGGGCATGTATGGCTGCTGAAGGTACTGGCTCACTTATCTTCATTGATACAACTGCTGATGGTAGTAGCAAAATGAATTCTGAAGTGTATGGACACATCCTATCTGGTCAAGTTCAAACAAATGCCTCAAAACTCATTGGCCGGCAGTTCATTCTACAGCAAGACAATGATCCCAAACATACTGCTAAAGCAACAAAGGAGTTTTTCAAAGCTAAAAAATGGTAAATTCTTGCGTGGCCAAGTCAATCACCTGATCTGAACCCAATTGAGCATGCCTTTTATATGCTGAAGAGAAAACTGAAGGGGACTAGCCCCCAAAACAAGCATAAGCTAAAGATGGTTGCAATATCTTTAGCTGGCAGAGCATCACCAGAGAAGACACCCAGCAACTGGTGATGTCCATGAATCGCAGACTTCAAGCAGTCATTGCATGCAAAGGATATGCAACAAAATAAAAACATAACTACTTCATTTACATGACATTGCTGTGTCCAAAACGTTATGGTGCCCTGACATGGGGGCACTATGAGTAAACATTGCTGTAATTTCTACATGGTGAAACCAAAATGTGTAAAAATGGCCTTTATTAAAATCTGACAGTGTGCACTTTAACCACATGTGATTATTTCTATTTTGCAAATCTCAAATTGTGGAGTATAGTGGCAAATAAATAAATGATGGGTCTTTGTCCCAAACATTATGGAGGGCACTGTAACTTCCTCAGAAATGGAGCAGTGAGTTGCCATAACTTTCTTCGTCAGTTTCTGCTGGGTATTGTTGGCGTCAATCTGTTACAGCACATTGCACATTGACCCGATGAGGAACATCAGCAATGTTTTACATATACTGTTGCTGTCTTTCTGCTATTGCTTAATTGTCTCTGCCTACCATGCTATTTCTGTCTCATCCAATGTCATAATTACATTTACTTATCCAATCTGGACTCTCCAAACTTGCTCTCCAGGGTAGACGGAGCAGTTATTTAATTATTTCCCAACCTGTTTCAGTTCCATCTCCAAGATAAGTGGTACTGTAAAATTGGCAATTATTCAAAAAATGTTAAAAACGTTACTCATCAAATGACACTTCTAAAACTCTTGAGCAAAATTTGATTTTTCTAAATGGCAAGATTTCCCAGAGATCAGAATACTGACAGCAGTTATTAAAGAGCCTTCATACACACCATTACAATGAAATGGCCAATCAACATACTCTCCTTAAGTCCTACAATTAAAATAATTAATCACCATTTGAAGGCCAAAGTAATAATATCACAATTTAGAGATTCAAATCCGGTTGGTTTGATTTGAATGATTACGTTAGTTCAGGCGTGGGTAGTTGTATAAGTAAACTGATGACGCATTCAATTGCTTATTCAAGTACTGGGATCCATTAGTGATGCAGATTTTTCTGAGGAATGGCATGTGCTTTTGGTTACAAGGTAGAGGTCTTGGTCACCTCTACCACTCCAAGCTCCACATATTACATTATTTTATTTTGAGGGCATTCAGAACCAATTAGAAATTTTGAGCAGGTTCTGTAGCTCCAACATTATTAAAGCTGACCTTGTCCAATTCAGCATCCCAATATCTCCTTTTCATCCACTGACACACTCCCACTGAAAAATAACAGCTTACGTATTCCATAGCTTAATTGATGCTGACAAGGGAATAAAAATGGTAGGACCGCATCTAGTTGTGTCTCCTCCGCACAGAACACACGAGTGAAGCACTGAGGACAGCAGAGTTATAGAGGACGCAAAAAGGCCCTTTGGCCCACCCAGCTCATGCTAACCACTATTATTCATATAATTTAGCCTCCCCACATTTCTATTAAAACTAAATATTTAAAAACACAAAACAGTGTGAATTTCCAGTGCAAATTTTTAACTTTGACAGGAAAAAGTTTGAAAACCCTGAATTATAATTTCTTATCTCTGGTATAAGTTATTTATTTGAAAGAATTAAGCCACTTAATTATTGGTCAAGCGTTAGAAATTTTGAAATTATCAGACTCAGAAGGGGGTGTACTCTAAATGCGAGTCTCATACCCCAGGAATATGTCATAATATGGTGTTGTGGAAACTAATCCATGTATCATTCCGAGCTTTGGACCTATTTCCCAGGATGGAAATATCAACTTACCAGAGGGCATAGCTTTAAAGGTGAGAGGAGCAAAATTTAAAGGAGATGAGTGAGGCAATTTATTTACACAGAGGATGATGAGTGCCTGGAACATACAAACCCACGCTGGGGTTGGTGGTGGTGGAGGTAGATGTGATAGTGGCATTGAAGAGACTTTTATAGTGGCACATGGATATGCAGGAAATGGAGGGGTATGGATTATGTGCAGGCAAATGAGGGTTGCTTTGACATTATGTTCAGTACAGACATTGTGGACTGAAGGGCCTGTTCTTGTGCTGTACTTGTTTTATGTTTTATATCTATGAGATGATTATTTACATAATGATTTCCAATGTGTGATGCAGCAGATAATACAATCTATAATTTTGGCCAATTTTAGGCAATGTTTAGTTGACAAAGATGAAAATCAATTATTGTTTCAGTGATATTTAAAATATGTTTAAGAAAGAACTGCAGATGCTGGAAAAATCGATGGTAGACAAAAAGCTGGAGAAACTCAGCGGGTGAGGCAGCATCTATCAATCAATTTTAAGCAATGTTTGATAAATATAAAAGCAGGCATACATTGTTATTAGTGATCAATAAATAGAGGTTTGCACGACGATGTGTATTATTTTTACAGTGAGCAAAATAAAATGTATGCATGAAGCAAAAATCATAGCCAGCGCTCTTTGTCTTGTTTATGGAGAGTTTGTCTGGCGCATGTTATACCCTTTTGAGCCAGCAGTGATGGGCATGAATTGGTCCTTTCATTAGATTCCCAGGATCTGTTACTGATCGGAGGACTGATATGTCACTTGTGATCAGGTAATACAATTTATTAAGTCCACTTTACTTAATCCAAAAAGAATGTTCATCTGCAACACCAATTACAAGTTCTGCACGCATCCTCACACACTAAGTATGCATGAGAACACTTCCGGTTGACTGATATTGAAAGAGGAACATCTTGGGATGTTGTGGGTGGGCAAACTTAACCCACATGCGCACAATCACTGCTTAGTCCATGATTAGAATTGCCTCTGCCCATGCAGCCTGCTCAGGATTTGCTGTACAGAGGCCCAGACCACAATCTTGCTCAGTTTAGTTTAGAGATACTGCGCGGAAACAGGCTCTTCGGCCCACCGAGTCCATGCCGACCTGTGATCCCTGAATATTAACACTATCCTACACACCTAGGGACAATTTACAATTATACCAAGCCAATTAACCTACAAACCTGTATGTCTTTGGAGTGTGGGAGGAAACTGGAGATCCCGGGGAAAACCCACTTAGGTCACGGGGGGCAACATACAAACTCTGTACAGACAGTACCCATAGTCAGGATCGAACCCGGCACTCTAACGCTGTAAGGCAGCAACTCTACCGATGCGCCACCATGGCATCAATAAGGCTAATTTGAAAAAGTAACTTCCAAGTTACGACCAGCAACAGGGGATCACACATCACTGCTACTTCACCTTCAAGATGTCTATGGCTCCAGCCTTCATCCTCACTTTGGGAAATCGGACCACCTGGCTGTGCTTTTACTTCTTGCGTATAGGCTGAAGACCACAGCTTCTGCAATGAGGATTGCACAGAGTTGGTCAGGGTGGCAAAGGAGCAATTTTAGGGGTGTTTTATCTCAGTAAACAAGAACTCTACAATGGACATGAATGAATATACCACGGTTGTTACCTTTATATGGAAATATGTGGTAGGGTGCGTTCCCTAACCAGAAGTGTTGAATGAACTAGGAGGTCAGCAATCTATTGAGGGCCAGATCTCAGACATTCAAGTCTGCCGATACTGGGTCAAATAAGAAGTCCAGGTACAACCTCAATAAGGCTATCAGGCAAGTGAAGAGAAACTTGCAGTTTAATGTGGAGGATCAGACATTTGGTCTCAGGTGGAGGATCATTTGACAGCTGTGGCAGGGCTAAGACACCAATTACTTCCTACAAGGTAAATGTAAGTAGTCGCTCAATTGACGCAATGTTTTGTTCCCGGAAGATCTGTCTGGGTCACAACACATTAGCAAAGGAAGCTCATCAATGCCTCTACTTCCTTTGAGAGTTCAAAAGATTCTCTATGTCGCCAAATACTATTGAATCTCTACAAGTCAATGATAGAGAGCATACTGACTTGTTGCATCACAGTTCAGTAACTTGAATGCTCAGGAATGAAGGAGACTGCAGAAAGTGATAGATATTGTCCAGTCCTAGATCTGGTCATAGATCTGACCCCAGAGACACCCCGAGATCCCAGAGACACGTGTTCAATTCTGACCTCAGGTGCTGTTTGTGTGGAGGTTGCACATTCTCCCTGTGACTGTGTGGATTTCCTCCGGTTTCCTCCCATTCCCCAAAGACATGCAGATTTGTAAGTTAATTGGCCTCCATAAATTTGCCCCTAGTATGTAGAAAGTGGGGTAACAGAACTAGTGAGGTATTCAATGGTCAGCGTGGACTTGGTGGGCAAAAGGGCCTGTTTCCATGCTGTATTTCCAAACTAAAGCTACTCACCTAGGTCTTCCTGGTTACCAACTAGTTTCTTAATGTACAAAAAATAATAATTTTCAATTCATTCAACCACAGAGAATAACTTCACATTCTCCAGCAGTAATCTGCCTCTCCTATATTTTTGTTTATCTGTTTGTAGATCAGTCAATTGAATTAATTGAACACAAATTCACATTTATAAACCTAGGTTGACTTTGCCTAATCCTATTATGTTTTCACTATGTTCGTACAATTGTAAACACTTTCTTCTCTCTTTTTCAACGTTTGGTCACGTGATGCTTCCTAACACTCTCAAACCTTGGGCAGGCTATTATTCTTGATAACATAAACCTTAGGTTACGCTCTAATACTACCCTTATCTGTAGTGTAATATTCTTCAGAGGCCATTGATCACTTCCAAGCACTTCAATCTAACTAACCAGTTTACACCCCTCACTTAACCCCACCCACCAAACTTAAATAATCGGCATAAAGTTAAACTCTGGCCTGCAGAGATTTTGTTTCCTGTTAAATTCTCTCTGGAATGCTGCCTCTGAGATTGCCACTCTTCCCGATAGGCTGTTGTCAATCAGTTGGGATTCATCAATGAAAGATACAAGCAACTAGTTACTTAAATTGCATATAATCATTATTTAACTGCTGAATTAGCCAGCTTCCATTTGGGCTTCCAGGCACACCTATTGCATTGGTGAAAAGTTACTGGCTGAAACCACGAGTGCTATCCAGTACAAAGTGCGGTTAATTCCAGTTTTCACCCCTTTCCCCCAACATAAAGCTTAAAACTTTAGCAGTTGCAGTAGCAGTTGTAGCAGTTGTAAAATTGTAGCAATTGTAGCAGTTGCAAAATGACAAATATATTCATAAATTGGACACTATATTTCAGACGTCCTTTATAATAATGTACTGTCAGCTAGCATTTGAATCTCTGTTTTTAATCTATTCTCAATAGCATGGCTGATCTTTATATATTGAAGTAATGCAAGTACCATGTTATTTTGAAAATAACTTCCAAATCATGCTTTAAAAGTATTCCAAAGTAAGCTCTTGTGCTTGGTCCTGTTCAGTTCCTTATGTAATTAGTTGTTTGGAGAAATCTTGTTTTTTTCCCCTTTTTGATTGGTATTGTTAAGATGTGAGTCCACAAGCAGATCAATTGTAATAAACACATCAACACTTAGTTTAATGTGCTGAGAGTAACTCTTAATTGCCCATCTCTTCTTACATGGCACAAAATGAAGTAATGTATCAGGATGTAATGTTTAAGAAGGAACTGCAGATGCTGGAAAATCGAAGGTAGACAAAAATGCTGGAGAAACTCAACGGTTGAGGCAGCATCTATGGAGCGAAGGAAATAGGCAACGTTTCAGGCCGAAACCCTTCTTCATACTGTAATGTAATGTCATGTCAGGATATAATGCTAGGACATCCAATAAAGGAGACTTCTGTCTGATACCATTTTAGATTAATTGCTTTATTTTGCAGTCAGACATCCCCAAGTACCTATCAGTATAGAATTTCTGAAGAGTAATCAGAGAAAATTCCAATCTTCTTGAAGAAACATGCTGGAAATTCAGAACTGATAAAATGCTAATTAGAAGATATTGTTCACACAATTAACTAGACTGTCGATTTATGGCACGTACTTTTACAGTCAGTTCTTTCTTAAATTTGCCAACTATCAAATGCCCATCTATACTAATCCCATTTACCAGCACTTGGTCCATAAATATCTACGCCTTAAGGGCCTGTCCCACGAGCATGCGACTGCATGCGGCAAGCGTGACCTAACGTGGTCGCTTGAGCCGTACGGCCTTGCGGGGCCGGTCCCACTTTGATCGCCAGAGCCGTATGGAGTTGTGCGGAGCTGGTCCCGACATTGCGCGAGGCTCCGAAAAACTGACACTGTCCAAAAATTCCGTGCGGCAACTGCCTGCCAGCCCGCAGCCGCATTGAGGCCGTACACACCGCCTCGACGGGCGTGCGCAGAGTCTCAACGCCGTATGCAGCGTCTTGACGCCGTGCGCAGGGTCTTGACGCCGTACGTCACGCGCGAACTTCCCGCGGACTTCGCTCGAACTTCACGTCAATCACTCGACCTCCGCGCGGCCCCCGCTTCCGGTTTGGTCGCGCTCGCCGCATGCAGTTGCATGCTGGTGGGGCAGGCCCTGTAGCGGGGATCACTCGACCTCCGCGCGGCCCCCGCTTCCGGTTTGGTCGCGCTTGCTGCATGCAGGCCCTTTAGTGATTCAAGTGCTGATCCAGATACTTAATCATAGAGTTATACAGCACAGAAACAGGCCGTTCAGCTCAACTTGCCCTGCCGACAAAGATGCCCCATTTACATTAGCCTCATCTGTTCACATTTGGCCCATATCTCTCTAAACCTTTCCTATCCATGTACCCGTCCAAATGTATTTTCAATGTTGTAATAGTACCTGTCTCAACTGCCTCCTCTTGTAGCTTGTTCCATACACCCACTATCCTTTCTGTGAAAAGGTTGCCCCTCAGGTTCCTATTAAATCGTTCCTCTCTCATCTTAAACCCATCTTCTCTGGTTCTTGATTCCCCTTCTCTGGGTAAGAGACTGGAGATTCACCCACTCCCCCTCATGATTTTATACACCTCTATAAGATCACCCCCCCCCCCCCCCAAGTCCTAGCCTGTCTGACCCTGTAGCTCATGCCCCTAAATTGTGGCAACATCCACATAAATCCTCTCTGCACTCTTTGCAACAACAACGTTCCTATAACAGGATGACCAAAATTGAACACAACACTTCAAATATTACCTCGTCGATGTCTTGTACAACTGTAACATAGCCACCCAACTTCTATACTCAATGCCCTTGCTGATCAAGATCCTGCTTTTGATAATCATCTTCAGTATCTATAATATCACCCACTTTAGTACTATCTGCAAACTTACTAATCATAGCTTCTCTCATTCAAATCAGGAATACAAATGCCAAACAAAAATGGGCCGAGCACTGATCCCTGATGCAAACCACTAGTCCCAGCCCTCCAGTCTTAAAAAACAACCTTCCACCATCACACCTCTGCTTCATTGGATTCTGCCATGATATTCTCCTTAATCAATAAAGGAGCACCCCCTCATTTACCCCCACCTCTAACTCTCCTGTAGAACCTGTACCCTGGAACATTAAGCTGCCAGTTCTGTCTCTCTCTTGGCCAGGGTTTAGTACTTATCCATGCCCCGAGTTCATCCACCTTACCTGTTAGGCCTCTCGCATTAAAATGAATGCTGTGCTCCAATCCATCCTATCCACTGAGCTTTCTTTCATCACCTTCCATAAGGACTTCCAGCCTCAGTCCTGCCTTGGATCCCACCCCCCTGCCAATCTGGGTTAAATCCACTCGTGCAGCACTAGCAAACCAACTTGTCATGATATTGGTTCAGGTGCAACCCATCCCCCTTGTGCAGGTCACGTCTGCCCCAGAATGGATCCCCATGGTCCAAAAATCTGAATTCCTGACCCTGCACCAACTCCTCAGCCATGCATTCATGTGTCCTATTTTCCTGTTCCTACCATCACTAGCACATGGCAGCAGAGGTAAACCCATGTTAATTGCTCTGGAGGTCCTGCTTTTTAACCTTTTGTCTAATTCCCCATGTTCATTTTGCAGGACCTCTTCCCTTTTCCCATCTATGTCATTTGTGCTGACATGTACACCAACTTCTGGCTGCTAACACTCCTCCTTGAGAATATCATGCAGCCATTCTAAGATATCCTGGACCCTGGCACCAGGGAGGCAACAGACCATCTTGGATTCTCTATTATTGCCTTTGAATCTTTCCCTCCCCCACCCAACTAAGAAGTCTCCTATCACTAGTGCTCTGCCCAACATTACCCTTCCCCACTGTTGCCTCAGAACAAGGCTCAGTGCCACAGATCTGACTGCTTTAACAACTCCCTTTCCTCATGGTTACCCACTTACTCTCTTCCTGTAACTTAGGCATAACTACCTCACTCTAACCCCTATTTAAGAAGCTCTCATTCTCCCAGATGATCCCAAGGTCATCTCGCTGCTGTTCCAGTTCCAATATTATTCCACTCCAATATTAGTCTTGTACCTGACAGACTATCTCCTGCCCACTTTTTGCCCTCCTGGTTTCCTTCTTAAGTGTGCTCAATAAAACACTCTTGACACTTGTCTCCTCAGTTCCCGAATCTCCAACTCCTCCAGGGCATTGCTTGATTCTGCTGCCTCTTCCTGTCCCATGTTTCCTTTTTCCTGAACAGAGCCTCAATTTCTCTCATCATCCTTACTTCCACCTGCCTTTTCCTTTGCTCCAACAGGATCCTGCCAGCCCTGTACTCTTGTCAGAGCACTTTTAAAAGCATCCCACTTTCTGGTTGTTTCTTTGCCTGCAAATAACCTACTCCAATCAACTTGAGCAAAGTTATGTCTATTACTGTCAAATTTGGTCTTGCCCCAATTCAGAATTTTAACGAATGCTCCCCCTGTATTTATCCATAACTATTTTAAAGCTAATAGAACTGTGGTCGTTTGTCCAAAATCTTGCATATGGACATTTCATTCACTTGCCCTCCCCTAAGAGTAGATCAAGCTTTACTTTGTAAGGCCCTCTACATACTGCCTGAGGAAACTTTCCTGAACACATTTGACAAATTCCACCCTGTCTAAGCCCTTAGCACTATGGCAGCTCCTGTTTATAGTGGGAAAGTTAAAATCCCTTGCTATGATAATCCTATTAGTATTGCAGCTGCCTACAATCTCCTGGCATATTTGTTCTTGTAATTCCCATTGAATATTTGGGGGCCCATAGTAGACTCCCAACAAGGTGATCATCCTTTTTTAAATTCTTTAGTTGCACCCATGTAGCCTCACTGGATGAGCCATCAGTAATGTCATCTCTGACTACTGTTGTGACATTCTCCTTAATCAATAAAGCAACACCTCCTCCTCTTTTACCCACACTTCTATCTTGCCTGTAGCACCGTTACACTGAAACATTAAGCTTCCATTCCTGTCCTTCTCTTAGCCAGCTTTCTGTAATGGCTACAGTCCGAGGCGTGCGAACTATGGGAATCATGGGAAGAACAGAGCTGTTCTTCCATTTTGTCTTAAACATGGGCAGCACTTATTTCTGTGGGAATCGAACTTTACTCCAGTGAAGTTGCCTTTCTTTGCTAGGCTAAACATGTCTGGTTCAAGTGGCCCACTAGGTCAACAACTTGAACATCTGCATGTCTTGCTTTTGACGGGAAAATTACAGAATGCTCTATCACAATTGTTAACCCTGCAAACAAGTGTACTTGACTGACCTTACATCTATGCTATCAAAAATGATATAAAAATGCTGCATGCTTTGAATCTGTAGAAAAGTCTTTTGCTTGACAGTTCTCCATGTTTGACAAGTTATTGCGAATAAAGAGAAACTTAACAGTCACTCATGTCTCGTGTAAATTATTCTGACAGCACCTATCTACGCTCCGAGTTAATCCGCTTTACCCATCAGGCCCCTCGCATTAAAATAAATGCATTCACTTCTGCAGTCCCTCCACACTCCCTGCTGTGCTTCTGCCTATCCTATCCACTGTACTTTATTTCATCACCTCCAAACTGACTTCCAACCTCTCTTATGCCTCACTCCTGCATTGGATCCCACCCCCCTGCCAATAGACTCTTGAGTTGTCCTTGAGAATGATGTGCAGCCACTTTAAGACATCCTGGGTCTATCGCCCTAACTAACATGTCTCCTACCTCTATGGTTCTGCATGAAGAGGTAAGGGGAAGGGGTGAGGCAAGAACGGGCAGTTTTTGATGTATTGAGGTGTGGGAGGGTTGTTTGGCAGATGGAATAGATGGAGGGAAGATGTCTGGAGATGAGCGGTGGGGAAGACAAAAGGGAGCAGATGGTGGATTCTGATTAGGAATGAAGATGAGGAGAGAAATGTAGAATGAGAGGGAGGGATGGTGGGTGGAATGGATCGAAGGGGGAGGGTTGGTTGGCATGGGGAGAAGGATTATCTGCATTAGCTGTCTACCCTGAGCATTTCTGGAATGATATACTAGAGAAAGTGGCTTCAAGTGGTTAAATCAAAGTCTTACATTTTCTCACAATCTGAAGAGCATATGTGCAATAATTATATGCTGTCAGTTTACTTTTATGTTCCATTTACACGTTGTTTTGAAAGATTATCCAAAATTAGGATGAGTAGACAGTGTGCTGAGCAGACTCTCCGCATCTGCATCTGGTGATATTACTTTTCTGGGTGGAGCTAGTGAAGGGCAATTAGGCAAGCAAGGACAAAAGCTTGTTTAAGCAAAGAAAATGCATTCCCTTGCAGGCAGCTGTTTGCATCACCCACGTTTTCTGTCTTGCCTGAGTTCAACGGGCAGCTTGCTTGCCAGCAGAGTAAAACCTCCCGTCCGCATCCCTCCGTGCCTTCTCCTTCTGAATGGTGCCAAACACTAAAAAGCCACTAACGGTTTGGCCACTCGGCCCATTAACTCCATGCTGACCAATGAACACCCATCCATATTGGGGTCCAAACACGGAAAGCCAGTCAGCCCATCGCATCCACAACAGCTCCCATCAATCCCGTTCACCCTCTCCATGTTTTCCTTTTGCCCCAGAACATACTTCCTCCCATAAACCCAGCAACTCCCTGTCTATTTTGCCATTCACTGACCCCAGGGGCCAATTAACCTACGAGCATAACTTTGTGATGTGGAAGAAACCTCTCTTCCATCGAGGGGATCTATCGCAGTCGCTGCCTCAAAAAGGCTGGCAGTATCATCAAGGACCCACACCATCCTGGCCACACACTCATCTCCCTGCTACCTTCAGGTAGAAGGTACAGGAGCCTGAAGACTGCAACGACCAGGTTCAGGAATAGCTACTTCCCCACAGCCATCAGGCTATTAAACTTGGCTCGGACAAAACTCTGAACTTTAATAGCCCATTAACTGTTATTTGCACTTTATCAGTTTATTTATTCATGTGTGTATATATTTATAGAAATGGTATATGGACACACTGATCTGTTTTGTAGTCAATGCCTACTATGTTCTGTTGTGCTGAAGCAAAGCAAGAATTTCATTGTCCTATCAAGGACACATGACAATAAACTCACTTGAACTTGAACTTGAACTTGAGAAACCTGAGCATCAGGGGAAACCCACACTGTCACGGGGAGAATGTGCACTGAGTTACTCCAGCACCTTATGTCTTTTAGACATTTTACTCCAGTAAATGCAATGTTGAAAAAGTCTGAGCAGAGGTTGCCGGAAGACAGATCAAAACATCCCAACTGTTCATGCACCAAATTATATTATTGCAATTTGAACATTGTAACATGGCTTCAAGTGGGATCTTTAATTAAGAAATTTGAAGGCATGAACCAGTCCAATGGACAAATTTGATTGTGCTATTGAAAATGGAAAGCTTGTGTTTATATTGGTCAGTCCAAGAGGAAGGTTCTTCATATGCCAGTGTTAAATAAGCAGTTCAACTGAGGCTGTGACATCAATGAATGAGCACCTTGATTTATCCGGAGACAATTTCCACAAATAGCAATGTGAAAACAATCAGATATGATGTTTGTTGAAGTTGCCAAAATGCAGAGATGACCACACACTGAATGGTGTCAACCTGAGAGAGCGGAGAATTTTGCATTTCCTCGGTGAGAACGAAGGGGCCAGCTGAGAGTTCTTTGTTCCAGCCCTTGATGAGACCCTCTGACCCAAGGTGAACTCCTGTGTCAGACCCAGCCAAAACTGACCCAAGTCAATTGTGTCCTTTACAAATGTGGATAAACCTTTAATTCAGTTTCTTCATGAGGGAGAAAAGAACCATGAGTACAGGTGTGTTAGAACATAGAACAGTACAGCACAAGAACACACCCTTTGGCCCACAATGTTTGTGCCAAACATGATGCCAAGTTAAATTGATCTCATCTGCCTGTACATGATCCATATCTCTCTATTCCCTGCACTTCCATGTGTCCATACAAAAGCCCCAACGCCACTATCGTATCAGCCTCCATCAACACCCCCGACAATACATTCCAGGCTCCCACCCCTTTTTGTGTAAAAAAACTACACCTCCATTAAATTCCCCCTCTCTCACTTTATAGCTATACCCTCTAGGTATTTTCCACCCTGGAAAAAGGTTCTGACTGTCACCCTATCTATGCCTCTCATATTTTATATATTTATATCAAGTCTCTCCTAAACCTCTGACATTTCAGAGAAAACAATCCAAGTCTAACCAACCACTCCCTGTGCTGAAGCCCTCTAAACCAGGCAGCATTCTGGTAAACCTCCTATACACCCTCTCCGAAGCCTCCACATCTTTCCTGTAATGCAGTGACCAGAACAGCCTGCAATACTACAAATGCAGCCTAAACAAAGTCCTTTGGAGCTACATAATGACTTCCTGACTTATATTCAATGCCCCTAGCAATGAAGGCAAGCATATTTAAAGGGTTGACAGTGGCGATGCATGGCGAAGATTTAAAGCTCGAATGGATGAACTCCAGAAATTGTTCATCCCTGTCTGGCGAAGAAATAAAACTGGGAAGGCGGCTCAACCGTGGCTGATGAGGGAACTCAAGGATAGTGTTAAAGCCAAGGAAGAGGCATATAAATTGGCCAGAAGAAGCGGCAAGCCAGAGGACTGGGAGAAATTTAGGACTCAACAGAAGAGGACAAAAAGGGGTTAATTAAGAGGAGGAAAAAGAGCATGAAAGAAAGCTTGCAGGGAATATAAAATCTGACTGTAAAAGTTTCTTTAGGTATGTAAAAAGGAAAAGATTAGTGAAGACGAATGTAGCTCCCTTACAGTCAGAGACAGGTGAATTTATATTGGGGAAACAAGGAAATGGCAGAACAGTTAAACTTTGGTGATCATTTTTCAATGTTCTCTCGACCCTGGATCATTATCTGTGGGGTTCTGTTCCAGGAGCACGGGACTGGGTTTAGCCAGTCTCAACAAAATGGGCCAAATGGCTGTTGCTACTGGATGCAATGGGAGGTGATTCTTTAATATGGGAACCTTGAACCGGGAACATGACCTCTGAATAAGGGGTTGACTGGGTGGTTTTGAGATTTTGGAATTCTTCTGAGTGCTTTAATGTTTTGAGTCAATGAATATGCTGAAAGGTGAGGTCTCTGCCACAGAAGGCAGTGGAGGCCAAATAATTGGTTGTTTTCAAGAGAGAGTTAGATATAGCTCTTTGGCTAATGGACTTTTTATCTGCAAAACGACCCATTTTGTGGAAGAGTGGTAGAGTGAAAGAGTGAAACATAGTTCTCATAACATAGTTAAAGAGAGATTGTATTACTAATGTACTACTGACAAACAGCATTGAAGTGGTTGCCCTGGGAAAGAGACACAGTTGGCAACAACTTTAGAAATGTCAGAGTCATACAACATGAAAACAGGCACTTTGGCCCAACTTTCCCATGCCGACCAAGATGCCCTATCTACACTAGTCCCACTTGCCTGTGTTTGGCAAATATTCCTATTAACCCTTCCTACCAATGTACCTGTTCAAATGTCTTTTAAATGTTGTTATAGTACCTGCCTCAAATACCTCATTTGACAGCTCGTTCCATAAACCCACCAACCTCTTGTGTGGAAAAAGATCCCCCCTTAGGTTCCTATTAAATCTTTCTCCTCTCACCTTAAACTCACCTTGTTTTTGATCCCCCTACTCCAGGTAACAAAAACTCTGTGCATCTACCCTATCTATTCCCCTTATGATCCTTACACCTCCATAATATCACCCCTCATCCTCCTGTTCTCCAAATAATAAAGTCTTAGCCTGCCCAACCTCTCCCTGTAACTCAAGCCCTGGGAATGTCTTTATAAATCTTCTCTGCACTCTTTCCAACTTAACAACTTCGGCCAGAAACTATCAGCAAGAGTCAAACTCGATTTCCTTGAAAAAATTGTAATGTCAGCCATCTTCAACATTGAGTGCTGATGTAAACACAGAAACAGCAGTAAATATCAAACACATGAAGATATTTATTATTAACACTTAATTTTATTGCTTTCCTAAGGAGGTTGGAGAAGAAGGGAAAGATTTTGATGTCAATTGAAAACATTTGTATATTTAGAAGCTTCTTTTGCAATTCACACATATATTGCGTTCATTATTTTTGTTCCAGGCAAGGCTACAAAAAGGAGGATACTTATGGGGAAAATTGTTTCCATGGTAACCAAAACAAGATCTTCCTCATAGAGCAGATTGCAGCACTGATATTTTGAATATTATTGCTCCAAAATACTGGATCCCCAGTAATGCAAAACCATTTACCTTACAAATTGTGACAAAAATCTTTGATTTTGTTAGTGTCAGGAAGAATTTGAAACGCAAAGGAACATTAGAATTTCTTAGTCTTCATTTATCTGGTGGGTATCACTGGGAAGGACTGCGTTTATTGCCCATCCGTCATGAACTTCACAAAGTGATGGTAAGGTACCTTCTCGAACCACTGCAATTCTGGTGAAGAATCTCCAACTGTACTGCTGGGGAGGGAGATCCAGGCCTGGAAGCCAATGATGAAGGTTGTAAGTAATGGAGGTGAGTTTACTTGGAGGGGAACCTGCAGGTGGTGGTATTCCCATTAACTTGCTGCCTTGTCCTTCTTGGTGGGTGAGGTTGGGGATTTGATAGGTTCTGATGGAATAGCCTGAGTGAGTAACTGCTGTGTTTTGTAGATGATACATGTGGCAGCCACTGTGCATTAGTGGTGATGAAGTAAGGCTCAGCATAGTGGGTGGAGTGCTGTTAAAGGCTGCTTTGTTGGAGCAAGGGCATTCCATTACATGTCTGACCTGAGTTAGTCATATGGCATTTCATACCTGCCCCACCTTTCAATAGATCCATGGCTGCTCTGATCTTGGTCTCCACTCATCCCCAGAATCCTTATCGTCTTGTCTAAGTGGTCAAAAAGGTTTTTTGCACATTGGCCTTCATCAGCCAGACTATTGAGCATAGAAGTTGGGAGTTCATATTGCAGGTGCATAAGATGTTGGTGAGGCCACATTTACAGTATTATATTCAGTTCTGGGCAACGTGTTATAGGAAAGATGTTGTCAAGCTCAAAAGGGTACAGAGAAGATTCACGAGGATGCCAGGATTAGAGGGTCTGAGTTTAAGTAGGCTTGGACTCTATTCCTTGGAGCGCAGGAGGATGGTCTTATAGAGGTGCATAAGATCATGAGAGGAATAGATCGGATAGATGCACAGAGTCTCTTGCCCAGAGTAGGTGAATTGAGGACCAGAGTTCATAGGTTTAAGGTGAAGGGGAAAATAATTAATAGGAATCTAAGGGGTAACGTTTTTACACAAAGGGTGATGGATGGATGGAACAAGCTGCCAAAGGAGGAAGTTGAGGTAGGGACTATCCCAACATTTAAGAAGTAGTTAGACAGGTACATGGATAGGACAGGTTTGGAGGGATCTGGACCAAATGCTGGCAGGTGAGGAGTGTAGCTGGGACATGTTGGCCAGTGTAGGCAAGTTGGGCCGAAGGGCCTGGTTCCACACTGTATCACTCCATGACTCTATAACTCCATGACTAGGTTTACAAGAATGATCCCAGGAATGAGTCGATTAACATATGATGAATGTTTGACGCCGCCGAATCTCTACTTGCTGGAGTTTAGATGGATGAGGGGGAACCTCATTGAAAATTACCGAATAGTGAAAGGCTTGGATAGAGTGGATGTGGATAGGATGTTTCCACTAGTGGGAGAGTCTAGGACCAGAGGTCACAGCCTCAGAATAAAAGGACGTTCCTTTAGCAACGTGATGAGGAGGAATTTCTTTAGACAGAGGCTGGTGAATCTGTGGAATTCATTACCGCAGAAGGTTGTGGAAGCCAAGTCAATGGTTATGTTTAAGGCAGAGATAGATGGATTCTTGATTAGTATGTGTGTCAGGGGGTTATGAGGAGAAGGCAGGAGAATGGGGTTGAGAGCGAGAGATAGATCAGTCATGATTTAATGGTGTAGACGATGGGCCGAATGGCATAATTCTGCTCCTATCACATGAACCAATTAATGTTTACCTTTTATGTAAATGCAGAAATTATATAATATTGTTTAGGTGTTAGGAAACTGAGGGTGGTGGTGGAAGGTTGTCGTTCAACTGGAGGCTTGTGCTGTAGGGATTGGTACTGGGTTCCTTGTTGATTTTCATATATATTGATGACTTGGATGAAAGTGTAGGTGTTATGGTTAGTACATTTGGCAATGAAACCCAAATTGGTCTTTTGGTGGGCAGTGAAGGTGGTGGTCTGAGATTAGAACAGGATCTGGATCAAATGGACACAGTGGGTAATGGAATAGGAGATTAAATTTACATCCAGTGTAACGTGATGCATTTTGCCGTTAAACTGGGGCATGGGGGGGGGGGGAGGTGAGACCTGGAGGTACAAGTACAAAGTTCTCTGAAAGTGGTGACATAGATTGTTGAAGAGGCATTTGCTATGCTTGCCTTTATTGGCATAGGTTTACAATTGTACACATTGTCAATTAGGCTGCAGCTGGAGCATAGTGTGCACTTCTAGTTGTCATGCTATAGGAAGGTTGTGATTACAATTGAGTGGGTGCAGAAAAGAGTCACTAGACTGAAGGGCTAGAGTTATAATGAGAGATTGGATTTATCCACAGTTCTTCAAGAGCCCCAACACCATCTCCTTGATCTCAAATTGCCCCATTGTGTTAGTATTCCCCACATTGATTTCACTGTCACCCGGGTCCTTCTCTGTTGAATACAGATGCAAAGTACTCATTTAGAACCTCTCCGCATTTTCTGACTCCAAATGTAAATCCCTAATGCAGTCCTACCGATTCCTTCGTTACCCTCTTGTTTTTAATGTACATATAAAAAGGCTTGGGATTTTCTTTTGTCCAACACACAAATTACATTTCATGGCCCCTTTTGGCCCTTCTAATTGCCTGCTTGAGTTCTATCTTGCTTGTTTTATATTCCTCAAAGGCCCTATCTGATTAATTCCCGGGATGGCGGGACTGACATATGATGAAAGAATGGATCGACTGGGCTTATATTCACTGGAATTTAAAAGGATGAGAGGGAATCTTATAGAAACATATAAAATTCTTAAGGGATTGGACAAGCATAGATGCAGCAAAAAAATTCCCGATGTTGGGGGAGTCCAGAACCAGGGGTCACAGTTTAAGAATAAGGGGTAGGCCATTTAGGACTGAGATCAGGAAAAACATCTTCAACCAGAGAGTTGTTAATCTGTGGAATTCAGTGCCACAGAAGGCAGTGGAGGCCAATTCACTGGATGTTTTCTAGAGAGAGTTAGATATAGCTCTTAGGGCTAACGGAATCAAGGGATATGGGAAGAAAGCAGGAACAGGGTACTGATTCTGGATGATCAGCCATGATCATATCGAATGGCGGTGCTGGCTCGAAGGCCCGAATGGCCTACTCCTGCACCTATTTTCTATGTTTCTTTGCTTCTGTGTATATTTTTAGACAAGACGAAAAGGATTCTGGGGAAGAGATGAGTGGAGACCAAGATCAGAGCAGCCAAGGATCCATTGAAAGGTAGGGCAGGAATGAAAGGGCAGAATGACCTACTCCTGCACCTATTTTCTATGTTTCTACATCTTTCTAAACCTTACTGACACTTTCTTCTTCTTCACAACCAAATTTGCAACCTCTTTGGTCATCCAATGTTTTGTTACCTTGCCATCCTTATCCTTCCCCCTTACGGGAGCACGGCCACCCTGAACTCTGAATAGCTGGGTTTTAAATGACTCCCACATGTCAGATGTGGAAACCCAATAACAACTGCTTCCAATCTACTCTCCCTATCTCTTGTTATAATCTGCTGTACAATTTAGTACCTTCCCCCAAGGTCCAGATGTATCCTTATACACAACGATCTTAAAACATGGAATTATGATCACTTTTGCCAAAATGCTCTTTCACTGAAACACCTGTAACCTGGCCAGACCCATTTCCCAACACTTCTACTTCCTTAGGAGACTGATCAAATGTGCCTGTCCCCGATGATTCTTACAAACGTCTACAGATGCATCATCAAAAGCATACTGTTGGGTTGGTTGTATTACCACTTGGTTTGGGAACAGCTCACCTATATCCATCTACCACTTGCCAAACATTGCCTCACCCCTCCCTCTCTTTATCAGTTTTTCTCCTGCCTTCTCCGTCAGTCTGAAGAAAGGTGCCACCTGGAACATTCTCTGTCCATTTCTCTCCATAGATGTTGCCAGACTCGCTGAGTTCCTCCAACGTGTTTATTTGCTCAAGATTCCAGCATCTGCAGTCTCCTATTTCTCTATTGAAGTTTTATATTTAGTATTTTGCTTGTGACTTCCTTTGCTGCCTGATCTGTTAATCAGTCTCTAGCATGAGTTTAGTTTGAGCAGTGGTTAGAAATAACTATTACTTCTGCATTATTAACCCATGGGTTCTTTGATAGACACAACATGCTGGAGTAACTCAGCGGGACAGGCAGCATCTTTAGAGAGAAGGAATGGGTGAGGTTTCAGGTTGAGACCCTTCTTAGAAGGGTCGCGACCCGAAACGTCACCCATTCCTTCTTTCCAGAGATGCTGCCTGTCCCGCTAAGTTTCAATGTAAACCAGCATCTGCAGTTCCTTCCTACACATGGGTTCTTTGCTCAGACTTCAGTTATCCTGCCTATTGCCTGGTTAAAGTAATGTACTTCTTCTTCTTGCATATGGCGTGCACAGCCTACATTTGTAAGACAACTTGTTCTGTTTGATCTTCTGTTTGTGCACGCCAGGTTGATTGCATTCGTCAAAACAGGGTGGACCCAGTGAAGGTTGCAATCTCCCACCCCAGTAATGTACTGAAATGCAGTTAAAATAAAGCAACTCTGTCCAGTAAATACATGGAGGTCTGAGCAGAATAACTGCTTCCTGCTAATGAAAAATATAGCCAACTGATGGTTAATTCAACTATTTCCTATTGGCTTTCTGTAGTTGTGTATTTATCAAGAATATTTTAATCCAATTTACACATGCTGAAAGATGATAAATGCATTCATCATTCAGTAAAATGGAAGGTGCTTTGTCAGAGGATGAAAGGGGAATGTGTGGCATGTTATTTATGTATCTGTGCTCTGTATCACCATTGATCTTTCTGTGCCGGCCTTTTCCTTTATCTATTTTTTAAATAATAATGAGAACTTTATCCTGAACCTGGCTATTAACAACTAATTTAATTTCAGAACAGCTCTGGCTGTACAACTACCCTGCTTATTAAGAAACCTCCTGTGGTTCCACTTTGTTAATGTAAGTCTGTTCGATGTACCTGCTGCTGCCTGTTTTCATCACTGTGTACCCATGTGAATCTACTCCTGCCAGCTCCCCTCCATGTACCCACTGGTGTGCCCTCTTCTGCCAGTATTCCACACCACGTACACACTGGGGTACACCTCACTGATGATGCGCCTATTCCTGTACTTTGTACCACCTCCATGGGTTGACCATTGTCTTGCAAGTGATGTAGAAAGTGGTCTGACAGGAGCAGATGGTCTCATTTCCATTCCAGTTACCTGTCACCACAGCAGATGAATGACCTTGGATATGCAGACTTCCACTTCTTATTGGACACTAATAATCCAATAACAATATATTTTTTTAAATATGGAATGTACTTATTGTTACAAGCAGATGTAAATGGTCATGAAACCTTCTTCTGTAAAAGTTTCGAATCTTGAGTAATCCTTTTACGTTACACAATTGTTTTTCCTATCTTTCTGTCACCGTCCTTCTCACACATTTGAACCACTTTCTTGTGGGGATTCTCTGTGTCTCACAGATTCCTCTGCTCAGTATCATGCTGATCTTTCTAATACCTTTCTTTTATATACTGATTCTTTTCTATACTGTATATAACTCTGTTGGCAGCGAAATACATCATCTTCCATTTCCTCTACTTATACAATAGTTATTCATTGCATGTGTATCGCTGTTCATCTTCCTGTCGCGCAAGGAAAACAGAAGATATATTTATCTTTGCTCTTTCCCCACTGTACGGATCTCTTTCAGTGAGTGAGGTGTCAGCAGCTGGAGATGCAGGTGCTCCATTCTTTGTCACTGTTTCATAATGTTGGCAATGCTTGAGGGGAATAATATGAAAACATATTTCCTATCTCATTATAATGCTCAGTCATTTTGATAAAATGGAGTATGAGGTTTGTTTTATGAATACCTTCTAAAAATATTTATGAGAATTGATGTGCAGACAAACAATCCATAGCACATTTTGCAGCCATTCATATCAAGGCCACTCTAGCACTGAAGGGGTGATTTATGTTTAGAGATTCAGTGTGGAAATGGCTCTATAGTACAGAAGCGGTCCTTTTGGCCTCCCATGTTCATACCAACCATTAAATCCTGCCTGTACTGATCCCATACCTCAGCACTTGGTCCGTAACCCATCGAGTCCTAATGATTCAAGTTCTGGTCCAGATACTTCATAAATGTATCTTCACCATCCTCTCGGGCAGTGAGTTCTGGATGATTCAAGAGCTTAATGACTATGGAATAAGCATTGAGATGATCAGTAAGTGCCTGTTTCCATGCTGTATCTCTAAACACTAAGGTAAACATATTTCAGCCAGGACTCCAGTAATTTCTTCTCTCACTTCTCAGTGTCCTTGGATATATCTGATCATGCCTGGGAGATTAATCTACTTTCAAATGTATTAGGACATCCCACACCTCCTGGACCGTAATGCAGACTATCCGGACATCTCCATTAATGAGCTATTATCATTATCGCAACGGTGGGCCGTCCTTAACCTAGGCCATGAGTGTGAGGACGTGGGACCAACTTCAGAACTAGGGAGAGAGTGAGGGAGAATGATAGGAGAGTGAGTGGGGGAGAGGTGGCGAGAGAGTGAAAGGGACAGGAGGAAGGAAATAAGTGGAGAGAAGGAAAGTTGGAGGGAAGGAGAGGGGAAGGGAGCGGACGGAGATGGAAGGAGACAGGGAGGGAGCGTGCAAGGTAGGGAGAGTGGGGATAGAAAGCGGAGAAGGAGGAAAACGAAAGAGGGAAAAGAGGGGATAGGGAGACAAGGACATTAAGAGAGAGCAGGAAGTAGAGAAAAATGAGTTGTGTACAGAGAGGGAGATGGTTGAATGGAGAGAGATAGACTGTTGAAGGGAGAGAAGGAGAGAAGAGAGAGAAAAGAGAGATAAGGAGAAAGATGGAGAAGGAAAGAGAGTGGGTTAGGTGGGGATAGAGAGCTAAGGGGAGACAGAGAAGGGAGAAAGGTGGAGGGACAGAGTGAGAATGAAAGAGGTGGTTGAAAGATGTAGAAAATGCATGTCTTAATGACTACTTGTCTTAATGACTACAGGCCTGTCGCACTGACCTCTGTAGTCATGAAGATACTCGAAAGACTTGTGCTGGCCAAGCTGAAAAATATCACAGACTCTCTGCTGGACCCTCTGCAGTTTGCATATCGGGCCAATAGATCTGTGGATGATGCAGTCAACCTGGGCCTGCACTCCATCCTACAGCACCTGGACCGCCAGGGGACCTATGCGAGGATCCTGTTTGTTGATTTTAGCTCTGCATTCAACACCATTGTGCCAGAGCTACTACACTCCAAACTTTCCGAGTTGACTGTGCCTGAACCCCTCTGTCGGTGGATCACCAGCTTCCTGACAGACAGGAAGCAGCATGTGAGGCTGGGAAAGCACATCTCGGACCCACGAACCCTCAGCATAGGAGCACTGCAAGGCTGCGTACTCTCTCCTCTCCTCTACTCTCTCTACACCAACGACTGCACCTCCACAGACACCTCTGTCAAGCTTCTCAAGTTTGCGGATGACACAACCCTGATTGGACTGATCCAGGATGGGGAGAAATCTGCCTACAGACAGGAAGTGTTACAGCTTGCATCCTGGTGCCGTCGCAACAACCTGGAGTTCAATGCTCTTAAGACAGTGGAATTGATTGTAGACTTTAGGAGAGCACCCTCTCCCCTCACCCCACTCACCATCGACAACACCACAGTCACATCTGTGGAGTCTTTTAAGTTCCTGGGAACCATCATCTCCAAGGACCTTAAGTGGGGGGCTGCCATCGACTCCACAGTCAAAAAGGCACAACAGAGGATGTACTTCCTACGGCAGCTGAGGAAGCCCAATCTGCCACAGGCAATGATGGTTCAATTCTACACGGCCATCGTAGAGTCTGTTTTCACCTTTTCCATCATGGTCTGGTTTGGCTCAGCCACCAAGCACGACACCTGGAGGCTGCAGCGAATCGTCCAATCAGCAGAGAAGATTATTGGCTGCAACCTTCCCTCCATTGATGAACTGTACACTGCAAGGGCCAGGAAGCGAGCAGGCAAGATCATCTCTGACCCCTCTCACCCTGGCCACAAACTCTTTGAATCACTTCCCTCTGGAAGGCGACTCCGGATTGTCAAAGCTGCCACAGCCTGACATAACAACTGTTTTTATCCACGAGTAGTTGCTCTACTCAACAGCTAAAAATCTGTAGCCTCCCTTTGATCTGGTATTTTGTTGGTTCACATGCTTGATCAATGGTGTTTTATCATTAATGTTTTATTATTATTTATGTTTAGTGTTTTCTGAGTCATTCGAAACTGTCACTGTATGTCATGTTGTTACTTGTGGGCGGAGCACCAAGGCAAATTCCTTGTATGTGAATACTTGGCCAACAAACTTACTTACTTACTTTCTTACTTACTTTTGCGGCCTTTCATACCGGGATGTCCCATGGTACTTGAGTAGATGGAGAAGGGTTTGTGAAGTGCTGTCGCTGTGGGGATGTAGGAAGAAACAGCACTCAATCTGCAAATCCCAAGGCCCTACAACCAGCATGGGATGTGACAGGTCACCTATTTTAGTATTGGTCACACGATAGCCTTGCCTGATCTAACCTTCCAGAGGAGCCTACTTTGCAGAAACTATCCATGCCCTCAGTTCATCTGCCTTACCTGCCAGGCATCTTGCATTGAAAAAATGGCAATTTAAGCCAACAGTCCTTCCTTGCTCCTTACCATGCACCTGCCTAACCTGTCAACTAAACTTGCTTTCATTGCCTTCTGTACTGATTTCCAGCCTCACACCTATCTCACTTCTGTATTGGATCACATCCTCCTGCCAATCCCGAGTAGCACAAGCAAACCTGGCTGCCAGGATATCGGTTCCCCTCCAGTTCAAATGCAACCCGTTCCTCTTGTACAGGTCACTTCTGCCAAGAAGAGATCCTAATGAGCTAAAAATTGAAATCCCTGCCTCCTGCACCACCTCTCAGCCATGCATTCACCTTTCCTATCTTTCTGTTCTTACCCTCACTAGCACATGGCACCAGGAACATCCTGAGTTTACTAACCTTGAGGTTCTGCTTTTGGACATTTTGCCTAACTCACTATTCACTCTGCAGGACCTCATCCCTTTTCCAACCTATGGCATTTGTGCCAACATACAAGATGACTTCTGTTGTTTACCCTCCTCCTTGAGAATATTCTGCAGCCAAACTGAGACATCCTGGACCCTGGCACAATCCTGGAGTCTTGTTTGCTGCCACAGACTCTTCTGTCTGTCCCCCAAACTAATGAGTCTCCAATCACTAATGCTCTCCCTGACTTCACCTTTGCGTAATGTGCCTCAGATCTGACTGCTGCTGCTGCTCTCTCTTGCCACGTCACACCCCCATGCCCCCTGCAGTATCCAAAGAGGCATTCCTGTTGTTGTGGGGAATGGCCAGGGATTCCTGCACTGACTGGCTACTCCATTTCTTGGTGGTCACCCATCTACTTTCTGGCAGTACCCTTGTTGTGAGCACCTCACAATAACTATGACATCCTCAATCTCCCAAATGATCCTGAGGTTGACAAGCTGCTGCTCCTGTTCACTAATGCGGTCTGTAAGAGGAGTTGCAGCTGGACGCACCTCCCACAGGTGCACTCAGGGACACTGGAAGTCTCCCTGACTTCCCACATCCTGTTGGAGCAGCATACCATTGCCCTAACTGCCATCTCTATTGTTCTAGTCAAAGGAAGATATATGAAAGAAAGAAAAACACAGCGCATACTTTATCCTGCCATCGCCCTCTAAGCCAAAGACTCGAGCTAGAGACTTACGTTTACCTTCCACAAGGCATGTGCGCCTCCACATGGCCTCGCCCAAAACAACAACTCCGCTAGTGTTTACATTCCTCTTCTACACCCATTAGGAGCAGTCGCTCCAAGATGCTAAGTGCTTTCAGCTTCTCCAATTGAAACTTACCTCCCCTCATTAAGTGAAAATGCTGAAGAGGAAATGGTTAAGAGCATCATTCACTTTCAAGGATCTAGTCACTCCTAGATCCCTCTGTTACACAATGCTCCCCAAAGCCCTGCCAATCACTTGGAAGGTCCTGCCCTGATTTGACTTCCCAAAGTATAACACCTTGCATTTATCTGTATTAAACTCCGTTCACCATTCCTCAGCCCACCTGTCCAACTGATCAAGATCCTGCTGCCGTTTTTGATAACCATTGTTGCTATGTACAATGCCACCCACTTTCATGTCATCTGTAAACTTACTAATCGTGGCTTGTACATTCTCATCCAAATTGTTGATATAAACCAACAGCAATGGCCCCTGCACTGCTCCCTGAGGCACACCACTAGACATAGGCCTCCAGTCTGAAAAACAAACACCCACCATTACACTCAGTTTTCTTGTGTCATGTTGCATCACAGCTTGGTTTGGGAACAGCTTTGTGCAAGACTGCAAGAAATTGAAGAGAGTTGTGGATGTAGCCCAGTCCATCAGAAAGACTAGGCTCCCCGCCATTAACTCTATCTACACTTCACACTGCCTTGGAAAATCAGCCAACATAATCAAAAACTTGTCCCACCCTGGTCACTCCTTCTTTATCCCACTCCCATCAGACAGAAAACACTGAACCTTGAAAATAGGTACCTCCTGACTCCAGAACATCTTCTTACCTTTTGTTATTAATCTACTGAAGATTCACCTTCCATAAACTCGGGTGCTGTCCAATTCACCTCTCAATGATTGTAGATGTTGGACTTTGGAACTGGTGTGATTCAGTGCTACAAACTATATTCTGCACGGCATTTCCCTTTGATCTACCTGTTGTTTGACTTAATTGTATTTATATATAGTATAATCTGATTTGATTGAATAGCATTCAAAATAAAGCTTTTCACTGTCCCGCAGTACACTTGATAATAATAAACCTAATCTTACAAATGGGACTGGCTTAGATGGGGGCATCTTAGTCCACACGTACGAGATGGGCCGATGGCCAGTTTTCAGGTTGTTTGGCTCTAAATTCTCTATTACTGCAACCGTATTCCTCTTGCACATCTTGCCTACAAATCTGCTCCTTGATCGCCCACAAGCTGATGTGAGGCCTGCAGTATAATCCCAGCAAAGTGATTGTAGCTCTTTTAATCATATAGTCTGTCTGTATAGCTTCATTTGAAGAGCCTTCTGGGACATCCTCCCACATTCCTGCAGTGATGGTCTCCTTCATCAATAATGCAATGCTCCCTCCTCTTCTGCATCTCCCATCACACCCAATGTTTCTCCAACTGGGAGTATTGTTGCCATTCATGCCCTTTCTTCAGCCATGGGTCAGTGATTGCAACACATCGTATTTCCATTTGCTCCTCAATGCTCAAGTTCATGTGCAGACCAGTGGGACTCTTTGCTT
Organism: Malacoraja senta; assembly: GCA_038087875.1. Classification (NCBI taxonomy): domain Eukaryota; kingdom Metazoa; phylum Chordata; class Chondrichthyes; order Rajiformes; family Rajidae; genus Malacoraja; species Malacoraja senta. The sequence continues at coordinate 63,969,717 of CM075981.1, read as the reverse complement.
TGAAATAAATATTATTTAGTCTTCCAATGCTCCCTTGTGCTTTATTTGCACACGTCAGCTCTAGCTGCTGGGATGACCTGGTTTATCTTCTGCAGCTGATTGAACCTCACCTCCATTAACCACTGCTGCATTCGTGTTTTCAATAATTCTAATTCATTTTTCCATGCCTTTTAATAATTTTATCATGTTAAACTGTCATTGAATCACAACAAATTCTGATACTTGAAACTATTTCCACAGTACATCATGAGTGACTTCTGTGTGTATAATTTCTAAAACCTTTTATCAGACGCTAAAGCCCAAAGATTAAAGCTAGCAGCGTTGTTATGATTTTCGAAATCCACAGTTCTCTCTAAAATAATGATATGAAACAAGTGCACAGTGTAACTGCAGCCTGTAGGTTGCTATGCAACACAAAAGAGAAGGTGACGCCGAGCCATGAATTTAGTTCCAATAATTTGAGACCCATATTTGTAACATGTCGCCACTCATCAGATGCAGAGAAATATTTTAATATTTCCAGCAATGAGACAAGCAGGCAATGATCATACGATGCAAATAGCAATAGAGAAGTTGCTGTGTTTTAAGGTACTGTTGCCTAGAAACCAGATGACATGTTTCCGATCTGCAGCACCATCCGATCCAGTTTGGCTGTTTCTTTGCGCAGATCACAAAATCACTGTTATTCTAGATTTGTGAGGTTCTTGTGGCATAGACACCGTGCAGTACACTTGGACAGAGACAAGTCGAAGTTGCCAGTCATGGAATGACTGTTGACAGCTGAAGTTCGATTTCATACACCAATAGGCAAGGACAGTTTGAAATTAAGATGGAGGAGATGTTGGGACACTTGAAAAGCATTAAAGTGGAGAAATCCCCAGGACCTTGTTCCCGAAGATTGTTCCCGATGTTTTTTTTTGTGATATAAATTTTTATTAGAAGCAAACATATTACAATGTAGAGTAACATATTATAATAGAAGAAAAAACTTTTCATATACATCAATCACTCATACATTATTAAATTTATCAATTGTCAGTTAATTCTGCTTCTAGTGTTTTTTTTATATAGATAGAAAAAGAAAAATAGAGAGAAAGAAGAAAGAAGAGAGAGAAAGAAGAATTACAATATCAAAAAAGAAAAAGAGGTGGAATGAATAACTTATAATACGTCATAGGAGATAAGTTCGTAGGTTATGAAATATAATTACATCTAATCCTCAGTTCAAGCTTCAGTCGGGCTTTCGCGCTGGGCCACTCTATCCCTTCAAATAGGCAATGAATGGAGCCCATGTTTTAACGAAAAGTTCTTGCTTGTCCATTAAGACAAGTCTAATTCTTTCTAGATGTAGGGTCTCCGACATTTCCACAATCCACATTTTAATTGTGGGGGTTGTAGGGCCCTTCCAGAATTTTAATATTAATTTTTTCCCTGTTATTATACTGTAGTCAAGGAAGTTTCTTTGGCTTGTTGTGAGTGTTAAACTTTGTTCTGATATCCCAAGTATTATTCATTTTGAGTCTGGAGCCAATTTGGTATTAACAACTTCAGAGATTATTTGAAAAATATCAGTCCAGTAGTTTTTAATTTTTATACAGTTTGCAAAGGTATGTGTTAAATTGGCCTCTAGGTGCAGGCATTTATCACATATAGGAGAAATATGTGGGAAAATTCTATTTAGTTTTATTTTGGAATAATGTAATCTGTGTAAGACTTTAAATTGTATTAAAGCATGTCTGGCATTTAACGAACATTGATGTATATGTTGTAAACTTTCGTCCCAAATATCTTTCGTAATAGGATAACCTAACTCATTTTCCCATTTATGTCTATATAGTTCCATCAGTGGTTCCTCATTATTTAGGAGAATGTTATATAAATATAAGCTATTAATTTTTCAGTGTTAGGATGCTTATTCAAACATTCATCAAGAATTTCTGGTTCCCTAGTCCTATAAACTTGTGTATTGGATTTAACATAATCTCTAATTTGTAAATATCTGAAAAAGTTATTTGAGTGTAGTCCATGATTCTGTTGTAACTCTTGAAATGACAGAAAGATGCCTTCCCTATAAAGATGTCCAATCCTTTTAATTCCATGATTTTTCCATTGTATAAAACCTCTATCCAATATGGATGGCTTGAATAGAGGATTATTTACAATGGGAAGACATAGTGGTATATTATTCAGTTTTAAAGCCTTTTTTAATTGTTTCCAAATTCGTATTCCACTATGTATTATAGGGTTTTCCTTATAGGTTTTTTAATGCAATTTTGTGGTAGCAAATATAATCGAACCTATTTCAAAAGGTAAACAGTCTTCCTTTTCCATCCTTAACCATTCTGGTTGTTGGTCCATTTCTTCCAGCCAGAAATTCATGTTTTTAATATGGACTGCCCAAAAATAAAATAAGAAATTTGGCAAGGCCAAACCTCTGTTGCTCTTTGACTTACATAAATGTTTTTTTACTTATTCTATGATTCTTATAATCCCAAATAAAGCTTGTAACAATGGAGTCGACTTTTTTGAAAAAGTTTTTGGGAATATATATCGGAATTAATTGAAATAAATATAGTAGTTGCGGTAAGAAAATCATTTTTATAGCATTAATTCTACCAAGCATTGAAATAGGAAGTGTGAGGTTCTTGTGGCATAGACACCGTGCAGTACACTTGGACAGAGACAAGTCGAAGTTGCCAGTCATGGAATGACTGTTGACAGCTGAAGTTCGATTTCATACACCAATAGGCAAGGACAGTTTGAAATTAAGATGGAGGAGATGTTGGGACACTTGAAAAGCATTAAAGTGGAGAAATCCCCAGGACCTTGTTCCCGAAGATTGTTCCCGATGTTGGGGAAGTCCAGAACAAGGGGTCACAGTTTAAGGATAAGGGGGAAGTCTTTTAGGACCGAGATGAGAAAAACATTTTTCACACAGAGAGTGGTGAATCTGTGGAATTCTCTGCCACAGAAGGTAGTTGAGGCCAGTTCATTGGCTATATTTAAGAGGGAGTTAGATGTGGCCCTTGTGGCTAGAGGGATCAGGGGGTATGGAGAGAAGGCAGGTACAGGATACTGAATTGGATGATCAGCCATGATCATATTGAATGGCAGTGCCGGCTCGAAGGGCCGAATAGCCTACTCCTGCACCTATTTTCTATGTTTCTATGTTTCTATGACCTGATGGGATCTATCCCAGTTTATTGAGAGTAGTAAGAGAAGAGAGCTTTGACAAAGATCTTTGTGTCATCTCTAGCCACAGGCGAGGACCCAGAGGACTGGAAAGTAGGTAATGTTGTTCCTTTATTTAAGAAGGGAATCTAGGGAATTTTCATTTGGTGAGCCTCATGCCAGTGGTAGGGAAGCTATGGAAAGGATTCATCACAATAGGATTTACCTCCCATTTGGAAGAGAATGGAAAAGAGAATGAATTAATTCGGTGCAGTCAGCGTGGCTTTGTACATGGAAGGCCTTATCTTACTAACTTCATTGAATTTTTTAAGGTGATGAGGATGTAAGGGTGGATGTTGTCTACATGGATTTTAGTAAGGCATTTGATAAGGTCCCTCGGGATAGCCAGAAGATTGACATGCATGCGATTAACAGTGACTTGGCTGTATAGATTCAGAACTGACTTACTGATGGAAGACAGAGGGATGTGGTGGAACGTCAATATTCAGGCTGGAGGTCTGTGTCCAGTGAAGTTTCACAGGGATCTGTACTTGGACTTCTGTAGTTGTGATTTATATAAATGACGGATGTAAATGTAGACGGGTTGGTTAGTCAGTTTGCAGATGGCACCAAAATTGCTGGGGTTGTGGACCCCAGAAGGTTATCAAAGGCGGGATATAGATCAGCTACAGAAATGGGCGGAGAAATAATAGATGTGGTTTAATCAAAGCAAGTGCGAGGCATTGCCCTTTGGACAGTCAAATGTAAGGGGGAAAATATACAATTAAGAGCATGACTTGGTGTCCAAGTCCATAAATCCTTGAAAGTGGCAACTTAAGTAGATAGTGGCAAAGAAGGCATATGGTATGCTTGCTTTCATAGGTCGCGGCAAGAATTAGGGAGTCATGATGTAGTTTTATTGGTTAGATACATTTGGAGTAATACATGCATTTCTGGTAACTCCATTACAGGAACAATGAGAAGGCTTTGGAAAGGGTGCAGAGGAGGTTTACCAGAATGATGCCGGGATTAGGTGGTATTAGCTATAAGGAGAGGTTGGATGAACTTGGATCATTTTCTCTGGAATGCCATAGGTTGAGGAAACCTGATAAAAGTATATAAAATTATGAGTCGGAACCTTTTTCCCAGGATGGAAAAATCAAATACTATAGGGCATAGCTTTGTGGGAGGAGCAAAGTTTAAAGGAGATGTGTGAGGCATGTTTTTTTAACAGCGGGTAATGAATGAATGGAATGGAATGCACTACCAGGGGTGTTGGTTACGCTGGTAGCATTTAAGAGAATTTTGGATATACTTGTAGGTTGCACAGTGAACGGAGAGATATGGATTATGTGTAGGCAGATAAGAATTGGTCTTGGCATCATGATCGGCATAGACATTGTGTGGCCAATGGGCCTGTTCTTGCACTGCACTGTCCTATACAGGCAGTCGCTCCTGGGCCTGAGGGGAAGGCGGGCCTTGTCAGTGGACCCGAGCCCCCATGGAAGTGAGAACGTCAAGGGACAAGCATCTGAAGTTTAGTAGTGTCAGGTATCCAACATTGGACAAGGAATGGGCTGCTTTCCCTGAAAGAACGCACATCCAGTTGCTGCACCATTTGCACCACTGTCTGTTGGGTGTGCAACTGAGTTGGGAAATCCTTTATTGAAGGCCCAGCCAGGTTTGGGATTTACAACTGATCCTTGACCTTCCTTTCCTTTAGGGATTCTTCGAGGGAAGTCTCTGATTAATGTGTCACCAACCTTTACGTTCAATGTAACATTGGTTTGCCATGGTCAACGATTGAACGTAAAGCTTTGTATCTACAAATCAAATGGTGTACATACTGGTAGACAGCGAAGAGCAACAACCTTGGCATCTGTGCCAAATATAAGGTTATGCCTGCATCCCTGTTGAGAGTCCAAAGACTAAACCAACAAAAGGAACTGTCTAGTCTATCTTGGAAACCATGGCAACTTTTCATTGAGGGTTTACTTGCAGTGATTTCACTCCTTGACCTAGATGGACAGTTGACTGGGAATCTCATGACAAACATTATGTAATACAGTGACCCACCCATCCAATTTCTCTGACCTTCTGCTGTAGATGCAGCCAATTATCAAGGCATCAGAGCGTGTCATTATCTCCAGGGTGCAATTTCTGTACACATCTCCTGTTCCAACAAATCCCTGTGGGAAGTTGATGTCCGTGGGAAGACCCTGCACCACCTCCTGTTCCCTCAGCAGGACCCCGAGCCTTCTCTTCCTGAAGCAAAGAGCACGTGAAAATCCACTAACATGGATAATTAGAGAATGTGGGAGTGGTCCCTGTGCCAAATTGACTCACACACAGAAAGCTCTCATCCCTCCTACACCAGGATTGTTAAAATGGTCTGCCAAGGTCCATGCATATGCATTGAATGAAACAGTCACCTTCATACACAATAAATAAAAGATATGGGTGACCCGGACAATGCTCATTGTACTCTGTAGTGTTGGAGCTTTCTAAACTCTCTCTTATCTGAAGATTTCAATGAAGGCTGAAGTGCTTTGCAGAAGAGTTCAATTAACATAATTTATGGCCAAGTAATGTTGGAAGGAAAGCATAATCTATACAATGATATCAATAAATCACCCTTTTAATTCCCATCAGTGATAGACTTCCAAACTGGTTTGCTGGCCTAGCACCTACATTACTGCAGCAAAGAAGATGGATTATGTGCAAGCAATTGTTGATTTACAGGGGCTAGCAGATGCCAAAGAACAAAGAACAGTACAGCACAAGAATAGGCCCTTCAGCCCACAGTGTTTGTGCCGAACACAATGCCAAGATCATCACTTATCTACCTGCACATAACCCAAATCCCTCCATTCCCTATCCAAAAGTATTTTAACTGCCACTAACTACAACCACACTCCTGGCAGACACATTTTCCAACACGTGGTTCAATAGGGTCTCTTCTTGAGTTGAACTGCCCACTCTTCTTCCTCACTCTCAGACCACAGTCTGTTCGTATTGGTGGAAATGTGTCAGACTCGATGACAATCAGCACGGGAGCACCTCAAGGCTGCATGCTCAGCCCCCTGCTGTACTCACTCTATACTCATGACTGCGTAGCCGGACATAGTGCGAACTCCATCATCAAGTTCGCTGACGACACCACTGTTGTGGGACGTATCACTGATGGGGATGAGTCAGAGTATAGAAGAGAGATCGAGCAACTGTCCATATGGTGCCAACACAATAACCTGGCCCTCAACACCAGCAAAATCAAGGAATTGATTGTGGACTTTGGAAGGAGTAGGATGGGGACCCACAGTCCCGTTTATATCAACGGGTCGGTGGTTGAAAGGGTCAAGAGCTTCAAATTCCTGGGCGTGCACATCTCTGAAGATCTTTCCTGGTCCGAGAACACTGATGCCATTATTAAGAAAGCACATCAGCGCCTCTACTTCCTGAGAAGATTACGGAGAGTCGGTTTGTCAAGGAGGACTCTCTCTAACTTCTACAGGTGCATAGTAGAGAGCATGCTGACCGGTTGCATCGTGGCTTGGTTCGGCAACTTGAGCGCCCTGGAGAGGAAAAGTCTACAAAAGGTAGTAAACACTGCCCAGTCCATCATCGGCTCTGACCTCCCTTCCATCGAGGGGATCTATCACAGTCGCTGCCGCAAAAAGGCTGGCAGTATCATCAAGGACCCACACCATCCTGGCCACACACTCATCTCCCTACTACCTTCAGGTAGAAGGTACAGGAGCCTGAAGACTGCAACGACCAGGTTCAGGAATAGCTACTTCCACACAGCCATCAGGCTATTAAACCTGGCTCGGACAAAACACTGAACTCTATTAGCCAATTAACTGTTATTTGCACTTTATCAGTATATTGATTCATGTGTGTATATATTTATAGAATGGTATATGGACACACTGATCTGTTTTGTAGTTAATGCCCACCATGTTCTTTTCTGCTGAAGCAAAGCAAGAATTTCATTGTCCTATCAGGGACACATGACAATAAACTCACTTGAACTTGAACTTGAACTTGAACATATTGTTTTAGGAAACCCTGATGGATACATCCAACAAATTCTGCCCTGTCAAATCCTTTTGCACTGTGCAAGTTGGGGAAATTAAAAGTTATCCACTAACTAAGACAACCCTGTTGCTTTGCATCTTTTGTTAATCTATCTACATATCTGTTCCTCTATGTCCCGCAGGCTATTGGTGGGATCTGCAGTATTATCCCAATAGAGTGATTCTTATTTTTGAGCGGGACAAACTTTCTAGTCTTCTCTGAGTGCCACCATGATATTCTCCCTGATTAGTGGAGCAACTCTTTTACCTCTTTTATTTCCCTCTCTATCATGTCCCAAACATTAAAACCCTGTAACATTCAACAGCCAGTCCTGTCCCTCTCACAAACAAGTCACAGCAATGGCCATTACATAATAGAGCCAAGCACTCATCCAGGATCTCCACAAGTATCAATATACACTTGCCTGGATCTTCTACAAGTGCTCACATACACAGGCCTGGACGCATATGCAGGTCCAGTAATCTACAAGTACAGGTATACACAGACTTTGTTCTCCACAACTAATGGTATACACAAGCCTGGGTATACACGCAGTGCACATTTGGGACATTTGTCTGTGAGCAGAACTCTCAGGCCTGAGCTTTTCTTTGTCTCTGCTAAGATGCCAAAATAGACTGCCGAGTTCTGGACCATTTGCTGAAGCTGACCCCAATCAGTCTATTAAGTAGAAGAAAATCTGGAGTACCTCAGCGGGTCAGACAGCATCTCTGGAGAAAAGTAATAGGTGACGTTTCAGATTGAGACCCTTCCGGGGTAAGGGTAAGGGGATATATGCATGCAAATCCAAGTGGGGAACAGGGGAAGAGGAGAGGAGGAATGGATGTCTTGTTTGAAGGTTTGTTACCTAAAATTGGAGAATTAGATGTTCATACCATAAGGTTGTAACATACCCAAGCAAAATATGGGTGCTGTTTGTCCAGATTGCATGTGGTCGCACTCTGGCAATGGAGGAGGCTCAGGACAGAAAGATCAGTATTGGAATGGGAAGGGGCGTTGAAATGTTTAGGAACCTGGAGATTCAGTGGACTATGTGCAAGTGTTTGGCGAAATGTTCGCCTAGTCGATCTCGTCGATGAAAAGGAGACATCAGGAACACTGAATGCAGTAGATAAGGTTAGAGGTGCACATGGACCTCTGTCACACTTGGAAAGACTGCTGAGGATGGATGCAAGGGAGAAGGTATAGGGATGGATGTCCTGGATAGATGTTAGGGAGGAAGTATAAGGGATAAGTGTACTGGATGAATGTGAATGAGGAGGTATAGGAACAGGTGTCTACAGCAGTCTTTCCAGGTGAAACAGGGGCTCATGTGCACCTCCTCTACCTCATCTACTGCAATCGGTGTTCCTCATGTTGCCTCCTTTACATCAGTGAGGCTAAGCGTGGTCTAGGCAACCATTTCACCGGACACTTGCACTCGATTCACCAAAGCCTGCTGGAACTCCTGGTCGCTAACCATTGTAACTCTCCTTCCCATTGCCACACTGACTTTGTGTCCTAGGCCTCCTCCACTGCTGGAGTGAGGCCACGTGCAAACTGGAGGAACATCTGCTCATATTATGTTTGGGGAATTTATAACATAACAGTATAAATATTGAATTCTTCAATTTTAGGTAACTAACCTACAAATGACACCCCCTCCCCTCACACTTCTCTGCCCCATTTTTTTCACCTTTCTCCCCAGTGCCCCACCTGGATTCACATCAATTTCCCCACTTTGCCCTACCCCTGTCCCCTTCCACCTATATTCCCTCCTCTGGCTTCACCATTCACACCTCTTCTTTCCCTTTCATACTTTCTGTCTTTTTATCTCTGGCCTTTGTCCAACCATCTGCCTATCAAAACCCCCTTCACCTTTATCCACCTATCACTTGCCTGACTTCATCCTGCGCACACCTCTTTTCCAGCTTTCTCCGTACCCTACCACAATCAGTCTGAAGAACGGTCCCGACCCAAAATGAAACCCATTCATGTTCTCCAGAGATACTGCCTGACCCGCTGCATTGCACCAACATTGTGTGTCTTTTTTATTAAATCTGTGTCTGTTGGTCTTAGACACCTCTTTGGTGGGGCAAATGTTCCTACTATCTACAATTTTGTATGCCTCTCTCAGGTCTCTCTTGGCCACCTCCAATCTAAGGAAAACAAATGTAGTCTATCTAGTCTCTCCTCAGAACTGAAACATTCCATCCAAGTAACATCTGGTAAATCTTCTCTGCACTCCCTCCAGTGCAAGCATGTTCTTCCAGTGTTGTCCTGCAGCAGTGGCCTGATCAATGTTGTATAAAACCTTACCATAATCTCCCTGTTCCTGGATTCTGTGCCCCCACCCCCTCTAATGGTCTGTATAACATCATCACACCTTATCTGAGCTACCAGCTTTGGGAATTTTTGAACTTGTACATCAAGTCCCTCTGTTCCTCTATACTCCTTAAGGCCCTACCACTTATCATGTGGATTTGAGAGAATTTAAGTGAATGTTGACAGAAAAATACTTGAGAACCAGTCAATGTTTTGTTTTAATAACAACCACAGTCTTTGTTATTATTGAATTTAATTTCATAAATTGTAATGAGATTTGAAGACTTGAGCCCCGGGCAGTTAATTTTAAACATTGACCAACAAGCTATTGAACGTCTGTATTATCCACATCTTTTATTGCTACTTACCATTACATCTTGGTATTAGCGTGCTGCATTTTGGCAGAACATCTCCAGTGTGGGTGAATGTTTTTTGAACATATTGAAGGTTTTATTCAGAGTATGTTCCAATCAGTTCATTATTACTATTTACATCTATTCTGGGATATGAACCAACACTCCTTTTGCTCTTCCACATTGCCCAAGCAATGAAAGTAATGAGTAATTATCACTCTCATCTTTTAAATCTCCCATTGCCATTAATGTACAACTATGTGGCTGTTTTTTTTTGTGGAATAACATTCAATAGTTATACAATAATATACAATCATATATCTCAAGGTTGATTTTGTCTGATAACTGCCCACTTCTGAACTGATTACATTAATTCCGCCTACAACCCTATTTGTACATCAGATGCGGATTTTTCACTGTTAGTTTAATCAGATACATTGAAAATCCCAAAATGGACCCTCAAGCCATCTGGATTTATATCACACGGCAATATATTATTATATCAGCAGAAGTGCCTCATTGGAACAAAACTAGGCTCAGAATTGATGGATTTCACACTTTGCAAGACTTCAGGGAAGAAGGGGTTAACTGGAATGTTTTTTGAGAGGTGAACTACGATTAAATTGGTCAGTAGTCAAGGAAAAGAAGGAGTTGCTACTTTCAGAGGTGTGGAACTGAGAAGATGGTGTTGGACAGCTTCAGTCCTTCTGCAGGTGTAAGGTTCCTGAAATCGCATGACAGAAGCAGTGCAGAGAGTCATAGAGCAACTCATCCATGCTGACCAAGATTTCCCCGTCTCAACTAATCCCATTTGCCCGCATTTGGTTCATATCCCTCTAAACCTTTCCTATCCATGTACCTGTCCAAGTGACTTTTAAATGCTGTTATAATACCTTCCACAACTACCTCATCTGGCAGCTTGTTAAAGAATTGCCATGAGGTATGAGATGGGTTTCGGCCCGAAACGTTGCCTATTTCCTTCGCTCCATAGATGCTGCTGCACCCGCTGAGTTTCTGCAGCATTTTTGTGTTCCTCTGGCAGCTTGTTCTGTATACCCACCACTCTCTGAATGAAAACGTTGTCAGCTTGTTCTGTATACCCACCACTCTCTGAATGAAAACGTTGTCCCCTCAGGTTTGTATTAAATCTAGTCTCCCTTAAACATATGCCCTCTTGTTTTGATCACCCCTGAGAATGCACCTTATTTATTTCCCTCTTTATTTTAAACACCTCCAGATGATCACCTCCTGTGCTCCTAGGAATAAAGTACCAGCCTGCCCAACCTCATCCTATAGCTCAGGCCCTCAACTCCTGATAACATCCTTGTAAATCTCCTCTGCACTCTTTCCAGCTTAATGACATCCTTTCTATAGCAGGATGACCAAAACTGAACATAATGCTCCAAATATGGCCTCACTAATGTCTTGTACAACTGTAACATAACAATCAAGCTTCTATATTTAATACCCTGTCTGCAGAAAGCCTTCTTGACCATGCTATCTACGCATGACACCACTATCAATGAACTATGTACCTATAATTTAGATCCCTCTGCTCTGCAACGCTCTCCAGAGCCCTACCATTCCAGAGCAATGGACCTATCACTTGGGTGTAGGGATTTTAGTAGGGTTGGGGGTGGAGTGAAAAGGTGTAGTAGAGGGAAGGGAAACTGATTAGAGGGATAGATACTATTCTCTGCAGTCATAAGTGTAAGTTCAAAGGCTATGTCACCTAACTGGTGCTGGTGTTGAGGACCCCACCTCAATTTTGTAGAGGAACTTGGAAAAGATCCATCTAACAAAAATCATAGGAACGGCAACATTGTTCGGACAAAGGAGAAGGTTCCGCTTGGAGAGTATGAGGAACTGGAGTCACATTTAAGAAACAGAACCACCAAGACAATAGTAGCACAATTACTACATTGTCATGTATGCACTGGCATCAGAAGGATGAAGGGGGTGTCATTCATAAAGCACCAGTAGTGAGACAAAAGGGAGCTGTTTTGTTGAGACGGGCTTGACGTGAACCATGGACTTGTACTCTTTTGAATCAAACAGCCTTAAACTAAGTAGTGAATGGAAGGAAAGGGAATGCCTAATGATAACCAGAGTGTGCTGGGAAGGGGAGGACATATAATGGTGGAGTTGCACAAGATGAATGTTCAGAGGGAATAATGATAATAAAATCAAACTAAAGGCAGAACAAATTAGATAATGGCCTAAGAGGCGATAACAGTAGTGATCTAGAATCCATTACAGAGTTGTGATTTCACAATCAATCCAAAACTAAAGTTCCGATGATAAAAGGAAAGCTGGCTAATGTGTGATAGAAAACTAGATGGAAGTTCATGACAGTAGCTAAAAAATAGCAGACATTAAACATAATTTCATAATTATGACAAAGATCCATACATAGAGAAATAAAGGAATTATATCCACCCTGTATAGAAAGGAACTGCTGATGCTGCTTTATACCGAGTAGAATGATTGCATCTTTCTTATTTTCACCTCTACCCATATTGCCGCAGTGAATTAAATTAACCCTCCAGTATGTCATCACTGAGTGGCACCGTTATATCTCTCTAGTTAGTAAACCAACTCTTCCACATGATTTACCTCCCACTTTATCACTTCTGAAGTATTGAAACGCTGTTTGGTGCCAGACAGTGCAGTGCAGACCTGCCAGTGCAAGTCCCTCTAGCACCAAGTCTCTGTAATGGCCACAACATCATTGTTCCAAGTGCTGATCCATCTGCTTTACCCATGATCACTCTTGCATTGAAATAAACACACTTCAGCCCATCAGTTTCTCCATAATCCTTAACCACTCCCTCTCTGTCCTTCCTTTGAGACTTACTGGTCCTAATCTCTACCTTCCCATTCGTTCTACCATTTAAAGTTCCCACCCCCTTGCCACTCTAATTTAAACCCTCCTGAGTGGCACCGGCAAACCTCTATGCAAGGATTTTGTCCTTCCTCCAGTTCAGGTGCAACCCATCCCTCTTGTACAGATCACCTCTGTCCTAGAAGAGTCCAAATGGTCCAAAATTTTGAATTCCTGCCCCCAGCACCATCTTCTCAGATACGCATTCATCTGTCCTATCTTCCTATTCCCACCCTCACTAGCATGTGGCACCGGGAGTAATCTGGAGATTACTACCCATGGGGTCCTGCTTTTTAATCTTTTGCCTAACTCCCTATATTGACTTTGCAGGACATAGGAACATAGAAACATAGAAAATAGGTGCAGGAGTAGGCCATTCGGCCCTTCGAGCCTGCACCACCATTCAATATGATCATGGCTGATCATCCAACTCAGTATCCTGTACCTGCCTTCTCTCCATAACCCCTGATCCCTTTAGCCACAAGGGCCACATCTAACTCCCTCTTAAATATAGCCAATGAACTGGCCTCAACTACCTTCTGTGGCAGAGAATTCCAGAGATTCACCACTCTCTGTGTGAAAAATGTTTTTCTCATCTCGGTCCTAAAAGATTTCCCCCTTATCCTTAAACTGTGACCCCTTGTTCTGGACTTCCCCAACATCGGGAACAATCTTCCTGCATCTAGCCTGTCCAACCCCTTAAGAATTTTGTATGTTTCAATAAGATCCCCCCTCAATCTTCTAAATTCTAGTGAGTACAAGCCGAGTCTATCCAGTCTTTTTTCATATGAAAGTCCTGACATCCCAGGAATCAGTCTGGTGAACCTTCTCTGTACTCCCTCGATGGCAAGAATGTCTTTCCTCAGATTTGGAGACCAAAACTGTACGCAATACTCCAGGTGTGGTCTCACCAAGACCCTGTACAACTGCAGTAGAACCTCCCTGCTCCTACACTCAAATCCTTTTGCTATGACATCATCCCTTTTCCTGCCTACGTCATTTGTGCCAATGTGCACAATGACCTCACTGCTCAGCCTTCCTCTTGAGAATGTTCTGCAGCTGCCCAGAGGTATCCTGTACCCTGGCACCAGGAGGCAACACATCATTTCACTTGCGGCCACAAGGAGGTTTCCTTCTCCAAGGAGACATTGAGCACTATCTTGAATCTTTCTCTCTGTAATCTCCCAGCATAGAGCCTGGAAGAATGAGTATGAGGGGTTCTGTTGGACATGAGTATAATGTGGCTTGTCTGATGCAGGTGGTTGAGAATAACTGGGACCTCACTGATTCACATACCTGCCCATGGATTTAAGGATTCCTTAGAGACAGCATTGGTGATATCTTTCTAGTGCCTTGTGCTGAATGCTGTAGGCAGCACAGGTTCAGAAGCACGTAGGATGCAATGATTACCACAGTGGATGTTGTGAGGTTCGGGCCATGTCTGAGGTCTTGATCTTCAAACATCTTTCCCTCAGCCTGATGCACTGAAGACAGGAGAATGGGGTGAAGAGGGAAAAAATAATCAGCCATGGTCGAATGGTGGAGCAGACTCGATGGGCCGAACGGCCTAATTCTGCTTTTAGGTCTTATGGTCTGAGTCAGTGGTGATTTCCACCATGGATGCCTGCCTTCACGGAGATGGGACGCCCAGATACAGGAAGGGTCCTGTCATAAGTTCCAGTTTGTGGTCACTTGGTCTAGAAGGGCACAAGCCCACCACCTTCTTTCAAGGAGAATTCCTAACCATAGACACGTGAACATAAGGTGATGTAAAGGGACGGAGTTGGGTTAAAATTAGATTGTTATGGTTGGAGGATCGACGGGAGGCCAGGGTCCTAGCAATCCACCGATGTGCAGCTGTAAGTGACAGACCCTCAATGGCACGTTTGTTCTATTGTCAAGTATAAGATGGTAACGACGATTAAAATCGATGCTGGATTAATATGAACCACTGAGCTATCGATCTGATTTGATATCGTTGTGTTTGCAGGTTCCACGTTAACTTTTGAAAATGAAAAGCGGGTGCTGGAAAAGAGACGACGCGGGAAACAGGCGTCCGGGACGGCGGAGGGTCAACGGCCATTAAACTCAGCTCGCCCTGTCCTGGTTACTGTGCAGTTTTGTACAGCTTTGGAGAAGGAAGATGTCCCACGCCGGGACCTGACCAACCCTCCGGCCGTGATACCTCTCTACCCGGCGCTGAGCAACAACCCCCCCCCCCCCTCCATCGCCCCCTGACACGCTCATCCGACCCGTGAAGTCTCTCCTCCTTTGGACCCTAACATCCCCACCCCCCCCGGGCCCTGACCCCCTTCCCCCGGGCCCTGACCCCCTTCCCCCTGGCCCTGACCGCCCTTCCCCCTGGCCACCCCTGACGCTTGCCCCCCCCCCCCACCCCCCCTGGCCACCCCTGACGCTTGCCTCGGGCCACCCCCACCCCCACCCCCCCCCCCCGGCCCATGACACACCCTCCCCTTTCTCGGGCCACCCCCGACCACCCATCCCCCGACCCTTTCACTCCCTCCCCGGCCCTATCCCCACCGCTCCGGTTCCCAACATCCCCCCCCCCCTACTCAAACCCCACCTAGCCCGCTACCCCCCCCCCCCCCATACCCCCACCATCCTCCTGCCACCCTCATCCCCCGGCCTCTGATCACCCCCACTGACCCGGGATGCGGGAGGCAGCGCCTGGGCACCTGTGGCCGTGGGCGAAGCGGCGATGGGCGGAGTGAGAGGCTGAGCTGTCAGCAGCGGGGAGGGAGGGAGAGGGGGAGGCGGAGCGAGCTGACGCGGAGAGAAGGCGCAGCCCGAGCGCTTCACTCTGCCGGCCGGCAGCCGGTCTGTGCCCAGGCTCCTTGTAGGATGGCGGACCCGGCGCTGGCGATGGAGGGCGAGGAGACGACGGTGCGCTTCGCCCGCAAGGGCGCCCTGCGGCAGAAGAACGTGCACGAAGTGAAGGACCACAAGTTCACCGCCCGCTTCTTCAAGCAGCCCACCTTCTGCAGCCACTGCACCGACTTCATCTGGTGAGCACCGCAGCCCCGCCTGCCCGCGCCTCTCCTCCCTCCCTCCCCGCCAGCGATCCCGCATCTCTAACGCTCTCCCCCCTTCTGTCTCCGCAGGGGCTTCGGCAAGCAGGGATTCCAGTGTCAAGGTGGGCATACCCGCGGGCCGTGTGTCCAGCTGACAGACCGGGCCAGGCCGAGCGCTGAACTCCCCTTGGCCCAACCCGGCAGCGCACCTGCACCACCCCAATCCCCCCCAACCCCCCCCATCCCTCACAGCGGAACAGCAGGAAGCGTTTGAGCCGCTATACGATTTTGATTGCAGGGCGGTTAATGCACAATAGATTAACTGGAATCGTGTTCCGTGATACAGGTGGCGCTTCTCGCTCACTATAACTCCCGTGATCAAAGCCCGATCAACACCGCTGCTCCCGGCGCTTTCGGTTCGCCTTCTGATGCTAATCCGTTTTGCCGGCTCTCGGTGGAGTTTGCAAACTCCCCCTGAAGCTCGCTTCCCCAGGGACACCGTGAGAACTCGCCCCAAACCAGCGTCGGGTCAATTGTTTTACCTCATTTAAAAAAAATGTAATTTCTAGTTTTATTCTTATTATCTACGTATTTAACGATCCGCGACAATTCGCATCAGTGGTCCATTTGAGCGATGTTTTTTGGTGAGGATATTTAGCGGATTGTTATTTTTATTAACCCACACCCTTTCCTGTTTAAAACGGAAATTTAAAGCGCGTGTTTTAAAAAAAAACACATTAAATCGTTTCCTATCTAACATCTAAAGGAAGGGTCTGTCACAGGGACGCAACTGAGACGTTGGTTCAGTGTTCAGAGCGAAGCAAAGTGGCGGGAGCTTATTCTATCTAGCTTATTCTATCAGAGGCGAAGGGACATTCGGAGTAAGACCGGAACAGATTACTGTTGCATTATAAACCAGGGGTGCAGAAATAAACGCAGCTCTCTGGCGAGGGGATCGGGACCACGCCGGCAAGCGGTACTTGAGTAGCTATATTCAGGAGTGAAATTGGCATGATCCCGAGATTGAATTGAATTTAATGCTTTATTGTCACACGTGACAAGTCACAGTGAAATTCTTTGCTTGTATAGACAAGGTATGCAAATAGTCGCCACGTATGGGGCTTTGGAGGCCTGCCTTCTCTCTTAGAGGCAGTTCGGTGTTTGATATGGGGGCATGGGTAAATGTAAACGGTTTCAACATTGTGTGTGAGGAGGTGTGAGACCTCCAGCACTGAGAGTGTCAGCCCAATGGCGGCGGCTCCCATTGTTTAGTTCACCTTATTCCGACCTACAAGCAGAAAGTAAAACATGCTAAGCCTGTGGTCAGAACGATGAAATGGTGGACAAGCGAGGGCATTGAAAACCTACAGTCCTGCTTTGACTGCACTGATTGGAATGTGTTCAGGGAAGCAACCACAAGCCTCGATGAATATACAAATCCTGTGACATCATATGTCAGCTTTTATGAGGACAGTTGCATTCCCACAAGGACCTGGATCTGGTTCAACAATGACAAGCCCTGGTTTACAGCACAACTCAGACAGCTCCGCCAGTCTAAAGATGAAGCCTACAGGGGCGGGGATGCAGACTTCTACAGGCAGGCCAAGTACAAGCTGAGAAGAGGAATCAGAGCTGCCAAGGAATGGTACTCTGAGAAGTTGAGGAGCAAGTTCTCAGCTAGTGACTCTTCTTCAGTGTGGAAGGGCTTGCAAGAAATCACCAGCTACAAGAGGAAAATCCCCGCTCCTTGGACAATCATAGAACGATAAACAGAAACTTAACCCTGGTACCCTCTCCCCCTCCTCCCCAACTAACACTCACAGCCTGACCTCCAGTCTGCAAAGACTGAGCCCTCGTCCACTACCCACCCCCTCAGTCTGGCCACTTCTCCATCACCAACGATAGAAATTGAGGAGGGGGAGGGGCTATTCAGAAGACAGAAAAGCCGGAAATCTCCAGGACCGGACAATGTTTCCCTCTCTACCCTCAAGCTCTGTGCCGAACAACTGGCACCGGTCTACACAGACATTTTCAACCAGTCCCTGCAACCCTGCTCTGTCCCTGCCTGCTTCAAAGTCACTATTGTCCCTGTACCCAAAAAGACAAGGATTACTGCAACGACTGCACCTCCACAGACTCCTCTGTCAAGCTTCTCAAGTTTACAGATGACACAACCCTGATTGGACTGATCCAGGATGGGGAGGAATCTGCCTACAGACAGGAAGTGACACAGCTGCTATCCTGGTGCCTTCGTAACAATCTAGAGCTCAATGTCCTTAGGACAGTAGAATTGATAGTAGACTTTAGGAGAGCTCCCCCTCCCCTCCCCCCACTCACCATCAACAACACCACAGTCACATCTGTGGAGTCTTTTAAGTTCCTTGGAACCATCATCTCCAAGGACCTGAAATGGGGGCCTACCATCGACTCCACAGTCAAAAAGGCCCACAGAGAATGTACTTCCTGCGGCAGCTGAGGAAACACAATCTGCCACAGGCAATGATGGTCCAATTCTATACTGCCATTGTAGAGTCTGTCCTCGCCTTCTCCATCATCTGCCATTGTAGAGTCTGTCCTCGCCTTCTCCATCATGGTCTGGTTTGGCTCAGCCAACAAGCACGACATCCGGAGGCTGCAGCGAATCATCCGATCAACTGAGAAGGTTGTTGGCTGCAACCTTCCCCCCATTGACGAACTGTACACTGCAAGGGCCAGGAAGCGAGCGGGTAAGATCATCTCTGACCCCTCTCACCCTGGCCACAAACTCTTTGAAGCACTTCCCTCTGGAAGGCGACTCCGGACAATCAAAGCCACCACAGCCAGACATGAAAACAGCTTTTTTCCACGAGTAGTAGCTCTACTCAATAACCAAAAGTCTTTAGCTTTGGTATTTTATTTCATTCACATGTTTAAACTATAATGTTATATTATTAATGTTTAATGTTTTATGTGTCATTCTTAATTGTTACTGTATGTCGTATGTTGCGAGCGGAGCTCAAAGGCAAATTCCTTGTATGTGCACATACTTGGCCAATAAACGTATTCATTCATTCCTTGGGCGACCTAACCTCAAAACAACAGGAAAAGTTAAATGCCTGGGTGATGTAGTAGTCAATGGCCCAGTAGTGACACACGGGGTGAGAGTTTTTAACCCGAGGTTGGCCACGGAGGGGGTCCAGTTCAAGTGTAGGGTAGAGGAGTTGAGGTATCTTTAAAAGATGATTTCTGTTTCTTCTGGGGCGTTTTAAGAGAAAAATATCTTTGGGTGGATTTTTGTAGTATAAATGACAATGTTAGGTCACTTGAATTGCGAGCAACTCCGATACTCGGCTGAACACAGATACCGACTCCGCTGTGGACATTGAAATTGATGCTGGTATTGTGATGAACTTGACCAGCTAATTTGCAGTCAGTCAGTAAGATCTGACACGATGGCTTCCTGGCATCACTACATTCCTGCTGTCTAATTTTTGGGATACCGGGGTCAGTACACTGGGGCCTGATTATTTATTCACGTAGAAGATTTGGAAGATGAAGGAAATTACACCAATTGCACTCTTTTCTTCTAAGATCACTCCTGTTGTAGGTTTGCAAACGTAGATGTCTCCATCTGCTCGGGGTGGGTTCTGACTGAGTGAATAGTTTCCTGGTGTTCTGCTTGATTCACAGACTCAGTGTGAACAGATGGGGAGTGTCTTTGTTTATAAAATATTGACATTTTAATTCCTTTTAAAAACCCAAAGTATAATGGATTACATTGTAATTTGTATTTTCTGACTGCACAATTTTGGAAAATTTCTGAGGATTCACGGAATGAGTTGATGTTTGCATAATAAATTATGGGGTTGGGGACATGTAGAGCGATTCATGTTCCGAGTTCCAGGAAGGAATTGCAGATGCTGGTTTAAACCGAACATAGACACTAAAAACTGGAGTAACTCAGGGGGTCAGGCAGCACCTCTGGTAAAAAAGAATAGGTGACGTTTCCGGTCAAGACCCTTCTTCAGTACGTCTGACGTCATACAGTGTGCGTTTCCCCCCCCCTCTCTGTTTAAAGTTCGGCAAGTGACTAAGTATCCAAAATGCTGGAGAAACTCAGCGGGTGCAGCAGCATCTATGGAGCGAAGGAAATAGGCAACGTTTCGGGCCGAAACCCTTCTTCAGACCCGTTTCGTTGCCTATTTCCTTCGCTCCAGAGATGCTGCTGCACCCGCTGAGTTGCTCCAGCATTTTTGTGTACCTTCGATTTTCCAGCATCTGCAGTTCCTTCTTTAACACAAGTGACTAAGTATGCCCGGTTTTGATTTGTAGTACTAGTGGAATATCAGAACAGGAGCCTGTCCTTCACCCGTGAGATGATATTCCACTGCCCAGTGAACAGTCCAGTGTCCAGTGATCTCTGTGCAATTGTTTACCGCATTTCCCACGCTAGGACTTGTTCGTGTTTTACTGTGGCTGTTGCCATTTTAAGGTCCTATGTGATAGGAACAGAATGAGGCCATTCGGCCCAACAATTCTACTCCGCCATTCAATCATGGCTGGTCGATCTTTCCCTCCTAAACCCATTCTCCTGCCTTCTCCCCATAACTCTTGACACCCGTACGTAACCAGTGAGGAGTGCATCAGGCTTTTAAGGCCACATTTCTGATGCCAGCCGAAAGTGGCTGCCGTGGATGAGAGGCCGGGGGCAGTGAGGCCGTGGTATTCTGAGACACATGCCGAGGGGGGAGAATTCACGCACACTGCACCAGTGTCAACATGTTTCCCACACCGGACGTGTGTGTGTGTCTTGGTGGCAGCAGTCCGGATTATCTGCAGTTCTCTCAATGCTGCCGCTTGAAGTACTCGCCCCCCGTGGATCGAGGGAGCAGTCGGGATTGAGGATGGCGAAGGGAGCCCTTGTGGTGCAACATCTCAGCGGTTGCGGGAGAGGCCGGTGCTCCTCTTGAGCAAGGCTGCCCAGTAAAGAGGATGGCGGTTTGTTTAAAGCCGCCACACGGGGTGCGTGGACAGTTTCCATGTCGTGTTTGGGAGCTGCCTCGTGAAACGCGCAGCGCTTTGGATGGCTCTAGGCAGCAGCAGGCTGCCAGACAAGTGGGGCGGTGATCCCGCTTTATTTGCGCATGGCTTCGGACATGTCACACGGTGACTGGTGATATTAGCTGCACATCCTCCACCCGAAGACCATCGCCGAACAACTGATTCATCCGAGTGATTTCACCCAGCACAGTCGCGATTTAGTCCGGCTTCACGAATCGGAGAACACAGAAATAAACATTGCAATCTCGGCATTAATGACTTGCTTTAATAAAACTCATTACCACATCTTTCAAATATGAATGAATATATGAATGAAAAATAAGTTATTTTGAGATGCAATGACTGACATGTACACAGCAGCCATTTTCACTTAGTGCAAAGCTTAGTTCGGGATGTAAATGGCCACTGAATTATGGAAATGGCTACTGTTTGGTGATGTTGATTGAGTACCAAGAGCTATTTATTTTCACACAGATTTTCTGGGCACGGGACATGACTGTAGCTAACACACCTACTTTTCACCAGGGTATACAAAGGACAGCACTGTTAGCAATGATGTTCTCCCGCAGTGGTGCTGACCATCTGAGTTTAAACGGTGTCAAATCTCTGATGTGGGCTTGTTTCCCAATCTTCCAATCTGCTGCAGTCTCATCTAAATGGACACAATAGATTTAACGTTGAAATCTCATTATTTCTTGGTACCAGGTTGAATGTACAGGAAAACCAACCCCCCCCCCCCCCCCCCCCCCCCAATATGATCCCGAAGAATACGGGTGCATTGTTCATGTTCATCAATGTCGATAACAGTTTAGTTTAATATTGTTTTGTGTACTGAGGTACAGTGAAAAGCTTTTGTTTGCGTACTATCCAGTTAAGAAAAGACGATATATGAATACAATCAAGTGGTCCACAGTGCACAACATTTAGTACAAGATATAACATTGTAGTCGGATGAAGCCCGATTAAAGATAGCTCGAAGGTCTCCAATGAGGTAGTTGGGAGGTCAAGGCTGCACTCTAGTTGATGAGAGGACGGTTCAGTTGCCTGAGAGCTGGGACGAAACTGTCCCTTAATCTGGATATATGCGTTAAAACTTCTGTACCCATTGCCTGATGGGAGAGGGTGATCAGGGTGAGTGGTCCTTAATTATGCTGGCGGCCTTGCCAAAGCAGCATGAGGTGTAGTCAGTGAAAGCGAGGTTGGTTTGTGCGATGTTCTAGGCTAAGTCCACAACTCTGCAATTTCTGCGACCTTCAAACGCGATAAAATGCTTTCTACGGCGCATCTGTAGAAGTTTGTGAGGGTTGTTGGGGACATGCTGAACCTCCTCAGGCTTCTAAGGAAGTAGAGGTGTTGGTCTGCTTTCTGGGCCATAGCTTCGATGTGGCTGGTCCAGGACAAATTGAGGAATAAATATTGAGGAACTTGAAGCTCGACCACTTTGGCACTGTCATTATATACTGGAGTGTGTGTATTGCTCCACTTCCTGAAGTCAATCACAGTTTCCTTTGTCTTGCTGATGTTGAGGGACAGGTTGTTGTCTTGACACTAAGTTACAAGCTTCTCAATCTCCATCTCATCATTATTCGATATCCGGCCTTCTACGGTGGTGGTGTCTCTGAACGTAGATCGAAATGGATAGTTATTGCACAGACGTATGTGAATAAGGAGTATAGAAAGGAGCTAAGAACACATCCTTGCGGGCACCAGTATTGAGAAGAATCGTAGAGGATGCTTTGTTACTTATCATTGATTGTGGTCTGTTGGTCAGGAAGTCAGTTGCAGAGGGGAGAACTGACTCCAAGTTCCACGAGTTTGGAGATGAGCTTTGTTGGGATAATGGTGTTTAAAGCAGAGCTATAACTGATGACTAGGAGTCTGGCATAGATGTCTTTCTTATCGAGGTGTTTCAGGGATGAGTGTAGAGCCAGGGAGATGGCGGTAGGAAAACTGAAGTGGATCAAGGTTGGTTAGTAGGGTGGAGTTAATGTGTGCCATAAACAGCCTCTTGAAGCACTTCATGATGGTGGATGTCAAGGCACTAAGTGATCATTAAGGCATGAGATCTTGCTTTTCTTTGGTACTGGGATGATAGTGGTCTTCTTGAAACAGGTGGGGATGTCAGAATGGAGTAGGGAGAGGTAAAAGATATCTGTGAACACTCCCACGCGTTAGTCCATGAAGTTCCTAATTACTTTGCCAGGGACTCCATCCAGGCCAGTTGCTTTCCATGGGGTCACCCTGAGGAAGGCTGCTCTTACATCTGCCACAATGACTGTGGGAATAAGCACACTCGAGTCAGTTGGGACAGATGTCATCGGTTTGTTTGACTCCTGCTCAAAGCAAGCATAGAATGCATTAAATGTCCTGGGTTGAGCGGTTGGGTTTCAAGCTTATAACGGGAGATTGTTGCTGCCCAAAAGAGTTTTGCATAGGGAACACCTTTGCATTCCAGAGGTTGTTATTAGATAGTTGACAAGTTGGGGCCTGGTATTGCTTGCAGTGTTTCACTCCGCTGTTCAGGACAGAACGCCCCCGGGCCAGGGAAATGTGGCTTTTAGCTGTGGTGCACCAAGCTGCAACTCTGAATTAGTGCAGGAGTACCTCTAGGGATGTGATGATGGTAGCATGAAAAGATGTCAGATGGAATAAATGGCTTCTTTTACCTTTTTCCACTTATGCGAAGTTGTAGTGTGTGAGTAGGTGCAGTAATGAGTATGACAGTGATGGGAAAATGGAGGGGAGGTTTTAACAGTTTCTACAGCAAACCTCAAGCCCAGGCCATCAGTGGGAATAGATAGTGAGAACTGAACAGGATCAGCAAAGCCGGGAGACTCATGGTGGATTAGGAAAGGGACAGGACAAGTCGTTCGGAGCTGGTTTAAAAAGCAGACTGGATATAAATTGTATTTTAGTTCTTGTGGGTGCCCCTGTGTCTGTATCTGTTGTGGGGAATACGAGGAAGATTTTCTCTTGAAGCTAAATGTTACATTGTTTTTCTGGCAACCATTGACATTTTTATATATCAAGTCTTTCTCAATCAATATTGGTTCATAATTATGCTTCACTTTATGATTATGATTACTTGGGTTGTAATCTAAATTGTGCAGCTGTGGTGTTATATCCGCAAAGGATGGAATTGTGTGGACTGTAACTGCCATTTGCACTGCAGAACGAGATTGTTGGCTTAAAATTGAATTGACAGATCTGTTATTTTTATACCTTGTATATTTTGATCATTTTCTCGAGCCATCCTTATGCCAGAAATGGTTGTCAGTTCACAGTTTGTTCCAGTGTGCGACATGCGTCACATGTGTTAAGAAATCACTTGAATTTTTTCTGGAATTCCACGCATGCTGCTAAATACCAAGGTCTTTAATTTCTAACCAGAACCTTTAAAGAACAGAAATATAGGCAGTTAGCAGATAGATATAATAAAAGTAGCATAATAGTACTAAGGGATTTCAGGTTTTTAAATACTAACCCCGATTGCTTTATTGTCAAAAGCTCAGAAGTGGGTGGGATTTTTGAGCTGTGTCCAGGAAAGTTTTTTGGTGCAGTATGTCGATGGACCATTGAGGGAAAGAACAGTACTGGACCTTGTTTATGACTGTATGATACTTTATTGCCACAAGTACCTGAGGTACAGTGAAAAGCTTTGTTTTGCATTCAACCTAGGCAGTACACAAGTGTCGCTACATGCTGGTGCCGATAAAAGTTACAAAAGTGCCAAACAATCCTTTCTACTGCCTGCCGCCGCACGTTACAGCAGCCCCCCCCCCCCCCCCAACCCCATCGTCCTCAGCAGCCCTTTGCCAGGTCCCCCCCCACTGTCCTTGCTGGTCCACCAATTCGGAGTCCACCGAGGGCTGAGCCCTCCTCCGATGTTGGTCCACAGAGGGTGAGTTTTGGTGTATGTAGCCGGAGATAGCTGAAGGTGGAGGGAACATCAGGCAGGGAGAACATTTTGTAGATTGTGACCATAACCACTTTGATATGTGTGGAGTTAAGGAAAATGATTGTGATGGACCAGCAATAAAAATCTTAAATTGGGGGGAAGCTAATTTCATTAAAATATGACAGCACCTGGCAAAGGCAGACTGGGAGCATTTACTTGCAGGTAAATCTATTTCTGCTCAGTAGGAAGCATTCAAAGGAGAAATAATAAGACTACAGAGCCAACATGTTCCTTTCAGAGTAAAGGTCAGGGCCAGCAAATATTGGGATCCTTGGATGATGAGGGATTTCGAGGGGTGGATAAAGCGAAAAAAATAAGCACATGACAGGTCATAAGGTCATGAGGAATTGGAGTAGAATTAGGCCATTTGGCCTATCAAGTCCACTCGCCATTCAATCATTGCTGCTCTATTTCTCCCTCCTAACCCCATTCTCCTATCTTCTCCCCATAACCTCTAACACCTGTACTAACAAGGTATAGGGAACTAAAGACAGGAGAGGCTGGTTATGAGTAATAATTGTAGAGAAGCACTTGTGGAAATTTAGACGGTAAAGAGGTCATGAAGCATCACTGGCATACAGAATTAAAGTAAGTCGCAAAATATTCTATAAATGTGTTATGAGCAAAAGAATAACCTGGGAAAGAGTAGGGCCCATTAGAGACAACATGGGCAATCTGCATGAGGATCCAGAAGGTATCGGTGAGGATCTACTTAAATAATTTTAATCGATCCTCATAAGGGTTGCAATGTCGTTCACAGGAATGTTTCGCTTGTGACCACTAGTGACTACTGTTGTGCCATCCACCGTGGAGAAACCTCTGGGCTGGGGGTGGGGGAAGCTGGGGAGATAGAGCAAAGAGACAGGAGACAAGGGCTTCCATCTCAATCACCAGGGCATGACAAGGGAGTACGAGGGTCCAGAAATCTGTCAACACCGAGCAGGAGCTACCTGACCGAAAAACAGCCACACTTAGTGTCAGCACCAGCTCACTCCGACCCATCCACACAGCCATTCTGCCCTCCACCTGACCCTCTCATTGGCAGAAGAGTGCCAGCGGAGGGTGGCGCCCTGCACAATAGCTGGCAATCCAAGTGAATGATGTGAGCTGCCCAGTGGAACTGACCAAGCACAATTTGGTGCTGTGGATGTTGGTCTTTCTCAAGAGGACAGAGGTCACTGCTGTGTTGTGGTTCATAAGCTGGGTTTGAATCTGACCTTTCAGCTCAGTCAGCTAGAGGCTGTGTTGATGCACTGGAAGCACTGGTGTTTGCCTTCATGGAGATGTGGAAGCAGTCCATGTTTCTGTTTTGTGGAAATTTATTATCCGAGCATTGTGTTATTGAACAGGGCAGGGTGACCATTACTTTGTAGAGTGCATTTCGTTAATGAGTTGATGATGACTTGTGGTGAAAGAGGTTGATAACAATAGATGATGTCCTCATTCTTTAGGGAACGGGGGTTCCCCCTTTCCATCATAGATGAGGTCCTCACACATGTCTCCTCTGTAAGCCGCAGTTCCACTCTTGCTGCCCGTTCCACCAGTCATAACAGGGACAGAGTCCCCCTAGTTCTCACCTTTTACCCGATCAGTCGTCCGTCCATTCATCATCCAACATTTTTGTCACTTCCAACAGGATCCACTAAACACATCTTCCCATCTCCACCCCTTTCTGCTTTCCACAGAGACCATTCCCTCTGCAACTCCCTGTCCATATACCTCCTCCCTCAATTCCATCCAGGATTCCCGAAAGTCCTTTCAGGTGAGCCAGAAATTTACTTGCACCTCCTCCAACCTCATCTACCATATCTGGTGCTCCCGGTGTGGTCTCCTATATATCGACGAGACACTTGCGCTCAGTCTGCTTTGGCCTACCCAATCTCCCGGTTGTCAAACATTTTAACTCCCCTTCCCATACCCATACTGACCTTTCTTTCCTGGGCCTCTTCCACTGTCGGTATTTGGCCACATGCAAATTGGAGGAACAGCATTTCATATTTTGTTTGGGCAGCTTACGACGCAGTGGTATGAATGTTGATTTTGCTAATTTCAAGTAACTCCTGCGTTCCTTTCTGCACACCCCCGTCCCCCACCTTAGTTCACAATAGTTCCACTGTTGGCATACTTGTATCCCTGTTGTTAGCACATCTTCCCAGCCAAGAATGGGCCATTATGGACCACCCTTCCTGAGGTCATCTGTTGCTGGCCCTGTTTTATCTGGCCTTCTCTATCTTTCTGTCTAAAGAAGGGTCCCAAGCCGAAGCGTCACCTATTCTTTTTCTCCAGAGATGCTGCCTGACCCGCTGAGTTGCTCCAGCATTTTGTGTATATCTTTGATAAATAGAGATTGTGTTTATCTGTGACATTCACAACCTGCCTATTCTCCAAGGCAGTATTCACCCATCAAAGTCATGCTTACGTGCAGCTAGAACATTCACATGCCGCTTCAAATGTTTATCCTCCTCCAATGTTCCAATGCAAGTTCAAGGAACGGTCCCTCATCTTCTGCCTTAGTATGCTCCTGCCTTAGTATGCTCCCGCCTTAGTATGCTCCTGCCTTAGTATGCTCCTGCCTTAGTATGCTCCTGCCCTCAGGATACAATGTTGAATTGAGCAATTTCAGGTTACTAGCAATTGAGCAATTTCAGGTTACTTTTATTGGATATTCTCATGTCAGTTTGTTCCTTTGTTTCCTCTCCTGCCTCTGACTGCTGGCTTTTGCAGATAGTTACCTTGACGATCTTGGTCTCCACCCTGTTACATTATTGACTCTCTTCAAATCAGTTTACAGCATAGAGATTCAAGGAACTGCAGATGTTGGTTTACAAAAAAAGATTAAGTGCTGTAGTAACTCAATGGGTCAGGCAGCAACTGTGGGCAACATGGATAGGTGAAGTTTTGGATCAGGACTCTTCTTCAGACGAAACGTTACCTATCCATGTTTTTCAGAGATGCTGCCCGGTCTTCTGTGTTACTCTAGCACTTTGTACCTTTTATCAGTTAACAGCATGCCTGTTCTCTCTCTTTTCCAGTACTGACAAAAGAGTCCTTGGTCAGAAATGTTTGCCCTGACTCTTTCCCCACGGAGGTTGCTAGTTTTTATTAGTGTTTTTTGTCTTTGTTTTTGAATTACTTGTGGTCACTGTTGCAATGAGTCCTCATAAAACTTGTATTTTCTTGCACAAATATATCAGCAACTATCACAATTGAATGACAGTTTTATGGTACTTAATAAATGAGAACATCTGAAAGGAAAACTCTTTGATGTGCAGAGAGCTGGGTACAATGCAGTGAAATGAAGATCCCATTAGTGAACTGGTCGTCCAACTGAATGTAATGCCCTGTCCACATTGTTGTATGTGGTGTTATAGGAACAGTGCTCTGGTTCCTGTATATATTCACTGCGGTCTTTGCTTTCTTAAGGCTTGTCTTTTCCAGCACTGTTGCTATGAACTAGCCAATGGGTCTTGGGTATAAAGTCCTGATGGGACAGAGAAAAATCCAAAATATGTACCAAGTCTCCAACTGGTAGAGCTTGCAGGTACAGTGTAACTGGAAGTGGAATACCATGTAATCCCTGCTGTTCAAATGGAACCATGGCTAGTGGCTTAATGGAGAATGACTCCCGAGTGAGAGAACTTCTGCATTTTCTGTTAGCTGCTGGTTCTACATGAGTAGTAATTACTGAGCTGTGACGGTAGTCAGAGTAACTACAGATGTGGCATGTTCCACTTTAGTTTCGTTGAAGGAAAAAACAGTCGGTGAGTCAATTTTTAGTTAGTTGCTGATCTGATGATTTTCTTTGTTGATCTGATGAAATTTGAAATCATATTGAAATTGTGATTGATCTCCCACTCTTTCTTTACAGTGGAGTGAGACAAATGCCTTGTGCTCGTGGTGCCATTGACACCTTTCTCTCTTTGAGCCATCATGAATTAAAGTTGTTATTGGGTTCTTGTACTGTACTGTGGAGTATTGTGGCAGCTGGCTCTCTTCTTGAAGTAATAATGCATGGTGTGACCAAGGTGGCAATATTTAACCCTGTGACAAAGTACTTTGTGATCTAACAGCCTTGACAATATGAAGGAATCTTGATTTCCTATCTTGTCCCATTTCAGTTACAGTAGGGTAAGATGATCTGAGCCTTTCCTAATTTGTTAGTTGTTGCATGTAGCCATTCCTTTACAGATGTAAGGGTTATCACTACCATAAGGTGCCGGATCACATGGTTAACTATGGCTGGATTGGATGCACCATCTTCCCCTCCATAGATAGTCAACTGACACAATAACAAAGTCCCAATGAGCCCCTGGAGCTGTCTGAGAATCACCCTGTTGGTGCAGGTGGAGAGGTAACTGGCCTTGGTCTGACCTGATGATGTCAGCAGTCTAACCACATGCCCCATTTTGTCCATTGACATCTCATCAGGTGTCTGATTCTATAAATATCACAACTGGGAGTGGGGGCCATTGCCCACAGTACCCTGTGGTACTCCACTGGGAGTGGGGCCATTGGGACCAGAGTAGGGGAATCGAGAACCAGAGGATATAGGTTTAAGGTGAGGTGGGGAAAGATTTAATAGGAATCTGAGGGATAACCTTTTCACACAAAGGGTGGTAGGCGTATGGAACGAGCTGCCGATGGTGGTAGTTGAGGCAGGTACTATCGCAACATTTAAGAAACATTTAGACAGGTACATGGATAGGACAGGTTTAGAGGGATATGGGCCAAATGCAGGTAGGTGGGACTAGTGTAGATGGGACATGTTGTGTGGTCACGTTGGGCCTAAGGGCGGTTTCCATGCTGTAAGACTATGACTATGACTCTTGAGGGCATAGCATTCAGAAGAGAGAGGCAAAGTTTAGGCAAGTTTTTACATAGAGAGTGGTAGGTGCTTAGAATGCTCTGCTGGGGAAGTGAAGGAAATAGATACAATACCTTTGTTTGAGGCTTTTGGACATAAATATGAACAGGCAGGGAATGGAAGGATATGGACCCCATACAGGCAAATGTGATCAGTTTAAATTGGTGGACACAGATGTTGAGTCATAGAGTCATGTGGCGCAGAAGCAAGCCTATCGGCCCAACTTGCCCGTGACGACCAAGATACCCTATCTACATTAGTCCCACCTGCCTGCATTTCGCCCATATCCGTTTAAACCTTTCCTTACCAGTCCAAATGTCTTTTAAATGTTGGCTGAAGGGCTGACTCCTATGCTGTATCATTCAATGTTCTAGGACGTTAATGTGATTTAAGATCTGGCATGTTCTTTTATAAACTAGGGGGATTTCCCCTTTTGTTAAATGATTTTAAGACTGATATTTGGAGAAATTTAAAAACATGCCCTTGTCTGGGCATGCTGGGTTTGGGTAAAGCCTTGTGGTTGGTGGGTGATATCAGTGGTCACACACTACTCCACAGCTGTGGGCAGCACCAAGATTGTGGAGCTACTTCCACCAGAACTTGACTTAGACTTAACCTAAAATCGAGCATCAAGCCTAAAGCCGAGGTCAAGAGCAGGGAATGCTGAAAACACTGTGGGTCAGACAGCATCTGTGGAGGGAGAAGCTGCGTCCAGGGGGTTCATCACCCTGAAGTGTTGACTCTGACTGTCTCTTCAGGACAGCCTCATCTGTTCATTGTGTCCAGAATCTCCTGTCCTCCCTTCAAACTTGCATGTAGTTGATCCCCCTAAATCGGGCTGGGAGTGGGGGTGAGAGCAGGGGTGAGCTTCCTACCTCTGAACGTGGAATCGTGATGGTCTTGTCATAGTGCAAATAGGGGGATGGGGGCTTGAATAGTCCTGGTGGTGGTTTGGGAGTTCCAGTGATGCCAGTGGAGGTGGGGGTGTGTTCAATATCTATAAACGACATGGTCTTGTAGTCTGCTGATACTGGTATTTATTTGGCTGTAGATCATGATGATTGCCGGTGCTGTGGAAACCGTGGGGTTTTGTGCAGTTGATGGGGTTTCAATATTGCTGGGACTTTAGCAACTGCAGATATACTGGGGGAAACTTGGACAGTGTTTGTTACTTTGAGTAGCTGATATGCTGTGCGGTTGAAAGCTTGCTGTAGTCATTTCCTGTCATGTGATGAACTTGTGAGTGCAGTTCGGATAATATACCAGCAGTCTTACACCAGTTGAATTTCCATTTTTATTCAGAAAACCCTTGAGTGGGTTTATTTGATGGATCACACGATTTGTTTCCCTGCAGCATTTGATCACTTTTACCAGAAACTCCAAAGCTTAACAATGCTTTTGTTGTGATTTCCCCCTGGGTGCTGTAGGGTAAATCCAAGTGAAAGCAAACAACTTTTGGATGTATGTCACTGTATTAAAACATTTCATCACAGTCAATTCTAAACTCTCTCATTTGTTGCTCATGGGTTTGTGGCTAATGAAGAGACGTTTTCAGTTAATTTATGTTGCACCCACTGCATGGAGCCCCATGCTCCCTCATCCAATCTTCGGGCCTATGTCGACCAGACTGTAAGACCACCTTGTTTACCAAACTCACTGAAACCCCTCTCCCTCCACCGCAGTCGCCATCACTGGGCACTGCCTACACCCCTGCCCTCTTCCTGACAATATGTCGGCAACACTCAGCAGATCGGAAAGAAACCTACAAAGTGAAACAGGTAACAACTGGATACCAGGCAAAGCATAAATTTTGACTGTACCACTGGAAACGTGACAATAATAAAGCAATAGCAATACCATTTCCAGGTCGGAAACTTTAATCAGAACTGGAAAACAGTGCATATGCAAGACTGGGAAGTTGGTGTTGGGGATGTTCAGAAAGCGGTGGAAGTAAGGGGTAGACAGTACAAAACAACGGTCTGGTAATGGGACAATTCATGAAACAACTTGGTTGTGAAGGAGCCGTTTAAGGTGTCAGGAGTGGTGGTTTATGATCAGAAGCTGTTGAACTTGGGGTTGGTTCCTGGTAGATTGTAAATCATCAGAAAAGTGGTAGATTGTAAATCATCAAAAAAGCATCTTGCAGTTTCTTGTTGCTGCTTCAGGAGGCAGAGCTCACGATGAACCTTGACCACAGATGCACATTGGCAAACCTCTGGAAGTTCAGGATTGTTCCTCTTGGTAAATGTTGATTCATTTGCATTTACAATATATTCCACTATTTTCACCCAGTTTTCTTCACACATATTTTGAAGCTGAATGGACACTTTGCAAATATGTCCTGACTTCCTGGCTATGTACTGTTCCTCTCTACACAGATACTGCTGCTGGCTGAGTCCTTGCACATTTTCTGTTTGTATTTCACTGCGGACTTTGCTTTCAAGAAACCCATTTATTGAGCCGTTCATTTCTAAGCATTCTCACTGTGGACCTAACGTTGCAGAGACATACTGCACAGAAACAAGCCCTTCAACTGTCAGCACCTGTTGTGCTAATTCCGTTTGCCAGCCTTGTACACCTTGATGGTCAAAGTGTTCTTCTAGATACTCCAGTGTTGTGACACTCACTGCCTCCACCACCTGCAGTGCAGTGCGTTCCAGATCAAACCACCCTCTGGGGGAAATAATTCTTCCTGATAGTGTCAAAGAGTAATACCGCACAGAAGCACGGCCTTCGGCACAATTCGTCCATGCCGACCAAGATGTTCGCCTAAGCTAGCTCCGATTGCCAGGGTTAAACCCATATTCCCCAAAACTTTCCTACCCATGTGCCAGTCCAAATGTCTTTTTAAAGGTTGTTATTGTACTTGCCTAAACCACTTCCTCTGGCAGTTCGTACTGTAAACAAACCACCGTCAGTGTGAACAAGTTGCTCCTCACGTCTTTTTAAAATCTCCTCCTTCATTTTAAACCTATGTCCTCAAGTTCACGATTCCCCAACTCCTGTTAGCTGTTGGAAGGAATATGTAGATGCTGGTTTAAACTGAAGATAGACACAAAATGTTGGAGTAACTCAGCGGGACAGGCAGCATCTCTGGAGAGAAGGAATGGGTGACGTTTTGGATCGAGACCCTTTTTCCGTCTGAAGAATTGATGCTGTCTGTCGCACTGAGTTACTCCAGCTTTTTGTGTCTCTCTCCTGTTAGTTGTAAGTCTATTCACGCTCCCCTTCTTTCCTTCAAGGTTTTCTGTATTCGGAGTGGTCC
This sequence comes from Malacoraja senta, assembly GCA_038087875.1. NCBI lineage: Eukaryota > Metazoa > Chordata > Chondrichthyes > Rajiformes > Rajidae > Malacoraja > Malacoraja senta. Next base: position 63,936,751 of record CM075981.1, on the reverse strand, counting down.
TCCGGTCAACTCTCCAGCGCCCAATTCAATCTCGGTGTCATCAGGGAGCTCATGGATTAGTTGCCTGATGTGAGCGTGTTTGTGCGCATGCAGGGACTGTACGCACACAGGCCTTCATGGGCTGTGTGCATGTGTTTGCGCCACATGTGGGTGGGATCCCTGTGTGTGCCTGTATATGGAAAGAGGTTGTTTGAATATACATGGGTGTGGTGGGCATAAGGTCATAAGTGGTAGACCATTCGACCCATCGGGTCTGCTCTGCCATTCACTCATGGCTGATCTATCTCTTACTCCTAACCCCATTCTCTTGCCTGCTCCCCATAGCCTCTGACACCAGTACTTATCAAGAATATATCCATCTCTGTTTTAAAAATATGCATTGAGTTGACCTTCACAGGCTTCTGTGTTTAAGAAGGAACTGCAGATGCTGGAAAATCGAAGGTAGACAAAAATGCTGGAGAAACTCAACGGGTGAGGCAGCATCTATGGAGCGACGGAAATAGGCGACGTTTCGGGTCGAGACCCTTCTTCAGACTGATGTGGGGGTGGGGGGGGCGGGAAGAAGAAAGGAAGAGGCAGAGACAGTGGACTGTGGGAGAGCTGGGAAGGGGAGGGGAAAGAAGGAGAAAGCAGGGACTATCTAAAATTGGAGAAGTCAATGTTCATACCGCTGGGGTGTAAACTACCCAAGCGAAATATGAGGTGCTGCTCCTCCAATTTACGGTGGGCCTCACTCTGGCCATGGAGGAGGCCCAGGACAGAAAGGTCAGATTCGGAATGGGAGGGGGGAGTTGAAGTGCTGAGCCACTGGGAGATCAGGTTGGTTATTGCGAACCGAGCGGAGGTGTTGGGCGAAGCGATCGCCAAGCCTGCGCTTGGTCCCAGCCTTCTGTGTGATCAGTGAGTATGTGCATGTACGCATGTGTATGGAGACTGCGTGTGGACAAGAGTGCTTGGGCAGGCAGGAGCTCTGTGTGTGGAGGTAAGGGCTATGAGTGTGTGTTTATGAGTGTGCCAGTCTGTGGGTGTGCCCGTGGGCAGGCAGAGGCTTATGATCGTGCATGTATGTGTCCGGGGGTCGGGTGTCTGTGTGTACGTGGTGGGAGCAGGTGCTATGTGCGCATATATGGGCAGGACCTGTGTATGTATGTGTGGGATACTGGTGTGACTAGGCAGAGTGTGTGTGCGGACCTTTCATGGTATTTTTCTAATAAACATACCCCAAAAGATTCATTGCTTACAAAGAGGGAGACGAGTTGGCAGCAGGCTCCCGTTGGGAAGATACATTCGGCTACTTGACTCAAACTGAAGGCGGGACCAGCTGGAAGCAAACTCCAGATAGCTCCATCAGTCTTGTCTGAGCATAGAGAGAGGGTGGCGTGTGCCCTGTGTGTTCTGTGTGGGCTGTCCCATCTCAGAAGAGCAGAGAAGGTGTAAGTGTGGGGAAATGGTGGGTGGAGAGGCTGAAAGTCATTGAGCTACCAAGCTTCACTTTCTGCACATGTCCCACTAATTGAATCTGGGTGACAAGTGAGGAGACCAATACACGAGGCAGTGTGGATGGGGAGCTAACCCTCTGGAATGTTAAATCTCTTCTGGTTGATTTCTGTCACTTTGTAAAGAATCAGGTGGATGAGTTACATAATGACAAATATTCCAGTATTCCACTCCACATAGCCCCCTGTTAATTCAACTACAATTACTCTTGTGAGTAATTAGTATTATTTAACAGGCAATGCTTTCAGTGAGAAGGCATGGAGTTTAGCTCAATTAATGATACCTGCCGTCTGCCCCCACTGAGGTGCTGTGCAGTTGCTGGGATCACAGACTATAGTGGAGGAAGGGGGGTTGGGGGACTGACTTGTAGGAGCTGATCTCTGTGGCGATTCTGGCAGCAAGGCTATGAGAGGATGGTGTTATCTTCTCTGCTGTCTTCCACTGATGCAGCAAAGACCACTAGCCGAAGACTGTACAGCAGGTTGGGCAGCATCTGTGGAGGAGGAAATGGAGGCAGAACTGGGAAAGAGGGAATCCAGGTTAGTAGCAAGCTGTGGAGAGAGTTTAGAGATACAGCACAGAAACAGGCCCTTCGGTCCACCGGTTCCGCGCCGACCAGCGATCCCCGTACATTAACACTATCCTACACACACTAGGGACAATTTTTACATTTACCAAGCCAATTAACCTACAAACCTGTACGTCTTTGGAATGTGGGAGGAAACTGAAGATCTCGGAGAAAACCCACGTAGGTCGCGGGGAGAACATACAAACTCCGTACAGACAGCACCCATAATCGGGATCGAACCTGGGTCTCAGGTGCTGCATTCGCTGTAAGGCAGCAACTCTACTGCTGCGCCACCGTGACTGGAGACATAGCGAGAAGGGAATATCTTTGATAGAGTGAGGTCTGATTGTCGTGATGATAAGCTATTGATGAAGACATCTGAGGAGAGAGAACGAGAGACAGGATACAAAATACAGTAGGGAGATTAGGCCGTGTTTGTGGACAGCGGAATTGTGAGAGAGTATTACGGATGTTGACCAACAGCAGAACTGGCCACTCCTGATACAGACAGAAAGCATGAGTTACCTGAAGCTGACAAAGAACACAGTTACCTGAAGCAACATGCTCAGACTGAAGAGGAGGTGCTGTTCTCCCAGTTTGCCCTGAAGTTCATTAAATAATGCGCAGATGGCCCAGATAGAATGGTCCGTGTACGAGTGGATTGAGGACATAGTGGCTCAATTTCTGATGGCTTCTCCAATTCTGACCTCTTGTTCATCCTTGGAATCGCAGGGAGCCATCTTGGGGAACGGCTGCTAACCAGCAGCTGTCCGTTAAATTCACTTTGTTCTTAGTTTTTAGTAAATTTTGTCTATGTTTGTTTGGGGAATTTGACACCGGAAGCTCCTGGGTCGCCGTGCTGGATCGACGCGCTGGAGCTCCGGTGAGCTGTGACCGCCGAGTCCAACACCTTCGGGCTGCGGGACTGCGGAGCGGCCAGCCGCGGGCGGCGGCGCCGACTCTAACATCGGGAGCCTCGGAGCTCCCGATGTTAAATTCCCCAACTCCGCGTGGGGGGGTAAGGGGGAAACTATTTTCTAGGTCCCTACCTGATCAGTGAGGCATCTTTTTCTCCGGGCTGCCCTGTCGACCCGTCCTTGCGGCCTACCAGTGGGCCTGGAGCGGCGTTTCCTGGCGGGGACCGGCCAGCACCTTCAGCTTCGGTGGCGGCACAGCGCTGGAGCGCTATCGCGGAGCGGAGCGGGCGATGCCTTGCCTGGGTCGCCGCGCTGGATCGACACGCTGGAGCTCCGGTGAGCTGTGACCGCCGAGTCCAACACCTTCGGGCTGTGGGACTGCAGAGCGGCCAGCCGCGGGCGGCGGCGCCGACTCTAACATCGGGAGCCTCGGAGCTCCAAATCGGCGCGGCCTTGTCGGCTTCAGAAGCCACGGACTCCGGTAGGAAATCGGCCGTTCCAGCCGTCCCAGCCACTGTGAGGACTCTCCCGACACCGGGGCAACTGCACCCAGCGAGAACAGCCAGGAACATCGGGCCTCCGTAGAGGCCTCAATAGGCCTGACTTTGGGAGAACTGGGGTTGGGGACTGGACATTGTGCCTTCCCCCACAGTGGTAATCATTGTGGGGGGATGATTTTTGTGTGTAAATGATTATTTTATTCTGTGTCCAAGATGGCTGCCGGAAGGGAGAGTGGACGCTGGCGCATTTTAGCAGCCGCTGCTCTCTCTTTCATATTGTGTTTTTGATTTTTGTTTTCGGATTGAATTCTGTCTTTAATTTGTGTACTGGTGATGTCTTTACTATTTATTTCATTCCGCTTACATGTTTTTACACTATTTGTTAAATTTTGTAAGGTGTCCTTGAGACTCTTGAAAGGTGCCCATAAATAAAATTTATTATTATTATTAATATTATCCTTAAATTTAATCATTTCACCATTTGAGGAATGGCTTCATCTACCCAAGAACAAAATGCTGGAATTACCTACCTGAACCTCCTTACAAAATTCCAGCAGGATCTTGATCAGTTGGGCACGTGGGCTGAGCAACGGTTTAATGGAGTTTAATGCAGATAGGCATGAGGTGTCGCATTTTGGGAAGTCAAACCATGGCAGGACCTTTACATTAAATGCTAGGGTTCTAGAAAGTGTTGTAGAGCAGAGGAATCACAGGGTGGTCAGGAAGGGTTTCGGCACATTGGAATTTACCAATCAAGGTATTGAATATAGAAGTTGGGATCTTATGTTGCAGTTGTACAAGATGTTGGTGAGGTCACATTTGGAGTATTGTGTTCAGTTTACATCATTCTGCTACAGTATATGAAAGATTTTGTTAAACTAGGAAGAGTGCAGAGAAGATTTGTGAGGATGTTGTCAGGACTTGAGGGATGAGCTCTAGGGAGTGGTTGGGCCAGTCAATAAATGTATTCTTTAGAGTGCAGGAGGATTAGAATCTCCTCATAGAGGTATAAGATTATGAGTGGGATAGATCGGGTGCATGCACAGTCTTTTGCCCAGAGTAGGGAAATCATGAACCTGACGACATGGATTTAAGGTGAGAGGGGAAAGATTTAATAGGAACCTGAGGGGCAAGTTTTATTTACACAAGGTGGTGGCTATATGGAATGAGCTGCCAGAAGAGGTATTTAAGGCAGGTACTGTAACAACATTTAAAATACATTTGGACAGGTACACAGATAGGAAAACTTTTAGAGGGGGATATAGACAAACCCTTAACAATCTTATATGTTTCAACAAGATCCCTCTCATCCTTCTAAACTCCAGAGTGTACAAGCCCAGCCGCTCCATTCTCTCGGCATTCTGACAGTCCCGCCATCCCGGGAATTTACCTTGTAAACCTACGCTGCACTCCCTCAATAGCAAGAATGTCCTTCCTCAAATTAGGGGACCAAAACTGCACACAATACTCCAGGTGTGGTCTCACTAGGGCTCTGTACAACTGCAGAGGGACCTCTTTGCTCCTATATTCGACTCCTCTTGTTATAAAGGCCAACATGCCATTCGCTTTCTTCACTGCCTGCTGTACCTGCATGTCTTAGATGTTGTTGGTGTTTAATATTCTCCCCTTTGGCGTTGGTGATCAGCTGTAGGATAGGCAATGCCACAAGAGGGAGAAAATATCCGCGACATATCATGTGATATTTATTCTGTAAGACCAGGTGGGATATCATAGAGTCATACAGAACAAAAATTCGTACCTTCAGCCCACCACCCCAACACCGACCATTTTGGCCACCTAAACCACTTATTTGTCTGCATTAGGACTGCATCCTTCTGTACCATACCCACTTAAGTATCTGTCTGAACGCCTCGAAAATGGTTATTGTGTCTAATTCCACCACCTCCTCTGGCAGCGTGTTCCCAGATACCAACCCGTCTCTTAGAATAAAACTTCTTCCTCAGATCACCAACGTGGTGATTTCGGACGCTGGAATCTAAAACTTGCTGTATGAAATCAGCAGATCGAGCTGCCTCCACAGACTCTGCTGAATCACTGTTACCTCTCAGATCCCTTTTGAAACTCCATCCTCTCACCTTTAACCCATGCTCTCTAGGAACATAGAAAAGTATAGTAATATGAATAGGCTCATAATATCTGTGCCGAACTTGATGCCAAATTAAACTAATGTCTTCTGCCTGCATGAGATCCACATCCCTGCACATCCACGTGCCTATCTAAAAGCTTCTTAAATTTCAATATCAGGGGAGAATATTAAACAGCAACAACATCTAAGACATGCAGGTACAGCAGGCAGTAATTAGGGCACATGGTATTGGGGTAGAGGGCTGACATGGATAGGGAAGTGGTTGGCAGACAGGAAACAAAGAGTAGGGATTAACGGGTCCCTTTCAGAATGGCAGGCAGTGACTAGTGGGGTATCGCAAGGCTCGGTGCTGGGACCGCAGCTATTTACAATATACATCAATGATTTGAATCAGAATCAGAATCAGAATGCTTTATTGTCATTGCATGTGTCACATACAACGAGATTACTGTGTCTCTCCATTTAAAAGAACTTCAAACATTCACATACTCAAACTTTTTACACTCCCTCCCTCCCCAAACCCACCCATGGATTCACATTTACATAAATTAACACTGTCTCCCACCCCTCCTCCTTCCCCATAACCCGCTCCCGAGACAGAGTTCAGTTCCAAGATTGCTGATGGATAAAAGCTGTTCTTGAGTCTGGCAGTGCGTGACTTTAGCGACCTGTACCTTTTTCCTGAGGGCAGCAGTGTGAAAAGGTGGTGACAAGGATGTGTATTGTCTTTCACGATATTACAGGTCCTGCTGCGGCATCTGGAGTGGTAAATGTCCTCCAGAGGGGGCAGGGGGAGTCCAATAATACCCTAGGCAGTTTTGGATGAAGGGATTCAAAGTAACATTAGCAAATTTGCAGATAACACAAAGCTGGGTGGCAGTGTGAACTGTGAGGAGGATGCTATGAGAATGCAGGGTGACTTGGACAAGTTGGGGGAGTGGGCAGATGCATGGCAGATGAAGTTTAATGCGGATAAATGTGAGGTTATCCACTTTGGTAGCAAAAACAGGAAGGCAGATTACTATCTAAATGGCGTCAAGTTGGGAAAAGGGGATCTGGGGGTCCTTGTACATCAGTCTATGAAAGTAAGCATGCAGGTACAGCAGGCAGTGAAGAAAGCGAATGGCATGTTGGCCTTTCAAAGAGGTCCTTCTGCAATTGTACAGAGCCCTAGTGAGACCACACCTGGAGTATTGTGTGCAGTTTTGGTCCCCTAATTTGAGGAAGGACATTCCTGCTATTGAGGGAGTGCAGCGTAGGTTTACAAGGTTAATTCCTGGGATGGCGGGACTGTCATATGCTGAGAGAATGGAGCAGTTGGGCTTGTACACTCTGGAGTTTAGAAGGATGAGAAGGGCCACAGTTTAAGAATAAGGAGTAAGCCATTTAGAACGGAGATGAGGAAACACTTTTTCTCACAGAGTGGTGAGTCTGTGGAATTCTCTGCCTCAGAGGGCGGTGGAGGCAGGTTCTCTGGATGCTTTCAAGAGAGAGCTAGATAGGGATCTTAAAAATAGCGGAGTCAGGGGATATGGGGAGAAGGCAGGAACGGGGTACTGATTGGGGATGATCAGCCATGATCACATTGATTGGCGGTGCTGGCTCGAAGGGCCAAATGGCCTACTGCACCTATTGTCTATTGTCTTATCTCTGCTTCCACCTGTTTTGTTTACATTGAGAAAAAGAATGTGTCAATCTATTTATGTCCCTTTTAATATTATGTACCTCTAACTGGTCACACCTCAGCCTCCTATGCTCCAGGGGAAATATGCCCAACCTATCTAAACTCTCCTCAAAGTTAACGTCCTGGTTTATCTTTAAGAAAGAACTGCAGATGCTGGAAAAATCGAAGGTAGACATAAAAGCTGGAGAAACTCAGCGGGTGAGGCAGCAAATATGGAGCGAAGGAATAGGCGACGTTTCGGGTCGAGACCCTTCTTCAGACTGATGTTAAGGGGGGGGGCAGGAAAAAGAAAGGAAGAGGCGGAGACAGTAGGCTGTGGAAGAGCTGGGAAGGGGAGGGGAAGGAGGGAAGGACTACCTGAAATTGGAGAACTCAATGTTCATACCGCTGGGGTGTAAACTACCCAAGCAAAATATGAGGTGCTGTTCCTCCAATTTGTGTTGGGACTCACTCTGGCCATGGGGGAGGCCCAGGACAGAAAGGTCGAATTCGGAATGTGAGGGGGAGTTGAAGTACTGAGCCACCAGGTGATCAGGTTGATTATTGCGAACTGCGCGGAGGTGTTGGGCGAAGCGATCGCCAAGCCTGCGCTTGGTCTCACCGATGTAGAGCAGTTGACACCTGGAACAGCGGATGCAATAGATGAGGTTGGAGACGGTGCAGGTGAACCTCTGCCTCACCTGGAAAGACCGCTTGGGTCCTTGGATGGCGTCGAGGTGTGAGGTAAAGCGACAAGTGTAGCATTTCCTGCGGTTGCAAGGGAAAGTACTAGGGGAGGGGATGGTTTGGGTGGGAAAAGGGGAGGAGATGGGAATATGTGGCCAGTGGTGGGATCCCGTTGGAGGTGGTGAAATGTCGGAGGATTATATGTTGTATGCGACAGCTGGTAGGGTGGAAGGTGAGGACAAGGGGGACTCTGTCCTTGTTACGAATAGGAGGATGGGGAGTGAGAGCGGAGCTGCGGGATATAGAGGAGACCCTGGTGAGAGCCTCATCTATAGTAGAAGCGTAGTTATATCATCAGTGCTCTCTCCATCACAGTCATACCCTTCCTATAGTGTGGTGACCAGAACGGCACTCAATACTCCAGTGTTTTACCAGTGTTTTGTAAATTTGCAACATATCATCACAGCTTTTATACTCTGTGCCCTGACCTATGAAGGCAAGCATGCCATATGCCTTATGACATATGACAATAAAACACTCTTGACTCTTGACTCTTCATCCTTCCTAACTTGGGAAGGGAGGCAAGCAGGCTCCAGCCTGGAATGCAGCTTAAAGTTGTACACCAGAAATAATTTCATGAATGGTTTCATAAATCTAGATGGAACATTTGCTAAATCCTTGCATTGGCATTGTCTTCTCAACAGCCATCAGATTGAGAGGGATAGGGTCAATAATGCACCAGAGCTACTTCAAATTGTGCAGGTCTTGCACCCTGCACAATCCAAATGTGTGTGTGTGGGGGGAGGGGGGGGGGTAGTAATTGCTTGGAAACGTTATCACCTCTAAGTGTAACAAACCACCTTGCCTTACCAGGCCCACTTCACTGATCCTTCAGGAGGCTGCATTGTAGACAAAACCTAACGTCCAAAGTTGCTAGGCTTCTGTTCACCCCCTTATTAAACACTACTTTCTCCTCAAGAATAAGAAATGTTGCCGTTGGCAGTAACACCTGTAATCTGGAGATTTAAATTGATGTTAATGCAACCCAAGCGAGTATTCAATAACCGGTGTGCATACATCTGGGAAATCCCTGGGTCATTACTGGGGCTGCTTCACGTGGCTGCCATTGATATATCATGTATTGCTGCTTCTAACACAGCTATTCCCATGTACCCAACCATTCTAAATATGGTTGATGTTTTAACTAATCAGTCCTTAATAAATATACTCAGACAAAATTATAAATAGCCTTTCACATGCTCAAAATTTAAGTTGGCTTTTGCAAATCAGTCAGGACTTATGATTCAATTTGCGCTGCAATGATGCCTTGCGGCGAAAGCTTTGCAGCTGCCCAACCACATTATGCTTTAAGTTCCTGTTTAACTTTTGCCGCCTCTCGGTTTATATTTTCAACCTTTTTGTAAGCAAAGGTACCCAACATGTTCTTGTGGAACTATGAACTGAAAGTTAGAGTCACTGGCTTTCAAATCCTCTTGCATGCTTTCAACTGCTTATCATGTGATGCCAGACTTCAATGTGTGTCTGCTGTCGTAAAGCATTTCCTTATGTTTCTACATTTAGTACATTATTTTTTACACATTACGTCTGCTATCAGCAACAGTCATTTTTATCCTTGTGTTTGATCTTTTTTGCTGCAAGAGTTGAGAGATTCATTGTAGAAGACAATGTGTGTGTGAGTGAGTGTGTGTGTGTGTGTGTGAGTGTGCGTACGTGTGTACGCGTGTGTGTGTGATTGGGCGCATGCACTGTGATTTTGTTTTATCAGCTTTGCACACCATTACAACTGGACCTGTGCCAACACTGCCTGTTCTCAGCTGCATGGTGCAGAAAGACGTGATAGACACCCATTGATCACTTGCACAAGGCAGTAACGGTCGTGAGAACAGAGAGAGAGAGAGAGAGAGAGAGAGAGAGAAAGAGAGAGAGAGAATTGGAGCATGTTGGAACACACCAACAACGTAAAAGGCTTATGTTGATAATTAACTTTTTCCCTTCACCTTAAACCTATGTCTTCTGGTTCTCGATTCCCCTACTCTGTGCAAATGACTGTGCATTTACCTGATTTATTCCTCTCATCATTTTGCACACCACTATATGATCACCCCTCATCCTCCTGCACTCCAAGGAATCAGGGAATGGTTACAGTGGAGAAGGAGGCCATTTGGCCCATCATGACTGTGCCTGGCTCTCTACCCGAGCAATTCTCTTGTTCCACTTTCCTTTCACATACTGATTTTATTCAGCTCCTCCTTAACCCATGAACAGTTGTCCTCCACCATTTTTGGATGTTCTTTATGTCTTCCATGTAGCTAGACATACACTTAATTTTTCTGTGTTTGCTTATTACCTAATTTCGTCACTCTGTTTGTTTTGCTGATTTTTATTTCATTTATTTAGATAGAGGGTTTTTACAGGCATTACTCTCTCATTGACATTACTCAGTAATTTTTTCACCCTCTACTTAATCCTGTAATTTTCCCAATTACTGACTGGGTGGCACCTGACAATCTTACTGTCCATTCGGTCCTGTTCTTTTTAGTTCTGATGCTGCCTTGTTTCATCAACCTGGGATCTTTCATCAGGGGATCACTTTAAAACAAGTAGAAGACAGCACAGTGGCACATCTAATAGAGATGCAGCCTCACGGTGTCTGTGACCCAGTTTCAATACTAATCTTGGGTGCTGTGTGTGTGGAGTTTGCACATTCTCCCTGTGACCACGTGGGTAACATAGAAAAAATAGAAAAATAGGTGCAGGAGTAGGCCATTCGGCCCTTTGAGCCAGCACTGCCATTCAATATGATCATGGGTGAATTATCTTAATTCCTTTAGCCCTAAGACCTAAATCTAACTCTCTCTTGAAAACATCCAGTGAATTGGCCTCCACTGCCTTCTGTGGCAGAGAATTCCACAGATTTACAACTCTCTGGGTACTCTGGATCCAGAGTCTGGATATTCTGGTTTCCTCCTCCATGTGCAGGTTTGGAGGTTAATTGGCGTTAATTAGGAGTGGATGCAAAAGTGGGATAACAGAGAACTAGTGTGACCGGGTGACCGATGGCCGATGTGGACCCGATGGGCAAGGAGTCTGTTTCCATGCTGTAATTTAAAACTAAACAAAACTACATATAATTAAGCAAATGGATAAACTTGACAGTGAATATAACAATCACGTTAAAGTCTTGATGAGAATCTGGATAATTAACTGAAATAAAAATCAAAAACACTGCAGGTGCTGGAAATCTGAAATAAGAACAGAAAACATTGTAAATATTCACCAGGTTGGGCAACATCTGTGGAAAGCGAAACAAAGTTAATATTACAGGTTAAAGACCCTTCATAAGAGCAGGTTCTGACAAAGGGTCTTTGACCTGAAACATTAACTCAGTTTCCACAAGTTAATTATAAATGTTAAAGGAGCTGAAGGTTTCATTTTGATGCAATCTCAAATTTAATATGCGTCATTGTGGCATCATATGTTCTCCAGTAGGTATCACGATCCACGTTGTTCAACTCTTGACCCGAGACCTTTCTTCTCGAGTGTCAGGCAAGTAGTGTAAACACACAAGTAGCTGCCATTGAAGTCACTCACCACCTGGGTAACATGGCCTTTCCAGACGTGGATTTAAAAATAACTCCCTGTTGATGTGTCGATGTGGCATTGGGATACAGTGCAACAGTTGTGAATACAGACACATTACATCTGTTCTAAGGGAGAGGTTCTCAGTTTGTCATGAAGTTGTTTAAATGACCGTGTGCATAGATCTGAGACGCATGAAACAAACACAGCTCACACCAGCAGAAGGGCACTTAATTCTGTCCGGAAATCTGATCCCAATAGGGGTACAGGTGGTGCATTTGTACACCGTGATGTGCACAAACTATCCTCTGGCTCCCTGTAGAAGCTGTTCTCCGAGTGATATACATTGAACGAAAAACTATAGAGCGTGGCTTGCAGTTTGTGTTGGTAACGATCTGTTCCTGGTGTGAAACTGTGTGTATTTAGTTTTATTGTTGAAAGCTTGTGATTTTCGTGTGGCGTTACTTGAGACTAATTTTAGCAGTAGTTCCGTCCTCACCTCTAATCCTGAAGGTAGCAATCACATCTCACTCCAGCGATGTGAGTATAAAGCCCTGGCCACCATGTTGCTGAGCTTTGGTATGGTGTCTTCCAACGAGAATTAAATGTCAGTGGTTATTTCTGTTTGGGGTTAATATAGACGATCATTAAGTTCTCCGAGTCTCCTTATCCATATTGATTCCTCAACCAAAGACCATCTTATTGGTGTCAAGTAAGAATCTGTGGAATATTTCTGGTCATAGAATAGGGGCAAAAACTTTTGCACTGGTTTTGAAGCAATTGGCATATTGCTTTATGAAGGGCCTGTCCCACTTACGTGACTTTTTCGGCGACTCCTGGCACCCGTCATAGGTCACCGAAAATTTTCAACGACCAGAAAGACGCTACGACTGTTTGGGTGACTAGGAGACTACTCACGAACATACTGGCGACATGTCGCGGGGTGAAGCCTGTATGGTCGTGAGTAGTCGCCCAAATAGTCATACCTTGTTCTGGTCGCCACTGGATTTTCAACATGTTGAACATTTTCGGCGTCCTGTGATGACCTATGACAGGTGCCGGCAGTCGCCGAAAAAGTCGTATAAGTGGGACAGGCCCTTAACTGTAAGCTCTGTACTCTTTATGTATACATGGCACACCGTGCATCATTTGTATTTGGTGTGTACTGTAGCTTCATTTGATGCACTACTCTGAAGAGTCTGTTTCTATGCTGTGCATCTCCAGAGCTCAGACCATTATCAGATAAATGGGGTATAAAGGTTTGAAAGATTCTATCATTCTGGATCAGAGATTGAGTGGGATTTAGGAACCCAGCCAATGTAACTGGCCACTCACTGAGACAGAACTTTGGAACAGGTGCAGATGGGTGAAGCACTGGGGCTCCACAATGCCCAGCAGGAAACAATGGCCAGTGGTGGCCCGCAGCGAGAAGCAGATGTGAAGGGAGGGACAAGAGGTGGAGAGGGAGAGTGCAGAGAAGTATTAAAGAGGGATGCTTTCCAGGGATGCTCTGCTTGTGAGAAAGAGCTACACTACAAGGGTGTCAAAGGTTACGGGGATAAGGCAGGACAATGGGGTTGAGTGGGAAAAATTGATCAGCCATGATTGAGTGGCAGAGTAGACTTGATGGGCTGAATGGCATAATGCTCCTATGTCTTATGGTCATCGGACAAAACAATCATGTCTGCAAACAGCAGCTGGTGAAAGGGACAGTGAAAGTCTGAGGGGTGGATGAGATGAGCCTTACATGGGCAGAGACATCAGATTCAGAGCACCAGGTAAACTCAGGGTGCCCAATTTCCAACCTGGCCAGTACAGTGGAGGAAGGCACGCTAGTAGTATATGCTCTGTGGAGATGGTGCAGGAGCAACGAGTGACATCTCAACCTGACTCAGGAGCAATGTGTAATGCTGGGAGTTTGAAGTTGGAGATTGGGTAGATGCCACTCACCGTGCTCAGGCCAGCACATCGGACTGGTAATGTTCACCGTTAATGTTCATGAAGATTAGTGATCAGTTTAGCAAGAAAACTGTGAATGTGCAGATAGTTTCAGGTAATGAAAGCTGTAGAACACTGGTTTAGGAAGATGCCTAGCAGCAGCTAAAGAGAGATGGGTATGCTTCCCAGCAGAGACACCCAAAGGGGAACATCCCTAATGGTTAGAGACATGGTAAAGATGAAGGCCATGTCAGGCCAACACTAGATGTTCAGAAGGTACAGTGACCCCACCTCTTCACTATGTTGTGGCTGAGGCACACATCCTAACTCAGGGACTCAGATTGGGGTGGCAGTCCTGCAGTCGCCTGAAAAACCGACAACTGGAACGGCGACTGTCAGAGTGGAACACACACACACACACATATCGCTTCCTTCACCAGCCTGTTATGCAGGCTGGGGATAGGGCAAGCGGGGGGAGAACTGTCTGAGTGAAATTCACATGGTGCAAAGCCAAGGTGATACAGGCACACACCGTGATGAACAGGAAGGTTGGCACTGTAATTAAGACGGCTAAAGCACAGTGTACGGTAAGTCCTTTAAAAGAGGGGGGAGAGGGTGGAGAAGGGGGGAGAAAGAGGAGACAACTTTTAAGAATCTAGAGATACACGGCTGTGAAGCTCGGCGGACATTAACATTACCGGTTGGTTATCCTTGGTTCTGAAAAATACTGCTTATGGGTTTTTTTTCCCAATGAGCCAATGAAATTCACCAGTCAGTAACGGCTACAACCTACGAGAACCTTCGACCTCCTGGCAACCCACTAGGACCTCCTGGCGACCCACCTACGGCACGAAAAGTCTCGCTATTCTCCATGGCGGCTTCATTCTGGTCGCCGCTAATTTTTCAACATGTTGAAAAATTCGCGGCGACCATAATGAGGCCGCGACAAGTTCCCAGAATGCGGGAACTCCTCACGACCATGAAGGCGACTACCCGGCAACCACCCGCGAACATGTGGCGACCGCATAGTCTCCTGCAGTTGCCTAAAAAGTCACCTAAGTGGGGCAGGCCCATAAGTCCCTGTAAAATTGTGACCAGTTTCTGTGCTTGATCAGTATTTTAAAATTTGCATTACAAGGTATGAGGTATATTATTGCATGGGACCACTTCAAGAATTGTACTATGGGACCAATCGCAGTGTCATATGTCGACAGTTAGAGCAACTATCCAACTTCCAGAGGTGTTCCAGAGTGGCAAATGTCAATTAGTGGAATTAATTAGTGAATGATAGTAAATGGTGGTTTCACCACCAAGTGAGCTGCAGATTTGAACAGTTGCAGACTACAGTTGATGACAGAAAGCTGTATTTGGTCACTATGTGTTCCCACCTCCACATCATTCCTGCTGGGTTACAGCTCTGTTGGCAGGTGGCCGACTTCAAATCTGTAATTAATTAAATCTGGAATGGAATGCTAACATCACTGATGCTGACTATGAAGGAACTTCTTCAAAAATAAACTTTATTCATAAAAATTATATACTAGATTACAAAAAAGAGGAAAGTCTTCTTTGCATCCTTATTGT
Organism: Malacoraja senta; assembly: GCA_038087875.1. Classification (NCBI taxonomy): domain Eukaryota; kingdom Metazoa; phylum Chordata; class Chondrichthyes; order Rajiformes; family Rajidae; genus Malacoraja; species Malacoraja senta. Next base: position 63,921,690 of record CM075981.1, on the reverse strand, counting down.
TGTTCAGTCTATACATTATCACTTCTATACATTGGTAGTGTTAGCACATTCTATGCACTCAGCCCTCTTGGACAATGCAGACTTCAAGCGTTTAAGAGGCTTTTACGGAGGGCCTAGCCCCTCAATGGCCAGCGACAGAAGAACCTTAGACTGCAGACTTAGTCATGTATCATGGATACAAGCCCTTCGTCCCAACTCGCCCATGCCAACCAATATTCCCTAGTCCCATTTGCCTGCATTGGGCCCATATCCTTCAAACCCTCTAACCCTTGCCTATTCATGTACCTGTCCAAGTGTCTTTTAAATGTTGTTATAGTCCCTGCCTCAACTACCTCCCTGGGCAGCTCATTCCACATACCCACCATCTCTGAGTGAAAATATTGTCCCTCGGGTTCCTATTAAATTACCCCCCCTCACCTTAAACCTATGTCCTCTAACGGTGACAGTTCTTGGTTTCCCTATCCCAGGTAGAAAGACTGTGCATTAATTCTATCAATTCCCCTTTATGATTTTTATATACCCCTATATGACCATGACTTGGGTTAATTGGGGGTGAGCCACTAATGCAAGTCTCACCAACAGCTAATATGCATCCTGTATGTGGATGCTTTCTTTAAATCAATGTTTCAAAACCCTTTGTCACTCAACAGAAACTGACATTGTGCCAGGATTCAAACTTTACAGGTTATTTGATACCTTCCTAATCTTTCAACAGGGAACTTTGTAAGCCAACGCATCCGCGTTTCTTTATTACAGATCCGGAAGTTATTTTTCGAAAACGCCCACTGAGTTATTTATCAGCAGCAAAAATATAAAAACATTGAATGGATTAGGTTTCAAAGATATTGCCCCACAAGGGCTGATCTTGAAAACCAAACTGGAGATTCACATTGACTTTGAGACTGGTTTTGTTTTTGTGGCATATTGGAATTGTCCAAATTGAAAGCAGTAATGCTGTTATGTAGGGTCAGAGAAAGCTGTTTCCTTGGATAGAGGTTCTGTACCAGAGAAAGGGGATTTAAGGCACAAAGATCTATAGCAGAGCGGAGGTAGACACAAAATGCTGGAGTAACTCAGCAGGACAGGCAGCATCACTGGAGAGAAGGAATGGGTGACGTTTCAGGTCGAGACCCTTTTTCAGACTGATGTCAGGGGAGTGGGCGGGACAGAGGTAGAATGTAATCGGAGACAGTAAGACTGGTGGGAGAACTGGGAAGGGGGAGGGGGTGGAGAGCAGGAAAGCAAGGGCTATATGAAGTTAGAGAAGTCAATGTTCATACCGCTGGGGTGTAAGCTATCAAGTGAAATATGAGGTGCTGTTCCTCCAATTTGCGCTGGTCCTCACTCTGACAATGGAGGAGGCCCAGGACAGAAAGGTCAGATTGGGAATGGGAGGGGGAGTTAAAGTGCTGAGCAACCGGGAGTTCAGGTAAGTTAAGGTGGACTGAGTGGAGGTGTTCAGTGAAACGATCGCGAAGCCTGCGCTTGGTCTCGCCAATGTACAGAAGTTGACACTTGGAACAGCAGATACAGCAGATATAGCAGAGTGGAACTGAGCAGTGTTTTACACAGCAACAAACATTCTGCTGGAGCACTTTTATCTTTGGAGCATAGAGGGATGATATTGCAGAGTTGTATAAAATGATGAGGGGAATAAATATGGGTGACTACACAGAGTCTTTTTCCCAGGATAAGAGCATCAAGAACTAGAGGGCACGTTTAAAGTGAGAGTGGAAAGGTTTACCCTGACTTGTTCCCACTGAGGCGTGGTGTGTATATGGAACAAGATGCACGCATTTGGAAAGCCCTACCATTTGCCTGATGAAGTGGTAATTGGTAACGGGTGCTGCTCTCAGAGCTCCAGTGATCGGGTTCAATCCAGACCTACACGTGATTTGGGACAACATAAAAACTCCACAAAGATGTCTTTGTGGAGTTCGATGTTCTCCCAAATTATAGGTAGGTTTCCTTTGGGCGCCCCAGATTCCTCGCATATCCCAAAGATTTTAGGAGGGGGCAAGAATTTCTGGCTTCGTTTTGTGGCCGGGCTGGGGAATTTCATAGGGTTTAGCTCGAGCCTGGATGTGCAATCCCACCCTGGGCCCACCAAGCAGCATGTAACAATGACCGTCTCTTACTGACTAAGCCAGTTGCTACAGGAGTTCCAGTGGCTGACTGAAAATTTGTATTTGTGTGCATTGGCAAGGTTACCATGGAGACCGTTGCACTGAATTAAATGTGTTCACAGTCGCCATTGTTTTTTGTTGTTTCTGAAGCTCGCTGAGTCAGTGTTTCATGTTAACGTGGAATACGAGAACCTGCAGATCTTTTTTAGAATCGAAGAGACTGCATCGCAAGTCCAGCAGGCACTGCAACTGGATGCTCCTGATCTTTGGGTACCTGGTGTTGAGGAGGCTGGTTATAGTGTCCAGTCAGGCGGGGATCTCTTGGTCCATCTGCTTCAAGCTGGTCAGTCGCTGGTAGGAGGTGGCAGGCCGTCGATGGGTCTCCCCTGGCTGACCACCTGGCCCATCTGCCATGTTCCCATTACAATGTGCAAACTCCATTCAGACGGTGCCTAAGGCAAAGATTGAATCCAAGTCATTGGGACTGTGAGGAAGAATCTTCACCAGCTGCACCACTTGTCATGCAAATGGTAGAGCTTTCCCAATACATGGCAAAAGGAAATGGTTTTCTTCTAATTCTCTGTGCCAACTATAAGCTATTCCTCAATTATTGAGTGTCTGTCAGGAAATGTCCATGTTATTTAAGAACATAAAACAGTAGAAATTCCATGCGAGAGATTAGAAGGGCCGAAAGACGTCATGAAATGTCTTTGGCGAGTCACATCAAAGAAAATAGAGTCAGAGAGTCTTACAGTGTGGAAACAGGGCTGTCGGCCCAACTTGACCACACCAGCTAACATGCCCCAGCTAAACTAGTTCCACCTGCCCGCATCTGGCCCATATCCCTCCAAACCTGTCCATGTACCTGTCTAACTGTTTCTTAAACATTGGGATAGTCCCTGCCTCAAATTATCAAGGATTTTTACATTTACATTAAAAACATTTTGGTAATCAGGGAGAAAGTAGGACCACATGGATAAAAGAGGGAATTTGTGCTTGGAATTTGGATGTAGGCATGATGCTTTGCATCTGTATTTACCAAGGAAAAGGGCGTGGAGGACAGTGCCCTCAGTGTGGAGATTACTGGTTTGCAACAGCAGTTTGAGATCAAGAAAGAGGTGGTGTTGGGCACTTGGTTGGATAAGTCGAGAATTCCTGATGAGATATTCCTGATGCAGGTTAGGTCACATTTGGAGTATTGCGTGCAGTTCTGGTCACCTCATTACAGGAAAGACGTGGAGGCTTTGGAAAGGGTGCAGAGGAGGTTTACCAGAATGCTGCCTGGTTTAGTGGGTTTCAGCTACAGGAAGAGTTTGTATAGACTTGGATTGTTTTCCCAGGAATGTCGGAGGTTGAGAGGAGACTTGAAAGAAGTATATAAAATTATGATTGGGTAGACAGTCAGAAGCTTTTTTACAAGGTGGAAATATCCAACACGAAAGAGCATAGCCAAAAGGTGAGAGGGGGACAGTTTAATGAAGATGGGTGGAGTGGTGGAGCTTGGAACACATTGCCAGAGGTGGTGGTGTAGGCAGATATGATAGTGACGTTTAAAAGACTTTTAGGAACATGGAAGTGCATGGAATAGAAGGATATGGATCATGTAAGTGGCAGATGAGATCAGTTTAAATGGACATCATGTTCAGCACAAGCATTGTGGGCCGAAGGACCCATTCCTTTGTTACATGTTCTATGAGATCTATTCCAGGTTTTAGAGAAAACCAGGAGAGGAGATTGCAGGGTTTTTAACAAAGTACTTTGCAACTTTTATAGCAGCAGGTGTGGTCCCATGCAGAACATCTCGATTTCATCAACTTTACTGCTAACTTCCACTCTGCTCCCAAATTCACTTGGACAATATCTGACTCCTCTCTCTCCTTTCTCAAGCTCTGTCTCTATTGCAGAATATAGTCTATTGACTGATGTCTGCGTCTTAAGAAGGGTTCTGACCTGAACGTTCGCCTGTCCATTCCGTTGGTAGATGCTGCCTGACCCACTGAGGTCCTCCAGCATTTAGTGTTTTGTTTAATATTTGAATGTCATTGTTGGTGTTCAAGTAAGTTTTCAGAACTTTCATTGGACATGTTTAAGGCAAAGCAGGGGCTATCAATTGTGTGCGAGATCTGAAAAGGTATCGCGCTTGCCTATTGTCAACCCTTGCCAAAGCATAGCCGTTGACAGTGTTTAAGGGGGAGCAGTTCTGTCGCTAGTACCCTGGGCTATTGGTCAAAGATCCTGAAGTCTCATCCCATTGTGATACCTAGAACTTCAATTAAATGAATTAATCTTGCTTGAAATGCGAGGGTTAGTTAGTATCCAGTTTAAGGAGGAGAATGCCATTGTCATCTGATCTGGCACGAGTGTGACTGCTGGACCACAGTGCTTCTGACTACTATTCCAGTCAAGAGCAAATTGGGATGCACAGTCGGTGCTGTTCTTGGTCCTAATGCTCACAAGACGGATAAATCTACTTCAGGAATTATTATATGGTGATAGAAATGGTGAGATCCCTCTAATCTGAATCATTCCTTTGTAATAATATTCTAGCCAGTTGATTCAGGGACTATAACTGCTGCAGGCGATGACTAGTTTGGGTTTTGTGAAGACTTATGAAGATTTATGTCTCTTGGACTATCACCATAAGATAATATATGTTTCACTAAACCACTGGCTTGCGGACAACAAATTATGCTAATGTGAATTTTGCAAAGATCTTTTCCTGGGATACCAGATTGTTGATTTTTGCTTCTACCAAGAAATTAAACAATTCTTTTCTTCTTATTCTCAGAGGCCGTCTGATGATTGTCAAATGTTGCTGCATCATTGCAGACTCTGTCTCTTTTGTTTGGGAGTTTGTGCTCATTGACAAATGTTTCTCTGCAGTGTGTGCATGTACATATCTTTCTCTGCAGTATGCATATGTACAGAGGCTTCCTGCAATGTGCTTGCGTACAGATGTTTCCAGCAGTGTATTTGTATAAAGGTTTCTCTGCAGTGTGCCTATGTACAGATGTTTACTGAAGTGTTCCTGTGCACAGATGTCTCTCTGCAGCATGCTTGTGTACAGATGTTTCCAGCAGTGTGTGAGTGTACAGATGTTTCCAGCAGTGTGCCAGTGCACAGATGTTTCCATCAACCTGGGTGTATGCAGATATCTCCCAGCAGTGTGCCTGTGTGCAGATCTTTCCATCAGAGTGACTGTGGACAGATGTTTCCAGCAGGGTGACTGTGGACAGATGTTTCCAGCAGTGTGACTGTGGACAGATGTTTATCTGCAATGTGATCATCCATGCGTTTTCACAGAATCCTGTTTCATCAAAAGCCGGCTCTGTTAATTGGCTCTGCCTTTAACGGATCCAGTGAACCATGTCTCAGGTACCTGCCTTTCCTTTGGAAGATCAGGCTGTAGCAGTGTGGAATGTCCTGTGGCTGAATCATGCAGGGTGTACATTTAAGAGCCACCCTGCCCAACGTTGGCTGTGGTTTTCCTTCAGCCCTCTGTCTGAGTCTGAGGCTTTCATGTGTTTCCTCATACCGTGTGCACCTCTCCTGTACATGTACAATTAAGATCAATTGAAAATATCAAAGTAGGCCGATCTGTGACTCCTTGAAGCCTGATGTTGGAACACTCTCTCCTTCTTAATCTCTCATCTTCCTTTCTTTTCTAAAAGTTTGGTGTGCACGCACAACTGATTGATCAATGATGTGGTGCAGTGAGTAAGCTCCTTATTTAGGTTACTTTTTGGAATTAGCAGCACCATGAACTGGTAACATCTAAGAAAAGCATTAACTCTTCCGATTGCCCGGACCTAGTATGTCCTCTAGCCCTTGTATGATTTCATTTGTTACCTCTTTGATGACCTTGCTTTGGAATTATTTTGGGGCTGCAGCTTCTGTCCTCTTCCACCTACTCGTACTCTTCAACTTCCGATGGGTACAGTGTGGCAGTAGAGGCAGCCTACATGGGCCTTTGTTTCAGATGTGACCCAAATATTAACTGGTTGAATTAATTGTTGTTTAAAGATACACAACTGATGGTTTCAATGACTGGCTGCAGCAGATTTCTATGCAAAGAGTGTAATTAGTCAAAGTGAAGCATTGCTGATCCTGTAGCATTTGGTTAAGACCCTGACAGCTGTCTCTGCTTCTGCACCGTGTCTTTATTTGAGTCAGTGTGCTCTTCTCTTTAGTGATATTTTAGAGGTTTTAGAGATATAGGCGCCGACCAACAATCGCCCCCATCACTAACCTACACACACTAGGGACAATTTTATACTTACTGAAGCCAATTAACCTACAAACCTGCACGTCTTTGGAGTGTGGGAGGAAACTGGAGCACCTGAAGAAAACACACGCAGTCACAGGGAGAATGAAAAAACTCCGTACAGACAGCACACGTAGTCAGGATCGACCCCGGGTTCTTGGCACTGTAAGGAAGCAACTCTACCGCTGAGCTACCAAATTCAACTCTACTGCCCCAAATTCTCATTGAATCTAAGGTGCCACTTATAGTTACGCTGCCAAATTACGTCAAATGTTAACCATTTTGTTTGTTTATTTTAAACATCTTTATCTCAATGTGATGATGAGCACCATTTTCAATGTACATGTCTACTCTTCAGTAATCTACTTTCTCCCCACCTACCACTTCTTGGTGTGAGCTTAAATCACACTTGGCTGTATTGGATAGACTTGCTTTTAATAGGTTTGTCCATGATGCATTCCTGTAGCGAGGGAAAATCTTTGGCATTTGTCTACAAAAATGCCGTGCCGACTGATATTTGACTCTACAGAACCCATGGTCAAAAACTGGCCCTTCTGCCTATCTTGACCAAGCTCAACATCAATACTAATCCCATTCACCAGCACTGGGTCCATAGCATACTATTCTTTGATGATTAAGTGTTCATCTGGATACTTAAATGTTGAGAATCTCTGGATCTACCACCCCTTCAGGCAGTGTGTTCCAGATTCCAACCACTCTTTGGGTGAAAAAGTTCTTCCTGAGATTCCCTTGAAATCTCTAATCACTTAACCTATACTGTTAGGCATCTGTGACAACGGGAAAAGTTACTCATTATATATCCTACCTTCACGACTTATGATTTTGTATACTCTATCAGGTCACCTTTCAGCCTCCTCCAAGAAAAATGAACCCAACCTATCCAGTCTCTCCTCAGAACTGAAACACTCCATCCCAGACAACATCCACTGCATTTTCCACTGCAATCATGTCCTTTCTGAAGGCTGCCCTCCTCAGTGTTTTATAAAGTTGCACCAAGACCACTCTGCTCTTATAATTTATGCCCCAAGTAATGAAGCAAGCAGCCCGCCTGACCCTTCACTACCCCACCTAACTGACCTACCACCTTCAGTGATCCTTCGACCTGTAGATTGAGTTACCTCTGTTCCTCAGTACTCCCCATGGCCTCACCATTAAATGTGGGTATCTTGCACTTCTTAGACATTCAAAAATGCATCACGTTATACTTTAAGCCAGTAGGTAATGGAGCTTGACTGAAATAACATTCAGTATTGATATTTATTTTATATTAATAAAGCCCAGACTTCAGTGTGTCTAATTTTGAATAGTGATGTTTAGGGTTTGATTTAATGTTGAGTTTATTGTCATGTACACGTAAAGTGAGGAACAGGTACAATGAAAAGTTTTTTGCAGCAGCATCACAGGTGCTTAGTCACAAAAACAAATTATACATAACATTTCTAAAAAAAAATCTGCATAAAAAAGACATCAGTGAAAAACACAAGTAGAAAACAAAATCCATGGTTTAAAATTCCATTGTTGAGATAGGATTACAGTTGTGCAGGTCGGTTCAAGAGTCTGATAGTTGTAAGAAAGTAGCTATTCCACAACCTGGGGATGTGGGATTTCGGGCTTCTGCACCCCCTGCCCGATGGTAGCAGTGAGAAGAGGGTATGGTCTGGATTGTGGGGATGATAGATGCTGTCGAGGCAGGGCCTCATAGATGCTTTTGATGGAGGGGAGGGCTCAGCTGCGGATCAAGCTGGGTCCACCACTCTCTGCCTTCGTTTCGTTGACATTGAATGAGATATTATCATTGCAGCAGCACTCAACCAGGTTCATAAATAAATTCATTAGTCATAGGAGTTGAAGTAGACCATTCGGCCCACCAAGACTACTCCGCCATTCAATCATGGTTGATCTATCTTTCCCTCCCCATTCTCCTGCCTTCCCCTCATAACCCTTGACACCCTTACCAATCAAGTATCTGTCAATCTCCGCCTTAAAAATACCCAATGACTTGGCCTCCACAGCCGTCCATGGCCATGAATTACACAGATTCACCACCCTCTGACTAAAGAAATTCCTCCTCATCTCCTTTCTGAAGGTAACTCCATTTATTCAGAGGCAATGCACTCTGGTTCTAGACTCTCCCACTAGAGTTGCCGCCTGACAGTGCCAGAAACCCTGGTTCGATCCTGACAACGGGTGCTGTTTGTACAGAGTTTGTACGTTCTTCCTGTGACCACGTGGGAAGGAATGGACAGACTATGGTTTGGTTTGGGACCTTTCTTCAGACTGAGCAGGAGAGAGGATCTCACAGAACTTCCGTCGGAGAGAGGAAGACGTCAAGGAAGAGTCTCAACCCAAAACGTCACCTATTCCATTTCTCCAGAGATGCTGCCTGACCCGCCGAGTTAATCCAGCATTTTGTGTCTCTTCAGTAATATGGAGGCACAAGAAACTGCAGATGCCACCTGATATAAGTTCAGAGGTGTTCCATCTCTCTCCTGTATGCTGATGGTGTTTCAGCCAAAAACAGTGGTGTCATTGGCAAATTTATAGATGGGAATGGAGTTGTGCTCAACCACATTGTCATGGGTGCAAAGAGAGTAGAGAACATTTGAAAAGGGTTGTGCTGTATGAGGCCGAGTGATGACTGGGAAATGGAGCTTGCATTTCGCCTACCTCTGGGCTTTTCCTGCACTGTGGGAAACCGTGGGTGCTGACCAGCACCCTTTACCCCCCCCCCCCCCACCTACTCAGGGCGTCACAGGAAAAGAGCGTTGTTAAGATATTGTGAGATACAGAAGAGCACCAGTCTTCCCCCTACCATTCTCAACTTGGCTTCTCCAAACAATTTTGGGATGAAAGCCATGAAGTGGGCTGCATTGAATTGTCAGTCACTTCCCTCACACTTGGGCTTAGGTCTGTCGGCGCCATTTAAACAAAAGCCTGAAAAAATGTTTTATTTTTAAGGCAACTATCTCCTCAGTAGTTGACAATTGTTCAAATAATTATGTTTGAAAATCAATATTTGTGTATTGCAATGGTGACGGGCCAATGAATCATGTTGAAGAACCGACGACAGTGAATTCTCAGATGACCAGAAGCATTATCCTGAATGTATGCAGAGTGCCATTCCCTGCAATTGTTGTTTAGTGTTGTGCTTTCCAACCCCTAATCATTCATAATTTTAGTATCTTTGTTGCAAAATATGCAAATATATGCAATTGAATAATGCGGAGTAGCTTTTAACATAACAGTCTTGATTCGTATCACTGTTGGATCTTGAAAATGAGGTCACAGCTCAGCTACCATTGTGTATGTCTGTGTGCCTGTTAGCAAACACCCATGTTGAATGGACAACTGAACCTCTGCATTGCCTTGATTCCTGAGGTTGATTTTTTTAAATGTGTATAATTATAACAGGGTGAGCTGAGCACAGGTGCAAGAATTCTATTATGCCTAGCAAGAGTGCCAACATAACACAGACACTTCACTGGAACCACAGCCCGTCAGGATAAGAGGGTCGCTACGGAGGTCGAGCCAGGGTGGAAAGGTTCTATGGACATTGGGAAGCGGGTTAACAGTGGCCCAATGGGGGATAAAGTACAGGGTCTCAGTGAGGTAGCTCCACAAAATGCAGAAAAAACTGCACACCAATAAAGTCCCACTGATGGACAGATGGGCCTTCTGAATCGGATTGCGCTGGGGTGCTCCAGCTCACTGCTCTATGTAGTAACGCCGTGCACCCCATCCTTCATGCACAACAGTATCTTCGTCAAGAAGTTTCCCATTGACATTTTTTTAGCCCAAACTTTCCATTCAGCACAGAGTTTCTGCTAGTAGAGCTGCTGCTCACAGCGCCAGAGACCCTGGTTCAATTCTGACCTTGGTGCTGTCTACGTGAACTTTGCACATTCTCCCTGTGACTGCATGGGTTTCCTCCAGGTGCTCCAGTTTACTCCGATATCTCAAAGACAGGTGCGATTGTAGGTTAGGTTGTCTTCCGTAAAATTGTCCACGATGTGCAGGAAGTTTTTTTTCTCGTTTATAACATTGTTTACAGTGTACTATGTTTACATATTCTGTTGTGCTACAAGTGAAAATTTCATTGTTCTATTTGGGACAAATGACTCTTGATTCTCGACTCGTGGATGAGATAGTGAGCAATGTGGAACTAGTGTGAACGGGTGATCGATGGTCGGCATTGACTCAGTGGATCAAAGAGTCTGATTCCATGCTGTGTCTCGATCCTAAATTGAACTCTGCAGATGACACCAAAGTGGGTGGCATTGTAGATAGTGAAGGTGGTTATCAAAATTACATTTGATCAGTCTTGATCAGTTGGGCAAGTGGGGTGAGGAATGGTTAATGGAGTTTAATGCAGATAAGTGTGAGTTGTTGCAGTTTGGGAAGTCAACTCTTCACAGTGAATGACAGGCTCTGGGGAGTTTTGCTAAGCAAAGGAATCTAGGAGTGCAGGTACATAGTTCCTTGAAAGTGGCGTCACGGGTGGTCAAGGAGGATTTTGGCACGTTGGTCTTCATCAGCCAGGGTATTGTATATAGAAGTTGGGATGTTATGGTGTAGTTGTAGAATACATTGGTAAGGCTACATTTTGGAATATTGTGCTCAGTGTTGGTCACCCGGCTGTAGGAAAGATGATGTAAGCTGGAATGAGTGCAGAGAAGATAAACAAGGATGTTGCCGGGACTTGATGGCTTCAGCTATGGGAAGAGGTTGGGCAGGCTAGAACTTTATTCCTTGGAGAGCAGAGGATAAAGGGTGATCTTATAGAGTTGTATAAGATCATAAGGGGAATAGATAGGATAGATGCACAGAGTATTCTAGCTAGAGTATGGAAATAAAGAACCAGAAGATTTAGGATTAAGTTGAGAGGGCAAAAGAATCTTAAGGGGCAACCTTTTCACACAGTGGGTGATGGATATATTGAACAAGCTGCCATAGGAGGTAGTTGAGGCAGATGCTATAACAACATTTAAAAGACATTAGGACAGGAACAATGATAGGAAAGGTTTAAAGGGATATGGATCAAATGCAGGCAGGTAGGACTAGTGTACAGTAGATGGGGCATCAAGTCAAGTCAAGAGAGTTTATTGTCATGTGTCCCAGATAGGACAATGAAATTCTTGCATTGCTGCAGCACAACAGGATATTGTAGTCATAAATACAGATCAGATCAGTCCATATACCATAGAATATATATATACACCCATAAATAAACAGATAAAGTGCAATAGGTTGTTACAGTTCATAGTTTGTTTGAAGTTGTGTTTAATAGCCTGATGGCTGTGGGGAAGAAGCTGTTCCTGAATCTGGATATTGCAGATTTCAGGCTCCTGTACCTTCTACCCGATAGCAGTGGAGAGATGAGTGTGTGGCCAGGATGGTGTGGGTCCTTGATGATGCTGGCAGCCTTTTTGAAGCAGCGACTGCGATAGATCCCCTCGATGGTAGGGAGGTCAGAACCGATGATGGACTGGGCAGTGGTTACGACTTTTTGCAGCCTTTTCTGCTCCTGGACGCTCAGGTTGCCGTACCAAGCCACGATGCAACCGGTCAGCATGCTCTCTACTGTGCACCTGTAGAAGTTCGAGAGAGTCCTCCTTGACATACCGACTCTCCGTAATCTTCTCAGGAAGTAGAGGCACTGATGTGCTTTCTTTAGTGTTCTGGGACCAGGAGAGATCTTCGGAAATATGCACGCCCAGGAATTTGAAGTTCTTGACCCTTTCCACCATCGACCCGTTGATATAAACGGGACTGTGGGACCCCATCCTACCCCTTCCGAAGTCCACAATCAGTTCCTTGGTTTTGCTGGTGTTGAGAGCTAGATTATTGTGCTGGCACCATTTGGTCAATCGGTCGATCTCACTTCTATACTCTGACTCGTCCCCATCAGTGATACGTCCCACAACAGTGGTGTCGTCGGCGAACTTGATGATGGAGTTCGCACTATGTCCGGCTACGCAGTCATGAGTATAGAGTGAGTACAGCAGGGGGCTGAGCACGCAGCCTTGAGGTGCTCCCGGGCATGAGCAAGTTGGGCTGAAGGGCCTGTTTCTATGACTCTATGACTTCCCCTAATTCCTACAATTCACTGTTGCACTGTACTGTTGCAATGGGCCATAAATTGTGATATATTCAATGATTGAGATTTGAAGGGCTGTTGATGCACCTTCAATGTAGGCAGTGGCTCAATATACTGACCAGACCACACTTCCAAATCAACTGAAAATTTTAGTTTGTGTGTATTTTTCCCCAGGCTTCACTGTGTATTTTTCATGGGTACAACTAGCCTGGGGACGTCCTTGTCTGGAATGGATTTGTTTTGTTCTTTCTTGCAATGTGGACCTGTTGGGTGTGGTCAGTATTTTATTCACCTCCTGTGGTTGATCTTGAGAAAGCGGGGGAGCCGTTGAAGGGCCTATTCATGCTCCTGTTTCCTGCATTCCTGTAGAACAAAATAATTTTAATGTTTATCACGGTATAGTCAGTCTATCAGCGTTGCAGAGGGTGGGAAATGATAGTTAAAACATCATTTTCCAGTTGCTGTCACTAACGGTCGTTTTCTTGTCTTTGCCCTGCTTTAACTAAATCGGACAGCTTAGCACATTTATCCCAGTTTGTCACATGTTGGCAAGCCTTTACTGCAGTTTGTTACTTGTATAAATATAGTGGGCCACTGGTTTTGTTGTCTGTTGGCTTGATTTGTATCTTGTGATGGGCAAAAAGTATTCATAAGTTTATGCCCAGGGGGCAGCAGGGATATTACTTGCAATTGGAGATTTCAATGTTAATACTGTTGGGTTGTCAGCCACCCAAGGAGAATATGAGGTGCTATTCCTCCACTGTTGGTGGGATCACATTGAAGATGGAGGAAATGTCACAAAAATGATGTATTGGATGGGGAGGCTGGGGAGGAGAAAAGTGAGGAATAATAGACAATAGACAATAGGTGCAGGAATAGGCCATTCAGCCCTTCGAGCCAGCACCGCCATTCACTGTGATCATGGTTGATCATCCACAATCAGTACCCCGTTCCTGCCGTCAACTCCATATCCCCTGACTCTGCTTTCTTTAAGAGCTCTATCTAACTCTCTCTTGAAAGCATCCAGAGAATTGGCCTCCACTGCCTTCTGAGGTAGAGAACTCCACAGATTCACAACCCTCTGTGTGAAAAACGTTTTTCCTCATCTCTGTTCTAAATGGCTTATCCCTTATTCTTAAACTGTGGCCCCTGGTTCTGGACTCCCCCAACATCGGGAACATGATTTCAGCCTCTAGCGTGTCCAAACCCATAATAATCTTATATAAGATTATTGAAAAATCTGTTTCAATAAGATCCCCTCTCACCTATCTAAATTGCAGAGTATACAAGCCCAGCCGCTCCATTCTATCAACATATGACAGTCCCGCCATCCCGGGAATTAACCTTGTGAACCTACACTGCACTCCCTCAATAGCAAGAATATCCTTCCTCTTATTTGGAGACCAAAACTGCACACAATACTCCAGGTGTGGTCTCACTAGGGCCCAATAGAAACATAGAAACATAGAAAATAGGTGCAGGAGGAAGCCATTCGGCCCTTCGAGCCAGCACTGCCATTCATTGTGATCATGGCTGATCATCCCCAATCAATAACCCATGCCTGCCTTCTCCCCATATCCCTTGATTCCACTAGCCCCTAGAGGTCTATCTAACTCTATCCTAAATCCATCCAGTGATTTGGCCTCCACTGCCCTCTGTGGCAGGGAATTCCACAAATTCACAACTCTCTGGGTGAAAAAGTTTTTTCTCACCTCAGTCTTAAATGGCTTCCCCTTTATTCTAAGACTGTGGCCCCTGGTTCTGGACTCGCCCAACATTGGGAACATTTTTCCTGCATCTAGATTTGTTTCCTTCTGTTGTCCTATGAAAGTTTCGCAATCCTCTGGCTTCCGGCTACTCTTTGCTGTGTTATACATCTTTTCTTTTAATTCTATTCTATCCCTAACTTCTCTTGTCAGCCACGGTTGCCTCCTACTCCCCTTAGAATCTTTCTTCCTTTTTAGGGAATGAAATGATCCTGGGTCTTCTGAATTATGCCCAGAAATTCCTGCCATTGCTGTTCCACCGTCATTCCTGCTAGGATCCCTTTCCAGTCTAGCAGGAATGATGGTGACAATGGACAACAAACTTGACGAACTGCATCTTCTCATAACAACATACAGGGACATTAGAGACTGCTGTGTGTTTGTTTTCACGGAATCATGGCTCCACGGTAATGTCCCAGACACAGCAATACAGCTGGAGGGAATGACATCGTTCCGTGCGGACAGAGAGGCAGCTGGCTCTGGTAAGAGCCGAGGTGGAGGCCTGTGCTTGTACATAAACAAGGACTGGTGTGTGAACGCTACGATAGCCGGGAAACACTGCTCTCCGCTGATAGAATTCCTCATCGTGAAATGTCGGCCTTTCTATCTGCCGAGGGAATTCTCCGTTGTTTTCGTTGTGGCTGTATATGTTGCTCCAAGTGCTAATGTAAATTCTAAGGCCAACGAATCACTGGGAGCTCTGCATGACGCCATCAGTGAGTTCCAGACCAAACATCCTGATAGCTTCATTGTGGTGGCCGGGGATTTTAATCACACCAGCCTTAAGACGGTGCTCCCAAAATTCAAGCAATATGTGGATTTTGAGACCAGGGGAGAGAACATCTTGGACTTGGTTTACACCAACACCCCAGAGGCTTACAAGGCAGCCCCACGCCCTCACCTGGGCCACGCGGACCACATTTCAGTGTTTTTAACACCAGCCTACAGACCTCGGCAGAAACAAGTCAGAGCGGAGAGAAAACACACCAGGGTCTGGCCAGAGGGAGCAGCCTCAGCACTGCAGGATTGCTTCCTGCACACTGACTGGGATGTGTTCAGGACAGCGGCATCCTATGACGACCTCATCAACATCGAGGAGTACGCAGAGACTGTAACCAGCTACATTGCCAAGTGCACCGAGGATGTCACCTTCATGAAAACCTTCACTGCACGTGGAAACAAAAAGCCATGGATGACAGCAGAGGTACGCTCACTGCTGAGGGCTCGTGATGAAGCCTACAGAGCCGGTAACACATCCGCTCTTCGATCTAGCAGGACTGCACTGGAAAAGGAATCAGGGCAGCGAAACGTGCCAACGCGGGAAAAATCCAGGGACACCTCTGTGACACAGGAGACACCAGGAGGATGTGGAAGGGAATCCAAACACTGACGGGGTACAAGGCAAGGCAGCAGGTAACTGACACGGATTCTTCTCTCCCTGATGAACTAAACAACTTCTTGGCTCGTTTTGATGTATCAAACACCACACCCAAGGGGAGAGCCAGTCCCCGCATACAAACAGACCAGCCAGTACTGACCATAGACCCGATGGACACACGGAGAATCCTGTCTAAGGTCAACCCGTGGAAAGCAGTCGGACCCGATAACATCCCAGGACGTGTGCTTAAGGAATGTGCTGAAGAGTTAGCATATGTGCTAACGAACATCTATAACATCTCCCTCAGTCAAGCCATTGTCCCCACATGCCTCAAAACGAGTACAATTATCCCAATAGCGAAGAAACCAGTTGTGGCCTGCCTAAATGATTACCGCCCTGTCGCCCTGACCCCAATAATAATGAAGTGTTTTGAACGCCTGGTGAAACCCCACATTACTGCCAGCCTCCCCTCATCGTTAGACCCCCTCCAGTTTGCCTATCGCCCCAACCGTTCTACAGAGGACGCCATCTCTACCACGCTGCACACAGTGCTCACGCATCTGGAAAAAAGTAACACATACGCCAGAATCCTGTACATTGACTTCAGCTCTGCGTTCAACACCATCATCCCACAGAGACTTGTGGAGAAACTAACCCTGCTGGGCCTCAACACCACCCTGTGTCACTGGATCTTGGACTTTCTGACAGAGAGACCGCAGTCAGTCCGTGTGGGCAAGAACACTTCAGGCTCGATCACGCTGAGCACCGGCTCACCTCAAGGCTGTGTGCTCAGCCCGCTGTTGTTCACATTGCTCACACATGACTGTGCGGCCAGATTCAGGGACAATATGATCATAAAATTCGCGGATGACACAACAATGGTGGGACTCATCAGCGGAGATGATGAATCAATGTACAGGGAGAAAGTAAAACAACTAGTGGACTGGTGCGGCAAAAATAATCTAGAACTAAATGTGGAAAAAACAAAGGAGATGGTTGTCGACTTCAGGAGGGCGCAGCCAAAGCATGCACCCCTTAACATCAGTGGCGCCACAGTGGAGAGAGTGGAGAGCATAAAGTTCCTCGGGGTGCAAATTACGGACAGCCTCACCTGGTCCAGAAACACCACTGGGACCGTCAAAAGGGCCCATCAGCGACAGCACTTCCTGAGGAAACTAAAACAGGCCTCACTCCCCACCAACATCCTCAGGACATTCTACAGGGGTACGGTGGAGTCTGTACTCACGTACTGTTTAAATACGTGGTACTCAACCTGCAACTGCTCGGACAGGAAGGCTCTGCAGAGGGTAGTGAGGGGAGCAGAGAAGATCATTGGCGTCTCCCTACCCTCGGTACAAGAACTGTTCCTGAGCCGCTGTCGGAAAAAAACTCAAAAAATTGCCAAGGACAAAATGCACCCCCTCCACATACACCTGGATCTCCTGCCATCAGGCAAGAGATATCGCAGCATCAAAGCCCGGACTACAAGACTGCTAAACAGCTTCCTGCCATATGCTGTGAGGCTGCTAAACAGCCACTCTGTACTCAGTCACCTGATTCTGCGGCTTGGCACGGACACTATAATAACTGGCACTGGCCACTCAAATCAGCCACCCCGGACATGTTTATGATTGGTCTTACTGTATTTTAACGTTGTTTGTATCTATTTTAACTTATACTGTTCCATCAGGGACTGGATTGTTTTAGTGTTGTTATTATTATTATTATGTGTGAAATGTTTTAAACGTCATGTGCGATGCTCCGGTATTCCCTGGGAAACGTCTTTTCGTTTTGCACTGCACAACTGTTGCTTGCAAGATGACAATAAAGGAATTGAATTGAATTTAATTCCAAAAAGGAAGAAAGATTCTAAGGGGAGTAGGAGGCAACTGTGGCTGACAAGAGAAGTTAGGGATAGAATAAAACTCAAGGTTGCAGCTTCTGCAGTTTTTTGTGTCTCCATAAAGGGGCTGTCCCACTTGGGCGACCTAATCTGCGAGTTTAGAAGAGTGTCTTCGACCTTCAATCTCGCAGCATGGTCGACACATGTCCTAGGAGGTCCTATGAGGTCATTGGAACTCTCCTTCATGCTCGAGGGAAGTTCCCGAATACTTGTGGCCTCAGCTAGGTCACGGAAACATTTTCAGCATGTTTAAAATTTTTCCGCGAGTAAAATTTGGTCAGCATGGTTCTTTGTGACTATGTAGTGCAGTGGAGTGGGGTCGCTATTTAGTTTCAGGCAGTCGAGGGCAGCCGTAGGCAATCTCCTTCGCTAACCGGGCATTTTGATTGGCTCATTGGAGTTTTCAGGATCAAGGAAAACCTACCGGTAGGTTAAATACTCGCTAAACTTTATTATACTTCTTAAAAGTGTCTCCACTCCTTCTCCCCCCCCCCTTCTCCCCCCTTCTCAACCTTCTCTCCCCTTCTCCCCCCCTTCTCTTCCCTTCTCTCCCCTTCTCCCCCCCTTCTCCCCCCCTTCTCTCCCCTTCTCCCCCCTTCTCTCCCCTTATCTCTCAATCTCTCCCCTTCTCACCCCACTCCCTCCGCGCTCTCGAAAGGACTTACCGTACACTGTGGCACCCGTTTCACCTTCCTCTTCATCGCGCAGTCAGCGCTCCCCCGCTTACCCTGGCCCCCGCCTTCGCGATGTGTTTGTGCGTGTGTGTGTGTGTGTGTGTATGCGGTCGGTTGATCCAGCTCGCGGTTTCAACACGGACGGTCGATCCAGCTCGAGGCTTTCCAGGCGAGTGCCCTCGAGCTTGAAGTTCGAAGACACTCTTCTTAACTCGCGGATTAGGTCGCCCAAGTGGGACAGGCCCTTAAGTACATGCCACCTGGTTGTTATCTGGTGCGGTGTCAAGGATGAATTACCATGATGGTCAGGCAGTTTCAAGGTTGAGGCAGGGCAGGTGGAAATGTTTGGTCAGGTTCGGTGTACTAGTGGGCAAAGATGCAGCAAGTTGTTGTCAGTTTCAATCGAGACCCGTGCTGAAGATGGGGCCACAATTCCATTTGTTCATTTTATTAATTTATTGAATTAATTTCTCATTTATTATCCTATTAATTAATATTTCAGGCTCTGGGCATGCTCGCAGGACCTGCATTATTGCCCAATCCTGATTATCCCTGAGAAGTTGTTGGTGAGCCACCACCCTGAACTGTTGCAGTCCTGCATTGAAGGCACTCCCACCATGCTGTTAGAGAGGAAGTTCCAGGAGTTAAGCCCGGTGATGATGGAGGACTGACAATATATGAGGATCGTATGTGATTTGGAGGAGAACCTGCGGCTGGTGGTGGCCTCATGCATTGGCTGCATTGTGTGTCTTGGAGGCAGAGGTGGTGGGTTTGGGAGGTGCAGTCAGAGTGAGTAACCAAAGTGCACCTTTCAGCAGTGATGCAGAGATTGAACATTCAGGGTTGTTGATAGGGTGCCAGTCAAATGGGCTGCTTTATCTTACATGGTAGACACAAAAAGCTGGAGTAACTCAGCGGGACAGGCAGTATCTCTGGAGAGTGACGTTTTGGGTTGAGACCCTTCTTCAGACTGGTTAGGGATAAGGGAAATGAGAGATATAGACGATGACGTAGAGAGATGTCTTACATGGTGCTGAGCCTCTGGAGAATTGTTAGCACTTCACTCATCCAGGCAAGTGGAGAGGGTCCCATGGCACTTCAGATTTGTGTCAGGAGGTGAGATCCTCTGACCTACTCTTCTAACCACTATGTTTATGTAGCTGGCCCAGCTGAGTTTCTGGTTAGTGGAGACCACCAGATTATTGGAGACTTGGTGATGATGTTCTAGTTCAATAGTTTAATGGTTCAATGGTCCTTTATTGTCACGTGTACTGAGGTACAATGAAATTTGATTTACCATACAGTCATACAAAAAAAAGCAACAAGATACATAACTACATAAAA
Source organism: Malacoraja senta (assembly GCA_038087875.1). Lineage (NCBI taxonomy): Eukaryota > Metazoa > Chordata > Chondrichthyes > Rajiformes > Rajidae > Malacoraja > Malacoraja senta. Next base: position 63,902,117 of record CM075981.1, on the reverse strand, counting down.
ATTAAACATAGACTTAAATAGCCACCACAGCGGCATGTGAGAATCCCCAGGGCACACAGCATAAGCGGAGACCCACAGCCATCAGTTCAATGTCCGGGCCACACACACGCTCCTTGACTGTGATATGACCAGTTGTACTGACCGCCATCACTCTCTCTGCAGTCCCTGTCCGCCCCAACAGTCAGAAAGCCGTCTACACTCACACTGGACTCCGGGGTGTCCTCGTGGAGCCATGTTCCCCTAAAACACCAAGATCACTGCATTCACGACACTATCTCCACGTCCTCACAAGTGCAGGCAGCATGTCCATCATGTTTTTCGGTGACCTCACATTCCCCACTGTGATGGAAGGCAATAGCTTCTCTCCTCCTTTTCTCCCGCAGTCGGTCCAATCGAAATATCCACAGTCGGGGCGATCAAAGCTCCCGTGATCGGGGCAGTCGAAGCTCCCACGGTTGGAGGTCCCGCAGTCGATCCCTAACAAAGCGACCGCCAGCTCCACGATGTTAAGGCCGCAGTGCAGACGGAGATACGAAAAAGTCACATTTCCGTTGAGGGAAGAGATTAATAAAGTTTCCCTCAACCCCCCCTCCCTCCCCACACATAATACAAAAACTAAAGACACACTAAAACATACAAGTACAAACAGACTAAAAACAACAAAAGAAGAGATGAGTCAGGCTGTTGGCAAGGCTGCCATGTACGTCGCCACCCGGTGGTATGTGAGAATCCGTGGTAGGTGATAGGACTTTCTTTTTCCAGAGATGCTCATTGCCTGGTACCGCTGTGGGGCAAATGTCATTTGCCACTTTTCACCCCATGTCCAAATGTTTTCCTGGGCCGTTTCATTTGCTGAGACCTTCTGAATGGAATTGAACATTGTGTACTGATTATTGAACATCCCCTGTTCTCACCTTATGACGGCAGGAGGTCAATGATGAAGATGGTTGGACTCGGGACACTGCCCTGAGGAACTTTGCACTGATGTCCTTGGGCTTGGATAGCATCACAATGATTGAGCATTATGGTAGATGTGCAGCTCGTTCTAGAGCACAGCTCTTTAGGACCACTATTGCGATTTTACCAGGTCCCATAGCCTTTGCTGCATTCAGTTGCTGTCAGATATTTTCCGTGGAATGAATCCAAATCTGTAAAGTTGTTTTTCTGATGCTGGGATCTCAGGATGAGCTGAGATGGGTTACTGGCTGAAGATGGTTGAGGGCAACGTTGATAGTGTGCTGTTGACCCCAGTAATTGTATTTTGCTGAGGTTATTTGCTGATCATTGGTCATCTCCAAGATGTTTCATTTTGCGGGGGAGCAAGGGTAACACTGTTGAGTTTCAAAGGAAGGTGCTGAGACCTCTTCAAAAAGGTGGATGTTCTACATTGCGAGATCTTTGGCAGTGCCAGTCTAGTCAAATGATAACAGATCCTAAAGCCCCGGTGTAACATGGCTACAAACACCAGACCCAGTGGCTGATGCTGTACTGTTCAATTAGATAGTTAAAGGGCAAATTCTTGCTGTATTGGAAATTACGTGCAAGCAAAGTACACCAACAAATTAAGAAATAGAGGGTTAGGTGAAATAAATAGAATAAGCTGAGCTTTACGTGGACTGTAAACTCTTTGCAGAGCCATTAATGTTAGCTTGAACTAACCTTTGTGCAGCTCCAATAAAGATTGATTGTTTGAATTACACCAACGTCAGAAGAATGTGCCACAACTAACCAGCTGTCTCTAGAAATCAGCTGGACCACAAACCTCCACCGCGACAATAGAGAGCTCATTTTCAGTTTGTATCTTTGAAGTGAGATGCCAGCGAGAGGGAGAATGGAAGTCAGACAGATGGATTGGGAGGACTGATGGTGAAAGTGCTCTGCCAATTATTGCAAATTAATTAAGGGCAAATATACTGTATGTATCAGCAATAGTGGGGCCGGCTGATGGGAGATTAAGAAAGCTCATGTAGAGAGTTAATCGATATCAAAATAAATCATCACAATGTTATTGAAAACAACTTGCTATGGCATTTCATTAAGCAGCAAAGATAAAGTATGGAAAATGTGAGCCAAGTGCAAGGAATGGTGATTGGGTCTGGAGATGAGTAGTGCTAGCACTTCCCCAAAGGGGGAAGTTTTCCTGAACGTTGTGATGTCTTGACATTTTAGAACAGAATTCAGACCAATTGCTGTGATGCAGATGCTGCTCTTTGACCACACCCTGTTACGTGGGCCACCTTTCTTCCCCCTCCCCTCTTTCACACCAACCTCCTGCTGTCTATCCACCCCCTCTCTCCTAGCCCAATGATGGCCTGAGTTGATTTTTTTATACAAAAGGACACAATGTGGTGGAGTAGTTCAGCGGGTCAGGCATCATCTCTGGAGAACATTGATAGGTGACGTTTCAGGTCGAGACCCTTCTTCAGATCGATTGTAGGAGGGGGGAGAAGAAAGCTAGAAGGAGAGGCAGGACAAGGTTTGGCAGGTAATAGGTGGACACAGGCGAGTCAGGGTCAGTGGTGACAGTGGTAGGCGAGGCCTGGAAGCAGCCGAGGAATATACTTCTTAGGAAAAAAATCCTTGCAATTGTTTGAAAACACTATCATGCCTCACAGAACAAATTTTTACCCTAGCTAGCTTCAGTAAATTTAACAATAACCATTAAAGGCTTGCACAGAGGTAGATTTTGGAGAGAGATTTCCAAGATTTAAGGACAACTCCAATGAACTTGAGCAAGTTCCTGTCTAATACCATCGTTAGGATTGCCTCAATTCAGAATTTTAACTTGTGGGCCCACCGTGTCTTTATCTGTAGCTATCTTAAAGCTAATAGAACATTGATCACTGGTCCCAAAAGGTCTGCCCACCAACACTTCAGTCGCTTGGCCTTCCCAATTTCCTAAGAGTTGATTCTGCTTTGCCCTCTTCCATGTAGAGCCCTCTACATATTGTCTGAGGAAACTTTCCTGAACACACTTCACAAATGCCACCCTGTCCATGCCTTTGGCACTATGACAATCACAGTCTATATTGGGGAAGTTAAAATCCCCCACTATGACTACTTTATTGGCCTTGCAGCTGTCTGTAATCTCTGGGCATATTTGCTCCTCCAATTCTTGCTGACTATTCGGGGGGCCTGTAGTACACTCCCATCAAGGTGATCATCCACTTTTTATTTCTTAGCTCCACCCATATAGACTCAGCTGGTCTCCCAGCAATAGGTAGGATATCATTAAGCTGGAAGGGATGCATGAAAGATTCATGAGGATGTTACCGGTGCTGGGAAGATTGAGTTACAAGGAGAATGGATAGGCTCGGACATTTTTTGAAGCTTACTAGACTGAGGGATGACCTTTATAGATGTTTATAAAATCATGAAGGGGGTTACAGATAATGTGGATGTTCACAGACTTTTTATTCTGGGTAGGGGAGTCTAAAACTAGATGGCATAGTTTTAAGGTGAATGGAGAAAGATTTAAAGAGGACCTGAGGGGCACATTTATTAACACAGAAGGTGGTGGGTTTGTGAGAGGAGCTGCCAGAGGAGGTGGTGGAGCTGGGTACAATTCTAATGTTTAAGAGAAATTTGGACATCATTGGAAGCCCACTGCCCTGGCAGTGTGATTAAACAGATACCTGGTTTAATCCTGCAATGGGTATGAATGCAGAGCCTCCACCAAGTTAAACTGATGTTGGTATGATACAGAATGTGCACAAAGAGCAGATGCCAATTACTTCTAACTTTGGCTGAATGGCTCGATGTTTGTGACCATTGGTAAGGGTGATTGTTCAGTCAATAAAAATTGAAACCCTTTGATCTAAAGTGCAGCTTTGAGAGTAAAGTCTTATCGGGTGAAAATGAATATTATCACCAAAGAGAAAGTAAATGATTACATGGAATGGTCCATACAGACTGAGTAGTGTTCAACACAGAAACTGAAAGCCAAAATCTTCCCATTAACAGAGATTAACAGAGCACGGCCTAATGTAAAAAAATTGTCAAGTGGATTGAAAGGTTTGCAATCCTGATTGTAAAATGCAGTTCTGTATAAAACTGAGTGAATTAAGCAGGATAGTACCAGTTCTGCCTGCTCCCAAACGTAGCCATAAACTGATTTAAACATGCCATTCTTGTGGTACAAATTGATTAGCTTTGTTGGGCAGTGAAGCAGTGAAACAATACTGTCTGAGACAAAGCAACCTGCTCAATCGACACACAATCCGCCTAAATATTTAGTCTTCCTGCCACAGACACCCCATCGCTGCAGTGTGTCATAGAGTTAGAGTCATAGAGTGATACAGTGTGGAAACAGGCCCTTCAGCCCAACTTGTCCACAACGGCCAACATGTCCCAGCTACACTAACCCCACCTGCCTGCGTTTGGTCCATATCCCTCCAAACTTGTCCTTTCCATGTACCTGTCTAACTGTTTCTTAAACGTTGGGATAGTCCCAGCCTCAACTACCTCCTCAGACAGCTTGTTCCATACACCCACCACTCTTTGTGTGAAAAAGTTACCCCTCAGATTCCTATTAAATCTTTCCCCCTTCGCCTTGAACCTATGTCCTCTGGTCCTCGATTCCCCTACTCAAGGCAAGAGATTCTGTTATTATTCCTCTCATGATTTTATACACCTCTATAAGATCACCCCTCATCCTCCTGCGCTCCAAGGAATAGAGACCCAGCCTACTTAACCTCTCCCTGTAGCTCACACCCTCTAATCCTGGCAACATCCTCGTGTGTACCAGCTCTACAATGCACTGCAGTCACTAACACAGGATACTCTGACAACACCACCCAGACCTGAGATCTCCCACTAAGGACAAGAACAGCAGATGCAGGGGAGCACCCCCAGTTGCAGACTCCCCTCTTAAGAGTACAAGCATCCTGACTGGGGAATATGTCGCCAGTGCTTTATCATCACTAGGTCAAATTCCTAGAACTCCCTCCTCAACAACACTGTGGGAGCATCTTCTGAAGAAGGGAAAAAAGCATAATTTTATTTTAGTATATCATATGATCGGAGATGGAACCCCAGTGTTCTGAGTTGATGTTTGAGTATTTTCCATGTACACTTGTCCCTCTTTAATGGGGTGACCAGAACTGTTTGCAATACTTCAAATGTGGCCTAACCAAAGTGCTATAGAGCTGCTTCTTTACTTCCTGACTCTTATATTCAATGCCCCTAGCAATGAAGGCAAGCATACCATACCCCTTCTTTACCACCCTACCTACTTGTGCTGCCACCTTTAGTGAGCTGTGAACTTGAACTCCACGATCCCTCTGCACATCAATGCCGTTAAGGGTCTTGCCATTAACTGTATACTCACTCCTTACATTCAACCTCCTAAAGAGAACGCCTCACACTTGCTTGTGTTGAACTCCATCTGCCATTTTTCCACCCATTTCTGCAGTTGATACTCTGCAACGTTGAAGGCATTCCTCAACTCCTCCAATTTTGGTTTTGTTAGCAAACTTACTCATCAAGACATCTACATTTATGTCTAGGTCATTTATACATAGCACAAACAGCAGAGGTCCCATCACAGATTCCTGTGGAATTCCACTGGCCACAGACCTTCAGCCCGAAGATCTACCTTCTACCACAACCCTCATTGTGAATCACGTACACCTTAATCTTTTGGATCAGCCTACCTTGAGGTACCTTATCAAAAGCCTTACTATAATTGATGTAAGCAAGATCCACTGCCTTACCTTCATCAATCTCCTTTGTCATCTCCTCAAATACTCAAGTCAAGTCAAGTGAGTTTATTGTCATGTGTCCCTGATAGGACAATGAAATTCTTGCTTTGCTCCAGCACAACAGAACATAGTAGGCATTGACTACAAGGCATTCTATAAATATATACACACATGAATCAATATACTGATAAAGTGCAAATAACAGTTAATTGGCTAATAAAGTTCAATAAACTTAGTGAGACATGACCTGCCGTATACAAATGCCGTGTATCCTGCCGTGCTGGATATCTTTAATTAGCCCATTCTCTTCCAAATGGGAGGGAATTCTATTCAATAATTTCCCTACCACTGACGTGAGGCCCACCGGCCTCTAGTTCCCTGAATGCTCTCGACATCCTTTCTGAAACAAAGGAAATACAGTACATTAGCCACTCTCCAATCCTCTGGGACCTCGCCTGTGCCGAGAGAAAAAACAAATATCCTCATCAAGGCCCCCACAATCTCCTCTCTTGCCTCCCTCAATAACCTGGGATAGATCCCAACCAGCCATGGGGATTTATCTACCTTATTTTTGAGCAGCCCTACCTTCTCCCTGGTCAACCTCTAATGCTTTATAAATGGCCGAATGGTACCATTCCGTTATAAATGGTATTATATGCATTACATATGAATTGCATTATTTAGAGAAAGATGGGCTAATGAATCATCTCATATATATAGCAAGGAAATCTGAAGTGGTATGCTTTGGGATTAATTTGCTGCTTTGTGTAACCCTCTGAAAGAGGTGCAGATTGGACCACACATACTGGTGCCTCAAATCCTGTGATGCTGTGGGTATATGGGACGAGCTGCCAGAGGAGGTAGTTGAGGCAGGTACTATCATAATGTTTGAGACATTTGGACAGGTACATGGATAGGATAGGCTTAGAAGGTTATGGTCCATGGGCAGGCAGGTGGTAGTGTAGATGGGGCATGTTGGTCGGCTTGGGCAAGTTGGGCCGAAGTACCTGTTTCCACGCTGTATGACTCTTATGACTCTATGAACCATTTGGAAGCTGAGTGACCAAAGTTCATTAGATACATAATTTTCTAACTTCATTGCGCCTGTCTCCTATTAAATAAATAACGTTTCCTCCCTCACCTGCAGCAGATAGTCAAGGAGTTGTGTAAGATCAATTAACATTTTAATGAAAGATCGTGCAACATTAGCAGCTTCAAAGCCAGAATCATCTGTCACCAGGGTACATGAGATATCACGAGACGCACTTTAGGTAATGGGGCTGTCAAGACGCTGACTGATGTCCTTCCACTATGCTGTCAAAGGCATCTTACCTGTCCTTGACATGAGCCCCATCTGTCTGGATATTGTGTGGCTTTTGACAGAAACTCAACAAGTTCACGTCTCTAGCCCAGGGTCAAATAAAGGGATGAAATGCTGCATGAACCACTGTGCCTGGTGCTGTGTGTTCCAGGGTGATCACTGCAGCCAACGGCCAGCATGGTTTCTCTTTGGTGGAAGTGGTCCCCTTGATTTGCAGGTCCTGCCACTGCTGCACAGGATGACGGAATGGAAGGTTGTTTTAAATGACAGGAGTATCCTTGGGTTAGAGGGGTTGTGGGAAGGCCCTGACAGGCATCCACTGGCAGGAGTACCAGTATGTTGTCCAAGGAGAGGGCAACAGAGTCCTTCCATACAGAGCCACTGATAATCCCAGGAACCAGTGCTTGGATTACGGTGGGTTTTGGCAGCTTTAACAAATATCAATGATTCTTCCAGTTTGACACATTAACAAGGAATCACAGGAGAATCGAGCGGCTGTTTATCATAAAAAGGGGCAATATATTTAATTGGGACCTGGAATATTGAGTGAAACTTTAACATTTTTGCAATGTAAAATATAATTTCAAACTGCATTATTAATTAATGTAATGCCTGGATTTATGGCAGATTGGTATATGGTTTCATAATTAGTTTTGTGATTTAACATAAGAGACAGATTAATATAGGAAAAAGTTTAGTTTGAAACATCAATCCACTACTGTTGGACCTATCCTGGCACTGTTGGTGGGATGCTGAAGATTGGTCCATAGGAGGTTTGGATTCAGGAGGTAAATTGGATCATAAACTGGGGCATGAAATTGGGAATATGAAACGTGGGTGGTGTCCAGCTGGGGAGGAAGAAGGAGGGAGCTGAATGTGATGGTCACTATATATTCAGTGTCCAACAAAGATGAGGAGGCAACTTGGGCGAGTCAGATTTGTGTCCTTCTATGGTTGATAATGAGAACACACCTGATGACAAGAGGGCACACAGTATCTACCGTCTTTGGATGAAAATATCATGAAGAGGTACAGTCTCATCTTCAAAATGCTGGAGAAAAGAACTGTGAATTGTGATCCAGGATCGCAAAGGTGGGTAATTACTTTTCCAATCAGTGTAACAAATCCAGGAAAAATCCTGAGCAAAAGTAGTCAATAATAATGGGCACTTTGCCTGTCCTTTTGAAGATGGAATTGTTGTACTCGGGCACAGATGTCATCTGCTGTCCTGCACTTGTCCAAATACCTTCTAGGTTTGGTGTTTAGAAGTTCTTACTGATATTAAGCCAGAATCTGAAATTAGTCTTTATCTTCCTTTCAAGTTCGCTTCCTGTCATTTGAGCAGGTGTGAAGGAGATTGGAATACTTCTTCAGTGATAAAGTACTGCTAAATGCGAAGATACTTTTGGTTGTTTTGGACCTATTGTAGAAAAATACACCGACAATGCTGTTCATCTGTCAATCTTCTCCACTCCACCATTTCTACCCTCCGGTGGACACCACCCATTGTACGTATGATAGAACATTGAACAGTACAGCACAGGAACAATGTTTGTGCCGAACATGATCTTGTTGGATGGTGAAACGCTAGTTTAGTTTAGTTTTGGTTAGTTTAATTAATTTTGTTTAACAGTACAGAAGCACATCTGATAGAGCTGCCACCTCACACTGGCAGAGACCTGGGTTTGATCCTGACTACAGGTGCTGCCTGTACGGAGTTTGTATGTTCTCCCTGTGACTGCGAGGGTTTTCTCTGGGTGCTCCGGTTTCCACCCACACTCCAAAGGCGTATACGTTTGTAGGTGAAATGGCTTCTGTAAATTGTAACTAGTCCCTGGTGTGTCGGATAGTGCGAATGTATGGGGTGATTTCTGGTCGGAGCGGACTCAGTGGGCCAAAGGCCTGTTTCCACATCGAATCTCTAAAGTCTAAAGTCAAGTCTAAATTCCTGATGCAGGGACTCAACTTGAAATGTCGATGTTGACCCTCTGTGTTCCAACAGCATATTGTTGTATTCGATCCATGCATCATGTCCGACCACTGAACCATCTGTGCTGCCCAGTGAGTTTCCTCTCGGTGCTCCGGTTTCCTTCCACTTCCCAAAGACATGCGAGTTTGTAGCTTAATTGACCTCTGCAAAATTGTCCCTAATATGAAGGGAATGGATACAAAAATTGAATAATATAGAACTAGTGTGAATGGGTGATTAAAGGCCAGAGTTGACTCGGTGGGCCGAAAGGCCTGTTTCTACGTCTGATCACTAAACGAAATATCATCTCCTGAAGGAGATTTCTATATAAATATTTGATTCTAAAGATGATAAAAGATTTTAATTTAACTTCACTACTCGACTGTTATAATCAGGAGAAGCTCTTAAATATTTGCTCTCTCCTGCACCCATGTTACAGGAACGATGTAGTCTATTGGAGCAGCTGATCAGCTGAATGCCTCTCTATTTGACTTTGGTCAATTGTTTCTGCCTGTTGCTTCAGCAAAGTGAATTGGAAGAGATGCTGAAAGGAATGGGACGCTGATGATCTGTTTCAATGAAGTTATGGAATTACATACAGCACAAAAACAGGCCCTTTGGCTCACCGTGTCTGACCTGACCACTAAAACACCCATTTACGCAAATTCAATGGTTATTCATTTTTGAAAACTTCTTCCCACATTTTTATTTACTCCCTCCAGATTCTAACACTCACCTACACTAGGGGCAATTTACAATATTTTGACCTGGGTGGAAAATGGAGCACCCGGAGGAAACCTCCTGTCACAGGGATAATGTGACATAACGTGACTCCATACAAAAAGAACCCAAGGTCAGGATTGAATCTGGGTCTCAGCAATGCATAAAAGTGAGCATTTGGACAAATTTGCGGCCTAAAATTAAATGTGTATGTGTCTTTGAGTTAACTTTGTTCTACATTCTTTTCAAACATGAGTAGTAATTAGAAGCCACCCATTTCTCGATGAAGAAAGACAAGCTGATACTGAGTATATGCAATGGTGTATTACATTGCTGCCCATGAGATCTTTCCCTGTGCAAATTCATTCTTGCAGTGCCTCAATTATATCGTGATGTGTTGCACAAGTTGAGATGTCCTGACAGTGAAATGAACAGAGATCTTTTCTTGCAGTTTATATTTGATAGAGAATGGACAAAGTCTGTCTCTGAGTGGTTTTAGAATTAGCAACACCTGGAATGGAACAGGAACAAGGGGTGAGATGTGAGAGAGAAAGACACAAAATGCTGGAGTAACTCAGCGGGATAGGCAGCATCTCTGGAGAAAAGGAATGAGTGACGTTTAGGTCCGGGACCCTTCTTCAGACTGTGAGAGGGTCTGTTTGCCCCTTTCCTTCACTTAGCGATTTTAATTGTTTTGCACCCGTCCTGTCTCTGAAATGTTTCTTTGCAGCTTCTGTTTTGAGTGAAATGACTTGGTTTAAACACTGTTAATCATCCAGTTCAAGTGGAGGAATGAGACAAAAACAGCACAGGAACTGGACAAATAAAATAGGAAGCAGATTTTCCAGGTTATTGAAATTTGTTGATACAAGAGATTGCAGATGCTGGAATCTGGAGCAAGAAAACAAACTGCTGGAGGAACTAGGCAGGTCAAGCAGCATCTGTGAAGAGAAAGTAATGGTTGTCGTTTTAGGCTGAGACCATCATCAGGAATTTAATTGATTGTTGTTGCTGGGCATTTGATTGGCAGCTGGAGTGTTGGTTGTAGGAGGTGTGAAATTGTATCTCCATGTTTGCATGACTGGAATTGTATCTGTTTCTCAACCTGTGGAGTGCATACCCTGTAACCCTACACCTTTTTGTTTACATTTCAACATTCTTTCCACAGACCATTCTTACAGTTCTCTGTTCCAGCAAGTAGTCAAGTGTTTTCATTTAGTTTATTGTTAATCAAGCTACTCAGTAGCACTTGAACTTTTTTTTTGGAATGACACTGAATACTGTTAAAGGGAATGGTCACTTCCCCAAACTAAAACTTGCCTGAACTCACTTGATGGAGAATGAGGAATTAGCAGTTGTGGTCCATGTTAGTACCAGTAAATCAGAGAGGAGGAGGGATGAGATCCTGCCACACGAGAAACAAGTTAAAAAACAGGACCTCAAAGTTAGTAATCTCAGCATTAGCCCCAGTGCCATGTTTGGGCCGAGGAGATCCACACGTGGTGGGGCTATATAGTCCAGAAGAAAGGGTTTAGCGTTTTGAGAATTTAGGACAGATTGTGGGGCAGGTAGGAGCAGAACAAATGAGATGGATCACACCATGGTGACATGAGAGGGATTAGCTGGTGCATTTTGGGAGGGTTTTAACTAGCTTGGCAGGAAAATGGGAACAAGAGAAGAGCTGGGAAAGAGAAAAACAAAGCTGGAAGTACAAGTTTGAAATGTCAAAAGCAAAACAAACAGGCAACTTAAACAAAGGCCACATTCAATGGGATCAAACTACTGCTGTCTATCTGTGTCTATCTTTGGTGTATACCAGCATCCGCAGTTACTTTCTACACGTACATGTCCAAATGTCCTTTTAAATGTTGTTATAGTACCTACAGTATCTCAACTACCTCTTCTGGCAGCTATTTCCATATACCTTCCACTCTGTATGAAAATGTTGCCCCTCAGGTTCCTGTTAAATCTTTCCCCTCTGGCAGTAGAGTTCCTGCCTCACAGCACCAGAGACCTGTGTCAGATTCTGACCTTTGGTGATGTATGTGCGGAGTATGCACGTGCTCCCTGTGAACACGTGGGTTTTCACCGGGTGCTTTGGTTTCCTTCCACATCCAGATTTGTAGGCTAATTGGCTTCTGTAAAAGTTGTCTCTCGTGTGTAGGTTAGAATTAGTGTATGGGTGGGCAGAGTGGGCTTGGTGGGCCGATGGGCCTGTTTCCATGCTGTATCTCTAATAAAATCAAGTTCATCTCTCGGCTTTGCGTGCTCCAAGGAATAAAGCCCTAGCCTGCCCAAACTCTCCCTATTGCTCCGGCCCTCAAGTCTTGGTAACATCCTGGTAAATCTTCTCTGTACCCTTTACAGGTTAAAAACATCCTTCCTATGTAAAAATGTAACATAACAACCCAAGTTCTATACTCGATACAGTAACTGATGAAAGGCAATATTCCAAATGCCTTCTTTACCACCCTATCTACCCGTGATGCCACTTTCAGGAAACTAAGTACCTGTACAATTTTTTTTATTTTATTTGTTATTTATTTTTTATTTTTATTTATTAGAAGTACATTACATTACAACCAATTACATTAGTACTCGTCACGTATATCTTATTACAATTAATGTACTCCGTCATTTTTTACACTAATAAAAGGGAAAGGATGAGATTGAGAGAAAGGAGAAAGTGAAGGAAAATAGTGAAAGTGTAAAAACGTGACAACAAGAAAGAACAAAGACCCTGTAAGAAATAAATTAAAAAAAATAATTAAGAGATAGACCCTAAAGAAGAAGAAAAAAGAGAAAGAGGGAAAAGAGAAAAACAAATACTTTGTTATAAGCATCACGCAAATGGGATATACCAACTCTCCAGCTTTCATCCCCCCTTACCTGACATCAGTTTTTTTTTTTAAGTACTTTTGCACCCTATACTTGTAATAATTCTATAAATGCAGACCACGTCAGGTGGAAGTGATCTGGTTTACCTGCCAGGAGGAGTCTTATCTCTTCTAGGTGTAATGTTTCGAACATATTTGAAATCTGTACAAATTTCTAAGGAAGTAAATACATTAATAAACTTTCTTTGTGATTGCATCAATGTGCTGGGCCCAGGAAAGATCTTCAGAGATATACATTCCAAGGAAGGTTGAAGCTGTTGACTCTCTCCATCGCTGTTCAATCGATCAAGGCAAGATCTTCGGCTTTCCCTTCTTGGCCAACAATCCCATTCTGAGACCAAGATTGTTGTTCTGACACCATTCAATCACATTTTAATTCTCCCTCCTGTACTCTAACTTGTCATTACCAGTTATTCATCCAAAAACTGTGATATTGTTGGCGAATTTAATGATGTGATTGGAAGTGTGTCTGGCTACACAGTCCTGGGTATAGAGTGAGTAGAGCAGGGGACTGAGCCCACAGCCTTGAGATGCTCCTGCGGTGATGGTTATTGTGGAGGAAGCATTGTTACTGATTCATACTGATTGTGGTCTACCAATGAAGAAATCGAACATCCAGTTACATAGGGATGTGCAGAGATCAATTTCTCTGAGTTTGAGTCTGAGACTGTGCCTGTATAGAGAGAAATGGGCCAAATGCAGGCAAATAAGACAAGTCCAGAATGCCAACTTCATCTGTATGGACAATTTGGGCCAAACGGCCTGATTCTATGCTACTGTATATAACTGCATAGAATCTATGATGGGTGTCAGGGGTTATGGGAAGAAGGCAGGAGAGTGGGCCTTCTCTTTAGGAGGGAGAAATAGATTAGCCATGATTGAATGGCCTTGATGGGCCGAATGGCTTAAATCTGCTCCTATCACATGACCTTATGACTAATTAAAGTGCCGGTTTAATTAATCCTTTGCCTTGGTGTCCCCCATGTGACTGGAAACAACTTATACAGGCATTTTAACACTATTATATTTACAAACCTGAGTTTCGTCCCACCCATTTAATCACTGTATGGACATTGTTGCCACAAAGACCCTGCAACCATCTCAACAGTCAGCTCAGATCTTCCACTGACTTGACAGTGTCGAGAAAGAGAGTCCACTTTTAAAAGAGAGGCCACATCTAATTTTCTCCCTCTTTCTTTGAAGGTCATTGCATTTAAACCTGCCTTTGAGTCTAGCTGCGGTGCAATTTCTGTAGCTTTCTAAACTTTAAATGAGTTCAAAGCCTAATTGCTATATGGCATACAGTTTTTTAAATTTCCAACAAACACTCATTGTTTGAAGTCTCGCTAATCCCAGCCCCATCAATACTGAATGGATTCATGAATAATTAAACCCTGAACACACCTTGAAAAGCATGCGGTGTAAACAAGTCATATGATGGGGCTCAATATTGCCATTCCCGTCTTCTACTTGTGCAACTTCAGCTTCGTGTATTCAGCTTAATTGAAGGCTTCACAATGAGAGTGGGTTCACATTGTCACAGCAGGGTTGCTGCAGTGCCAACTGATTGTAATCAATCCTCTGCAGATATTACATGTCGTTCCTTCCTATCCCAACCATGGACTTACCCTGGCAGAAACGTCAGTCTAATCTTTCAAGAGAGAAAATTAGTCATCAGCAGTTGTCCAAGGTGATTAGCATACTTCAATTCCAAATCAGATCTACATCTCGTCATTAATATCAGCCAGATTAAAGCCACTTTACTGATCCTGCACCCAAAGCTCTGTCCCATCCATGCACCTCTTTCTTGCTCAGGATTGCGAGCTATAGACAGAGTCACGGGTAATGAGTCTGCTGAGGCGATTGGCAGCGCAGAGCCAAACCTCCAAGGTCTGAGATTAAGCACTATTGAAAAGTTTGTGAAGATATTGGTTTCAAACAAACCATATTGAGAGTAACTAAATTAGACCACACAGAACTGCAGATGCAGAAACCTTGAGCAAAACCACAAAGGTGCTGGGAGAACTCAACAGGTCAGGCAGCATGTGAGAAGGGAATGGCTAGGTGATGTTTCAGGTCAGGAAGGGACCCTACTTAAAACTCTGCCTATCCAGTCCTTCATCAGATGCTGCCTGACCCGCTGATTTCCTCCAGCACTTTGTGTAGAGCACTGATGATCCAGATGGAGATGTACCAGTTTACACTGAGAATTTGACATATGAACATTGATTAAATGTAATTTGGGTGCTTTATTTCCATCAGAATCTCTACCATGCATATATGTAGCTTTGATTCACCATCTTGTTCTGGCTAAGCATCTTCGGGTCAGAGTTTGGTGTGTGTTTCACAACTCTACATGTACAGTCATCACTGTAGAGTTAGAAAGTTGTTCCGTGTCCGCGCTTAATCTCCAATGTACACTATCTGGTGAGCACAGAAAACTTAGTGTGTATAATAGTAAGATTAAACGAGAACTTACCAGTTTGAAGTTTGATCTTTATTTTATGAGGAGTTACGATGAGCGATTACGTGAAGAAGGCCGTCAGCCCGCATGCGCGTCAATCTTCAAAGCAGCGGTGTGAAATCACAGATAACAGTTGTTGAACTGAACATAGTAAGATTTAGAGAAGACTAGAACTACCAGATGATCTTTATGATACGAGGGTCGGGAGCGGAGGGCACGTAATCGCTCATCGTAACTCCTCATAAAATAAAGATCAAACTTCAAACTGGTAATTTCTCATTTAATCTTACTATTTTACTTCAGAGTCACGTGAGTGACTACGTGAAGATTTTAAAGCTCTGTGATTTCATGCCGTGAACACGAGTCCACACAACACAACTGCATCAGTTGACCACAGATGATTGAACATTAAAAAAGCATTCAGACATGACATAGATTGAAACATGCTGATGTTTTTAAATGTACAAAAAATAATAATAGTAACCCCTTTCATCCAGGAGGAAACTATAAAACAGAACCTAAAATAGGGTGGCAAATACCCTCGGTCTGGCAATGGGTTAGTTGTCAAATGATTGGAAAGGTTTGTTCGTTAGACCATCCTGCAGCCGCTAGGATGTGGTCCAGCGGAACGTCCATAACCCTAGCTGCTGATGTTGTTGCAGCCCTGGTGGAGTGAGATTGAGACTGCCAGTGATCACTCCTGCACAAGCCAGACCCCGTCTTAACCACCTGGAGGTGGTCTGTACTGATACCTTTTTATGAGGTTTTATGTAACTAACAAACATAGCTAGTTCAGAGCCTCTAAGGCTCTTGGTGACCTTAACAAACTGTTGTAGATGTGTGACAACACACAACCGAAGGTCCATAGGGTATGCCAACCTCTAGTTTGAAACCTGATGCCCCTGGTCTGCTCTGCTTGCTGTCATAACATAAAATGTTATAGTCTACAGATGTAACCATCTTGTCCAGTCATAGCTTATGCAATGACTGGATCCGTTGCGCTGTAACCAGCGCAATGAGCATAACCTCTTTGTAAGTGAGTTTGACCAAGGACAGGGATGTAGTTGGAGCCCATCGGCGAAGCAGCGTCAGTACAATGTCAACATCCCATATCTCCGAGTCCCTGGCCCTGGGAGATTTTGAGTTGAAGATACGTTTCATAAATCTGACTATCAGTGGGTGAGATCCGACAGAGTGATGTCCCGATCCCAGCAACAAGTATGACGACAAGGCACTACTGGCACAAAATCTATCCCTTGTAAAAATTAGTTTAGAGAGGAATTGCAAAAACATCTGTTATACGTGTCGTGTCAAACGTATGTTGGACTGTAAACAGTACACTTCCCACTAATGATATGGGGGATGTACAATTTCTTGGTACTATCTCTCCAGGCCTCAGTGATCATGACCAACGTACGACCAGACAGTCCGAGCCCTAGGTAAGGTCTTCTCAGACTCTGAATCAAAGATTTGATTCGATCATGCAGTGGATGGTCCTCCCCAGTCACGGGGTGAACCAGCAGATTTTCTGCGTATGGGAACAGCCATAAAAGGCTCTGTTCTAATTCCCAACATGAGTGGGAATCATGGCTGCGTAGGCCAGTCAGGCATTCCAAAATGCTTTAGGCGGAGTCTTGCTGGTTTTTAGACAGCACCAACTGATGAGGCAAAGTGGAGGGAACGTATAAAAGACATTCCTCCCTAGCGTAGCGAGAATGCATCTACCGCTACTGCCCCTGGGTCTACACACTTAGGATACTGGTGATTGAGTTGAGCTGTGAACAAATCGATATTACCTTTTTGGTTTTAGTTCATGGAGATAAATAACGAGACCTACTTACCAGTGTCTCTAACTCCAGGTCCCTTACCTTTGCTGGAGTTTCAGCGAAGTTTCATTTGCAGACTCTGTCCACATGTTTGTCATTTCCATTAGATCGTTGATGCTGCGCCAACTTCTCTTGTAGTGGCTATTCCGTCCCCGACGGAGCAGCAATTTTAGAGGCAAAGCACACCGCTTCCCCTCATGCGATTGTCGTACATTATGCATTAAGTATGGGATCCCGGCACAGAGTCATATTTGGGTTCCTGTTTGGAGGTAATCCATACTAACCTTTGACACTCTTCTAGAGTGCGAGTAATTGCACCTGAACCAGGTGTACCATCCATATCCTCAAATTGTCTGTGCATGCTTCTGTACCAAGCATGTTTTGCGACACCATCTCTCATAGTCTTTTGGATGGGAGGTAACGCAAACCTTGAACCAAGGCAGCTGCAGGCATGTGACTTGAACTGCCTGTGTATGCATCTGTGACAGGAGGCATAATATATATGGCTCCATCTTCATCCATCTGAATGGGAGGACTTATGCAACCTGAACCAGGAGCTGCCTCGACCATCTTCATCCTTCATACATCCGAATGGGAGGACTTATGCAACCTGAACCAGGAGCTGCCTCAGGCATGTGTGCATGTATTTTAGCACCATCTCCACCACTACGTTCAACCGAGTGGGAGGAATTGCAACCCTGAACCAGGTGTCGCTTCAGGCACATGTGCACTCTTCTGTAGCACCCTCTACCACTCTGCTCATTTGAGTGGGAGGAAATTTGCAACCCTGAACCAGGAGCTGCTGCCTGACATGCCTTAGGATGGAGCGTTCTTTGACTGCGACGAGTCGCAATCTTGTCTGACATAGATGCCCAAGACTTGGCACTCACTCTGAATTGGGGTTGTCAGATTGCTTCCTTCAGCAGCCGCCAGGACTAGCTGTGCAAATCGATGCTCTGTTGGTATCTTCATTTACCAAACAGGCTGCACGTGCTAGTGACTCCGAGTCCTGCTCCTTTCCGATGTCGATGCAGTCTACAGGGAAGGACTGGAGCGCCTCTGGCCCCCGTACGCCAGACATAGAGAGAGAAATGCTGGAAAAAAACTGCCAGTTATTTGTCATGGGCGAAGACGTTTACATGAATGAAGACGCCCATCCCAGTTAAATCAGAGATTTGATCACTTTATTGACATGAATAAAGTCGGCGTCTGGGGGAAGAATCTTCCACAGTCCCTTTAATGAGCTGAATTACCATGACGCCACCATGTGTGCTCGCACAGGTGACTGATAGGTAATTCTCAAAAAGGCTTTCCAAGCCAGAGATCTATAACGCCATAGCAGGTCCAATTCCACTACACAATTTATTGGTGTAAGTGATAAATAATATAGCTTGTAATTTCTCTCTATTAACACAACTAAATTGGCATGATGATACATATTATGATACCATGAACAAACCCCTGAACTGCTAAATTAGTCAGAGGATACCAGCATAATGGTGCCCACCCTGTACAGCCATACTTTTTAAAAGAATACACTATACCTGCTACTGCCAATGGAGGCGTGGGGGTGTTTATCTACTAACGTGAGGGGAACTCTGCCCCCCCCCCCCCCCCGGGTATTCTGGAACCTTACTGATGAATTGCAGTATGTGCCATGGACATACTTCCGGGGTAGGAGTCAGTCACACACTGACCCTTCGTACTCCTCTCCACAGAGAGGGGGATTAGTGAGCAGCCCTGTGCACAGGCGCTGTCGTAGGCCCCCGTGGACCTGACCTGGTGTGGTCCTGTTTCGTGGACCATATCAGGATGGGTTAAACGTCCGTGGACGTACCCTCCTGGCCGGGCTCGTCCAGCCCAGGCCTCTCCGACTCCGTATGGTTGACTACCCTTTGGGCTGCCGAAGTCGGAGTCGCTGACCGCACTGTCAGCGACTCGGGTAGCGAACCCGACGGCCACCGATTAACCTGCAACAAGAGGACAACCTGAAAAGTAAGTTCGATAACTTACCTGTAGGATTTGAAACTTACCGCTGGAGGAGCGACACGCCGCCAGCCAGTCGTTGCGCAATGCGGTAGACGTAATGACGCGCATGCGGGCTGACGGCCTACTTCACGTAGTCACTCACGTGACTCCGAAGTAAAATCTACAGTTGTGTGTAACATGACTGTTCTAAACCTACAACATTATTTGCTTTTTTCTTTCATGTACAATGACTATTGCAAAAAAAAATCAAAATCTCACTGTCAGGTGCATAGCTCTATATTCTTCTTCATTGTCAATGTATTCATCATTGTCTCATGCCATAATCTGTCCTGCATCTTCCTGTCATTGTCCTGCTAGCTCTTTAATTTCCTCTTAATTTTGCCCACTGCCGCATTACATTTTAACAAAGGGCAAGAACGGTTCAGGTGACCTGAGGAAGCAGCTGTTCCTGAATCCGGTGGTATGTGCTTTTAAGCTTTTGTGTCTTCTGCCCGATGGGAGCGGAGAGAAGAGGAATGAACTGGGATGAAAATGGTCTTTGATTATGTTGACTGCTTTTCAGAGGTTGCATGTAAGTGGAGTCTATGGTGAGGAAGCTGGGCTGTGTGAAGGATTGGGCGACATTCATTACTCTGTAATTTATTGGTGTCTTGGGCAGAACTGTGCCAAATAAAGCTATGATGCATCCCAATATGTTGCTTTCTACAGACCATCTGTAAAAGTTGGTAAGTGTTGTTCGAAACATGCTGAACTTTCATAGTGTTCGGAGGAATTAGAAGTGTGTAAGAAAGAACTGCAGATGCTGGTTTAAATCGAAGGTAGACACAAAATGCTGGAGTAACTCAGCCGTTGAGGCAACATCTCTGGAGAGAAGGAATGGGCGACGTTTCTGGTGGAGACACTTCTTCAGACTGAAGAAGGGTCTCAACCCGAAACATCGCCTATTCTTTCTCTCCAGAGATGCTGCCTCACCCGCTGAGTTACTCCAGCATTTTGTGTCTATCGAGGAATTAGAAGTGTTTTCTTGGCTGTGGTTTCAATGTGGTTGTTCCAAGATAAATTGTTGGTGATATCGATGCAGATGAATTTGAAGCTCTTCATGTTCATAGAGCAACAGAATTAGGTCAATCAGCTCATTGAGTTTACTCCGCCATTCAATCGTGGCTGATCTATCTTTCCCTCTCAATCCCATTTGCCTGCTTTCTCCCCGTAACCTTTGACATTCTTACTAATCAAGAACTTGTCAAACTATGCTTTAAAAATACCCAAAGAGTTGATGCCCACAGCTGTCTGTGGCAATGTATTCCACAGATTTAACACCCTCTGGCTCGTGAAATTCCTCATCATCTCCTTTCTAAAGGTAATTCAATCATCCCCGGATCATTCTCGTGAACAACCACTGAACACTCTCCAGTGCCAGCACGTCGCTCCTCAGATATGGGGACCAAACCTGCTCACAATACTCTGAAGAATAGCCTGAAGAAGGGTCTACCCGAAACGTCACCCATTCCTTCTATCCAGAGATGCTGCCTGTCCCGCTGAGTTACTCCAGCATTTTGTGCCCATTTTTGGTGCAAACCAGCATCAAATGCGGTCTGACCACTGCTTTATAATGCCTCAGTATTACATCCCGGCTTTAATATTATAGTTCTCTCAAAATGAATGCTCATATTACATTTGTCTTCCTTACTTCAACTTGCAAATTAACCCTTTGGGAATCCTGCACTAGCACTTCCAAGTCCCTTTGCATCTTCAATTTCTTAATCCTCTCCCCAGTTAGAAATGAATGTACACCTCTATTCCTACTACCGAAGTGCACGACCGCACACTTTACTATGCCGTATTCCATCTGCCACTACTTTGCCTACTCTCCCAACTTGTCCAGGTCCTTCTGCAGACTCCCTGCTTCCTCTACACTACCTGCACCTCCACCTATCTTCATATCATCTACAAAACCATCAATACCATCATAAGAAGGGTCTCGACCCGAAACGTCACCTATTCCTTTTCTCCAGAAATGTTGCTTGACCCGCTGAGATACTCCAGCATTTTGTGTCTAATTCTTTAATCCAGATTTGTCACGCAAGACCTCCCCTTTACAAAACCATACTGACTTTGGCCTATTTTATCATGTGCTTCTAAGTACTCAGAAACCTCATCCTCCATAATGGACTCTAAAATCTTATTGACTCCTAAAGTCAGGCTTACTGGCCAATAGCTTCCCCTCTTTTGCCTTTCTCCCTTCCTGAACAGTGAAGTAACATTTGTAATTTTCCAGTCCTCTGGGACCACTCCTGACTCTGGTGATTCATGAAAGATTAATACTAATGCCTCCACAATTTCTAAAGCTGCCTCTGGGGTGTAGTCCATCTAGTCCCAGTGATTTATCCACCCTAAGACCTTTTAGCTTTCTAAGGACCTTCTCCTTAGTAAAAGCAACTCCACTAACTTCTGTCCGCAGAAATTCTGGCATGTTGCTGGTGTCTTCTATTGTGAAGACTGACGCAAAAATCGTATTCAATTCATCTGCCATTTCTAAGTTCCTCATTACTATTTCTCCAGCGTCATTTCCAGCAGTCGAACATCCACTTGACTTTCTTTTACTCTATATACAGTACATATGAAGAAACTTTTGTATTATTGGCTAGCTTACCTCAGATTTTACCTTTTCTCCCCTTATTGTCTTTTTAGTTGCCTTCTGTTGGTTTTTAAAAGCTTCCCAATCCTCTAGTATCACACTAATATTTGCAATATTATACACCTTCTCTTTTACTTTTATGCTGTCTTTGACTTCCTTTGTCAGCCAAGGTCATCTCATTCTCCCTTTAAAATCTTTCTTCCTCTTTGGGATGAAAAAATCCTGCGTCTTCTGAACTATTCCATGTAGCTCCTCCAATGCTGCTCCACCGTAATTCCTGCTAGGGTCCCTTTCCAATTAACTTTAGCCAGCTCCTACTTCATGCCTCTGTAGTTATCTTTACTCAACATTAATACCGACACATCTGATTGATTTCATCTTCTCCCTCTCAATCTGCAGGTTGAATTTTATCATATTACGGTCATTGCCTCTTTGTGGTTCCTTTTCTTTATGTCCCCTAATCAAATCTGGTTCGTTACACACCACCAAATCCAAGTCTACTACAAACTGCTCTAAGAAGCCATCTCGGAGGCACTCTACAAATTCCTTCTCTTGGGATCCAGTGCCAATCAGATTTTCCCAGTCAACCTGCATATTGAAATCCCTAATGACCATTGTAACATTGCTTATCTTACATGCTGATAGTATCTCCTAATGTAATTTGTACCCTACATCCATTATCATATCTACATCATTTGCGCTTATGTGCATAATGACATCCGGCTGCTCCCCCTCCTCCTCAAGAATCTTCTGCAGCTGCTCCGAGACATCCTGGATCCTGGCACCAGGGAGGCAACAGACCATCCTGGAGCCCCGTTTGCTGCCACAGAATCTCCGGTCTGTCCCCCTGACTATAGAGTTTCTTATCACTATCATGCTGCCTGACCTCACCCTACCCAGCTGTGCTTCAGAGCCAAGCCCATTGCCACAATCCTGGCTGCCGCTGCTCTCCCCTGAATGGTCATCCCCCTCAACAGTATCCAAAGTGGTGTACCTGTTTTTCAGGGGAATGGCCACAGAGGATTCCTGAACTCTCTTCCTGCTCCATTTCCTGGTGGTCACCCATCGATTCTCTGTCTGCACCTTAGGTACAATCACCTTTCGATAACTCCTATCTATGATATCCTCAATCTCCCGGATGAGCCTGAGGTCATCCAGCTGCCACTCCAGTTCCCTAATGCAATCTTTACGGAGCTGAACATGGATGCACCGCCTGCAGATGCAGTCCTCGGTGGCACTGGATGTCTTCCTGAGTTCCCACAGTCCTTCCATCCCACCTTACCAGGACCAAGTTGCGCTCTGAAAAAAACAGAAATTGACAGAACAAATCTTATCCTGCATTCACCCTTGATGGAGCCTTCTCACAATGAAGCCTCTTGAGCCAAAGCCTGAATGCCCCACTCTCACTCTGTCCACTCCCACTGTGACCACTCCCACTGTGGATGCTTCACTTAGGCTTACTCTTGACTATCTTTACTTTGCCACCATTGATACTGATTGGAACATGTACCTGAAGACAGAAACTAGCTCCTTTCTCGTGCTGACATAAGGGTAGGCTCATTGTCCTGACACCATGTAACTTAAGCTCTCTCGCTCCTTCCTATAATCTGTCTCACCATTGTTCAAGATTCATCTCCCTACTGCGGCGTTATGTGCAAACTTGTATGTAGATGTGCCAACAGAGAACATTACAGCTTGCGCTAGGCAAGATGAGCCTCTGCATGCAAACCAATCTTGTATATGCGAAAGGCAGTTCATGAGCGAGCAGCAGGAAGTATACAGTTATGGACATGCAGCAAGTTATCATCCTCTCCGCCCCTTGTTGTGTGCCTGTAAATTATTCTGGTTTTTGTACTCATCTTTAGTCATCATTCCCATTTCCATGCTGCAGTTATTTTTCAATTTCAATCGTATCAATCGGACATCACAATCAGCATTCGTGAAATCATACGCAGGATATACTCTGTTGCTAGGCATACCAAAACAAGAGCCAGAGAGGCAACAGTCAACAGTGTTTAATTGTCATATGCACTGCCAATGGAACAATGACATTCTTACTTGCTGCAGCTTAACAGGCCATGTTTCCAACATGATCTTTGTGTAAGCTCTTAAAAAATTGCCTTGTGGACTGTGCGGTGCTGCTGCTCATTGTAAACTCCACCGTCCTGTCAGCCTTCATTATGTTGGGTTATGCGGAAATCTTGCAAAAACAGGCACTTTCCTTGACTTGAATGCTACCTTTGAAGTGACCATTGCAATGCTTTGTGTGTGCTCATTGACAGAGAAATGCACCTCTTGTGTCCTCTTTCAAATGGACTCCTTTGCAACACATGACCCAGTACCGTGGTGACCGGGCTATTAAGTTATGGGATTAATAATCCAGAGGCCTGCACTATCAATCGAGAAATTTAAATTAAATTTACATCACAGCAGCTTTAAATTCAGTTTATAACCTAGATCAATCAGTAATCTTAATACAGCAAACCTTCGTTTTAACAGACCCCTTGATAATAGATTTTGTTTATAGCGGATTGACCTACTGACGGCTGCCCGCGCCACCTCAGGCTTAGACCGCTTCCAGGCAGCAACTGCTGCCGCTGCCGACCCTCACCTGCACTCTGGCAACCCACGGGCCTTTTCTTGCCCCTCCCCCGGCTGTCAACAGGCCTGGTCCATCAACTCATCTGGACTCTAGGCCTGGTTCCAGACCGAGAGTCTGAAGAATGGTCTCAACCCAAAACATTGCCTATTCATGTTTTCCAGAGATGCTGCCTGTCCTGCTATTCCAGCGCTTTGTGTCCTTTTGTGTATTAACCAGCATTTGCAGCTGCTTGTTTCTACGACTCGTATGATCCCTTAGTTGGCTATTGCGGCTAATCAGCAATAATGGACACTGTCCCCCCCCCCCCCCACCCCGTCCCCCCCCCCCTGAACCCCATGTTCCATATCCATAATAACATGGGTTTACTGTAATGATGATTTAAAAACTATCGAATTGTTGCATTAGATTTAGTGATGCCCTTCAGGTGAATAAATCTGCCATCCTCACTTGGTCTGAGCTAGGAGTCAGGGAATCCTCTTAAAATGGCAGCATCACCCTCTCAAGGAGCAATCGAGGGAGGACAATAAACGCTGGCCTTGCTCCTGACCCACAGATCATAAAAATGCTGAAATCAATAATACGGAGATGTGGCTACATAATTGGTAATGAGTTTCCATGGTCTGGTCGGATGAAGACATTGAATATAATCCTCCATAAAATTAATGTGTGGCTGATCAAGTCAGACAATCACATGATTTTTAGGAGTCCATCTGCAGAGGACATTGCAATGAAAGACATTTTAATAGAAAGGTAGAACGAGACCTGGTGTGACCTGAGACCTAGAGGCATTGACGTGCTTTCCTGACTGAATTGTTGATATCAATCCTGGCAATCTGCATAAACTGTGCGGTAGATAGGGTTTAAACTAAATAGTGGGGTGGGTGGGTGGGTTCAACAAATTGAAAATAAATGGATAGGATAGTAAGTTTGAAAAGGGATAAGAATCTAAGGTCAGACAAAATGGGGACCAATTTGAGAACACTGAACAGGGACTAAACTGAACAGCTACTGAACTTGGACAGGTTGGGAGAGTGGGCAATGAAGTGGCAGATGGAATATTGTGTTTCAACCTGTGCGGTCATGCACTTTGGTAGTAGGAATAATGTTGAAGCCTATTTTCTAAATGGGAAGAGAATTCAGAAATCAGAAGTGCAACAGGACTTGGGAGCGCTGGTGCAGGATTCCAAAAAGTTAATTTGTGTGTTGAATCGGTAGTAAGGAAGGCAAATGCAATGTTAGCATTCATTTCAAGAGGACTAGATAATAAAAGCAGGGATGTAATAATGAGGCTTCATCCGGCACTGATCAAAAACTGCATTTGATGTACAGTAAGCAGTTTTGGGCCCTATATCTGAGGAGGAATGTGCTACGGTGGAGAGGGTCAAGAGGAAGTTTAAGGGAATAATCCTGGGGATGATTGGGTTAACGTATGTTTAGAATTTGACGGCACTGGGCCTGTACTCATTGGAGTTTAGAAGGATTTGGGCTTGGATATAGTGAATGTGGAGAGAATGTTTCCACTAGTGGGAAAGTCTAGGACCAGAGGGCACAGCCTCAGAATAGAAGGATGTAGGTTTAGACAGGAGATGAGGAGGAATTTATTTAGCCAGAGTCTGATTAATCTGTGGAATTCATTGCCACAGATGGCTGTGGAGGCCAAATTTTGGGGTATTTTTAAAGCAGGGATTGATAGGTTTTTGGTTAGTAAGCGTGTCAAAGGTTACGGAGTGACAATAGGCAATAGGTGCAGGAGGGGGCCATTTGGCCCTTCGAGCCAGCACCGCCATTCAATGTGATCATGGCTGATCATCCCCAATCAGTACCCCGTTCCTGCCTTCTCCCCATATCTCCTGACTCCGCTATCTTTAAGAGCCCTATCTAGCCCTAGTGAAAGGCAGGAGAATGGGATTGAGAAGGGAATGATAGATCAGCCATGATTGAATGACGGAGTAGACTCAATGGTGTGAATGGCCTAATTCTGGACCTCTTGCCTTACTTCTCTTTGTAATTCTCCTGAGGTAATTCCTGAGGCTCACTGAGTAACTAAGGCCCATGTTGATGGGTTCTGGGCTCCAGCCTCAGCAGTGTGCGGTACCTAGCTCAGACCCCATGGCATCTTGGTCCCTGTGGGTCGTTACAGGATTGCAGATTCTTCTCTGGTGGATCCAGCTGCCATTACAGATGCATCCTGACTTGGAAATGCATTCCTGCTCCTCAAACTCCCACCCAGCATTAGGGAAGCAGATGGTGGCTGAATCGTCGCCTGTGCCGAAGCAACACAGGCGACGAATGCTCCCCTCGTGGCAACACACAACTCACAGTCATTCACTGCGAATGAAGCGGCTGGTAATCACCAGCGTTTGCTTGATATGTGGCACCAGCATCAGTCCGTGGCTGCTATCGAAAGGATGGCAGGTGTAGTCAAGATTTCAGTGTGACCAATGGTAATCCTCACAAAGTGAAATTATTATTTCCTTAACATATGCAGCCCATTCTGTGATGACGAAAATCTAAGTTATTTTAGTTCTGAGGTGTGTTGTATTTCTCAACACCTGCATTTCTCAATCATGGTATTTTTCCACCTTCTCTCTTTAATGCGGGTGGGGCTTCACTTCCATCTTTCCATATCGCTCAGTTCTAACATAGTTTACATTACACTCAGACTGGCCAAGTCCCAGTGTGATAGTCTGCTCCATGCAGTCAATCCACATGACTTCATTCATATCAATCAATCAATCAATCAATCAGTTTTATTCGTCACTTGCACATAAAGTGCAAGTGAAATTAATTTGCCAGCAGCGGTACAATGAAAAAGAACACACAAAAACACAATAAAAATTTAACACAAACATCCACCACAGCATTCATCACTGTGGTGGAAGGCACAAAATTGTTTGTTTTGACACAGATGTATTGACTGTTCTGCATATGCTGACTGTTATTGGTGTGTTCTGATTGTTTGATGCATACCAATTAGTTGATGCATTCCAATTGGTGTTTGATTTGACGTCTTATGATCTGCGCTCTCATTTACAGTTTGCTCCTTCGTCGTCCACAAGCGGTGCCATGAGTTTGTCACCTTCTCCTGCCCAGGTGCGGACACAGGACCTGCCTCTGAGGTAAGCTTCCAGGTGCATTCAGGTGTGAGTGGGTTTGTGATGTTATAAAGGTTGGACTGTGGCTTGTTGGGCAGAGGATGGACATTGATGGGCAGAATGCAGGGGACTGAAACAAGTGGGCAGTTTCAGAGGATGGAGATTGATGGATAGTGTGCAGAGGATGAACATTAATGGGCAGCGTGCATGAGGTGGATATAGATGGGCAGGGTGGGGAGGACGGAGACTAGTAGGTGGGGGGCTGAGAACAAAGATTGATGAGCAGAGTGCAAAGGACGGAGGCCAGCAGACAGTGTGGAAAGTTTATCTTAGTTTAGTTTAGTTTAGAGATACAGCGTGGAAACAGGCTCTCTGGACCTCCGAGAATGCACCAACCGGAGACCCCTGCACATTAACACTACCCTACACACGCTTAGGACAATTTTACATTGATACCAAGCCAATTAACTTACAAACCTGAACCGCACCGCTGATGACCAGAACGACGACCAAAGACCGGAACGCGCCCTGGTAGGCCCGACTCTCCCCACAGGCCTCCCAGGGGACTGCGGTGAAGCCGGGCGGCAAGGCCTGTCTGGGTCGAAGGAGCCTCAGCGGTGGCAGTGGTGGGAGCCTAGGCGATGGCAGCGGGAGACTTTGCAGCGGCTAACTCGGCGGAAGTGGGAGACTCAGCGGCAACGTGGGCCTCAGTGGCAATGTGAGCCTCAGCGTCGGTGGGGCTTCACAGTCGATGAGGGGGAAGGGAAGACAATGGGGAACTGGCGTGGGGGAACCACTGTGAAGAACAATGGAGGACCCGGCATGGGGGGCCTGCCGTGAGGTACGGTGTAAAAACAAAGGGGACCCGGTGTGTGTGTGGGGGGGGGGGGGGGCACTCTAGTTTAGAATCCTCTGCCCGGGGGATAAGTCTGTGTTTGGTTATTTGTTTGTTCATTTGTTCCGGTGAAGGCGCTGTGCACGCGGCAGCCAGCCCACAGTCGCTTGTCTTTTTCTTTTAGTTTTCACTTTTAATTTCAAGTTTTTGTGTACCTTGTGTGTTGTGACTGTCAGCACACCAATTTCCCTCCGGCGATGAATAAAGTTTTATCATATATTATCGTTTTTGGAGTGTGGGAGGAAACCGAAGAACTCAGAGATAACCCATTCAGGTCACGGGGAGAACGCACAAACTCCGTACAGACAAGCACCCACAGTCAGAATCGAACCCGGGTCCCTGGCGCTGTAAGGCAGTAGCTCTACCGCTACGCCACCGTGCCGCCCCAAAGGATGGAGACGAGTGGGCTGTGTCCAGAGAATGAAGACTAGTGGGCAGTCTGACGAGGACAGAGACTAGTGGATAGACTCCTGAGGCAGAGGCTGGTGGTGGGTCGGTGTTCAGTGGATAGACAATGGGGGGAGGAAAGGGAGGGAGGAAGTGAGGGAATATGAGGGTCTGTGGGGATGACAGAGGCCACCATGTCACTTGCTGCTGATCAATGTGCTGATTTCGACTGTAAGTGCATTGGAACTAACTGACGATAAGCGGTGAAAGTAGGAGATTGCAGGTGTGGTTAACACCCTAGTGTGTGATGGGAAAGTTGATGAAGATTGTCACTGGCAGGCATCCAGTGCTGAATGAAGACAAGTTCTGGTTTGTGACATTAACAACCTCTTAAAATAATAATCTGCAGATGCTGTAAATCTAAATTAAAAAGAGAAATACTAGGAACTCATCAGGCCAGGCAGCATCTGTGGAGAGAGGCTTCTGACAAAGAGACTTTGATCTGAAACAGCAACTCTCCCTCTGCAGATGTTAGCTGGCCTGCTGAATGTTTCCAGCATTGCACAGGCTACAAGCCTAAAGTTACCAGTCAATATAGTATGAACACGTTTACATCACCCATTTTAACACAAATAATTTTAACCTCTGTTAAATGAACACATTGATCAAACTTGTAGAAACATTTGTCTCTGCTTCTGCCTTCAATGCATTTTGCTCCATTTCATTGTGAACAAGGAAGTGTGACTGCAAATTGCTTCATTTTCACAAGCAACCATTATCACTAAAATTATCAACTGATTAAAATCTTTACCAAAGATAGACACACAAAAAGCTGGAGTAACTCTGCGGGACAGGCTGCATTTCTGGAGATAAGGAATGGGTGATGTTTTGGGTCGAACCCCTTCTTCAGACTGGTTAGGGATAAGGGAAACGAGAGATATCACAGAGGAGGAGCAGCGAGAGAGGATGTTGATGACCTTGAGATTTTGTATGTCTACTTTGAAGAAGCTCTCCTCTCTCCAACGAGAGTTCTGCAACATCCTCTCTCGCTGCTCGGGGGCCTCGGGTCTTCCGTTGATGGGACGATCTTGACTCCCGTAGCCGGCGGCGTTTGGGCCCTCTGCGTCAGGGCGATCAGCTACCGCATCGGGGGGATGTCAGCTCCCCCGCACCGGGCGATCGGACCCCGGGTCGGGGCTTGTCGAACCTCTACGTCGTTGGAGCTCCCGACTCGGCCTCTCCCGAGATTGCGAGCTCTCGATGTAAAGTCCGCGATCCCAGGCAAGGGATCAGCTTCGATATTAAGTCCACGCCCCGCGGTAGGGCTCAAAGTCTGGCCTCCAGCTTCACGATGTTAGGCCGCAGAACGACCGGAGATGCGATCCGGAAAACAATTGCATCACCAGCAGGGTAAGAGATTGAAAAAAAAGTTTCCCCCTCCCCCCCTCCCCCCTCCCCCCTCCCCCTCCCCCATAAAACAAACCGGAGAACATTTACACAAACTTTTTAAACGCACTAAAATAACAAAAAAAGACGAAAAACAGACAGACTGTTGGCGGGACTGCCAATCGTGCAGTGTCCCTGGTGGTGAGACCTCTTTCAATGATTTGAATGAAAATGTACAAGGCATGATTAGTAAGTTTGAAGATGACACTAAAGTGATCTGGTGGGCAAGTAAGCTGAGGAAAGGTTAATGGAGTTTAATGCAGTCAAGTGCAATGTGTTGCATTTTTGGAAGGCAAACCAAGGCATGACCTTCACAGTGAATGGCAGTGCTTTGGGGAGTACACCGTATATACTAGCCCGTAGAGCTCTATCTAACTCTTTCTTAAATCCATCCAGTGACTTGGCCGCCACTGCCCTCTGTGGCAGGGAATTCCATAAATTCACAACTCTCTGGGTGAAAACGTTTTTTCTCACCTCAGTCTCAAATGACCTCCCCTTTATTCTAAGACTATGGCCCCTGGTTCTGGACTCGCCCAACATTGGGAACATTTTCCCTGCATCTAGCTTGTCCAGTCCTTTTATAATTTTATATGTTTCTATAAGATTCCCCCTCATCCTTCTAAACTCCAGTGAATACAAGCCTAGTCTTTTCAATCTTTCCTCATATGATAGTCCCGCCTTCCCAGGGATCAATCTCGTGAACCTACTGCCTCAATCACAAGGATGTCCTTCCTCAAATCACTTGCAATGGACTGCCTAAACGATGCCTGTAGACTTTTAACGACTGCTGAATCCTGATGCAAGTTCATAACTTCATAGGTTATAGAAGCAGAATTTGGCCCATCAAGTTTACTCTGCCATTCAATCATGGCTGATCTATCTTTCCCTCTGAATCCCCTTCTCCTGCCTTCTCCCCATAATCCTTGACACCCGTACCTATCAACTATCTGTCAATCTCTGCCTTTAAAATACCCAATGACTTGACCTCCACAGCCATCTGTGGCAATGAATTCCGCAGATTCACCATCCTCTGACTAAAGAAATTTCTCCTCATCTCCTTTCTAAAAGTACGTCCTTGAATTCTAAGGCTCTGCCCTCTGGTTCTAGACTCTCCCATTAATGGAAACATTCTCTTCACATCCACTCTATCCAGGCCATTCACTATTCGATAAGTTTTAACGAGACCCCCCCTTCCCTGTGTCGGTGGCACCATCGGACAGGGAACAAAAGCGCTGTGGTCTTTGTCAGTGATAATGAGGAACAGCGCTCAGTCCATAAAACCACCTTGGCTTTCTGGTTCTGATGAAAGCTCATTGACCTGGAATAATAACCATGGGATATTTTCAGCACTAAAAGAGGCCATTGAGCCCATCATATCTATGCTTTCAGCTGCAGTCCCCATTTGCAGCTCTGCAACCATTTGTTGTACCGTTTGGTTGTGGGGAGGTCTTCTGTCTCTCTCACTCCCTCAGTCTGTGATTCCAGATCCTCACCACCTCTGGGGGTAAGACATTAGTTCATCTCCCCTCTAATTGTTATACAATTAATTCCTGGCTACGATCCCCTTTGCTAAGGGCAAGGGTGTTTCCTGGGCACCCTATCTAAACCCCCAGCCATTTGCAGTCCAACAATCATGTACTGCTTCCAGCTTGGATCAGGATAACATGCGCCTTCCCTCCCACGGAGAACGCCTACAGTTTATTTTTTGTTATTTCCATCCTGTGAGTGCTTGTTTAAAGGAATTAATTGGATAATTGATACTGGCCCACATATTGTGTTCTTTGGGTGTCATCTGTTATATATTCACTTTTCATTAATTTTGGCTTTTCTGGTCCCACTCCCACTGGAGCTCCCTGCAGAAAACAAACTGGTGAAGGAACTGAGCACGTCAGGCAGCATCTGTCGAAGGAAATGGACAGATGACATTTCAGGTCAGGACATTCAGTTATCTCTCTCTTGTGGCTAACATTTTCACAAGTGGGAAATATAATTGATGGTTGGGAGTGCAGGCTAACATGCAGTAAAGTAATCTGTACACAGCATATACCACTTGCAATGGACTGCCTAAACGATGCCTGTAGACTTTTAACAACTGCTGAATCCTGATGCAAGTTCATAACTTCATAGGTTATAGAAGCAGAATTAGGCCATTTGGCTCATCAAGTCAACTCCGCCATTCAATCACGGCTAATCTATCTTTCCCCTTTCTCCCAATAACCCCTGACTCCCGTACTAACCAAGAATCTGTCTATCTTTGCCTTCAAAATATTCATTGACGGTCTCCACAGCTGTCTGTGGGAATGAATTCCACAGATTCACCACTCTCTGACTAAAGAAATTCCTCCTCAACTCCTTTCTAATGGTACATTCTTTTAGTTTGAGGCTATGGCCTCTGTTCCTAGACTCTCCCATTAGTGGAAACATCCTCTTCAGATCCATTCAATCCCGGCCTTTCATTATTGGGTAAGTTTCAGTGAGTTCTGCCCTCATCCTTCTAAACTCCTGTGCGTAGAGGCCCAGTGCTGTCAAATGCTCATCATTAGTTAACCCAATCATTCCTGGGATCATTCTCATAAACCTCCTCTGGTCCCTCTCTAATGCCAGCACATCCTCAGATATGGGGCCCAAAACTCCTCACAATTGTCCAAATGCCTTATAAAGCAAGAACTGGTCCTGTGATGGATCCAGCAATTTCACATGTAATGATGAATTGGGATGCATTTGGCCTCTTAAAAGAGGCTAGGCAATTTGGGTCTGTATTCCTCGTAGTTTGGGTCTGTATTCCTCGTGACTTTATTTCAACATATAATGTGGCTTGAGCAAGGTAGATGTTGGAATATATTCACAAGGGACAGAACTATGAGCAAGGGGACATTGCTGCAAAATAAGATGCTTGTGTTTAAAAACTGAGTAAAAATGTCATCTGTGGAGGCTTGATCATTAGAAATATTTACGGTGGAAATGGGTAAATATTTGAAAGATTGAGGGTTATGGGAAACTGGTACAGAAGAAGATTTGAGGCCAGTATAGGTCAGCCATGATCATAGTGAATGGGGGAACCTTCTGCCCTACTCCTGCTCCTGTGTTCTATGTTCTTGCTTATCTTACCTCTTCTCTTGAATCCACAGTAAGCCAGTTCTGGCTGACTCAGCACTCCCTCTCTCTCCAGTCTTCATTCTGACACTCTTGCTTCTCCGCTGCTTGACTCTGATGCTCCCTCTGATTAATCTTCTTGATGCTCAGATGATCACTCGTGCTGTTACTATGCTGATCACTGCCTGCATTGCTCTTACTACTGAACTCTCTTGGCCACAACATGTGGTGTGACACAGTCGTACATATTCCCTGTCAAACATGGTGAAAGGTGGTTTTAGTTATCAGTGTAGGAGTATCAAGTCCCTCACGGCACCCAGTTCTTACAACTCCTCCTTCTTTACTAATTCTAGTACCTGTGCTGTTTGTTCTCAGGCTTTGTATCGCAGTTGTACCCATGAAACCAGCAACCCATTGTTCAACATTATAATTGTGGAAGTTATTTTCTGTGGAAAGTTAATTTCTGTTCATTCAGGTCTGTCACAAATTATAGATGTTGAAGAGATTGAAATAAACAATTTATTTATAAAACATTGAACATGGAAGGATTGGAACGCAGAATATTTATTCAAATGTAAAAGAAACAATCTGCTGGAGGAACTCAGTGTGACTGGCGGCATCTCGGCGAGCAGTGGACAGATGACATTTTAGGTCTGGGCCCTTATTTAGATCCTGCACACAGGGGTTGGTCTGTTGACCTATAGGAAATACTCAAGTGAACAGGCAGGTGACACAACTAATCAGGAGACCAAAAGGAACATTGGCCTTCAAGGCTGGGGCCTTTAGATAAGAGGGCAGACTGGACATTGGTGAGAGCACTGGGAGAACACTCATATGACTATACTTGCCTCAGAGGCAGTTCAGACAGAGTCTGAAACCTGGTTGAAGGGATTATTTTACAATAATTGAGCTAATTGGGGCTTCATTCTTTGGGATATGATGTTGACTTCCCGGAGTGGGAGATATCTAAAATATGGGTTACAGGCAGCCCTACGACAAGGGGTGTTGTGTTCCAAGAAAAGCAGCCCATATCATGATTTTCCATAACACAAAGCCACATTACTCACAACAAGTGATCCTCCGTCAGTTTCGCCACCTCCAACGTGACCCCACCACCCGCCACATCTTCCCATCTCCCCCCATGTCTGCCTTCCGCAAAGACCGCTCCCTCCGTAACTCCCTTGTCAATTCTTCCCTTCCCTCCCATACCACCCCCTCCCCTGGTACTTTCCCTTGCAACCGCAAGAGATGCAACACTTGTCCCTTCACCTCCCCCCTCGACTCCATTCAAGGACCCAAGCAGTCGTTCCAGGTGCGACAGAGGTTCACCTGCATCTCCTCCAACCTCATCTATTGCATCCGCTGCTCTAGATGCCAGCTAATCTACATCGGTGAGACCAAGCGGAGGCTTGGCGATCGTTTCGCCGAACACCTCCGGTCAGTCCGCTTTAACCAACTTGACCTCCCGGTGGCTCAGCACTTCAACTCCCCCTCCCATTCTGTATCTGACCTCTCTGTCCTGGGTCTCCTCCATGGCCACAGCGAGCAACACCGTAAATTGGAGGAAATGCACCTCATATTCCGCTTGGGCAGTCTACATCCTGGGGGCTTGAACATTGAATTCTCCCAATTCTGCTAGCCCTTGCTGTCCCCTCCCCTTCATCAGCCCTCTGGTTGTCTCCTCCCCTCACCCAGCCCTCAGGCTCCTCCTCCGCCTTTTTCCTTTTTTCCTTTCTTCTCCCCACCCCCTATCAGTCTGAAGAAGGGTTTCGGCCCGAAACGTTGCCTATTTCCTTCGCTCTATAGATGCTGCTGCACCCGCTGAGTTTCTCCAGCATTTTTGTGTACCCACATTACTTACATATGCATCAAGAAACACGAGTTGAGAAAACAACTGTGTTTACTTGTTTACTTTTCTTAATGTTTGAAAGACTGAGGAATTGAGGGATATGGTAACTGGCAAACAGAAAAGGAGCTGAGACCAGTTTAGATCAGCCATGATCACATTGAATGGTGAGGTAGGCTCATGGGGCCTGATGTCCTACTACTGCCCCAATAATTTTGTGTTCTTGTACAATGTTATTCTACAGAATCTCTTTTAGTTCAGTTCAGTTTAGTTTATTGTCACATGTACCGAGTTACAGTGAAAAGGTTTTGTTGCTCTTCACTGTGCCTCAGTACACGTGACAATAAACTGAACTGAAAGAGATTCTGCAGAATAACATTGTACAAGAACACACAAAAAAAAATCATGCTTGAAGGATTCATACTTACTGTAAATTCTTGATTTATGTATCCTTATAGTCCTTGACAGAATCCCTTGTATTTAATCTCTTGAATATTGTGGTCCCTCAAATAGAAAGTCCAGCATCCATTTGCTTTTCAATTACTTTGTGCAAATCTCAGTGATGTTTTAATGATTATACATACCACAAATCCTCAAGTTACAGAGGATTACCACAGTATGTAGCTTTTCACTGTTGGGAAAATGCTGCATTCTGTGAGGTAACAGTCCAGATTGGATCAGTTCTGTGCATTGAAATCACTTTCCTCATTTACCAAATTACTCACTCTTTATAATTTCCTGTTTCCATCTATATTGCTTAAACTGTCTCATGCCACTGTCAAGGAATCATAGAATGGTTCTAGCACAAAGTGGCTCTTCGGCCCATTGTCTCTGCACTGGTTTAGGTCAGCTCCACTCCAGGTCCACCTGGTGGACCACTCTTCACAGCCTTCGTCTGTACGTAGCCTTTGATCCACGTGCCAGGAATCCAAGCCACATCCTGTCTCCATTCTCTCTCTCTCTCTCTTACTGCTCACCCAGATCACTGTTATGTTCTTATGTTAAAGGAATATTCATCATCCGAGCCACAATCTGACTACATTCTCTCACTCTTATAGTTCATCCAATTTCCCAACAACGTCAACAATTTGCCATCAATTCTTTAAAACTTTTGACTTTAGCCAACAATATATTGCAAGGGAGTCGGCATGTGTGATTTCCAGAAGACTGATATGGCTGTACAGAAAGTAGTTAAGTAACCAAATGGAATGTAATTTATTGCTGGGGAAATTAAATCAAGAGAAGAGAGGTTACATTGTGTTTGTGAGACCGCATTTGGAGTAACGTAGAAACATAGAAAGTTGGTGCAGGAGTAGGCCATTCGACCCTTTGAGCCAATATCATGGCTGATCAGCCAAAATCAGTACCCCGTTCCGGCTATTTCCCCATATCCCTTGATTCCCATAGCCCTAAGAGCTAAATTGAATTGACCTCCACTGCCTTCTGTGGCAGAGAATTCCACAGACTCACAACTCTCTGGGTGAAAAAGTTTTTCCCCATCTCAGTCCTAAATGACCTACCCCTTATTCTTAAACTGTGACCACTGGTTCTGGACTCCCCCAACATCGGGAACATTTTTCCTGCATCTACCCTATCCAATCTCTAAGAATGTTATATGTTTCTATAAGATATCCTCTCATCCTTCTAAATTCCAGCGAATACAAGCCCAGTTGATCCATTCTTTCATCAGACGTCAGTCCTGCCATCCCGGGAATTAACCTGGTGAACCTACGCTGCACTCCCTCAATAACAATAATGTACTTCCACAAATTAGGAGACTAAATTGCTACAATACTACAGGTGCAGTCTCTCCAGGGCCCTGTACAACTGCAGTAGGACCTCCTTGCTCCAAAACTCAAATCCTCTCGCAATGAAGGCCAACATGCCATTGGCTTTCTTCACTGCCTGTTGTACCTGCATGCTTACTTTCAGTGACTGATGTACAAGCACATCCAGGTCTCGTTGCACCTCCCCTTCTCCTAATCTGACACCATTCAGATAATAATCTGCCTTGCTGTTCTTGCCACCAAAGTGGATAACCTCACATTTATCCACATTATACTGCATCTGCCATGCTTCTGCCTACTCACCCAACCTATCCAAGTCACCCTGCAGCCTCATAGCATCCTCCTCGCAGCTCACACTGCCACCCAGCTTTGTGTCATCCACAAACTTAGAGATGTTACATTTAATTTACTCGACTAAATCATTAATACATATTGTACACAACTCGGGTCCAAGCACCGAGCCTTGCGGCACCCCACTAGTCACTGCCTGCCATTCTGAAAAGGACCCATTAAATCCTACACTTTGCTTCCTGTCTGCCAACCAGTTCTCTATCCATGTCAATACCCTACCCCCAATACCATGTGCTCTAATTTTGCACACTAATCTCTTGTGTGGGATCTTGTCAAAGGCTTTTTGAAAGTCCAGATACACCACATCCACTGGCTCTCCCTTATCCATTCTACTTGTTACATCCTCAAAAAACTCCAAACGATTAGTAAAGCATGATATCCCCTTCATAAATCCATGCTGACTTTGACTGATCCCATCACTGCTTTCCAAATGCACTGATATAACATCTTTAATAATCGACTCCAGCATCTTCCCCACTACCGATGTAAGTCTAACTGGTCTATAATTTCCAGTTATCCCTCCCTCCTTTCTTAAAAAGTGGAGTTCCATTGGCTACCCTCCAGTCCACAGGAACTGATCCAGACTCGAGAGAACATTGGAAAATGATCACCACTGCATCCACGATTTCTAGGGCCACCTCCTTGAGTACTCTGGGATACAGACCATCATGCCCTGGGGATTTATCTGCCTTCAGTCCCACCAGTTTACCTAACACCATTTTCTGACTAATGTTGATTCCCTTCAGTTCCTCTCTCCCAATAGATCCTCGATCCCCTAGTATTTCCGGGAGATTGTTTGTGTTTTCCTTAGTGAAGACAGAACCAAAGTACGTGTTTAACTGTTCTGCCATTTCCTTGCTTTCCTTTATAAATTCACCTGTCTCTGACTGTAAGGGACCTACTTTCATCTTCACTAATCTTTTCCTTTTTACATACCTATAGAAACTTTTAGTCAGTTTTTATATTCCCCGCAAACTTTCTTTCATGCTCTTTTAACCCCCTCTTAATTGAACCCTTTGTCCTCCTCTGTTGAGTTCTAAATTTCTCCCTGTCCTCTGGCTTGCCGCTTCTTCTGGCCAATTTATATGCCTCTTCCTTGGCTTTAACATTATCCTTGACTTCCCTCGTCAGCCACGGTTGAGCCGCCTTCCCAGTTTGTTTTTTTTGCCAGACATGGATGAACAATTTCTGGAGTTCATCCATGCGGTCTTTAAATCTTCGCTATTGCATCTCTACTGTCAACCCTTTAGGTATAATTTGCCAGTCTATCCTAGCCAGTTCCCATCTCATACCATCAAAGTCTCTTTTATTCAAGTTCAGGACACTAGTCTCTCAATTAACTGTGTCACTCACCATCCTAATGCAGAATTCCACCATATTATGGTCACTGTTACCCAAGGGGCCTTGCACAACAAGATCGCTAACTAATCCTTCCTCATTACACAATACCCAGTCTAGGATGACCTGCCCTCTAGTCGGTTCCTCTACATATTGATTTAAAAACCCATCCTGTATACATTCCAGGAAATCCTCCTCCTCAGCACTGTTACCAATTTGGTTGGCCCAATCTATATGTAGACTCTGCACAGCGTTGGTCTCTTTATTAGCAAAGATATTAATGTGTGGAAGCTGTTGGAATAAGGTTTTGTAAGCAGTTACCTGGAATGGGATGTTGCCCCATGAAGAATTGTTGGATAGGCCAGCCTTGCATCTGCTGGAGTGTGGAAGAGTGAACGGAGATTTGAACACAATTCATAGATGAGTTGGGCCAAAGGACCTGTTTCTGTGCTATATGACTCTAAATGTCAAAAAGATGAGGTGATACTTAGCCATATCTGAACAGTATTTGAGGCCAAAGAAAGCAAAGGACGAGTTGGTGGCAACTGGGCAGAAGTACTGTGGACTGAACAGAGGTGTTTTGTGAAGCATCTGTGCAGAAAGTACATGCACCCTGTGTCTCCCGCATCACATTTGGGGTAACCTGTGATGGCAGAGTGTTCCTCTGGAGTGGGTGTGGATCTCGTTCACTTAAACAGGACCTTGGATACAAGATAATGTTGCCCCGGTGTTGCAGGCAGCTGAAACAATGAGGCTTCTGATGAAACTGAACTTTGTTCATTTCGGTTACTGCGACCAATTAACATTGCGACATTGGCAGAGAATGCACACTGATTAAGATAGGTGCTGTTGTAACATAATGATTTCATGAGCTAAAAAAGAAAAACTCGGGAGAGGGAGATGCAAATGCAGGTTTAAAATTAGTATTGTTGTCCTGTGTGTGATTCTGTGAAACTGCAGGATAATTGCTTTTCACTGCTGGATCGCGTGTCTGTGATGAGCAGCAGCAGTTTGCAGGTATTAAAAATAGTCACCATTTGTGGAGAGTACAAGAGCTGCTTCAGTTAGGAATAGCTGAATGAAAAGCAGGATTGGGACAGGGTCGAGATCGACCAAAGAAAATTAAAAGTTGAAGCAGAAGCTGGTGCAGAGAGAGAATGGCACATGGGTTCTTGATGGCACCATCGCACTGACTGATCCCATTTCTGTGCCATTTATTAATTAAATTGTATTCATTTAACATAGTGTGGGCGTCAAATTTATTGCCTATCTTTAATTACCCTTGAGAGCAAAGTGGAGCTATCTGAAAGCACTGTACTGTGGTCATTCTGGGGAAGGAACCAAAAGTTGGTTGAAGTAGTCCAGGATTTTGACTCAGCACTACAGAGGACTAATGACATCTTTTGACTTGAACGCTGGGGGAGGGGTTTTAGAGGGACACCGGCAGTGACTCCTGTGCTGCCGCATGGTACAGGTGATGGCTTAGGGGATGTGAAAGAGCAATTATGGTGGAAATCATACAGACAACAAGAGAGACTATGTCACAGAAAGGGACTCAAACACAATGAGCAAGAACTTGTATAAGCATCAGTATTGATTCCTGTTGAGGAATAACCCTACCTCTGATGGTTAAAGTATCACCATCTCCCTCCACAATTCTTCCAAAAGAAACAGAAAGTCTCAGGATCCTCAGTGAATTTGTTAAGTAGACAGGAGCTGTCATTATGCTGCATCCGTCCTTCCTCTCAAGCACTGCAAATGTTCCCTCATTAAAGAGATGACAGCAGGTTTCTCAGGCTGATTATCAAAGACTCCCACAGCCCAGAGCTGGAGCAGAACCAAGAGCTTCATGCAATATTTAAAGTACAGCTTGCAACACACAATCTGAGCTGGAAGCACAGTGTTTACCCACGCTCCTTCCTGATCTTCCACCACCGCTCTACTTATCACACACCCACGCTGCATAAAGACTCTGCCTTTGAATTGCAGGCTGTGAGTGTCGAGAGATGGTTTGAAATCTTCAAGGAAGCCTGGGAATGGGATTTCACCCTGTGCTACACTAGACATGCTGTCAATACCACCGACAGCCAGTCACATCCCTGAATGTGTCATGAAACTGGGCAGAATGTATTTGTAGTGTGCTCATCCAGAACCGTGCAGTAAAATAGGGCCCACATTCCGATGACGCCCATCTAAGGAGACTGGTGGATGTGGCCGTAGCCCTCTTATTCAGGAGTGAGAATCGTCACAGTGGAGATGAGACTAAAATCCAGTTTCAGGTAACCCTCCCCCAGTGCTCCAGCCGCACTCCCACTCAGATTCTCTCTCCCTTTGTTCATCTGTCCCATTTCCATCTTCCCATCAACCACACACCCGCCCACCTAGGTTTCTTCTTCCCTGGCTTAACCTCTCTAACCTCTCCCCTATCTGGCACCTTGCCCATCATCTCTCCCTTATCTGGCTCCAATGATGAACTTCCAGGCTCAGTCTCTTCCTCCCATGCCCCACCTGTCTCCACCTGCCCATCGTTCCCGTCCTCATCTGGTTCCACCAGTCATCAGCAGCCTCCACCTCACCCCTCTCCTCACTTCTTTCTTCCAGCCACTTGCCCTCGACACACTCAGTCATGATGCAGGGTCTCGACCCACAAATGTTGATGGGCAGGTAGGTTTATAATAGATGTCAGTCGATAGTCTATCTCCTGTGATGGAGACGGTGAGACTAAGAAATGTTGGGGAGATGTCGGAGAAGTGAATTTGAG
Organism: Malacoraja senta; assembly: GCA_038087875.1. Lineage (NCBI taxonomy): Eukaryota > Metazoa > Chordata > Chondrichthyes > Rajiformes > Rajidae > Malacoraja > Malacoraja senta. The sequence goes on along the minus strand of CM075981.1, from coordinate 63,860,990 downwards.
TGCAAGATGGAAATTACTTTTCTGAGGCAGCATGAAGTATTGATAAAGTCAATGGTGAGAAGTCTGGTCCATACGAATGACTGGGCTACATCTACGACTGCAATTTCTAGCGGTATTGGACCGAGCTGCTCCCAGAACAAGTTGTGATGCAACCTGACAGAGTGCTTACAATGGTGCATCTATAGACATGTGTAACAGTCACTAGAGACATGCTGAATTTCCTCTGGCTCCTGAGGAAGTAGAGGCGTTAGAGTTCCATCTTGGCTGTCACTTCAACGTGAATGGTCCACGACAGATGTTTGGTAATATTAACGCCAAGGAATTTGGAGTCACTGAAGCCCTTTACAAAGTGTGAAGACAAACCACCAGATCTGCTCAGGTACAGTACGAACTTCTTTGTGATCAGTATATCGCTTTTGATTTGGAACACTGTTCCTTTCCCTGTATTAGTGGAACAACTCACAATGAACAGTTCCTCCCCTGTTTAATGTATCACTGCACAGTGACATAGACATAGACATAGAACACAGTACTGGAACAGACCCTTCAGCAAACAATGTTTATCCCCAAAATGATACCAAGTTAATCTCCTCTGCCTGTACATGATCCATATCGCTACATTCCCTGTATGTTCTTGTGCCTATCGAAAACCCTCTTAAATGCCACTATCATATCTGCTTCCTCTTCCACCCCTGGCAGAACACTTTGCATATATGCTTCCTCTACCAGCCTTGGTGGAACATTCCAGGCACCCAGCACTCTCTATGTCAAAAAAAACTAGCCCTTTACACTTCATTTAAATTTCCCCCCTTTTACCTGAAAGCTCTGCCCTTTAGTCTTTGACATTACACCCCTGGAAAATGATTCTGATTGTCTACACTATCTACTCCTCATGTAGTTTTGTATGCTTCTATCAGGTCTCCCCTTAACCTCCGATGCTCCAAGAGAAAACAATTCAGGTTTGTCCTAGCTTGAGGGTGGCACAGTGGCGTCATTGACTCAGCACCAGAGACCCAGGTTCGATCCTGACCATGGGTACTGTCTGTGTGGAGTTTGCATGTTCTCATAGAGTTATATAGCATGGAAACAGACCCTTCAGCCGAACTTCTCCACACTGGCCAACATGTCCCATCTACACAATCCCACCTGCTTAGCCCATATCCCTCTAAACCTGTCCTATCCATGTACCTGTCTAAATGTTTCTTAAACGTTACGATAGTACCTACTTCAATTACCTCCTCCGGCTACTCGTTCCATACACCCACCACCCTTTGTGTGAAAATGTTACCCTTCAAGTTCCTATTAAATCTTTCCCCCCTCACCTTAAACCTATGTCCACTGGTTCTCAATTCTCCTACTCTGGGCAAGAGTTTCTGTGCGTCTACCCGATCTATTCCTCTCATGATTTTGTACACCTCTATAAAATCACCCCTTATCTTCCTGCATTCCAAGGCTTCCTAGCATGCTCAACCTCTCCCTATAGCTCAGGCCCTCAAGACCTGTCAACATCCTTGTAAATCTTCTCCGCACCCTTTACAGTTTGACAACATCTTTCCTATAACATGGTTCCCAGAACTAAACAAAATACTCTAAACGCGGCCTCACTAACATCTTACATAACTGCAACCTGACCTCCCAACGCTATACTCACTACTCTGACTGATGCTCTGTCACTTCTCTCTGTGACCGAGTGGGTTTCCTGAGGGTGCTCTGGTTTCCTCCCGTATACCAAAGATTTGTGGATTTGGCGGTTAATTGGCCTCTGTTAATTACCCCTAGTGTGTAGGGAGTGGATGATAAACTGGATAATATTGAACGAGCGTAAGCGGGTGATCAATGGTTGGTGTGGACTTGGTTCCTGGTTCCATAAATGATTGATGGAACGTTGGCTAACACCATCAACCTCAATGAAACAGACTTAATGAAATGTCTTCAGTGAGAACACCTGCAGATGCCACAGGGACCCAGGGGGAAATATTTAGGAACAACCACTCACATGCTACCTCGGTAGTCTGCAACCTGACAACGTTCCATGAGCATTGAATTCTCCAATTTCAGGAGACCCGCGCCCCTTTGTCCCTTTCTCTCTCATTCTGAACTGCCCAGGACCTTTTACACAGCCCCCATACCCCCGCATCCTATCAGCCAGTTTCTTTCTCCTCCCCCACCCACTTCTCTGTACATCGTCCTCACACTCCTCCCAAATTCCCCTCTCCCCACTCGGCCTCTTCCTCCCAGTGTCCTCATCTGCTCATCCTGTCTCCGTTATTTGTTCCGTGCTTCAGCTTCCTTTTCTATCAGATTCCATCATTAGCGGGACATGGGCCAAATACGGGCAGGTGGGACAAGTGTAGATGGGCTTCTTGGTCGGCATGATGGTGTTGGGCCATAGGGCCTGTTTCGTGTTGGATCTACCAGCTGTTGGGACTCTATGACTCTAACCTCTCCTCGCTTGGATCTACCAGCTGTTGGGGCTTGATAGGCAGATGGGTGGAGCAAGTGACGAAGGCTAGAGATGAAATCGAGGCAAAAGGGAGTAAGATAAGAAAGAACTGTTAAACCAGAGGGAGGGATTGGGGGTGGGGCATCGCTAGAGGGGTGGGATAGTCATAGAAATGAATGGGGTATGGGTGAGGGTGAGGAATAGGAAAGAGAGAGGGGGAAGGGTGGGGGGCGTTATTTAAAACTGGATAATTCAATGTTCATAACATTTGATAGTAATCTACGAAGCAGAATAGGTTTGTGCAGGTAGGTTCAAGAACATTCAGGAAGGGAGCTGTTCTTGAACCTAGTGGAACAGGACTTTGGGTGCCTGTGCCGACAGTAGCAGCGGGAAGAGGGCATGGGCCGGATGGCGAGGATCTTTGATGATATATGCCACCATCTTATAGACAATAGACATAGACAATAGGTGCAGGAGTAGGCCCACATTCGGCCCTTCAATGTGATCATGGCTGATCATCCCCAATCAGTACTCTGTTCCTGCTTTCTCCCCATATCCCCTGACTCCGCTATCTTTAGGAGCCCTATCTAGCTTGCTCTTGAAAGTATCCAGAGAACTGGCCTCCACCGCCCTCTGAGGCAGAGAATTCCACAGACTCACAACTATCTGTGAGAAAAAGTGTTTCCTCGTCTCCGTTCTAAATGGCTTACCCCTTATTCTTAAACTGTGGGCCCTGGTTCTGGACTCCCCCAACATCGGAAACATGTTTCCTGCCTCTAGCGTGTACAAACCCTTAATAATCGTATATGTTTCAATAAGCTACCTCAAGCAGTACCTCATGTAGATGCTTTTTGATGGTGGGGAGGACTGTGTGCATGATGGGCTTGCATTCTTGTGCATTGAAATTGCCGAACCAGGCTATGATGCAACCAGTCAGGATATTTTCTAAAGTGCATCAGTAAAAGTACATATGTTAAGCCCAGGACAGGTTATCCTGGATGTTAATGCCTAGGAATTTGAAGCTGCTTTCTATCACCAATTGTGAGTGGAGGCACATGTCTCTGCTCCTGTATCTCTGGCTTTTGAGAAGCCCTGTTTGTTTATATCATCTCACAATGATGGCATCAAGTTGCTGACTGGTGACAAATCGCTGCTTCTTCATAAATTCCCCTTCCTCTGCCATTTCTAAATCGGTGACATTTTTAATCTGGTGTGTCGACATCTTGGAGTTATGCTGCGTGGTTTTCACCATCTGGTTCCGCACTTCATGGGTGCTGGGGGGGAGGGGGTGCTGCTGCTGTGCGGGCGTGTGGGAAGTGGGACTTGTCCTTGAGCTGGTCCCTGTGAAATAAAAATTAACAGCTGAATTTTCATTACCACACAATAAGTATGAACAATTGGTGACAATCTTTGGAGATACAAGGAACTGCTGATGCTGGCTTACAAAAAAAGGCACAAAGAGTTGGAGTAACTCAGTGAGTCAGTCTTACAGTCTGTGATTATAGAGCAATAAATCCCTTTCTTTTCAATGCGAAGCTAAAAATAATTCTCAAATCCAACGCTGGGTTGTTCCTGTAATAGTATTGAGCACTTCCAATGGTGTGCACTTGTCTGTCGTGGTTGGATGACAGTATTAGCTGTGATCACTCTGGGGCAAACATATGGTTCAATGGGCTTGCAATTTGAATGTACATGATTGTCCCTCAAAAAAGAAATAGGCTCCTTGACCCACCATATGCTGACTATCAAGTACCCATCCGTACTAATCCCATGCGCAGCATTTGGTCTGCAGCCTTCTCTGCCTCAGTGATCCAGATGCTCATCTAGATATTTCTTAATTGTTGTGAGAGTCTCTGTCTCCACACGTTCTCAGGTACTGTATTCCAGATTCCAACCAACCTCCAAATCCTCTAAATCTTTTTCCCCTTAGTCTAAACATTATCCCGCAGTATATGAGTCATTGAGTCATACAGCGTGGAAATAGCCCTTCGGCCCAATTTACCCACACCGACCAACATGTCCTATCTACACGTCCCACCTGTCTGCTTTTGGCCCATATGCCTCCAAACCTACCCTATCCAATTTAGACAGGTATATGTTTCTTAAATGTTGTGATAGTGCCTGCCTCAACGACCTCCTCCACCAGCTTGTTCCATACACTCACCACCCTTTGAGTAAAAAAACGCTACGCCTGAGGTTCCCATTAATTCTTCCTCCCTCACCATAAACCTATGTCCTCTAGTTCTCGATTCCCCGACTCTGGGCAAAAGACTATGCTTTTACCCAATCTATTCCTCTCATGATTTTGTACACCTCTATAAGATCACCCTTCATCCTCCTGCGCTCCAAGGAATAAATCCTGCAGAAATTGTGGAGCCATTAGTTGTGATCTCTCATAAATCACTAGAGTCAGAAAAATGGTCCAGGAGACTGGAAAATCACAAATATAACTCCACTGTTTAAGAAGGTAGCGAGTCAAAAGAAAGGAAATTATAGGTCAGTTATAGGCCTGTCCCACTTAGGCGATTTTTTAGGCAACTACAGGCAACTAGTTTGTCACCACATGTTCGCCGGTAGTCGCCGAGAGTAGTCTCCTTAGTCGCGCAAAAAGTCGTAGCGTCTTTGTGGTCACCGCTAAATTTTCAACATGTTGAACATTTTTCGCCGACAGTGGATTTGATGCCAATGAGCGTAGCTTGACTTCTCTTGACATGGGTGCTTCCGTAGGTTGTCGCCAGGATGACGTAGGTTGTCGCCAGCAGTTGCCTAAAAAATCACCGTGGGACAGGCCTATTAGTCTGTCTTTGGTGGTTGGTAAGATTACTGAACCAGTGATCTTGGAGTGCATTATTAAGGATGATGTTTTGGGGTACCTGATAAAATAGGCCGGAGATTTTGCCTGACAAATCTGTTGGAATTCCTTGAGGAAGTAGTCAGCAACATAGACAAAGGAGAATCAATGAATGGTATTTACTTGGATTTTCAGAAGGGCAAGGGCTTTGATAAGGTGCCGCACGTGAGGCAGCAAAATGAAATAGGATACCATGGTATTAGATGCAAGGTACTAGCATGGATAGAAGATTGGCTGGTGGTGTTCCGTAGGGGTTGGTGTTGTGTCTGTTACTTTTCAAGTTAAATGTTAATGATATGGATCATGTAATTGATGGCTTTGCGGCAAAGTTTGTTGATGATGCAAAGATAGATGGAGGGGCTGGTCGTGTTGAGGAACCAGGGAGCTTGCAAAAGATTGGACAGATTGGCAAGTGGGAAATAGAATACGGCATAAAAAAAAGTGTACAGACATAGACTACTTTTTAAATATGGAGAAAATTAAAAATTCGGAGGTGCAATGGGTGCGGGTGCAGGATTCCCAAAAGGTTAATTAGTAGATTGAGTCGGTAGTAAGGAAGGCAAATGCAATGTTAGCATTAATTTCAAGAGGACTAGAATATAAAAGCTGGAATGTAATGTTGATACTTTATAAAGCACCGATCAGGCTACTTTTAGAATAATGTGAGCAATATTGGGCCCCATATCTGAGGAAGGGTGTACTGGCATTGGAAAGGGTCCTGAGGAGATTTATGAGGATGATCCCAGGGAAGACTGGGTTAACGTATGAAGATCTTTTGATGGCTCTGGGCCTGTGCTTGCTGGAGATTAGAAGGATCGAGTGGGATATCATTGACACCTACCAAATATTAAAAGACCTAGATAGAGTGGATGTGGGGAGGATGTTTCCAATAGTGGGAGAGCCTCGGCTCAGAATAAAATAATGTACTTTTAGAATGGAGGTGATGAGTTTCTTTAGTGTTGTTTTGTGAAATTCATTGCCACAGACAACTCTGGAAGCCAAGCCATTGGGTATCTTTAAAGCAGAGATTGATAGGTTCTTGATTAGCAAGGGTGTCAAAGGTTATGGGGAGAAGTCAGGAAAATGGGGTTGAGAGGGAAAAATAGATCAGCCATGATTCTGTTCCAATGCCTTAAGGTCTTATTGCCTCAACTACCTTGTCTTGTAGCTCATTCCATATGCCCACCAGAAAACGTTGCCCCCCAGTTTCCTGTTAAATTTTTCTCCACAAACCTTAAATCTATGTCCTCTGTTTCTTGATTCCCCTATTCTGGGTAAACGGCATTCACCCTGCCAATTTTCCTCCAAAGTGGGTGGGTATGGGACGATTTGACTGGTGAAGGGATTGTGTTGAAGGTAGCGGAAATGTCAGAGAATGATATGTTGAATGTGGAGGTTGGTGGGGTGAGAGGTAAGGACTAGGGGAATTGTATCCGTCTTCCCTCTGTGGGTATGGGGAGCAAAAGCAGGACTATGGGATGCAAAGGAGCTGTGGGTGTGGGATCCATCTATGACAGCAGCGGAGAAATCATGGGTACATTTTGTAGGTGTGCCAATTACTGAGGTCTGGTTCGCATTATTTGTGGTTGTATTACTGAGGGTGGTACCTATTTGTGTGCCTATTACTTACTTCAATGTGATCCTACATCAGCCATATCTTCCTAACCCCACTTCTTTCAGCTTTCTGCAGGGATAGCTCTCTCTGCAACTCCTTTGTTCAGTCATCCTTCCCCCACCCAACCATACCCCTCCCCAGACACTTTCCCTTGCGACCGCAGGAAATGTAACACCACTCCGTACACCTCCTCTCTCAATCCATTCATGGACCCGCCGTCTTCCTTCCTTAGCTGGTGCCCTCTCATCTCCATTTCACCTACAGCGTTTGCACTATTGTTATCCATCTACCAGTCACCCAACGGGCAAACTGGTAAACATCCAGTTTTTGCCCCAACCTTACCTCCGTCTTCCAACGTTCTCTCCTCTACTCCATCAGTCTGCAGAAGGAACCCAACTGGACGGAATTCCAGTTTGTCCGTTTCCCTGCACTGATGCTGACTGACTCGCTGAGTTTCTCCAGCAGTTAGTTTGTTGCTCCTTCAGTGTCAGTTGTTTCATTGTGATCTGATATTTACAGCAAAAATATCTGGATGAACTCAGTGGGTCGAGCAGCACCTGTAGACAGACATGTTTCGGGGCAAGATCCTGCTTTAGAACTGAGAGCCAGAGGGAAGAAGGGTCTCGACCCGAAACGCCGCCTGTTCCTTCGCTCCATAGATGCTGAGTTTCTCACCCACTGAGTTTCTCCAGCAGTTTTGTCTACCACCAGAGGGAAGATGTCAATATAAAAAAGGAAAGGGGGAGGGCTGAGAAAGGAACCAGAGGTGGTGGATGAGGGGTGGAAGCAAGCAAACAATGGCAGGTGGAGCCAGCGAAGGCTGCAGGTGCTGAAATGTGATAAGTAAGGAGAGTGATAAAGGGAACCATTAGGTGAACCAGAACCAGACAAGGAGAAGGTATGAGATTGTGAATGGATGGAACCAGAAGAGGGAGGATGAAACCAGGTGATGGGATCTGGAGAGGGAACAAAAATGTAACATCCAGAGGTGGATCAGACAGAGGGAGAAAGGGAGGGGCTGGATAAAGGTTGCCTGAAATGGTTGCTCACCCATTGATATTTAAAGCCTTGATTTTTTCCACTTCACCAAACACCCGTCAGAAACTCTCCCTCTCACTTGGACTGCGACTCACTCTGTTGGATACTCATTGACCTGATAGGTTGACCTTTCCTCCTTGCACATCTGACCTTTGCAGCATTTTTGAAATTACAGTATTTTAGTCTCAGTTTAGTTCCTGCAGTTTGGACATGTTGCTCTGAGCATGTTCTTGATGTCCAGGAGCTAGGATGGAAAATATCGTGAGGGATAGTAGGCAATCTCCAGTGAAAGCAGCCCCTGGGTCTAGACTTGTTTGTGTCTGTGATGATAAGGAGCATATGTGTAACCCTGATTATATACACTCTGCCAAATAACAAATCTGAGATTCTGCAGGACCCGTTGTTCAGGGAGTTTCGAGAGAGCTTTTAATAGTCACAGAGCAGATTGGCACTAGAGTTCTGAAGAAATGAAACCACCATTTAAATGTCAGATTCACAAGGAAAACTGTTTAACCGAAAGGTCATTCATTACTCTGAGGATCAGTGACAAGTGTTTCAATCAAATGATAAACAGACCACACGCTCACAAAAACACTCACACAAACACTCACACAAATGCATGCACACATACTCACACACACACAAATGCACACAAAACATATATAAATCACAGATGCAATCAGTCACACGACCGCACACACACACACACACAGAACCACACGTACATACACACACACACACAGAACCACACGTACACACACACACACACACACACACACACACACACACACACACACACAGAACCACACGTACACACGTACACACACACACAGAACCACACGTACACACGTACACACACACACACACACACACACACACAGAACCACACGTACACACGTACACACACACACACACACATACACACACACACACAGAACCACACGTACACACACACACGCACACACACAGAACCACACGTACACACACACACACACACACACAGAACCAAACGTACACACACACACACACACACACACAGAACCACACGTACACACACACACACACACACACACAGAACCACACGTATACACACACACACACACACACACACACACAGAACCACACGTACACACACACACACACACACAGAACCACACGTACACACACACACACACACACACACACACACACAGAACCACACGTACACACACACACACACACACACACACACAGAACCACACGTACACACACACACACACACAGAACCACACGTACACACACACACACACACACACACACACACACACACACACACACACACACACACAGAACCACACGTACACACACACACACACACACACAATAGACTCACATGATCACACCCTCCCTGCATCCTCAAAATGTAATAGCATCTGTCTGTGTACCCCTTGCTCTTCTCCTTCATCACCGCATCTATTTAATTGCCACGTCTTGAACGAAGTGGCTGACACAAGGAGCTGTTTGACTGTCCATGGTGAACAGTCTGTCGCTCTCAGTTCCCCACAGTGATGTCTGCTGTGGTCAGAGGCGGCACAGTGAGCTGAATGAGGTTCAAGTGAAGTTGGTGAACAGGGCAGGTTCCTTCCCTTGGGTTATCCCTGTATTGCTTCCTGCCCATTTGTAACCAGATTCCTGGATGTTCTTTATTTCAGGATCCCCGGAACAAGCATGGCTTCAAGACTCACACCTACTCTAGCCCAACGTTCTGCGATCACTGCGGCTCTCTGCTCTATGGCCTCATCCACCAGGGCATGAAATGCGATTGTAAGTAACACAACCTCCGGGCGTAACAGCCTATGCCTGTCACGAGAACAGCTTTACTGTGGTGCAGTCAGACGAAGCAGCATGAGATAGATTTCCAGAGGAGACCTGCTGATATTGATTTAGGGGTGTCACAGAGATGACTGTGATTATTGCCCACTCCTGGTTGCCTGCGAAATGTGGTGATGATCATTCATCTTGAACCACTCATACAGGACAATGACACTCCAGAGGAAAGGTCAGGGGGATCAGACCATGAGTGAAAGGCGTCATTCCCCAAACATTGTCATGATTTTGCCAATAATCTGACATCTTCACAGACACATTTTTAAACAAACGTAAATCGGAAAAAACTGCAGCTGCAGGGAAACTGAAATGAAAGGAGGAAATGCACCAATACACTCAGCAGGTCGGGGCCATCATTCTCCCATCTGACCTCCCAGTCCTCTGTTACTCAGCAAATGTGGGTGGGTATATCATTTACTGGTGTCAGGGGTTGGGGTGGATGCATCATAGAACAGTAAATCACAGGGACAGGCCCTTTGGCACACCATGTCTGCATTGAATGTGATGCCAAATTAATCTGCTCTATCTGCACCTAATCCATATTCCCTCCATTCCCTGCATATCCACGTGCCTATCTTCAAGCCTCTTAAATGCCACAATCATATCTGCTTCCACTACCACATCTGTAAGCACGTTCCAGGCACCCTGTGTAAAATATTAGCCTCACTCCTCTAAACATTCCCCCTCTCACCTTAAAGTTACACCCAAGGAAAAAAGTTCTGTGTGCCTACACTTTCTATGCCACTCATAATTTTGTAAGTTTCTATCAGGTCTCCACTTAATGTCTGACACTTCGGCGAAAACAACCCAAGTTTGTCAATCTCTCTTCAGAGTTAATACCATCTAATTCAGGCAATATTCTGATAAACCCCTTCTGCATCCTCTCCAAAGTCTCTCCATTCTTCTTGTAATGGGGCAACCAGAAATGGACATAATACTCCAAATGCAGTCCAACCAAACTTTTAGAAAGCTGCTTAAGAGGGAACTGCAGATGCTGGAAAATCGAAGGTAGACAAAAGTGCTGGAGAAACTCAGCGGGTGCGGCAGCATCTATGGAGCGAAGGAAATAGGCAACGTTTCGGGCCAAAACCCTTCTATTCAGACTGATGTAGGGTGGGGTGGGGGGGGGGGGGGGGCGGGAAGAAGAAAGGAAGAGGAGGAGCCAGAGGGCTGAGGGAGAGCTGAGAAGGGGAGGAGACAATAAGGGCTACTGGAAATTGGAGAAGTCAATGTTCATGCTGCTGGGTTTTTTCAGACTGATGTAGGGTGGGGGGGGCGGGAAGAAAGGAAGAGGATTTTTTTCAGACTGATGTAGGGTGGGGGTTTTATCAGACTGATGTAGGGTGGGGGTTTTCAGACTGATGTAGGGTGGGGGGTTTTCAGACTGATGTAGGGTGGGGGGTTTTCAGACTGATGTAGGGTGGGGGTTTTATCAGACTGATGTAGGGTGGGGTTTTTATCAGACTGATGTAGGGTGGGGGTTTTCAGACTGATGTAGGGTGGGGGGTTTTCAGACTGATGTAGGGTGGGGGGGTTTTCAGACTGATGTAGGATGGGGGTTTTATCAGACTGATGTAGGGTGGGGGGTTTTCAGACTGATGTAGGGTGGGGCCCGAAACGTTTCGGCCAGAAAGGTTGCCTATTTCCTTCGCTCCATAGATGCTGCCGCACCCGCTGAGTTTCTCCATAAAGCTGCTATATGCCTTCCTGTGTATTATACTTTATGCTTTGTGTGATGAAGGCAAGCATACCATATGCCTTTTTTTTTTAATCAATCCATCTACTTGCGTTGCTAGTTCCATGGAACTATGGACTTGGACCATAAGATTCCTTTGTATATCAATGCTGTTATGGGTCTTACCATTAACTGTATACTTTCCCCTTATACTCAACCTCCTAAAATACAAAACCTCACACTCGGTTGGATTAAACTCCATCTGCCATTTTTCCATCCATACCTGTAACTGATCTAAATGCTGATGTATACTTTCCAGCCTTCCTCACTGTACACAACTCCACCAATTTTGGTGTAATCTGGTGTCAAATTACTAACCAACCTATCTACATTTATGTTAAAGTCAGGAGTGGGTATGTCACTATCTTGGTCAGGGGATGGGTATGTCATTATATGTGGTCAAGGGTCAGGGGATGGGGTGTCATTATCTGACATTGGAGATCAGGGGCTGGATGCATCTGGGGGTCAGGTGTCAGGGGAGTGTTGTTATTTTCTGATGTCAGGGTTCAGGATGCATATGTCATTAACTATGGGCAGGGGTCAAGGCGCGTATGTCATTATCAGGGGTCTGTGTGTGTGTGCGTGTTTCATTCTCTGGGGTGGGTGTGTCATTATCTGGGTAAGGGGTGGATATATCGTCAGTGGACAGGGTGGGTTTATCATCAGTGGTCAGGGTGGGCATATCATCAGTGGTCAGGGGTGTGTATATCATCAGTTGTCATGGTGGGCATATCATTAGTTGTCAGGGTGGGCATATCATCAGTGGTCATATAATCAGTTGTTAGGGGTGTGTATATCATCAGTTGTCAGGGTGGGCATATCATCAGTGGTCAAGGGGTTGGTGTATCATTATCTGAGTTCAGGGGTGGCTGGTGTAGTCCCTGCCTCTCTCTAGGGTTGAGTGATTTATTCATCTCCTGGTCAGTGCTGATGGAACCTTTGAACTGGTCTTGAGACTGTGTTAGCCTTGGTTTAATATCCCATCCAGGCCTTGTATTTGTATCAGTGGGGTTGTAAATGGTTTAGAGATTTGACCATCCCGGGCTCGCGGTCTGCAGCTGTGACCTCTGCTGTCAATTCAGAGCAGTTACATCAGAGCTCCCTCCCTCTGGTGCACACGTACGTCCCTCACCTTGTTCGCAGAGCGGGTGAGAGTCTGGAATATGTGGCCAGGCAAGGTCGGCACCCTCCGACTACACCAGGTGACAGGTCTGGCTTACACTGAACTGAGCTGTTGTCTTTCGTTGCAGCCTGCATGATGAACGTCCATAAGCGATGTGTCTCCAATGTGCCTAGTATGTGTGGCATGGACCACACTGAACGACGAGGACGCATTTTCATCAAGGCGGAAATGATCAAGGACTTGCTCACCGTTGTAGGTAAGTGTCATGTTGTTCTGCCAGATTTGTACCCTGCTCACAGGCAAATTCTGACCTTTTCCCACACATTTATGCATGGATTCATGGATTGGATGGAAGTTTCGAGCTGGGCTGTTGTATTCGTTTTTTCCATGGCAGATGGTGTAACATTATCCCTACCTGTGTAGGAAGGAACTGCAGATGCTGGTTTACACCAAAGATAAACACAAATTGCTGGAGTATAGGGCCTGTCCCACTTAGGCTATTTTTTAGGCGACTACAGGAGACTAGACTGCCACCACATGGTCACCAGGGTGTCGCCTATATGGTCGTGAGTAGTCTCCTCAGTTGCCCAAAGAGTCGTAGCGTCTTTCTGGTCGCCGCTGGATTTTAAGCATATTCAAAAATTTTCGCCGACAGTCGGCCACAGTGGGTTGACGCCAATGTGCGTAGTTTCACTTCTCCTGACATAGGTGCTGTCGTAGGTTGTCAGCAGGTGACGTAGGTTGTCGCAGGTGCTGACTGGTGAATTCCATTGGCGACTACCTACGTCAACCTACGTCAACCGGCGACAGGTACCGGCGACTGAATTGTCCCCTTGTCTTCAGTTGTTGCCGACAGGGTCGTAGCTTGTCACAGCTTGTCGTGATTGGACGTAGGTTGACTTCGGTTGGCGTAGGTTGTCGCCTGTGTGGTCGTAGGTTGTCGTAGGTGCGGTCGTAGATGAACGTCCTAATGGGTCGCCAGTTGTCGATAGCTTGCCGTTGACTAGGTGGTAGGTTGTTGTAGCTTGTCGTGGACATTGCCGTAGGAGGGGGGTAGGGGGGGTTGTAGGGGGGGTCCAGTCGCCGATTTTTTAACGACCTGCTACGACCATGACAGTCGACGGCAGTCGCCTAAAAAATCGCCTGTGGGACAGGTCCTTAATTCAGCAGAACATGCAGCATCTCTGTATAGAAGGAATGGGTGACGTTTTAGGTTGAGACCCCGAGGTCTGAAGAACGGTCTCGACCCAAAACGTCACCCATTCCTTCTATCCAGAGATGCTGCCTGTTCCGCTGAGTTACTCCAGCATTTTATGTCTATTATCCCTACCAGTATCATCAACACTTTCACTAGAGCACACAAGGAAATGTGTCATACACCTCTGCCCACCTTTAGTCACTGCATCGCACTGTCCTGCTACTTTGACATGCTGCGATATCTACATATCGTGAGCGATATCCACATCTCAGGAGCCAGCTCTTGGAGAAGGCAGATATGGATGATGAAATTCATTATTGCCTTCAATGTGTCAGCACAGCCTTTGGACATTAAGAAAAGCATAAAGACCTTAGACCTGGTACAAAGCTCATGATATAGTGGGCAGCAGAGATCTGAACGCCACTAATTTTATTGACTTCTATCAGAGTGCTTCTGAAAGATGGAATCAAAGCATTGGAGAGCATCTCCCCACTGAGGGCTGGGAATCTATGTCCCTGACGGTTCCGAGTGGAGAAGGAACATCGAGCATAGTGTTGAGAACCACAAGGTTTTGTGCGCTGGAGACAGACAGACGGTGTGTTTCAGCAAGAGAAGGAGAGCACTGTCCCCACATCATGCAGTCGGCAGGGGAGTCTGCAGTTCTCACACTGCTCTCATCAGCCACATCCAATCCCAAAGAATCAGAGGAACTTGGAATGCGAGGGGCTACCTCGGAAGAGCATTAGCACCACCTGGTGGAGCACATCCAGAACTACAACTGAAACTTTGCAGAAACAGCATAGAGTCTGGTACATGCTGCCTTTGCGAGAGATCAGGAGAAAAGACAATCACATTTCAACTTTGAAATAGAAAAGGATAATGATTTTAAACTCTCCGAAAGCAATACCATCTATACTCAAACCCCCAAGATGGGTTTGATTATCTGGATAAATGATAGACTGGTCATCGAATGGTAGATTCAGCAGTCCAGTGCTGTGAGCAGTTCCAACATCGGTTTCAAGGCTCTCGGACAACATTTCTCCAGGATATCAAATGACCATTTTTACAAGGTGGTTTATTCTGATTCCAGCATTCCCTACTACGCTCAATGCTCAAAATAGAAACAAAATGCTGGAGTAACTCAGCAGGACAGACAGTTTTGGGTCAAGACGGTTCTCGTCCCGAAACGTCACCCATTCCTTCTCTCCAGAGATGCTGCCTGTCCCGCTGAGTTATTCCAGCATTTTGTGTCTATCTTCAGTGTAAACCAGCATCTGCAGTTCCTTCCAACACAAACGTTCAATGCTCCTTCCACACCTAGAACCGTCACCAGTACTGCTTCATTGGAGGTTGGAAAGTCAACTGGTCTCATCGTTCCATCTCAGGAGGACTAGCAGATCAGACAAGGTTATCATGTGACCAGTACTAAAATAGGTGATCTGTCATTGTCCCATGCTGGTTGTGGGGTCTTAGGTTTTGTAGATTGAGTGCTGGTCTTTCCTACATCGCCACAGCGCCAGCACTTCACAAACCCTTCTCTATCTACTCAAGTACTCTGGGACGTCCCAGTACGAGGTCTCTGGTATAAATCAGGCAATTCAGAATTTAGGTGAAGTTCATAGTGTTCCATAGCCTGATGGTTGTTACAAAGAGGTCCTGAACCTGGTCATTGCAGTTTTCAGACTCCTATACCTTCTTCCCGACGGCAGGAGTAAAATGAGACCATGGCCAGTGTGGTATGGTGATGATATTGGCTAGCTTTTTGAGAGAGCTAAGCTCTCTGTTTTTTGACATTTCCACCCTAGTTCTAATTGCCTATCCTATCTGTGCCTTTATACTACAGAAATGGGCCCTTCAGCCCACAATGTTTGCGCTGAACCTAATGCCAAGTTAAACTGATCTCATCTGCCTGTACATGATCCAAATCCCTCTATTCCTTCGACTTCTAAGTGCCTTTCTAACAGCCTGTTGAACGCCACTAATTTTATTGACTTCTATCAGGTCTCCCTTCAACCTCTGATGCTCCGAAGAAAACAATCCAAGTTTGTGGAGGAGCTCCTTTAATGTGGACCTTCTGACATCAGACATGGTGTTTAAATTATAATGCGAGGGACACGGGCTGAAAGGGGATTCAGCATGGGTGGGATGAAAGACCGTGGCATTTCCATGTTGATGTTGGCCGAAGGGATACATCACAATAGCACAAAGTGGGTAATTGGGTGGTGGATGTTCAGTACCATATGATAACCATGCCCCACTCTCTGCTTCTTGTCTGTGCCTGTCTCTGTCCAGTGAAAGAAGCCCGGAACCTGGTGCCCATGGACCCCAATGGCCTCTCAGACCCCTACGTGAAGTTGAAGCTGATTCCGGACCCAAAAAGCGAGAGCAAGCAGAAAACCAAGACCATCAAATGCTCTCTCAACCCAACCTGGAACGAGAGTTTCACATTGTAAGGGCCAAACAGATTGAAATGTGTTTAAGACAAAAAAAAGTTACAATTGTGTGAGCAGGAATAACTAGCTGGGCAGGGGCTAACAGTGTGTGTGTCTTTGTGAATCCCAGTCACAATTCAATATCTTACCCCACTCCATGTTCCATAACATCTTTCCAGCTGTTATCAGGCAACTGAATCATCCTACCACAACCAGAGAGCAGTGCTGAACTACTATCTACTTCTTTGATGACCCTCGGACTATCCTTCATCGGACTTTGCTAGGTTTACCTTGCACTAAACGTTTTTCCCTCATCATGTATCTTTATACTATAAATGGATCGATTGTACACATGTATTGTCTTTCTGCTGACTAGTTAGCACACAACATAAAACCTTTTACTGTACCTTGGTACATATGACAATCTACTGAACTGAATTAATGATTGAAAACAAATTATCTCATCTTAAATATTGGAGGCACGAGAGACTGCAGATGATGAAACCTGTAGCCAAAAAGGAGAGCAGTTGAAGGAAGTCAGATGTGGGAAGGCTGTGTCTGTGGAGGGGAATGGAAAGTTGCTGTTTCAGGTCAAAACCGTACATCTGGAGGTCCCAACCTGAAGTATCAACTATCCATTTCCCTCCACAGATCCTGTTTGACCGACCGAGTCCCTCCAGCAGCTCCCTTAAATATTCACTCCCTCCTGAGTGATACATGTACCTTACACAGGATGGGCTACCTCAACTTGGCCACACTTCTTCTACCAGCTTGGAGCAGGAGCACCCAGGAACACTGCTTCCTTCCAGCTCCTCTCCAAGCTCCAGCCCCACAAGTGTAGCTTGTCTGTCTAAACCCTCTGAGCATGGCTGCGTCAGTCATGGCCCAGGTGCCTGCCCTAGAGATGCTGGGGGATGGGCCAACCTCAGCCCAATAACTAAACTCTGCCTCCCAAAGGGAGCTTGTTCTCAAATGTTGCCGAGGGATGCTCTCCATGTTGTGGGAGGCAGCTGTGCTCTGGCTCTGTGCTCCTATGTGTGGTTGCTGCAGTGATCCCTTAGCTCCTAACTCTTGGTGTTCATGTCCTTCTCCCCCAACAGCAATCTGAAGGATTCTGACAAGGATCGGAGGCTTTCTATTGGAATATGGGACTGGGACCTAACCAGCAGGAATGATTTCATGGGATCGCTCTCTTTTGGCATCTCGGAGCTGCAGAAAGCAGGGGTCAATAGCTGGTGAGTGGAAAATGTTGTTGTTCTTCTCTGACAGAGGGGAAAGGCAGCTGCATAGCCTCTCATGCTCAGGTGCTGAAATGAGGGATGATTCTGATTATAAACATGTCAAGTCTCCAGACATCCAAATGCCCAGTGCGTGTTGTGCAGGCAAGAGAAGGCCCTTGAGATCCCTGCTCATGATCTGCCCACTCAAACTAACCTCGGAGGAGCAGGAAGCCATGTGGTCCCTCGGGAGTGTTCTGCCAGGATCATGGCCTCAGCTCCATCTGCCTGCCTTTGTTCAATCTCCATGATGTCAATGCAGATCTCATGTTTATGTGGATTGAGTGCAATGGTACAGTGCCATGCCCCAGAATGTTAAGGGAACAGTTATGAAATGATGCCATTGCCTTGCTTTATTGTGTCTAGTGCACCATCTTTCTTTGTGGCCTTCTGTATGGGGGGAGCAGGAGAATGGGGTCGAGATGAAAAAATAGATCCGCCATGATTGAATGGTGGAGTAGACCCAGTGGGCTGAATGGCCTACTTCTACTCCTATGTCCTATGGTTTCACCCAACCCGATGGGCTGACCAAGTCATCAGTCCTTCCAGTGAGTGGACCATGCTGGCAGAGCAGCAGAGCAGAGCCAGGTTCCCTGGTGCCTGACACTGTCTCTGGTGAGGCTGAGTGGTGGAGATGGATTCTCGTGCTCTTCACTGGGAACTGACCAGGAAATGTGGGGTTAAAACCTGAACTGGTCAGCTGTGGTGCTCTCCCCTCCCTTGACCAGCGCTTCAAGCACACTGCTATACACAGGGGTGGAGCTGTAATAACAGACTGGTGACGCTGAACGTGTCGTTGTTCCTTGTGCAGGTACAAGTTGTTGAGCCAAGAGGAAGGGGAGTATTATAACGTTCCAGTGCCCCCCGAAGAGGATGTTGAAGGAAATGAGGAGCTGAGGCAGAAATTTGAGGTAAGTGAACTGCAATCATTTGGAGCTGGAATAATAATAATGGAATCATAAGGAGCTGCAAGCATGACTACTATCACAGATTCTCTGGATTCAGCTTCCACCCCATTCCAACCACTAGTTTGGGTTTCTCCTTGTAATTCGCTGCCAGCTAACATCAAGTCCTGGATTAGAATCCCACTTTAATTCATTCCCAGATAGCTATTAATTCACGTACAGCCTCCCCAAACCCCTCAGGCTGTGATTCATTCTGGGTTCTCCACACTGTACATACGTATCCTTAACCTGGGTTTCTCATTCACCCATGACTGCCCCGGTACTCCATCCATAAACCCCCTGTGTTCACTCCCACTATCTATCACTCAATATGGGACCCGTGAAAAAAGTCAATGGGGAAATTCATCCTTCACTTAGATTCAGAGTGTCTGCTGTTTTCTGTCTAAACTGCCAGAACTTTGATAGTCTTCAGCCAACCTGGTACTATGCTTCCCACCTCGATTTCTCAATTAAAATCCAATTTTTTGAGCTGTGCCTGGGTAACTGTTCTCTGAAGAAGGGTTTCGGCCCAAAACATTGCCTATTTCCTTCGCTCCATAGATGCTGCTGCACCCGCTGAGTTTCTCCAGCACTTTTGTCTTCCTCCAAATAACTACCTTTGATTGGGTTCTGCCCGACAACACACACACACACTCTCACACTCACACTTACACTTACACTCACATTCACACACACACACACACTGAATTGAACCTAAGTATCCAGCATGCCCTGCTGTGTCACCCTATCCACTTCACAGCCCCTTATCTTTGGCCTTGTCGTCATTCTCAGTTCTTAGGCTGCAAGCCACTGCTCGAGTTTTATTTCCAATAATGTTCTGTCTTTTTCCAGAGAGCCAGAATTGGGCCAGGATCAAAGGCGGCAGAGGAAATGAGATCTAACTCCTGGTCGAACATCGACAATAATGGCAATCGAGACCGGATGAAGCTGGCCGATTTCAACTTCTTGATGGTGCTTGGGAAGGGCAGCTTTGGGAAGGTAGGAGTGGCTGGCAGCACTCGGTGTTTGTTGAGGCAGTCTGCCTGCCAACTGCACAATCCCTGCTGACAGTGTAGGAAGCAGTGAAGGGTACTAAATTGATTGAGTTTTTTGAGGATGTTGAGGGGTTTAGTAAGGCTTTTGATAAAGTCTCTCATGGTAGGCTGATCCAGAAGTTAATATGCATGCGATTCACACTGATTGTGGTCTGTTTGTCAGGAAGTCGAGGATCCAGTTACACTGTTGAATGCTGACTCCAAGTTCCACGGGTTTGGAGATGAGCTTGGATAGGATAATGGTATTGAAAGCAGAGCTGTAGTCTACGAATAGAAGTCTGACGTAGGCCTCTCTCTTATTTAGGTGTTCCAGGGATGAGATCACTGGTGAGTAAGTTTAACAAATAGCAGTTGGAGTTAAATCCAAGCAAGTGTGAGGCGTTGCACTTTGGGAGGTTGAATGTAAGGGGAGAGTATATGGTTAATGGCAAGACCCTGAACAGCATTGATGTGCAGAGGGATCTTGGAATACAAGTTCAACAGCACAAGTTGAAAAGGTGATAAAGAAGACTTATGGTATGCTTGCCTTCATTGTTAGAGGCATTGAGTTTAACAGTCAAGAAGTAATGATGCAGCTCTATAAGACTTTGCATAGGTCGCATTTGGAGTATTGTGTGCAGTTCTAGTCACCCATTCTAGGATAGAAGTGGTGACTTTGGGGGAGGGGTGAAAACAAGTTTCGTCAAGTTGAAGGGTTCAGAGTTGTGTTTTGTCAGAGCTCGAATCAGCCTAACCATTAATCTCTCAGCTGGGTGTGATATATCTTAAGGCGTTACTTTGGAAAAAAGTGAGGTGGAATTATCGGTGAATTCCTGGTCAATATTATTGATCAGTCACTGCACTAAATAGACTGATTATCTGTTCATTCACCTCCTACCTGTTAAGTGCTTGCTCCACTCCAGCTGGCTGTCCCACTGCCTCTAACACGACCAAGGCTGCACCTCAACAGGATATTTGGGGTTCTTGGGGAGCCCACTGGTGCCAAAAACAAATCAAGTCCTTTATCCTCCTGCCCTGTAATCCACGATCCTTCCATGGTGCTTTCATTGCTCAGGTCAGATCCCCGGGATGGCTAGTGTGCTGCCAAATGTAGTGTGGGCCTGACAGTTCCAATCCAGTCTTTGGTTTCCACTGTGGGCAGCCTTGGAAGAAAGGAAATCACTGCGGATGATATTTCTTCCTAATTTGCATAAAAACAAATCAGTTGGGATTTCTGAACCTATACAGCATCTGTGCTGGAGGTCTTTGCCAGGATGATTGTTGAGTGAAAGTGATGTTGTTGTCAGCTGTGGTGTTTTCTGCTGCTCAATATCTTGCTGACAGTCAGGCTTTGAATTACACTGAACCTAGGCTTGCATAATCTCCTTTCTAAAAGTGGGTCCCTTTTTTTCTAAGGCTTGCCCTCTAGTACAGGTCTCTTCCTCCAGTGGAAACATCTTCACCTCTATGTTGAATGTTTGATCTGCCCCGGTGTTTGGGGTGAGGAAGGACAAGTCAGAGAAACAAACAACCTGCTAGTTCCAATTTCACATAACACCTCTCCAATTTGAGATTATCTGGACCTGTGGCTCTGAGGTAGGAGGGGAACAATACCCATTTCAATCTCTCCCCGGTATCGTAAGGTTGCAGTATCCAGCAGTATGTTCTGTCTGTGCTCTGCAGGTGATGCTGGCAGAGAGAAAAGGCACCGACGAACTGTATGCCATCAAGATCCTGAAGAAGGATGTGGTAATCCAGGACGACGATGTGGAGTGTACCATGGTGGAGAAGAGAGTTTTAGCTGCTCCTGGGAAGCCCCAGTTCCTGACTCAACTCCACTCCTGCTTCCAGACCATGGTAAGTTGGGGAGAGTGCAGGAAGCAGATCTGTTATCAGTGCTTTCCCCAAGTCGTAGAGTCATAGAGCACGGAAACAAGCCCTTTGGCCCAACTAGACCATGTTGACCAAGATGCCCCATCTATCCGAGTCCCGCCTGCCTGTGTCTGGCTCATATCCCTCTAAACTTTTCTCATCCATGTACCTGGCCAAATTTCTTTTAATTGTTGTTATAGTACCTGCCTCAACAACGTCTGCTGGCTGCTCATTGCATACACCCACCGCCCTCTTTGTGAAGAAGTTGCCCCTCAGGTTTCTAGTAACACTGCAGCTTATTCCCTCTCAAATGCAGGTGAACTCCCTTTTGATTTTTGTGCCACATGCCTTCATGAGTGGGAATTCACAAGACATGTTCATCTACCAGTACTTATTGAGGGTGTGACAGCACCAGGAGGAAACTCACCCAGTTAGGGAAGAACATGAAAACTCCCACACAGACAATGCCTGAGGTCAGGATTGACCAGGATCCTCAGAGATACAAGCATCAGCGCTAACTGCAACACATTCTCCCTCACTGACTAGCGTCCAAGTAGTTATCTCCTCACAGCACAAGTAGTGGCATAAATATTAGGGCCTGTCCCACTTACGTGTCCTTGGCACGCAAATTACGTGACCTTGTAGTCGCGTTGAGCCGCGATGGTCCTGCGAAGGTTGGGCGCGATTACATGCGTACGCACAGCCGTTTGGAGCGAGTGACGTCATTTGAAGATGGACACACAGCTGGAGTAACTCAGCGGGACCGGCAGCATCTCTGGAGAGAAGCAATGGGTGATGTTTCGTGTCGAGACTCTTCCTCAGTCTGAAAAGAAGGGTCTTGACCCAAAACGTCACCCATTGCTTCTCTCCAGAGATGCTGCCGGTCCCGCTGAGTTACTCCAGCATTTTGTGTCTATCTTCAATTTTCTTGGCCCCGCTCTGGGAGTAGAAGTGGGGGCGGATCCGGACCGCAATGGCCGTGAGCCCCAGGCCGAGTTCGGCGATCGTTTGCCTGCTTCTGCTGCTGTTGAAGGTGAGACGTTGCGTCGCGCCAGGGTCTTGGGCCTGTCCCATTTTGGCCGTCTGTTCCGCGACAGGCCGTTGGCGCGTGAAGATTTTGTTCACTACAAAAATTTCAGAGCCCCGCGCAATGTCGCGCTCAATTACATACCCCTCCGCGCTTCTAAGTGGGACCGGCCCCGCGCGGCCATCCGATGCCCGTACGCCTCAACGCGACCACGAGGTCGCGTTATTTGCATGCCAAGGACACGTAAGTGGGACAGGCCCTATATTCTCTCCTTCCAGGAAACTAACAGAAGCTGGAGAACAGACTTAGCAGACCGAGAGCAAACACATTAGTTGTGTGTCCCCAGAGTGATGGCAGTCAGAGAGATTGGGCTCAATTACATATCACACATGACGGAGCCTCAGTAATCGGCTGAGAATAGTTGGAAAACCTCAGCAATTGTGTATGGCACTGACCTCATTCCTGCCCCCTGCCCCATGTCACATACACATGCCCGGGTTTGGGATGAGGAAAAATGGACTGTTTGCCAGTGATGTTCATTCGGTATAAGGATCGTTATTCTTCCTTTGCGATTAAGACTCTGATCAATCAGAACCCATGTCATTTAGGTAAAACCATTGAGTCTACTCTGCCATTCAATCATGGCTGATCTACTGTATCATTCCCTCTCAACCCCATTCTCCTGCCTTCTCCCCATAACCCTTGACACCCTTACTAATCAAGAAACCCCAATGACTTGCCTTCCACAGCCGTCAGTGGCAATTAATTACATAGATTCACCACCCTCCTACTAAAGAAATTCCTCCTCATCTCCTTTTTTAAAGGCACGTTCATTTATTCTGAGGCAGTAACCTCTGATCCTAGATTTTCCCACTAGTGGAGATATCCTCATCTCTATGACGAGTATTTGATTTTCTCTCGTGTTTGGTGTGAGGAAGAACAAGGCAGAAGCAGACAACCTGCTAGTTCCAACCTGCTAGTTCTAACTTGAGAATGAAGCCATCAAAATTAACACAGAGTTCAAGAACCCCTTCATCATCATCAGAGAAACTAACAGGAGAAGAAGGTCCTGCAGCCGTGTTCAGTGCATCAGGTCTCGGCTGATATCAGTGTACAAGCACAGTGTGTACCAGACTGTGCACAGCACAACTGAGCAGGACAGGAATTGCCAAGTTTCTTGCTCTGATAAAAATACAACTCGACAGTCGCCAGCAATCCAAACACAGAAGAAACACATGTAAAATGTGAACATGTAGTTGACCTCAGAGACCCAATAAAATTGCTTCAGTTGCAACGTGAGTAACCTATTTGTTGTCAGTAGTTATTTAGTTTAGTTTAGAGATACAGTGTGAAAACAGGCCTTTCAGCCCACCAAATCCGTGCCGACCAGTGATCCCCCGCAAACTTACACTATCCGACAATTTACAATTAAACCAAGCCAATTAACCTACAAACGTGTACGTCTTTAGAGTCTATTGCTGACATTATATGCTGACGTTATATGCTGACATTAATATACAGCAGCTTATTAAATGGAAACTCAACGTCTCATTACATTAGAAATGCAGCTAAACAGTTCCAAATCAATCCACTTAAATCAACTGTGAAATGACCTTGAACAGTCCCCGCACCCTCGTTGACATGGCCTTGACAATTAATCAATCCATTACATTGAAACACAGGAAATCGGACAGGCATAGGCCCTTTAGCCCTTTAGGCTGCTGTACCGTTCAACGTGCTCATTCAAATTCAGTCCCCTATTCCAGCTTTCTCCCTGTATCTCTTCATCTCTCCTTTGGACAATATTTGACTCCTCCCTGAACACATTTAATGCTTTGGCCTCAATAGCTTTCAGCGATAGGAAATTCCACAGGTTCATCAATCTCTAAGAGAAGGGATTTCTCCTCATTTGTTCTCAGAGCCTTCCCTGTATCCTTCACCTGTTATTCCTGTTTCTGGTTCCCTCCCCCCCCCCCCCCCCCCCCCCCCCGGCCATTGGAAACATCCTCCCTACATCCAGTCTGTTCTATTGGCCCAATCCTTGACTTGTCTCAGTATGTCTCAGGGGCGTGGTGTCTCGCCGACTAATCCAGTTGTCTATCTGGCAAGGCCAGAGGTCCTGAGTGTAAACTTAAAAACTGCAATACCCCTGTATAATATTTGAAAGATCAGGGTTTGAGGGCAATGGCGAACAGGAACTGAAGAGGAAATGAGGCCTGGGGCAGATCAGCCCTGACCATGTTGAATGGTAGGGCAGGATTGAGTGGCCTGATGGCCTCTGAACTCCTAAGTATATATATCCAACTTCATTAGCCACAAGTGATAGGACAATCCTCTTGTTCCTGGTATTAGCCTGGTGAATCTCCTTTGGACTTCCCCCAATGCCAATGTATCTAATCCTACGTAAAGTGCCCAAAACTGTGCTCAGTTATCCAGGGGTGGGCTGACAAACAACACTTTCTCATTTTTATACTGCAACCCTCTTGCATTAATGTTCAATTTGTAATATAGCAAAATTTGCTCTGACGAATGGTTGCCGACCAAAATATTGATAGCTTCTTGATCCACAGATACATTCTAACTTGCTCACCCTGTTTCAACTAATGCAATCAACACGAAGTGCACAATCAAAAAGATCAAAGAGAACAAGTTGACCTACAACTTTAGGCTGTGCACGCCATACGCAAGAAGAAGAAGATTCTAACTTGCTGAGATGTTTTGCTACCAATGTACTATTTGTCTTCTTGATTGTATGCTGTGCATGCCTAATAACATCTACATCCTTCTGTACTTCGTTCATATGCAATCCCTCTGCATCTAGATAATTGTCTACCCATTAGGTTTAGTTTAGTTGAGAGCTACAGCGTAGAAACAGGCCCTTCGCCTACACTAATTCTATCCTACACACATAGCAACAATTTTTTCAGAAGCCAATTAACCTACAAACCTGCATATTTTTTAAATGTAGGAGGAAACCGGAGAACCCAGAGAAAACCCTCACAGTCATAGGGAGAATGTACAAACTCCGTGCAGATAGCACACTTAGTCAGGATCGAACCCAGTTCTCTGGCGCAGTAAGGCAGCAACTCTACAGCTGCGCCACTGTGCCGCCCCTGATCAAATTTCTCTGATCAATTTGGGAAACCTCACACTTCCCCACATTGAACTGTCAGATTTTCACCCACTCGTTCAACATGTCCACATCATGATATTGGTATTGGTTTATTATTAGTTTATTATTGTCATATGTACAGCGAGAAACTTTTGTTTGCGTACTCTTCGATAACACAGAGGGTGTTGAGTATATGGAACGAGCTGCGAGAGGAGTTAGATGACCTGCATGGGTTTTCCCAGGAGCTCCAGTTTCCTCCCACACTCCAAAGACATACGGGTTTATAGGTCAAAAGTAGACACAAAATGCTGGAGTAACTCAGCGGGACAGGCAGCATCTCTGGAGAGAAGGAATGGGTGACGTTTCGGGTCGAGACCCTTCTTCTTTCACAGGTTCAATTGGCTTCGGGTAAAATTGGAAATTGTCACTAGTGTTTGTAGGATAGTGTTAATGTGCGGGGATCGTTGGTTGGCGCGGAGTCGGTGGGCCGAAGGGCCTGTTTCCGCACTGTATGTCTAACTCTAAGCATAACTAAACCAAATTACTGTATATTGCATTTTCAACTTTCCACTGGTTAACCGATCTATACCCCTTTGCAGTCTGCACTCTCAGCCCACAATGTATCCGATCTTTGTATCTTCAGCAAAAATTAACTCCGCTGGTTAATCCTTTCATCTGCCAAGAACATGCTATAAATTAGCCTTGTCTTGTGTAGTTATCTTTTTAGGGAACATGGAACAGTACAGTATAGCAACCGACCCTTCATCCCATGATAAGACTGACTCCTATTTGCTCACACAAAATTCCATATTCCCTTCATTCCTCGCATGTCCACGTGCCTATCTAAAAGTTTCTTAATTGCCACGATCCTATCTGCCTCACAGCGGTGTGTTCCAGGTGCTTACCATCCTCTGTGCCTATACACCTCTTTTAAACTTTGCCCCTCTCATCTTAAAGCTATGCCCTCTTGTATTTTATATTTCCATCCTGGGAAAAGTCTATCTTATTTATGCATCTGATAATTCATATTCAACCTCTAGCATTCCAAAGAAAACAATCCAAGTATTTCCAAACTCTCCCTGTAGCTAATACCCTCTAATCCTGGCATTATTCTTGCACACTTTCCAGAACCTAGCCTTCTGGTAATCCAAATTCACATCGACTATTTCCCCTTTATCTTCCCTGCTCATGATATCTTCATGAAATCCCAGCCAATTTGCCATATATAATTTCCTTTTTATAAGCCACATTGACTCTGCTTTTATTTAAGAAAGAACTGCAGATGCTGGAAAAATCGAAGGTAGACAAAAATGCTGGAGAAATGAGGCAGCAAAGGAATAGGCGACATTTTGGGTCGAGACCCTTCTTCAGACTGATGTTGGGGGGCGGGAGGAAAAAGAAAGGAAGAGGTGGGGACAGTAGGCTGTGGGAGAGCTGGGAAGGGGAGGGGAAGGAGGGAGAAAGCAAGGACTACCTGAAATTGAAGAAGTCAATGTTCATACCGCTGGGGTGTAAACTACCCAAAAACAAAATATGAGGTGCTGCTCCTCCAATTTGTGGTGGGACTCACTCTGGCCATGGAGGAGGCCCAGGACAGAAAGGTCGGATTTGGAATGGGAGGGGGAGTTGAAGTGCTGAGCCACCGGGAGATCAGGTTTGTTATTGCGAACGGAGCGGAGGTGTTGGGCGAAGCTATCGCCAAGCCTGCGCTTGGTCTCACCTATGTAAAGCAGTTGACACCTGGAACAGCGGATGCAATAGATGAGGTTGGAGGAGGTGCAGGTGAACCTCTGCCTCACCTGGAAAGACTGCTTGGGTCCTTGGATGGAGTCGAGGGGGGAGGTAAAACGACAAGTGTAGCATTTCCTGCGGTTGCAAGGGAAAGTACAATGGGAGGGGGTGGTTTGGGTGGGAAGGGACAAATTGACCAGAGAGTTACGGAGGGAATGGTCTCTGCGGAAAGCAGAAAGGGGAGGAGATGGGAAGATGTGGCCAGTGGTGGGATCCCGTTGGAGGTGGCGAAAATGTCGGTGGATTATATGTTGTATGCGACTGCTGGTAGGGTGGAAGGTGAGGACAAGGGGGACTCCTTGTTATGAGTGGGGGGATGGGGAGTGAGAGCGAAGCTACGGGATATAGAGGAGACGCAGGCTTGGCGTTCGCTTCACCCAACACCTCTGCTCAGTTCGCAATAATCAACCTGATCTCCCGGTGGCTCAGCACTTCAACTCCCCCTCCCATTCCGAATCTGACATTTCTGTCCTGGGCCTCCTCCATGGCCAGAGTGAGTCCCACTGCAAATTGGAGGAGCAGCACCTCATTTTGCTTGCGTAGTTTACACCCCAGTGGTATGAACATTGACTTCTCCAATTTCAGGTAGTCCTTGCTTTCTCCCTCCTTCCCCTCCCCTTCCCAGCTCTCCCACAGCCTACTGTCTCCGCCTCTTCCTTCCATTTTCCCGCCCCCGCCCCTCCCCCAACATCAGTCTGAAGAAGGGTCTCGACCCGAAACATCGCCTATTCCTTCGCTCCATAGATGCTGCCTCACCCGCTGAGTTTCTCCAGCATTTTTGTCTACCTTTGACTCTGCTTATTGTTTGTTTGGATTTGTTTCAAACTGTCCAACTACTTTTCGACTATGCTACTACTTTGGTTATCAAAAATGACTGCAGGATCTTGATCAGGTGGTCAAGTAGTGCGAGGAAAGGATAATGGAGTTTAATGCAGACAATTGTGAGGTATTGCATTTTGGGAAGTCAAACCAGGGCTGGACCTACACAGGGAATGGCAGGGCCTTGCGGAGTGTTGTACAGCAGAGAGATCTTGGAGTGCAGGTACATAGTTCCTAGAAAGTGACGCACAGATAAATAGGGTGGTCACGAAGACTTTTGGTACATTGGCTTTCATCAGCCAGGGTATTGAGTATAGATGTTGGATGTTATGTTACAGTTGTACAACTGTATTGGAGTATTGTGTTTAATTTTGGTCAGCCTGCGGTAAGAAGGATGTTGTTAAGCTGGAAAGAGTGCAGGGAAGATTTATGAAGATGTTTCCAGGACTTGAGGGCCTAAGCTATAGGGAGAGGTTGGGCAGGCTAGGACTAGATTCCTTGGAGTGCAGGTGAATGAGGGGTGATCTTATAGCGTTTCATAATTTTATGCGGTAAATAGACAGGGGTGAATGCACAGTAGGGGAATCAAGAACCAGAGGACGTGTGTAGGGTGAGAGAGGGAAAACATTTAATGGGGACCTGAGAGGCGTGGTGGGTCTATGGAACGATCTGCCAGAGGAGGTAGTTGAGGCAGGTACTGAAAAACATTTAAAAAACATTTGGACAGGTACATGGAGAGGAAATGTTTAGAGGGATATTGGGCAAACTCGGGCAGGTGGGACTATTGTAGTAGATAGGGCACATTGGTCGGCATGGGCAAGTTGGTCTGAAGGGCCTGTTTCCGTGTTGTACGACTCTATGGCGCTACTTGTTCAAACATGACTTTCCAGCGTTCCCTCTTTCCAGATGTTAGGCCAACTGGGTGTCTCCCCCTTTCTTGCATTATATCTGGGAGATATTATATTCATTATATTCATTATCTATTGCATTATATTCCAGAGAGATGGTATTATGGAATCTTTCCCTGCGCACCCTCTACCTTCAGGCCAGTGGTCAGTCAACTTAGAACTGTAGGTAGCCAGACGAGGTCAGGAGGTCAGTGCCTACCCGCCATATTATAAAGTCATGAAGCTATATAGCATGGAAACAAATCCTTTGGCCCAACTCATTCATGCCCCTCTAGTTCACAATGTCTACACAATGCAGATGTTCTCCGTCTTGCCTGAACCCCCAACACAGTAATTGTTAGAAGGGATAGTGATTGTCTTCAATTCGGTTCTTTCACCTGGGTTAATGCTTTCTCCGATTTAATTTTTTTTTCTTGCATAACAGGTAAAAAATGGGGCAATGATCTGTGAAGATTGGCATGTTGTGCTGTAAAGCCATGTTCGATTTTGCTTGCCATGAGGACAGTCCTTCTCTCACTCTCTCACTCTTTCTCTGCCAGGAGCGGTTGTACTTTGTGATGGAGTATGTGAATGGAGGTGACCTCATGTACCAGATTCAGCAAGTTGGCAGATTCAAGGAGCCCCATGCTGTGTAAGTTTCTGTCTCACCACAGAAGTTATTGCTGCCTTTACTTTGATAACGTCAAGAGAGTTTATTGTCATGTGTCCCAGATAGGACAATGAAATTCTTGCATTGCTGCAGCACAGCAGGATATTGTAGTCATAAATACAGATCAGATCAGTATGTCCATATACCATAGAATATATATATACACACATCAGTAAACAGATAAAGTGCAATAGGTTGTTATAGTTCATAGTTTGTTTGAAGTTGTGTTTAATAGTCTGATGGCTGTGGGGAAGAAGCTGTTCCTGAATCTGGATGTTGCAGATTTCAGGCTCCTGTACCTTCTACCCGATGGCAGCGGAGAGATGAGTGTGTGGCCAGGATGGTGTGGGTCCTTGATGATGCTGGCAGCCTTTTTGAGGCAGCGCCTGCGATTGATCCCCTCAAAGGTAGGGAGGTTAGAGTCGATGATGGACTGGGCAGTGGTTACAACTTTTTGCAATCTTTTCTGCTCCTGGACGCTCAGGTTGCCGAACCAAGCCACGATGCAACTGGTCAGCATGCTCTCTACTGTGCACCTATAGAAGTTCGAGAGTCCTCCTTGACATACTGACTCTCCGTAATCTTCTCAGGAAGTAGAGGCGCTGATGTGCTTTCTTCATGATTGCATCAGTGTTCTGGGACAAGGAGAGATCTTCGGAAATATGCACGCCCAGGAATTTGAAGTTCTTGACCCTTTCCACCATGGACCCGTTGATATAAACGGGACTGTGGGACCCCATCCTACCCCTTCCGAAGTTCCTTGGTTTTGCTGGTGTTGAGAGCCAGGTTATTGTGCTGGCCCCATTTGGTCAATCGGTCGATCTCACTTCTATACTCTAACTCGTCCCCATCAGTGATACGTCCCACAACAGTGGTGTGATCGGCGAACTTGATGATGGAGTTCGCACTATGTCCAGCTACGCAGTCATGAGTATAGAGTGAGTACAGCAGGGGGCTTGAGGTGCTCCCGCGCTGATTGTTATCGAGGATGACACATTTCCACCAATACGGACAGACTGTGGTCTGTGAATGAGGAAGTCGAGGATCTAATTGGATGTTTAGAACGTTTTTCTACTGCAGCACACCCCAACATTTCTTCACTTTATCAATCCAGTCAAGTCACATGGCAAGTTCATCTGTTTTTCCAGCTTCATCCTCCCTACTCCATCAGTCTGAAGAAGGGTCCTGACTTAAAACGTCACCTGTCCATTCCCTCCACAGATGCTGCTCGTGTTCCTCCAGCACTTTGTTTTTGCTCAAAATTCCATCTTCTACAGTCTCTTGTGACTCCCAAGTTCACATTCCCAGGAGGTTGTGGTTTGAGCTCACAACCTGGATTCCAATATAAACCCAGCTCTATTCTGTTGACCCAGTGATGCATAAGCAGAGATGTATCTTGGGGGAAGACAGTGCGTTCTCATGTGAACATCAAGAAACTAATGTGTCTCTCCTGTAAACAGGACCATAATCTAAATAGCTTGAGGGAAGATTCAGGTAGGTGGAAGTTTAGAAAGTTAGACAGAAAGGACATGGTGATGGTACAATAGAGCAAAGCTGACAGGAAGAGACCAAGCATACACCTGAAAATAGAAAATAGAAAATAGAAATAAGAAAAATGGTAAAATGTGGCTAAAAGGTTCTTTGCCTGGACAATATGATACGTGAATTAACATCAGAGTAAGGAGAAACAGTTCATGTTTCAGGCTCAGGACCCTGTGACGGACAAAGATTCTGATGCTGAAAGACTAAGATCCCAGACCTAAAACATAAATTGTTTCCCTCTCCACCGATGTCGCCTGACTGGCTGAGTGTTATCAGTATTTTCTGTTTTTGTTCTAGATTTGTAATATCTGCAACTTTTTTGATTTTCTATGGCAGGTGAATTGGGGGTACAATTAAAAATGGGATATCCGGTAGCCACTGGTATTGGCATGGTTATAAAATGATTAGTATTGGGAAATGAATATTCCAGGACACTTGTCTTTTCAGAAGGCTCGGCAGAATGGAAAGATGGGGAAACATTGTTAATTGAGGCTGAGATCATTGGCTTGTTAAAGAAAAGTCTTGTTTCAAAGATCAGGGTGTAGAATCAATTTGGATGGCGCAAGCAGAGAATTGGCTAAAGTGTCATAGAGTCAAAGAATCACACAGTCCAACTTGCCCACAGCAACCAACATGCCCCATCTACTCTAGTCCCACTTGCCTGTGTTTGGTCCATATCTCTCTAAACCTATCTAACCCCTCTAACCCTATCCTATCCATGTAACTGTCCATGCAGCTTGTTCCATATACTTACCATCCTCTGTGTGAAATGGTTGCCCCTCAGGTTCCTATTAAATCTTTTCCCCCCTCGCCTTAAACCTATGTTCTCAGTTTCTTGATTCTCCTACTCTGGGTAAAAGACTCTGTGCATTTACCACAGCTGTTTCTTTCATGAGTGGGTTGAAAATAGAGCAGAGAAAGACATGAAAGGACCTTCAGCACCTCTTCGACCATTATGCTCTCAAGACGCTTCCAGTGACTGCCCCAAATTCCTCCATCTTCCCGTCTTTCTCCACGGTAAAAAGAGGAGAAATACTAATTGAGGACCTTGCCCATCTCCTGTGGCTCCACACAGAGTTGATTGCTTTGATTCCTGAGGGAACATAGTCCCACTTTCTCTCATTACCCTTTTACCCCTTTTTCCCTTTATGTACTTAGAGTGCCTCCAAGATGGATTCTTAGAGCAGCTTGTACTGGAGCCTACCAGCGAGAAGGCAATTCTGGATTTAGTGTTGTGTAATGAACCGGATTTGATAAGGGAACTCAAGGTAAAGGAACCATTAGGAGGTAGTGTCCATAATATGATAAGTTTTAATCTGCAATTTGAGCGAGAGAAGGTAAAATTGGAAGTGTCAGTATTGCAGTTGAACAAATGGGACTATGTTGGCATGAGGGAGGAGCTGGCCAAAGTTGACTGGAAAGGGACCCGAGCAGGGATGACGGTGGAACAGCAATGGCAGGTATATCTGTGAATAATCCAGAAGATGCAGGATCATTTCATTCCAAAGAGGGAGAAATACTCTAAGGGGAGTAAGAGGCGACCGTGGCTGACAAGGGAAGTCAAGGACAGTATGAAAATAAAAGAGAAGACATATAACATAACAAAGATGAACGGGAAGCCAGAGGATTGGGCAGCTTTTAAAGATCAACAGAAGGCAACTAAAAAGGATATACGGGGAGAAAAGATGAAGTATGAAGGTACAGTAAGCTAGCCAAGGATATAAAGGAGGATAGTAAAAGCTACTTTAGGTCTGTGAACAGGAAAAAAATTAGTTAAGACAAATGTGGGTCCCATGAAGACAGAAACAGGTGAATTTATTATGGGGAACAAGGAAATGGCAGATGAGTTGAACAGGTACTTTGGTTCTGTCTTCACTATGGAAGACACAAACAATCTCCTAGATGTACTAGGGGACAGAGCACCTAGGATTACGGAAGAACTGAAGGAAATTCACATTAGTAAGGAAATGGTGTTGGGTAGACTGATGGGACTGAATGCTGATAAATCCCCGGGGCCTGATGGTCTGCATCCCAGGGTACTCAAGGAGGTGGCCCTAGAAATTGTGGACGCATTGGTGAGCAGTGTCTGTGGAATTCTCTGCCTCAGAGGGCGGTGGAGGCAGGTTCTCTGGATGCTTTCAAGAGAGAGCCAGATAGGGCTCTTAAAAATAGCGGAGTCAGGGGATATGGGGAGAAGGCAGGAACGGGGTACTGATTGGGGATGATCAGCCATGATCACATTGAATGGCGGTGCTGACTCGAAGGGCCGAATGGCCTACTCCTGCACCTATTGTCTATTGTCTATTGTCTATTTTCCAATGTTCTATGGATTCTGGATCAGTTCCTGTGGTTTGGAGGGTAGCTAATGTTATCCCACTTCAAGAAAGGAGGGAGGGAGAAAGCAGGAAATTATAGACCAGTTAGCCTGACATCGGTGGTGGGGAAAATGCTGGAGTTGATTATCAAAGATGTAATAGCGGCGCATTTGGTTAGCAGTGACAGGATTGGTCCAAGTCAGCATGGATTTACGAAGGGAAAATCATGCGACAAATCTTCTGGAATTTTTTGAGGATGTAACAAGTAAA
This sequence comes from Malacoraja senta, assembly GCA_038087875.1. Lineage (NCBI taxonomy): Eukaryota > Metazoa > Chordata > Chondrichthyes > Rajiformes > Rajidae > Malacoraja > Malacoraja senta. The sequence continues at coordinate 63,827,129 of CM075981.1, read as the reverse complement.
ATGGTCAAGGGAGAGCCAGTGGATGTAATGTACCTGGACTTTCAAAAAGCCTTTGATAAGGTCCCACACAGGAGAGTAGTGGGCAAAATTAGAGCCCATGGTATTGGGGGTAGGGTATTGACATGGATAGAAAATTGGTTGGCAGACAGGAAACAAAGAGTAGTGATTAACGGATCCCTTTCAGAATGGCAGGCAGTGATTAGTGGGGTGCTGCATGGCTCGGTGCTGGGACTGCAGCTATTTACAATATACATTAATGATTTAGATGAAGGAATTAAAAGTAACATTAGCAAATTTGCAGATGACACAAAGCTGGGTGCAATGTGAACTGTGAAGAGGATGCTATGAGGATGCTGAGTGACTTGGGCAGGTTGGGTGAGCGGGCAGATGCATGGCAGATGCAGTATAAATGTGGATAAATGTGAGGTTATCCACTTTGGAGGCAAGAACAGGAAGGCAGAATATTATCTGAATGGTGTCAGGTTAGGAAAAGGGGAAGTACAACGAGACCTGGGTGTCCCAGTACATCAGTCACTGAAAGTAAGCATACAGGTACAGAAGGCAATGAAGAAAGCTAATGGCATGTTGGCCTTCATAACGAGAAGAGTTTAGTGTGGGAGCAAAGAGGTCCTTCTGCAGTTGTACAGGGCCCTGGTGAGACCACACCTGGAGTATTGTGTGCAGCTTTGGTCTCTTAATTTGAGGAAGGACATTCTTGCTATTGAGGGAGTGCAGCGTAGGTTCATGAGGTTAATTCCCAGGATAGCAGGACTGTCATATGATGAAAGAATGGAGCGACTGGGCTTGTATTCACTGGAATTTAGGATGAGAGGGGATCTTATAGAAACATATACAATTATTAAGGGATTAGACATGCTAGATGCAGGAAACATGTTCCCAATATTGGGGGAATCCAGAACCAGGGGTCACGGTTTAAGAATAAGGGGTCAGCCATTTAGAACTGAGATGAGGAAAAACCTTTTCACACTGAGAGTTGCGAATTTACAGAATTCTCTGCCTCAGAAGGCAGTGGAGGCCGATTCACTGTATGCATTCAAAAGAGATTTAGATAGAGCTCATAGGGCTGGTGAAATCAAGGGGTATGAGGAGAAGGCAGGAACGGGGTACAGATAGTCAAATTCAAGTTCAAGTGAGTTTATGTCCCTGATAGGACAATAAAATTCTTGCTTTGCTTCAGCACAACAGAACATAGTAGGCATTGACTACAAAACAGATCAGTGCTGTCCATATACCATTCTATAAATATATACACACATGAATAAATAAACTGATAAAGTGCAAATAACAGTTAATGGGCTATTAAAGTTCAGAGTTCTGTCCGAGCCAGGTTTAATAGCCTGATGGCTGTGGGGAAGTAGCTATTCCTGAACCTGGTCGTTGCAGTCTTCAGGCTCCTGTACCTTCTACCTGAAGGTAGTAGGGAGATGAGTGTGTGGCCAGGATCGTGTGGGTCCTTGATGATACTGCCAGCCTTTTTGAGGCAGCGACTGTGATAGATCCCCTCGATGGAAGGGAGGTCAGAGCCGATGATGGACTGGACAGTGTTTACTACTTTTTGTAGTCTTTTCCTCTCCAGGGCACTCAAGTTGCCGAACCAAGCCACGATGCAACCGGTCAGCAGATAGTGGATGATCAGCCATGATTACATTGAATGGCGGTGCTGGTTCGATGGGCCAAATGGCCTACTCCTGCACCTATTGTCTATGCATCTATGTATAAAATCTTTTGGGATTATCCTTAATGCTACCAGCAGTGCTATCTCATGTCCCCTTTTTGCCCTTTTGATTTCCTTTTTTAGCTTGCTCCTTAGTTCCCGAAACTCCTCCAGGGATACACGATCCCAGCTGCCTACACCTGTCCCATGCCTCCTTCTTTCTCTTGACCAAAGCCTCAATTTCCTTTGTCACCCAAGCTTCCTTACGTTTGCCTGCCTTGCCCTTCACTCCAACAGGGACATTCATGTCCTGAACTCTTGTCAGCACACTTTAAAAAACATCCCAATTTCCTGACATTCCTTTTCCTTCAAACAACCTACTCCAATCAACTTGAGCGAGTTCCTATCTCATATTCTCAAGTGTTTGATCCCAGGACTTTTTAACTCAGAAGTGGATCTCACTGAACCACGGCTGATGCCAGATAGAACTTAAAAATACATTTCCGGAACAGTGAAAGTGTCCACAAATTTCAATTTCCCCCAAAGCATAGGTTTGCCCAGAGGATCTAGGGCAGGTGAACCAGGGGTGTTTCCGGATCTGAATTGTTGTTTAACATTGCTTTGAGGAGCCCCATTACTGTTGGGTCCGTGGGGAACAGCACCCCACTGATTTACTCAGGCATCAGTGGGACACAGATGGGACACCTTGTGAGTGTGGACCTTGGGGGTGCCCGTCCCACTGGCTGTTTATTCACATCCCTCTGTTATTTTTAGGTTCTATGCAGCTGAGATTGCCGTTGGTCTCTTCTTCCTCCACAATCATGGCATTGTTTACAGGTGAGTGTTGCAGCACCTTGCACCCGATGTGGCAAGTCGGGGCTGTGTTCACGAGTGGAGTTGTGGGGTACTGAAGATGTCATCCTATCGCAGATAACACCAGGGGTGGTTAGTCATTCTGATACCATCCTACATTCACTAAGTCAAAACAGACAAAACAATAGCTCCTCCCCATCCCTTTCAACCAATATTTAACAACGAACCCTCTTCTTTCTCTCGTCTGTAATGTCTACCCTCTTCATCTTATAGAGAGAGCCTGAAAGCCTGGTGACACATAGCAGTGTTGAATCTCTCCAACCAAGTGATCATTACAAGATGAGACAGGCATTGAGAGGGTTCACACCTGCCTTGCTCATCTCTCCATCTCTACAGTTGACAACCTGATGTTTCTTCAGCTCCTGTGCACCAGTCATTGAAAGTAGGCATGCAGGTGCAGCAGGCAGTGAAGAAAGCGAATGGTATGTTGGCCTTCATAGCAAGAGGATTTGAGTATAGGAGCAGGGAGGTTCTACTGCAGTTGTACAGGGTCTTGGTGAGACCACACCTGGAGTATTGCGTACAGTTTTGGTCTCCAAATCTGAGGAAGGACATTATAGCCATAGAGGGAGTGCAGAGAAGGTTCACCAGACTGATTCCTGGGATGTCAGGACTTTCATATGAAGAAAGACTGGATAGACTTGGCTTATACTCGCTAGAATTTAGGAGATTGAGAGGGGATCTTATAGAAACGTACAAAATTCTTATGGGGTTGGACAGGCTAGATGCAGGAAGATTGTTCCCGATGTTGGGGAAGTCCAGGACAAGGGGTCACAGCTTAAGGATAAGGGGGAAATCCTTTAAGACCGAGATGAGGAAAAACTTTTTCACACAGAGAGTGGTGAATCTCTGGAACTCTCTGCCACAGAGGGTAGTTGAGGCCAGTTCATTGGCTATATTTAAGAGGGAGTTAGATGTGGCCCTTGTGGCTAAAGGGATCAGGGGGTATGGAGAGAAGGCAGGTACGGGATACTGAGTTGGATGATCAGCCATGATCATATTGAATGGCGGTGCAGGCTCGAAGGGCCGAATGGCCTACTCCTGCACCTATTTTCTATGTATCTATGTAATACAATAATAGACCTGGGTAGTGGCTGGTAGCCCCCACCACCATCAAGAAAAAGTAGGGATTAAATTTGGAGATCTCCAAATGTAGTTGCTTTTTGCCAAGATTACTCTTTTACTGACTGTGAAATTGGCTGGTTCCTTATTTCATTTTCTCCTCTACAGTTTAAACTTTATGTTAAGTGTTTTGATTATGTTTCCTCTTCCTTCATTTCATCCTCTCCCTGAGCATTGCAACTACTGGGAGTGCTTGCTTCAGTACATCAGCTCTGCCTTGCCTTACCAATCCTTTTCCCCTTCTCCACAGCTCACCTTCCTCCTCCAGCCAGGCTTCTGGGTGGGAGCCGTGTAAACAACCTTTCCCTCCCCCAGCTAGTCTCTGCTGATCTTCTGTACCACCTCTACAGCAGCTCAGGGTCTCTGTTTCCAGGGAATCCTCTTTGGCGGCTTCAGGAAGCCCACAGTTGTCCACTAGTTCTCCTCATTCATTGGGTCTGAGCAGGTCCCATGCCCCGTCAGGTGGGTCAAAAACATTTTTTTGAGGGAAGTGGACTTGACTTTCCTCCCACAACCACCACGAGGAATCGGATCCTCCTTTTCCCATCAGGCAGCTCCTCACCATCTGCTTGTTCCTACAGTCTCAGAACAGTACGAGAATGATGCTCTACTTCATCTTTCTCTCTCTCTGGTCATCGTAAAGATTCCTCCTTGCTCTTTAATAGAGTCAAGGCCCTCTGAGGATGCCTCCAGAGTCCCCCTCCAGCTTGTGTACCTGAGCCAACAACAACAATGCCCACCATGAATCTGTCAAGAACCTCAACCGTTATTCCTGCCCGGAGGTTCGGACCGAGTCAGGCAGTGTCTGGCTGCCTTGCACATCCTCAGTAACGTAAGTACGGTGCTGGCGGAGGCTGTATGTAACTCCTGGTACTTTAACCATCCACAGAGATCTGAAGTTGGACAATGTGATGCTGGATTCAGAAGGGCATATAAAGATAGCTGATTTTGGCATGTGCAAGGAGAACATGTGGGACGGGGTGACAACCAAGACCTTCTGCGGTACTCCTGACTACATCGCTCCTGAGGTAAGGAGTAATGTCAGCAGTATGGCACTGGCTTCTAGGAGGTATTGGATTCTGCAGTACGGTAAGCAAGAGGATATGCTCACATAGGAACAGGCAAAGGTCTTCAGCTCTGGATGCCTGTTCTGCTCTTCACTCATGCACCTTAACTCCACATTCTCACTTTCCTGACCCAGAAACATTAATCATACTTAGTTTTAGATTTTCAGGTGCCTTTTTGTGGGATTTCAGTGGAGTGCAGTGGGGAGTGGAGAGTTCATTACTGGGCAGTGTCTCTCATTGCAATGATGAGCAGAATGCTGCGAGCATCTGGTGAGCAGCACACTCCTTGCTCCATGGACCGTAGTGGATGTAGCACCAGGGACAACCCTCGTCCAACATCCTCGCCCACCCCATCTCCCGTCATGATTCACCATTTTAAAACTAAGGGCAATACAACTTTTTGCAAGGAACTGTAGATGCTGAAAAACAAAACACAGTGCTGGAGTAACTCATGTAGTCAGGCAGTAGCTCTGGAGGACTTGGATAGGTGATGTTTCAGATTCGTACCCTTCTTCAGAATGATTGTAGTACAGGGGGAGGGGGAACTGGAATAGAGGTGGGGGTGGGACAAAGCCTGCCAAGTGATGCCAGGTGAAGAGGGATTTCATTGGCAGATAGGTGGATAAAGTTGAGATGAAAAGGAGACTAAAAGGTGTAAGACAAGGAGTGAAGAGGAGTGAAATATGACACTGGGGGAAGGGATATAGGTGGCAGGGGATGGGGGAAGGGGGGTGGGATAGTGGGAGAAATGGGTGTGGGCACAGGAGAGAGATGGGTATGAGGGGAGCGATTTTGATGTTACCTACAGTTGGAGAATCCAATGTTGATACTGTTGGGTTGTAAGCTGCCCAAGCAGAATATGAGATGCTGTTCCCCAGGTGTTGGGTAGCCCAATTATAGGAACATTGAATTCTCAAAATTTAGTAACATGAACCCTCCCCACCCCCCCCCCCCCTCTTTATCTCCCTCTATTTCCTGTTCCCCCGTGAGGAGTGCACCCATTTTTCCCACAACCCTGTCTCCCTTCCTGGTCCGCCTCTATCCCTTCCTGCGACTCCATATTTCATTCCTCTCCTTATCTTACACCCTTTTGTCTCCTTTAAATCTCTAGCCTTTGTCCACCCATCTGCCAATCAAACCCCTCCCCAACTGTATCCGCCTCTCACAGGCCAGGCTTTGTTCCAACCACACCTCTTTTCATGCTTTCTCCCCCTCCCTACTACAAGAAGGATCCCGACCTGAAACTTCACCCATACATGTCCTCCAGAGATGCTGCCTGACCCGCTGAGTTACTCCAGAACTTTGTTTTTTTAATACATGAATCATTTATATCATTTCCATCTCTGAATTAGGAAGTGTTATGAGTTGAGTTTTGAGCAATGCATCTGAAACAAACATATCTGGATTCAATTGTTGATAGGAAGCTTACGGCATAGAAGGTCAAAGTATAGTTCCAACAGGAACATGCTCCCCAAACAAAAACCAACCAGAGGATCTGTAGTCCTGGACAGATGGATTGGGCTCTTTTTTGTGTGTAAATGTTTCAGAATCTTAGGCTGACAGCCGCGCACATCTCACCCAAATCACAGTGTGTGTTTGCAGCGATCTGCAGTGTGGACACTGTGCTAGCTATGAGCTGCTGCCGCTGTCTCTGATACAGGATGTCCTTGTGCAGTGTAAGCACAGACTGGTGATTCTGTTGACGGTGCAGGAAGAGTGGCGCATTATGCCAGAGGCCTGTTTTCTATACTGCGAGCTTATCACATTGAACAAATGAAGCTTTAATCAGGCTTCAGCTGTAGCCAGGTATATTTCCATTGATTTGTAAAAGATTTTTGTCTCTCCTATTATCTTTGGTGTTTCTGCCGTGCCTTTCCCGCGCCAGCCCATACTGGGCAAACTGGAGCTGGGTCATTGAGTCACCAGCAACAGGCCTTCAGCAACAATACTATCCATGCTGACCATAGGTTGCAAATGGGAGCATCATTCATTGGCTCTGGTCTGACTTGCTGATGGCCGGTGATGGCAAGTCATCGAGAGAATAACACAGTGTGAAAGCAAGCCCTTCATCCACTGTGTCCTTGCTGACCAATGTACATCCACCCAAACTAATCCCTTTTCATTCTGCCCACATTCCCATCAATATCCCTCTCCAGATTCCATCCTTCATCTATACATGAGGCACGAGTAACCAACTAACCAATCATCCGCACATCTTTAGGATGTTGGGAAAAAAACTGAACACATGGAGGAAACCCATGCGGTCACGGGGAGAATGAGCATTTTCCACACAAACACTGGAGATCAGGATTGAACCTGGGTCTTTGGAGCTGAGGGACAGGCTCAGCAGCTACCATCATATTGCTTTGTGAGATGCTATGGTATGATCTGGTACATTTCCAGCCACCATACTTAGCCTGGTTGTTGGAGACATTGACAGAGATCCTGGATGTGTTTTAAACTGGTCTGGCTCTGTGCTATCTATACTAATTCTAAAACTCCCATCTTGACCACTTCCGGTTTGCTTTTTTTAATTTGCGCAAAAATGGTTCCCTATATCGCTAGGATTTCTTCACCATCTTACTCACCGTTCTCCTCTGCTCCAAGCGCAACAAGTTTTGTTCTGATCGGGGGAATATTACAAAAGTTATGAAGATTTTAAAAATCGTGAGATCAGCAGATTGGTCGTCTCGCCTGTCTGTCACCATGAAGGTAACGCCCCTTCCGGGCGAGGAGAATAAAATCGCCGGAGGCGGGGCTGTGGAGCCATGTGGAGCGGGGGGGAGTCGCTGTGTGGAGTCGGGGAAGCCGCTGTGTGGAGTCAGGGGAAGCCGCTCTGTGGAGTCAGGGAAGGGCTGAGTGGAGCAGGGAGGTGCTGTGTGGCTGAGGCCGGTGACCGCTGAGTGGAGTCCCTCCCCCCACACACACCCCACCACACCCCCCTTCCCTCCTCTCCCCCTCCTCCCTTCCCCCTCCCCACGCCCCCCCACCCACCCTTTACCCCTCCCCCATTCCACCCCCCTTCCCCTCACCCCCCAACACCACCCCACCCCTCCACACCACCCCTCCCCCTCCACACCATCCCACCCCCCCACCCACACCACCCTCACCATCCTCTCCCCCCCCACACCAACCCTCCCTACCACACCACACCTCCCTACCACACCACACCTCCCTCCCACACCACCCCTCCCCCCCACACCACCCCCTCCCCCACACTCCCCTCCCCCACACCCCCCTCCCCCACACCTCCCCACCCCAACTCCCCATCTCCCACACCCTCCCTCCCCCACACTACCCCCCTCCCCCACACCACCCCCCTCCCCCACACCACCCCCCTCCCCCACACCACCCCCGTCCACCACACCACTCCTCCCTCCCCCACATCACTCCCCCACACACACCCCTCCCTCACACCACCCCCCCCTCCCCCACACCACCCCCTCTCCCACACCATGGTGGAATATTGCATTGGGGAATGGGTTGCATTGGGGGACCAGCCTCTCGTGCGACTGGGACCCGACGGGTCCCACTTAGTCTAGTTGATGTTAAAACTAACAAAATCATTTCTATCATTTCAGATCATTGCTTATCAGCCGTATGGAAAGTCTGTGGACTGGTGGGCTTATGGAGTGCTACTGTATGAAATGTTGGCAGGACAGGTAAATACTTCATAGAACCTGGTGCAGGTGTTTGCAGCTGGAAGAAAATAATATTATTGCATCAGTTGCCTGGAACTGATTCCAGCACTAGTTAACTAGAATCTAGTAATGATGTGTACTACTACTACTTTGAGTGCGTGTTTGGCTTTATATGTGTGTTTGTATCTGTGTGAACTGTGCACATCTCTGGATCTACGTTGTGGTGCACTTGTCCACTGAGTAGATGCATCCATGTCTGTATGTGTGCAACCCAGGTCTATGCATGCATCCTTTTACAGCTGGGCCTAATTTCTCAAATTTCTCTTTTAATAGATTGTTGGTCTAATTCATACTCTTTTTATGTTTTTTCAGCCTCCTTTTGATGGTGAGGATGAAGATGAGCTTTTCCAATCCATCATGGAGCACAATGTAACTTACCCCAAATCTATGTCCAAAGAAGCAGTATCCATTTGTAAAGGGGTAAGTTTGCACTGACCTCTGAGCTGCTACATTCAATGGGAGGGAAAGGCTAGGGTACCTCAGCAATGTGTAAATGTAGGAAATTTGAAATGAGGAAGAGACTGAAAATGTCTTCAAATTCTCAAGGATAAACTTGCGTCAATGATCTGCTCAGGACGAGTCCACTGCTTCGAGACCTCCGCCTGCTCCCGAAAAAGCAAGGCAATGGCAATGGAAAAATGTTCAGCTCATTGGAACTATGGAACGTTATTTGAGCGATAGAAATTGTATGGAAGATGTTACAGCAAATAATATCCTGCTCAGTGAGGCATCTGAAATAAATGCCAGATGTTTAATCAAATAGGATGTAATATAGTGCATGCACGGAGGGTATAGATGAAAGATTGGAGGGAGCATCTGGCACTGCCACAGAACCTCATAACATTTGTATTCAATGTCCTTCCATTCATCCGTCCATACATCAGAATTGCTTCCTGTTCCCCCAGGCTGAATTAATTCCGAGCTTCGAGGCTATCTCTTCAAAGCTGATGTAAATTAGAATAACACTGTATCTTATCTGTCCAGCCTTATTTCCCATGCCGTCAATCACACCAGAAAGAAGAAGCTGTCAATGAAGAGATGATAATTGCAGCATCTGTTATCTGTTCATTCATTGAGTTCTTGCAGGCCAATGAGATCAGCCACCATCAAATTAAAGAAAAACTGCAAAGGCAGCAGCTTCACTGAATTAAATGTGCAGTCATGTTCACACAGCGCTCAGACTACAAAGGTTAATGGAAATCAGTGAGGGCGATGTGAAAAATCTATATTTGACATCCCAAAAACATTTGAAATGTTATATTCTACACTTTAATTAACTGATCTCAAGCAAATTTAAAACAATTAAGTACAAGTGAGTATGAATTTTATTAAGATAATTGTGGGACGGGAAGCAATTGGAAATGAAACGCACTGGTGCTTGAACCCTTTTTCTGATTCTGCAGTTTGAAGAGCAACAGAATTCTGAGGTAAATTATGTATCTCTTGAGGAAACTCGTGGGTATTTTCTTGAAGGGTCACTCGTCAAAGCTCTTGGTTAAATTGTGTTTTTTTTTTTATCAGGAATGCCCATGTGTGCAGCTTAGATTGCTGATTCATTCAATTTTTTATGAAGGTACATTCACTTCTAGGATTAGTCCTTAACCATCACCTTTCCATTCTTAACAGTTTCTGCCAGCCAATAAATATATTAAAATGTCTGTAGGTATGAGAGAGCAGGTTGTTTGAGCTGCGTTTCTGTTCCAAGCTGTGAGTAGAATAATTCTGGAGACAAGGAACTGCAGATGTTGGACTACAAAAAAATGATTCAAGAGGTGCGAATATTTTTTCTAATTCCCCCTCCTCTTGTCCCCTTCCTCCTATATTTCTTCCTCTGGCTTCACAATTCGCACCTCTTTTATCCTTATCTCACACTTTTTCTCTCTTTATCTCTGGCCTTTGTCCAACCATCTACCTATTAATCACTCCCCCTCTCCTCACCTGTATCCAACTATCACTTGCCAGGCTTGGTCCTGCCCCCACCTCCAGTTTTCTCAACCCCCCCCCCACCCCACCCCACCCCACCATAATCACTCTGAAGAACGATCCCGCCCCAAAATGTTGCCTATCAGGGGCATTGGAAGTTTCCCTGACTTCCCATATCCTGCAGGAGAAGTATGCAATGGCCCTAACTGCCATCTTTACTGCACTAGACCAAGGAAAGTTTTCAAAAGAAAAAAAAAACACAAGGCTGTACCTTATCAAGCCATCATCCTCTTCACCAAAGCCTCTCAAGCCAAAGCCTCATCCTTACCCTCTGCACAGCACTTAAGCCCCTTGAGCCAAAACTTCACACTTACCCTCCACAAAGTCTCTCCCAACACGGCCACTCCACTTTTATCTACCTTCCTTTTATACACCTACAGGGAGCAGTCACTCAAGGATGACAGCTCATTACTTATAGGGCCTCATTAATTGTCTGGTCTCTTTAAAAGTCCTGTTAGGTTTAGTTTAACAATACAGTGCAGAAACAGGCTCTTCGGCCCACTGTGTCCGTGCCGATCAGCGATCCCCACACATTAACACTGTCCTACACCCACAAGGGACAATTTACAATTTTTACAAAGCCAGTTAGCCTACAAACCTGTACGTCTTTGGAGTGTGGGAGGAAACCGGAGCTCCCGGAGAAAACCCACTCAGATCACGGGGACATCGTACAAACTCTGCACAGATAGCACCTGTAGTCAGGATCAAACCCGTGTCTCTGGCGCTATAAGGCAGCAACTCTACCACTGCGTCACCCCGTGCCAGCCTGCGCACAATAGGATTCAGGGCCACCTTCAGAAATATCCGTGATCTAGTTGTTATATAGTTCCACCCTTCTGCTCCTCCTTTCAGCTTATCCAACTGAAACTCACATCGAGTCATTAACGCAGAGGTTTTATTCATGGGGGAATCAGTATATTGGAACAGTTCTACCTCAGTTTAAGGTGGAGGTGTAGTCAGTGCACTTTGTCAGCCTCCAGCAGCTCAAAGCCAAAACTTAACATAAGCTACATGGGACATTATTAAAGGCTAGGACCAGAGTGGATTACAGGAGGGGACACAAGAGACTGCAGAAGATGGAATCTGGAGCAATAAAAACAAACTGCTGGAGGAACTGTGAGTCAGGAAGCATCTGTGGAAGGGAATGGATAAACAGCGTTTCAGGTTGGTGCCCTTTCTCTGGACTGCCCATTGACTGTCCATTTCCCTTCACAGATGCTGCCTGGCCCATTGAATTCCGCCGTGAGCTTGCTTTTTGCTCTGGGTTACAAAGAGAATAGATGGGGTGGCTTTGGTGAAGAGATTTGACAGGACAGAGAACTCCTCTGGCCATTGACTATTTCAAACCCAGCGTTTACTGGCTTGGATGTGCTGGGATATAGTTGGACCTGTCATGGAAGAGTCAAGAGATATTTTTAAAGTACTTGATAAATGTAGAATGTCAGCTGATTTAATATTGTCATTTGGAAGGATATTGCAAGCAAACGGTAGAAATAGCTGAAGTGAAATGCTTTTGTCTATAACCGAAGATTCGAAACCTATGTAGGACAGTGTGAAGATCACTGCATCAGCAGCACATTAGGTTACAGGGTGGATGGTGGAGGCCTGGCCATGGAGCATGGGACTTTCAGCTTCAGTTCTGATCGTCCAGTGTTCTAATGGGGTCATGTTTAAGAATAATAACTGGGACAGAGCTGGTAACCTGGAGCTTGTTGAGAAAAGCAGTTTGACTTAGCATTTTACAGTTGCCTTCCACTACCTTAGGGCAGCCCAGCAGCTACTTTTAAAATGTCAGAGACACAGGAGCAGTTGGAATGCAGCACTCTACCGCATGCAGTATTGGATACAAGGAGCGAATATCAGCCTGGAGACAGGGAATCCCAGGATACTGGGAATCCCTCTGCTCTTCACATGGAGCAGATATGAGCAGATGCACATAAGAGCAGATATGAACCCATGTTTAGTTTGGTTTAATTTAGAGATACAGCGTGGAAACAGGCCCATCGGCCCACCGAGTCCGCAACGACCAGCGATCCCAGCAGATTAACACTATCCTACACTAGGGACAATTTCTTACATTTATACCAAGCCAATTAACCTACAAACCTGTTCGTCTTTGGAGTGTGGGAGGAAACCAAAGTTCTCTGAGAAATTCCACGCGGTCATGGGGAGAACAAACAACGTAATGACAAGCACCCGTAGTCAGAATCGAACCTGGGTCTCTGGCATTGTAAGGCAAGAACTCTACCGCTGCGCCACCGTACCGCCCATAACAAGGAGAAAGGAACAAGAAATGACAAGAACCTCCTTCAGAGTGCACAGCTTGTAACTGGTGTGAGGAGACATCCCTTCAGGCAAAGTGTGATCAATGGTTGGAATAGGCTTTGGGAGGTGAACCCTGCCATTAAAAATTACGTTAGTGAGATTGTTACTATAAAGGTGAGAAGTCAGCTGAGATATGTGTCATCTCCATGTTTACAATTTCCTTTTTGATCACAGCTTTTAACAAAGCATCCAGCTAAGCGCCTGGGCTGCGGTCCTGAGGGGGAGCGAGACATCAAGGAACACGCATTTTTCCGATGGATTGATTGGGAAAAGTTGCAACGCATGGAAATTCAGCCTCCGTTCAAGCCAAAGGCGGTAAGTTAGATCAAACTCTCCTTCTCAGATCTATCGCAGAGAATGATGGTGCAACGGTAAACTTCTGGCTGATGTGATCACGGTATGTGGCCCTCGTTGGCAATGCCGGCAGCGACCATCCCAAATGGCCCTTTCACTGAGGAGGCAATTAACAGGTAGTCACAGTCGTGGGTCTGGAATCATGGACAGCAGCTTTCCCTCCTGAAAGACATCAGTAAAGCAGGCAGGCATGTTTTTACAACCATCCGCCAGTTTCATGGCCATCATGTCTGAGACTGAATTTATTTTTCAATGGTAAATGTAATAAATTGCTTGTACTGAAATTCCCCAGCTGCCAGAGCAAGATTTAAACCTGCCTCTCAGGGTCACTGGTCCAGAACTCTCACTGCTTGTGCAGTAAATTAATCAGTACAATGCCATATCCCAATAAAATTGTCGCTTCAGGTGTGGATCAGAGAATTAGTTAAGGCCAATATTTTATTGTCAAGGACAAGATGCAACCTACATTTTCACTCCAAAATGAACCTCTTGGCATCTCAATAAATACACACCTCCAAAGACCTCACATCATACCGCTTCCACATTTTCATCAACAAACAGGCACCTTGCACTGACTCCTTGACAAGCATGCACCTTGTGAAGAATCCCCAACAAACAGACATCTGATCCAGAGAGACACACCTGAAGGTTCTTGAAACAAACATAATACACAGTCTCTCTGATTGCTTCTACCTGTAACTACTGTGAACCTCCTGTAAGGAAGCTGGAACAGAGTCCTCAGTATTCACACATGTCCTATATACACTGGTCAAGGTCAGTGGGTCAGGCAGCATCTGTAAAGGAATATGGACAGTCGATGTTTCGGGGTCATGATTCTTAAGGAAGTTCCTCTGCCAGTTTGTGTTTTCCAGTATCTGCGGTCCCATGTGTCTCCCTAAATATACTCCTTGACAACACAGCTTTTGTTGTAACCCTGACCCATTCAGATTGTCGACACAAACATAAATTGGAATTATGGAATTAAACAGTTGATTTAAACTGCTGAGGGTGATACAGCCCCTGTGGAGATGATTAATTTTCTTGTTCTGTTGATACTTATGTGCCCCTTAGCCCATTTATTGCAGCTTAAAGATTGACTCCCGGCACATGGTCTGAAGTGTAAGATTTTAGATTTCAGTCCGTACTATGTCATTGCAATTATTACAGAAATTTATTTGTAGTGAATGTTTATTTTTTGTGGAGGGTATGAGGGAGAGGATGAAAGGTAGTGATCCGAAGGGCACTTACGTACAATAGAATTCAAAGATTGAAAACAGTAACATTGGGAAGCTGAGCAACATTTAGCATGAACATAGTCATTTTTTATATTAACTGGTAGAAGCAGGTACTTCAGTTAAAGCAGACCAGCCATAGATCACATCAGCCTAGCACAACACAACATTAATGTAAGTCCTGGCATTAGGCTTTCTATCTGCCCAGGGACTGGATTTGCCAATTGATGTGGACACTTTGTTGGAGATTTTATCATGAGACTACCTATCACCAACGACTGCCATCACAAGCAACCAATCTTCCTCAAGTCCAATATTGTAAAATCACCCTCAGTCAGCTCCCAGCACTCTCTGGGAATATCGGTGTTTACTTTTTGGAAGTTGCTAGAAAATTTTGCAGGGTTGGCAACCCTAGTGTGTATAATAAGGAATCAGGAGAATCCTGAACATTAGGAGTCAGGAGGATCCTGGTCATGCTCCTGACATTGGACAGATAGTGGTCAAGTCATCAATGTGTATGGGAAATTCTGACTTGGACCAACATATTCACTGGTCAGTTGGTCCTACGAAATGCTGGAAAACTGGGAAAAAAAGCAAAAAATGATGGAAACATTCAGCAGTCAGTGACAACCTGTGGAGAGAGTAACTCAGCTGAAGTTTTCATCAGAACTACGATAAGTTAGAAATCAAATGTGTTGCAAGTGGTTGAGAAGTGGAAACTATAAGAAGCTCTGCCAAAGGGTGGAGACTATGTTTCTGCTTTCCTAGTTCTGATGAAGAGTCATTGATCCAAAACATTGAGTGTTTCTCTCTCACACATGCTGCCTGACCAGCTGTGTATTTCCTGAGTTCTCTATTTTCTTCATTGGCTATGTCTGTTTGTTTCTCTGCATATATGTGCGTTATCTTTTTCTCTCTTGTTCACACTCTCTTTTTCCCACTCTTTGTCTGCATGTTATGATTGCAAGAGGGCAATCGGAATTGGGAATGATTTGATTAGATAGTACTGAAAGACAAGTGGGAGAGGCCTTTGATCTGGTTCATTGAAGCAATGGGTTGGGAAATCTTGGAAGGGGATCTCAGCTGTTGGGTTTGTCAAAGCCAGGTGGAATATAGTGGCAGCTGGGTTGGTTAGTTGGTGGGGTTGTGGGAGATGGGATTGATTAAGTTAGAAATCAACTGCAATTGTGTGGGCCTCAGGAAGTACCTGTGGCTGGGTTTAGAGTGGAGAGGCTGTACACAATGGATAAGAGGGGAGGGACAGTGCATGATTGGAATACAGGGAAGAGATTGTATTCAATTGGATGAGAATGGGGAGAGGCTTTGTATGATTGGATGGATGTGGGAAGAGAATATAATGGAAGTGACTGAGTTGTACTTGGTGAGGTGACTGGAGGTTTAGAAGGGAACAGAATGAGTAAAAAGAATGGAGAGCAGCAAGAGTGGAGTGGCTCTGTTGTGAGAGCAGGATTGATGGGGAGGTCTTTGAGAGATGGTGGTAGCTGCCTTGGGAAAAGAAGAGGAAATTCAACAAATAGTTTGTTCTGAGAAATATATACAAAGTATTTCCTCAAGGTTGGCCAAAGCTAATGAGTTGTGGCGTGTGGAAGTGATTAAGGGTTAATAATGAGGGGCTGGAAGAAGTACTGTGTCTGAAGGGTTAATAGATAGGGTGTAAATGGGACTGTTCTAAATATAGTTGAGTGAACAAAATGTGCTTCACTTTTAATGTTGTTTAAACGATGTTGTTCTTGTACATTTGAACATGTTTGTTGACTTACCACTGCAAATTGATCATCTGATCTCTCTCCTGGCCATCCTGTCACCTTTGCTTAGGTCACCTGCCATCTGAGCCTCTTGACCCACATTGTCATTCTCTCTCCCTCCTTCCCTCATTCCCACATCCTCAGCACCACCTTTTGGTTCCACATCCTATCCAGAGTGACTACCGGTTTCCACCTGCTTTGGAGGCAGCGTCCCGAATCAATTCCTGCTCTGGCTTGTGGGTGGTCAAAGCCATTGTGGGACTTTCAGAGTCTTCTCAGGTAGGGCAAGAGGCTTGATACCATGGGAGTGGAGTGTTTGGGTGTGCTCACCATCAAATTGCTGAGCTTCACCATACTACCAGTGAAGAGTCTTCGGCTTCTTGATGCCTACCAGCCTTTCACCATGTTACCCTTGGTAGGGTAGAGTCCAAGACCATCCTTCAAGTGTCTCCTCCCTCCCGCTGCTCTCCAGCTGTGACAGAGTCCAGAATAGAGGGCCTGCTTCACACATCTGTTCCAAGCTATGCAAAGGAAGTGATTAGAGCTGACTGAATATAATAGGAGCCTCAGTGCTGAGGACATTGGCCTGAGAGAGGATGCTGACATTGCATGCCCATCCATGTGTCCAGGGAAATGAGTGGAGTCGACGTTGGTGGTAGTTCTCCAGTGCTGCCAGGCAAGAGGTGATCACACACTTCTCAGAAGGCGGGGAGCTTGGTGCTGGATTTGAAGTCCTGATATTTGAATGTACACTTCCTCAGATGACCAGACGTGTTACTGTTGCATGGGAAGATGCGCTGCTCATAGTGCTCATATGCTGCCTTCACTGTGAGAGGTCTCCCAAGATAAGGAAAATGGGCCACTGGTTCCAAGATCTGGTTTATCGCTTGGTGTAGTTTGGTCTGGTGGACTACCTTTGTTTCATGACATTGAGTGCAAGTACCATTTAATTATACACTTCAGTGAGCACATCAAAGTAGGACTCAGTCCAAGTGTGTATGTACATAAAGTCATCTATATACTGCAGCACAGTGACTGAGGTTGGAGACACTTTTTTCTCGAGGTTGAACAGTTTCCAATCTGTCCTGAGGGTTAGTTCCACTACAGTGGGCAACCTGCTGGATGCACAGAGTAATACTGAAGCAAGAGACATTGAGAAGGTTGTCTCAACCGAACCCTTTAAGAGTGCTGTAAGAAGGAACTGCAGATGCTGGTTTAAACCGAAGATAGACACAAAAAGCTGGAGTAACTCAACGGGACAGGCAGCATCTCTGGAGAGAAGGAATTGGTGACATTTCGGATTGAGACCCTTCTTCAATAGAGAACGTCACCCATTCCTTCTCTCCAGAGATGCTGCTTGTCCTGCTGAGTTACTCCAGCTTTTTGTGTCTACATTTGAGAATATTGTATCTTTCAATGAGATCTCCTCTCATTGTTCTCAACTCCAGAGATTTCAGTCCCTAGCGCACACTGGGGTTGGTGAATCTTTTGGTTAAAATCACAGCATGCCTGCCATCATGTAACAGATGTGGATTGCCGATTAATTTCTGAGGATTCCCCAAGCTCCCGCTCAACTGTGAGTTAAAAAAAGGCAGTTGATGCAGCTCCCTGCATCTCTCTTGGAATTGTCGCACAGAGAAGATCATGTCCGCTGTACATCTGAATGGTCAGAATCCACACTGTGATTCGGGGAGCAGTTCTTCAGCCCCGGGAAGAGGCAGTTGAGGAGGATGCCGGCGTTAACCTCGCCTGTGCCAGTCACCAGGGAGCCCCTCTGTACATTCTGCAGCAGATTTGTCTCCTTTCTTGACAAGGGACGTAGTAGGTGTCTCAGCTCACCATTGAAATCCCTCTTTCCCCAGGGATGAGTCAGTGGATTTGTGGCTAAAGTTCCTCTCTGTTGAGGTTTGCTCTGGAGACTTGTTTCTTGTCTGACATTTAGCCTTTTCAATCAGAGCGATCCTAGCCTGGTTGGCATGGTGTGCCACGATGATGGGAATGTAAATGGGAAGAATGAAGTGGGATTGTAATATTCAGCCCTTCGATCCAGCTGCACCATTTCCCAGCACGATTCCCATATACCCCGATGACCTTTGCATCAGAAATCTCTCAATCTCTGTTATGGATGAACGCAAAGACTGGGTCTATGGACAAAATTGTTAACCTCTGGATGAAGAAATTTCTCCTCATCTCAGTCGAACATCTATTCTGAGCCTATGCCCCTTGACCTCAATATCTTCATGCAGGGGAGACCCCGCCACCAAACCCTCTAAGAATGTTGTATCTTTCAATGAGACCTCCTCTCATTCTTCTCAGTCTCTGGCTGTTAACTCTCCACTCACACGGTAAATCCACCATCCCTGGAACCGGCTCAGGGAATCTTCGCTGTCCCTCATTCAGTGATGATGCAGAGTCACAAAAATCGACGACCCCATAAAGTCACGGGGAAATCTCGAATCTTGTTTACAAGCTCTCCAGATCTGAACGCTGCCTGTCGCCAACCCTCCTCCACCTTCTGAGTTCATTGCCATTTCTCTCCAGTTCCAGCTGAACTCCCCTGTCAGTCTGTCTCTCCTCCTCAACACTTGACCAAGCATTTGTCTTCCTATCGCTCTGTCTTTATGTCGAAATGTTCCTGCTTGGTAAATACAGATTATTGGTATTCCAGGACTCGGAGTGCTTGTCCACTGCTCGATGCACATTGATTACACAACAACAAGTCTCAACTTGCTGATACTGGGGTGGGGGGGGAGGGGGGTGCTGGGGAAGGTTGTGAGCAAACCTGGTCCCATCAGAGTTCCAAAATAAAACCAGGCAACTCCGCAGTTCATTTTGTAGGTGTGAGTTAATGTTGGGATCTCACACAACCCAGATATGCCTGCCACCACCTGTCCTGCTGCCAGACTACCCTGACTGACTCTAGGTGACCTGCGCACTGTATGTTTGACTGCCAGACTGCTGTAGGTTGGTTGATCTTTGTCAGAGCTCCACTTATTCTCCATGTCCCTTGTTTACACTAAGATAAAGTCAGTGATTCCTGCTCCTGGGTTACATCCATGTGAATGTTAAGTGATGATAGAATGGCATTCAGCAACACTCCTGGTTAAACTGCATAATTGTAATATGCATGGGGATGGGTAACTTGCTATACGCAGGAGATTAGGTAATTATAATGGAATATTGTCAAATCAAGTAGAAGTTAAAGGGTGATGGTTGAGTCAGGAGCTTGCTCTTCCATGATTGCAATGGGATTGTAGTCCCTGTAAGTTTGCAGTAAAGTTATCATGTAGGGATGTTCATTGACTGGAGTCAAACGATGTCTGAACACTGGACAGAGGAATCTTCGTCAGTACCCCTCCTGCATGACACAGGATATTGCTAAACATATTACAATTTTATAGTTTCACCAAGAGAGTTGCTGAACCCTATTCTATCTTCACTGAACATCCACGGGGATGTAAACAGGAGCCGGCAACCCTTCTTGACGTTGTCTTAATTCTGAATAAGGGATGTGAAGCATAAGCAGAGTTTTGACCCAGATCAACCAGTCCACAGCAGTCTGGGAGTCAAGCGTGCATTGCACAGGTTGCCTGAAGAGCATATATGTACAGGGTAATTTTGCAACAGCCATGGTGGCAGGTGTAGACTTATGCAGTCATTGAATTTATCCAGCTCCTGTGATGCGATGCCAACCCATAACTCTGGGGGCCCTAGATGGCTGGTCCAGTGATCAGCAGTGGACCAGCATTAAACTTCAGGTAACGAGCTCAAGGAGCTGACTGATCCACTCGGTTCCAAAGAAATTCCCTATGTCTCCGAATAGCTTCCTCAAGTTCCCGTGTTGAGATGAAGGTGGAGACGCAGAAAAAACGTACCTGAAAACGGGCATTGGTTTAGTGACTGATGTAATGAATTATGAGCTGGAATATAGCCAGTGTTACTCTAGAGTGAAGTGTCAATGGACATGATTAATCAATGACATCTGGTGTGCACTATTCATTGCATTACTCATCCTCCAATATTGGTTTGTTTTAAAGAACTAACCCTTTTACAGACCCTCAACACTCCATCCCATCATCCTTTTTCTTTCTCCTCCCACAGTGCGGGCGCAACGCCGAGAACTTCGACCGATTTTTCACCCGTCATCCGCCAGTTTTAACACCACCTGACCAAGAGGTCATCATGAATATTGACCAGGCAGAGTTTGAGGGCTTCTCTTTTGTTAACTCGGAGTTTGCGAAGGCTGAGATTTCGTGTTAATTATGTTTGGGGAGGAAATGAGGGTACGAGAAGGGAGGGGGGTCAGACATCCTCTTCTGCATAAGGGCCAAGTTTTGGTTTTTGCAGCATGTTCAGAGGCTGTTCACTTTCTGCAATGTTCGCTTGGCAAATCTCTCAAAGTGTGTTGGGAATGCAGTATTTCATTCATCAGCTCACCACAGCAGGACTAAGAATGCTCACAGCAGCGGACACGCAGGTGCTGACAGTTCAAGTTGCAGGTGCTTCCCTTTATATTCCGTCTGTACGAAGATGCTTTGCTATATTATTTGCTGCCTGGTTGCCAAAATTCGTGATCTCTATTAATTGGCTCAGGCCAGTGGCTTCCCTGCTGCTCCGATACACAAAGGTAATCCCTTTCACTAAACTGTGAGACGCCTCTGCCTGTGAAATCCATGGTGTGTTTGTGAAGGTTTCCTCGCGAACCGTGTCTGTGGCTTTTGGGAAATCTACTCCAGGGAGATTTTTGTTAACGGATTTTAAATGTCATTCTCAGCAGCTCTTAAAAATGTGTCAAGGTCGTTCTAAATGTTTTCTGGCCCGCATAATGTGATTCCGGAGGCTGATGTGTAATTATAATTATACTTGAATTAAACCAAGTGTTTGTAAAGTTTGCTCGGTTTTAGATGTGTTAGCACCTGTCCCCTCCCCGAATAAATTCTTTTCCGTGCTGAATAAGATGCTAAAGACCTAGCCGCCTTCTCACTGGCTTGGTCTGACCTTGTCGATGAACCTTCTAGCTGAGTGCTAACATGTTTAAAGTGAAAATGAAAATTTGCAAGACATTTAAACAAATAAGTGCATGCCTGGTGTTTTGTAGTGTGTTGCTAACAGTGCCTGCAGTTGATGTGCCAAATATTTTTCCAGTATTGATAAACAATAAAGAAAATCGCACCAAACAAACAAGCTCTGCATTGCTTCAGTCACCTGTTTCATTTAGCATCGCTTCTACAATTTTTTGTTTGGGAGTTTTCTATGCTACTGTAATGACTCAGGAAGCAAAGTTAATTAAATCTGCCTGAAATATACGACGAGAGCTTATCGGAAGTTGCCGGCCCTATCAGCCCAAAACAGGTCACCTTGCTAATGCATTCATTTCTGACTGAAACGCCGCCTCTATTTTGATCCTTTTTTCACAACTTCCCGTACAAATTACAGAAGAGTATCAACCAGCTGAAAACCCATATAAAAACAACATAGGAATGAATGGTGACAGCATGAAAGACAGCCATTCAGTCCAAAGATTCTACACTGTGCAGCAGCGTCCCAGCCAGTCTAAACTCCCACCATCCTCATAGATCTAAGCTTATACCTTCCAGATGCTTCCCAGCTCTCTTCTGAACGTTTTAATTGAATCTCCTCCACTTCCCCGCCCCTTCTCCGGCAATACTTCCAGGAGCTTGTTGTGTAAAAGATTCTCATGCCACTCTGTTCCTCTGCCATTTACATTTTTCAATTCGGTGTTCGCCAGATCGATGGGAACAGGTCTTCTCTCTGCGTGCCCTTCATGAGCCCACATCCTCCTCTGTTCCGAGCGATCATCTTCATCACCTGCTCCCTGCTCTCCTCCCTGCAATCGTGTAAACCACTTCTGCACCCTCCCATAAGCTGTTGCACATATACAGCAATGTCAGGCACCCTGAAACGGCGACACTGCCCGTGTTTTCTAAAAATTCATCATAATTTCCTTGCTCCTGTACACAGTTTGCGGTTTTAACCACTTTCAGTGGATACCCCCAGATCTCTGTTCCTTTATTCATTCTTGCCCCCTATAGTTTAGAACATAGAACTGTACAGTACAGGAACAGACCCATTTGTCCACAATGTCTATGCTGAACATGATGCCAAGACCAATTCTTATCCACCTGCACATAATCGATATCCCTCCAAAGACCGTGCATATCCATGAGCATATGCAAAGGTTTCTTAAATGTCACATCTGCCTTCACCAATGAATCTTTATTGTCACATGTACTTAAGCACAGTTACATTCTTTGTTTTTGCATATAAGCCAGTAAAATCATACAGCAGACTCCACCTAGGCAGTACACAAAGAGTCGTCATGATTCTGGCGCCGACGGTTTCAAAAGTTCTTAGTACATTCTTGCCTTCTCGCAGTGGTGAACCAGCCCTATTGCCACATGTAGACGCAGGCGACCCACCAGGTTCCTCTCTATTCTCGGCGGCCTGTCCGCTGGATTTTCGGCGGGCTTCCCTCCCCCCCCCTCCCCCTCCCGCCGGGTTTGTCTTTGTTCTCGGTGCCCCCCCCCCCCCGCATCCCTCTTTGCTTTCAGTGCCCCCCGCCCGGTCCCCCTTTGCTCACGTCAGCCGTCCGCCCGGTCCCTCTTATTTCTCAGCAGCCCGTCTACCATTCAGCTCCACAGCATCACAAGCCCTCGCAGCACGTTCCAGCCACTCACTACCCTCTGTGTTAAACAAAAACTTACCCTGCACATCTTTTAAACTATGCCCCTCATGGACTCGGTGGGCCGAAGGGCCTGTTTCCACGCTGTATCTCTGATTAAACTAAACTGATCCTCCAGGTTGGGTAGATTACAACCGAACGGTATGAACATTGAATTCTCCAATTTTAGGTAGTGCCTAACAATGCCCCGCTCCCCCTCCTCTTACTCGCCACACTCCCCTTCTCTCCCCCTCCCATCTGCCCCACCTAGACTTCCCGCCCCCTCCCCTCCACTGACATTCCTTCTTCTGACTTCACAATTCGCAACTTTCCAATCTTTTTGTGTCGTGCTTTCTATTTTTTCTGTTCATGCTCACACTTGTGTAAGAGAAAAATTGAATCATTTGCCTCAATTTCCATTATTATGCATTATCAATTATTGGATCCCAGTACATTACTACCACTCTCTTGAACTAGAATAGTACAAGAGACATTATCAGTCCTTAATGTTAATTGTGAGCTACATAACTTTCTGATACTTATTTTGCATTACTTACTTAATGTCCTCTCCTCACTCTGGGCTCAATGTACAGGTTTAATTCTCCCTGGATAAAATTACTATCATTTCCTATTTGGTTTACATTATCAACTTTGTATATATGTTATCAACATTTCTGTGCATGCAATTATTCAGAGTGTTGTATTCATGTGTCGCTCTTCATCACCGTTAAATGCAAGTTGTCAATTATTTCATGGTGCACAGTATCAGGATCAGCAATCAATTTTAATTACGCACTGCATATCATGTACTGTATTAATCATTTCCTGTTACCCATTTTGCACTGTGACTGTGTGCACATTTTGGACCAAGTTACTGAAGTGTGTAGAGTATGTTATTTCAAAATGCATTGTGATTCTTCCTTAACCAAGCATGTCTTACTAACCAGGACACACAATGTAAATAACATCCTTTATCTACCAATTTAATCTACCACGGATAACAGAAAAAAATATCTTGTACAATCCGACACAAAATGCACAGAATATATCTTGTGTCAAGTAATGGTCAAAATGTGTGATCCTTTTTACCTCGCATGAATGGCATGAAAATCTTTGTTCAATGAAATGCACTAAATGTCTTATTCACTTCTCTTAACCCACTAATATCAATATCTGAGCATGAGAACGGTTTGAAAAGTTGCATGATATTGAGCATGCAATACATTGCGATCTCATCCTCATACAGCCATGCATCAAGGTCCCCTTACTCCAGTTTACAGTGCATGAATGCTCCATTTGTAATGGAAACTGTGTATCAACCTGCTCATTGTGTATTAAACTACTTCCTAGAGTTTCTGCTCTATATGTATTTTGTGGAAATCATTATATGAAATTTTTGAGGCTTTGGTTTCCATTTATTGGAGTAACTGCTTAATTTTCTTCAAGTCCCTGGTCTGTCTAGACTGTATTGTCTGGAATCGACAAATTGTCCATTTTGGCATCTCCGATCTGTCTATGTTGTGGTTCGTGGTCTCTGTTTTGTCATGTTTCTGATCTACATTGGATGTAATCTTGAGATTTCCTGCCTGGGTTTCTCAGGCTTGCTGAATTATATGTGTTGAGAACTCGTGTTTGTAGATATGTTGTCTCTGGTTGTATATCCTTGGGATTCTGGTGTTTGTGTTTTGATCTCGCCTGTGTGTAGATCCTGCTGTCTTTGGTCTGTATATAAGAAATAGCAGCAGAAACTTTTGTTCCGTCAAGCTTGCTCACCAAGATCATGGCTGATCTTTTATATCAGCTTCCACTCCTCAGTCCAGATTTGAAATCCCCAACATTTATTGGTCTTGTTCTTGACAATAATCAACAATGAAGCCTCTGGATGGAGGATTCCATGGGTGTTGAGCTCTCAAATCTGGAGCTATGTTTTCCGAAGTTTGATCTCTTGAGTAAGCAGCTTTTCTTGAAGGACTCCAAATATGTTAATTAGTCTTCAGACTTTGTTGTGTTTTTTATGGGATATCTCCAACCACTTTGGCCTGATGGATTGCTTTCATTTGATTGGACCATTCGCAATTTTTAGTCAAGGCTTTGTCGGCTCTTCTTTGAGTGATGTTGGTTTTGGATGGTTATTTGTTTCAGCATCTTCACTGCTAATATCTCTGGAGTATTATTTTTGGATGTTTCTATCTGATCTGTGTTAATTCATTGCTTTAATTTATGTTATTTAACAGTTTTTTTGTTTATCATTTTTGGAGTTATTTTGCATTAATGAGAAGTTTCCTGATTCTGTATTTTTGTTACTTTCATACTGCATTTGGATGTTGCCTATTTCATTCTTACTGGCAGTTAAAGACAGAAGACGAAAGAAACAAAAGAATGAATTGAAACTGAAATATCGAGAAAGAAAAGCTAATTATTTGAAATTACTGAATTTACTATTGAGTTCTGAGGATTGCCTCCTACTACTGGCTTTTAATTATTACTTCATTATTACTTGACAACATTTATCAGTATCTTATCCCAAACATTTCCTGTGATCACTCCTTTGCAGCTTAAGATCTGCTTACATTCTCAATTTTCCAGTTCTGACGAGGGCTCCTTGACCCGAATTGCTAACAATTTCTCTCTCCACAGATGCTGCCGGACCTGCTGGGTATTTCTGCAATTTAATAGGACGGGGGGTTTAATTTGGTACAGGCTTTATTTACTTAATTTGTCTTCAGTTGACAAAACCCTGAGTCCCAGAAATGATTCTGGTGAAGCCATGTAGCATTTATCTGTCGCAAATCTTTATCTAGAGAGGCCAACCTGTGCTCACCAAATCCTGTATGGTTGCAGTAAGATGTCTCTATCTACTCAAATGCCCTTGAATTTCAGGGCAAATACAGTTTTCTTTTATCGTTGCTAGCTCTACCTGCACATCAACATGCGGTGATTCTCATACAACCAGCACCACCTGAACACCAAAATCTTTCAACATCTCATCATTTGAAAAGACATTCTGTTATTTTGTTTGTCAGAATAAACACCCGTACATTTTCATAATTCCATCTGCCAGGTTCTTGCCTGTATCACTACAACACCTCTCTACATCCTCTTTACAAATCCCACTGCTTTGTTTCATCAGGAATAAACCATCATTCTCATCGATATTTATTCGATAGCTTTCAACCAATGTGTGTGACTTTTGTTCTTTGAAGTCCAGTCTCTGTTTGGTATAAATCTCTCTACTGTGTGCTATGGACCATGCTGTTTATGAGTGGCTCCCACCTGGAATATTGGGATCACATTAAATAGTATGGCTGGCAATCTAGTCTCTGTTTGTTGTGAGCTCTGATGTGTATTCATTAAGGGCTTGGGTCCATATTTAATGGGATGCCTCACTTTGATTTGGATAGTTTAGTGTATACTGTAAACCTATAGAGAGTTCAATTTAAGGATTGCTGTTTTTTCAGGGACCTTGATCTTTATTTATTTGGGTCTTCAGCCCACTACAATTTGGGTCTTTGTAATTGGACTTCTGTTGTTTCATAATTGGTGTCCGTATTGATGTCCCCATATTTCACTTCAATGTTCTGTGTTGAGAGCTGTTTTCAATATTTGTGCCTTGGGGTGCATTCATTTTGAAACAACCTGTATCGCTAAAAATATGGTCCACAATCTGTTACCCAACCTGATATTCCGGCAGCTCCACCCTGGATGTACAGATAAGACAGTAAATTCAGCAGCACAGGTACGTGAACAATTTATGATTCGCTGGGGCAGAAACAAGGGTAGGAGCAGTTAATTACTTGGTCCGTACCAACTCAGTGGGTCGAAGGGCCTTGTTTGTGCTTTATGACTGTATGACAATTGGATTGTCCCATTGCCCCTTGGTATCACTGCTTGCTTTCTGCAATAGCCTTGTCACTATCATTCAGCGCGGGTGCCTGCACAGCTACAGCACCCCAATGCCTGAACCCAGACACTTCCACTGCCCAGTGTCTGCAACAATGTCCACAAAGCCCACTTGCAGTTAATTCCAGCATGCCACTATCTGTTCTCAGACTGTACCAGTACCTTGACTGTACCAGTACCCAGTACCCAGTACCCTAATGTCTTTCCTCAGACAGTCCCAGTGCCTGCTCTGCTCACAGGTAGTCCATGTGTCTGCTTATAGACAGTGCCAGTGCCGGGGCTTATGCCTTCAGACAGTCTCAGTACCTCAGTGTCTGCTTTCAGGCAGTCTCACTGCCCCAGTATCTGATATCACACAATCTCAGTGTTTGACCTCAGACAGCCCTGGTGCTCTGGCCTCTGAGTTCGCAATGTCTGATGTGAGACAGTTGCACTACCTGCCTTCAGACTGTCCCTCTTTTCAGTTGTCTCCTTCTAGACAGTCTCAGTGCACCAGTGGCTGTTCTCAGACAGTCTCAGTATTCCAGACTTCTAGACTGTTCCAGTGCCCCATGTCTGCTGCCAGACAACCCCAGTGCCCCAGTAACTGTTCTCAGACAGTCCCAGTGCCTGATGTCTGCTGTCAGACTAGCTCACTATTTGCTTCTAGAAAGTCCAAATTCCCTGTTGTATTCTCTCAGATAACTCCAGTAACCAAATGTCTGCTTATAGATAGTCCTGGGGCCTCAACGTCTATTTCTAGAAAGTCCCGGTGCCCCAGAGTCTGCTGTCAGATACTCTGTGTCACAGTGTATGTTGTCAGTGCCCAAGTGCCTGCTCTTGGATGGTTTCAGTGCCCTTCCCTCAGACCACCCGGGTTCCCTAGTGCCTGCTATCTGACAATCCCAGTGCCCCAATGTCTAGTGACAGGCAGATCTTGTGCCGCAGTGTCTACTGCGACAGTCCCACTGCCCCAGTGCCCAGCCTTAGGCAGTCCCAGTGCCACAGCGTTTGCTTCTAGACAGTACCAATGCCCCAAAGTCCGCCATCATGCAGACCTACATCTTCAGTGTCACCCTCAGACAATACCAGTACTCCAGACTCTGCTTCTGGACAGTACCAGTGCTCCGATATCTGCTGTCAGACAGCCCCAGTGTCTGCCCTCAGACAGCCCCAGTGCTCCAGTGTGTGTATCCAGACAGTCACAGTGCCTACTGTCAGCCAGTTCTAGTCTCCTGATGCCTGTTGTCAGACAAGCCCACTGTCTGCTTCTAGACAGTCCCAATTCTCCAACGTCTGTTCTCATTTAACTTTAGTGCCCCAGTACCTACTGACAAACAGCCTCACTCTCTGCTTTTTGGTGGTCCCACTGCCCCAGTGTCTGCTCTCTGGTTGTCTCAGTGCTCTGGTATCTGATAGACAAACCCAGTGCCACAGTGCCTGCCGTCAGCCAGTCCAGCTGCCCCAGTGTCTGCTATCAGACACTCGCTGCCCCAGTGTCTGCTGTCAGACACTCGTTGCCTCAGTGTCTGCCCTCGGACAGTCCCAGTGCTCCAGTGTGTGCTGTCAGACATCACTGTGTATCTCTGAACGGCGTTAGTGCCTACTGTCAGTCAATCCGAATGCCCCACTGTCTGCTCTCAGATGATACCAGTGACCCAGTGTCTGCTTATGGACAACCCCATGCCCAGTGTCGGCTCTCAGACATTCCCAATGCCTGCTTCCAAATGTCTCACCATGACGCCCTGGGCAAGTGGGATCACCTGCTGCTTTTGGAGGGAGGCGAGGAAGGAAGGGGTAGGAAGATGTGGCCATCGTTCAAACTCCCCTCTCCCTACCCCCCCTAGCTATAGGTCCGTGGGCCCCAATCATCAGACTGCCCTGGCCCATCGCTGCTACCCGTCCCAGCCGAGGGACAGAGCACCCGGGGGGGGGGGGGAAGGGGGGAGGGGAATTGCGGGGGACGCTGGCTCTCGGAGCTGACCAGCTGCCAACACACAAACACTTCTTTTCTTTCCTTTCAGAGGAACAACAGAGACGCGGGCAACTTCGACCGTGAGTTCACCCGACAGCCCGTGGACCTGACGCCCACCGACAAGCTCTTCATCATGAACCTGGATCAGAACGAGTTCGCAGGGTTCTCCTACGTCAACCCCGAATTTGTGATTCAGGTCTGAAGAAGAAGGATGCCATTCCTGAACACCCTTTGTCATTGTCTAACTGAAACGCAGAACATAATGTGTTCAAATCCTGCATCACCACCGCCACCCTTCCCCCACCCCGCTGGTCACGAGGTTCATTGTGACTTTACTCCCGTACAATGGTTGCAAATGTCCATCAGGAGAGGTGGGCTGCTTTCTGCACAAACGTCACCGCCGTTCTTTTCAGGCATGAAGGAGCAGGAGCAGAAACTGACCTGTGTTGATTGAGAGCTTTAACACCTAACGCATAGACGCAGCCACAAAACGAAATTAGCTCACAAACCCCTCTCACACTGGCGTTTGATCTAAATGCTCGGCCTTGCAACACTCTCCCCCCCTCCAGTGGATGTCCCTTATCTCTCCCACTGCCACCAATTCCACTGCGCATTGAATTCTCTGCTGCTCCAACCCAGGTCTACTGAGCTCCCTTAAATTACCTCGTTAGACCGTTGATTAGAATTTCACCCCGGGACTTGTGTATCTGCGCTGTCAGATACTTCTCCGCACGTCTTTCAGAAGCGCCTCAAAGCAAGTGACATTGACCGGGTTGTGTGCGTTCGCTCTGATGTGGCGGTGAAAGGGCTTTGCTGCGTTAAATCGCCATTTAATACGAGGTTTGTGTCTCACTCTGAACTCCCGGTTTCCAAGCATTTCCAAACATTTAAACTCCCCTTCCCATACTGACCTTTCTGTCCTGGGCCTTCTCCACTGTCAGAGTGAGGGTACACGCAAATTGGAGAACTATGCCTCATATTTCACTTGGCAACTTGCAACCCAGCGTCATGAACATTTATTTCTAATTTCAATTAACCCCTGCACACCCCCACAGTAGTCATCCTACTAGTTCCACTGTTGGTATCCTTGTGTCCCTTCGTTGTCAGATCTTCGCCATTGTAGGATCTACCCTTCTTTGGGCATCTGTTGCCGGCCCTGCTTTGTTCTGGCCTTTCCTTACCTCCAGTTGCCTCCCCTCTACTTTCAGTCTGGAGAAGGGTCCCGACCCGAAAGGCCCCCATTCTTTCTCTCCTGAGATGTTGCCTGATCCGCTGGGTTACTCCAGCACGTTGTGTTTATCTTCGGTATAAACTAACATCTGCAGATCCTTTCGACACATTTTATGCAGTTTGCAAATAATCTCCTACACCCCATGCCTATGTACCGGACGGCCTAACTTGTCGTCCACCGAGTATTGGACGGTAGCTGAGAGCGTTTGCTTATTGAAAAGCCCTAACGACCTCCGTGGCCCTGTCCTTTCACCAAAGGGACAGGCGCGTTTACAGCTTGATCTGAGCACATTGTTCCTGCCTGCGACCTCGGGGCTTGTGTGCTGGGTGGGTTAACGCCCAGCATACGGCCACTGGGACATTGCACGTCAAGACCCATAAGATGAGTGGGAAAATACCAGTTTAGAACAAAAAAAACGTTATGTGTAGGATTTTGGTCTACCTTCGAAAAAAACTTTATGTATAGTTTAGAATCATCTATATTTATATCCATTGAAAATATATGTTTTCTATAGAATATATCCTTCCTGTCAAGATCATTTTTTCCTTTGTATCAGACCAGCGGGAAATTAGAAATGTAACATTAAACATGAATCAAACATGGAAATCAAAGGGCAAAGAAACGTCTTAAAGCGAGGACAGACAAAATGCTGGAGCAACTCGGCGGGACAAGCAGCATCTCTGGAGAGAAGGAATGGGTCGAGACCTCGACCCGAAACTTCACCCATTCCTCCTCTCCAGAGAAGCTGCTTGTCCCGCTGTGTTATTCCTGCATTTTGTGTCTATCTTTCGTTTAAACCAGCATCTGCAGTTCCTTCCTACACGTCTTGAAGCGAGGTACGGTCTGAGGGACTGAGAATAATGTTGTTGGACGCCTGGATCTTTGACTTTTCCTTATTTTCACTCCATTCTTCCCATGTCTGCGACTGTCGTTCTACCCGCTTGCACATTGTGCCTGCACATTGTCCACCTAATACGTAATTTCACACTAGGCTTTGAGCCTATCCTCCGATTCGTGACACCGCAGGTGATCTTTAACCACAGACACCTCCTTGTCGCTACCCTCAGTGAACAGAAAGAAACTCATCGACATCGCGTGCAATGTTAAAAACTGAGCTGGCATTAGCTGTCAGTTTCAGAGGAGGGTAGCTAATTATTGCAAGTGTCTTGACTATAGATGTGTGCCCGAAATGCATCTGAGGGTCGCGCTGGCCTCTACAATCCCAGATTTCTCAACAAAGTCTAACTTCTAACTCTAACTTCTACTCTATCATCTTCCCTTTCAAACAAACCACCAGCTAACCCGCTATATGCCAAGCAACATAACGCGAATGCCCTCTCGCTGAAGTGGTATGGCAATCTTTGCAGATTGAACTCGCGTCTATCGACTGTGTTTGTCACGCTCCCTGTAAGCTAATCCTTGGTTTTCAGGTTTCATTCCCTTAATTCTACATCACGCTCACGATATTACTTGAAGTACACTTATGCCTTGGCCAGATCTCATTGACTTATTCTGTCTATGCTATTCATTGATCCCGACACTGACATCCCACTTTGGACCAAAAGAAAAACGAATATATTTTGTGTAAGAAGGTGTTTTTACAGTATGATTTCTTTTCAATTAACCCAGATGTCAATGTCATTCTTGCCATACTTCCCATCTCATCGCACTTGATCCAACCATACCAGCTGTACTGGTGCTCCCAGTTTCCAGCAGTTTGTTTTTATTTCCGATTTCCGAGTACGCTTCGTTTTGCCTTTGTTCTCATAATCTAACTATTTTAACTCCATCTAAGCATGTTGATTTAAAATTTTAGATGGGATTGTGCGCTTGATCCATTAGTGTTGCTGCCTCGCCACCCCGAGGCCCGACCCTGACCTCAAAGTGTGTACATGAAAGAACTGCGGATGCTGGTTTAAACCGAAGACAGACGCAAAGAGTTGGAGTAACTCAGCGGATCAGACAGCGTCTCTGGAGAAAAGGAATAGGTGACGTTTCGGGACGAGACCCTTCTTCAGTTGTAACGTCACCTATTCCATTTCTCCAGAGACGCTATCTGACCCGCTGAGTTACTCCAGCTGTTTGTGTCTATCTCCCATCTGCATCGCGTTCAAATGAGCGCGACTTATCTATGCATCGCGTTCGAATAAAGCTACCCACCCCACACTGAAATCCCACCTCCTTGAACCATTGTTGTCTCCTGTTCTTGAGACCCGCATCCATTGCCAGGCAAGGTCACAAGAGCGTACTCAGCCTCCTGGATACCTCCCGGGCTGCTGATTCTGTGTTCACAACTTCCTGCTTCGCCTTGTGTGGCGTTTGGGCAAAACCTTTTAATTTCTGTTCAGTAGTGAAGAACCTGAAGTTTCAGTAACACCGAGGTACCAGTGACATCCTTTGCACTTTCACTTTCTTCACACCTCACTCCTTTCTCCAGTCTCTCACTTTTCTATTCTTCCGTCTGACGTCATCCTTTCTGATCTTGGACAATAAATCCTCTCTCGGAAAAGGCTTTGATTTCTTCCCTTTATGACCTCTATGACCTTGGCACCGTGTGGCTCCACTGAGGAAGGAGTCTTTCCCTTGCGCAATGGGTCATTTTGTCCACCTTCAGACCTCTCGCCTGTCTAGAGGATTCCTTTTGACCCTCCTATGCCTTCTGCATACTTTCAGTGGGAACTGCCATTAGGACAACCACGGTGGAGCTCCGTCTGCTTATTGTTCCCTCCCGAATTTAGGATCGGGAAAATGAGTGGGTGGAGCTAAATGGCCATTAAAGCTCCTGGTATAAGGTGCCAATTGTATCCGGACCACTCTGAAAACTCCATAATCTTTGCTGATTTAATGCGCTTCTGGGGCAATTCAATGCACCTTAATGTAACGAGACAGCGACGGAGATGGGTTCGGGAGTGAAAATTGATGGAAAGGGACAGATCAGGTAGATTTAAACCAGAGATAAATAGAAAGTTTAAAGCACGTTGTAACTTTTTTCTAAATAATGTCTTCCATGCTATGAACGTAGATGTTTTCTACTCGGTTACATTTTGTGGAATGTAATGTACTTAAAGATTTCTACGCTTGTGATGTCTATGCATCTCCTTTTCACAGGATCACAGTGAGTGTTTTTACAGTTGATTACAAAATAACTTAATGTGTTTAGATGTCTGCCAAAAAAAGCAAAACAATGTACTGCAATAATTACTGAATTAATTTGCATGCATTTTGTAAATCAGGCTGTCTATTGGTGGCAAAAAAATCTTTGCACGACTGCTTTTCAGTTGCTCTATCTCAAAGTACGAAATAAAATTATCGAATTAAATATTTGCATCACCGTGCGAAGTATTCATTTGAGGTAGAGAGGCGCCATTTGCACCAGTGGCCGTCTCGACGTGGCATCGTTTTCAACAGAACGCTTAAATTAATCCGGCCTCAGTGAATCCAGGACAATTAGCATAATTGCGTGAAACCTTTGCATAAACCATAACTGAGAAATATAAATGTTTCCCTCTTTCTCCAACTTGTGAACCTGCTTCAGTTGGAAAAGACACTCAGCTCAAAGATCCTCACAATCCTACAACAGGTGACATTTTCATTACCTTCCTGTATCTTCTGTAAGGGAATTGATGCACTTGGCTTATATTGCCCGTCAAAATAAAAGACTATAGAGCGGAGGTCTTTCAGCACAAGATAATAATAATTAGGGTCACTGAGCCCATCAGCCCGCCATGATCATGCCAAACACGCTAACTTTGTCAGCGCTCTTTATGTGACGACTATTTGCATACCTTGGGTATGCAAGCAAATAATTTCACGGTGACTTGTCACATGTGACAATAAAGTATTCATTCAAACACTGCGGCCATCTGTATTAATCCCATTTACCGGCACTTGGTCCATTGTCTTCTGTGCCTTGGCGTTCAAGTGTTCGTCTAGATACCTTTTAAATGTTGCGAGTCTTCCTGCCTGCATCACTTTCTCAAATATCGGCCAGAATTTAAAATGCATCTAACAGCAGTACCTACTTCAAAACAGAGTTCATCAATGAATCCCCATGTTAACTGCATAATTAAATATTCCTTAAAAGCTTATTTGAATTCTGAGTTTACTCTCTGAGTATTTGTTAAATATGTATTGCTTAGTTTTCCTATGAATAACTATTCCTTTCACATACTTGCAATGACTTCAGTTTTACTACAACTGATTGATCTGTCAATCTAATCTTCAGAGTGAAGAGAATTATGAGGCTTCACGAACGATCAAAGACACACTGGATGTTACTCATGCATTGGATGTCATATTCAATCTTGCCATTGCAGATCTACATCCCTGCGTAGGTACCGTGACCCTCAACTCTCCAGTACCAGACACCCTGCTAACCCCTTTTGGAAGTAGCAGGGTCAGCATGCTGTGATTCTGCCCACTGATCGATGCACACCAGCAATCCTGCCAAAGGCTTGTTGTAGGATCTGTCACGTCAAAACTAGCTCAGTGAGTTTAGCTCGAACTAAAATGTTAAGTTCATACGAGATTGCAATAGCAGCCTAATTTTGAAACTCTTTAGAATCACAATAGTACATAGCTTTGGAGTATTGCATTTTGGGACAGTTTTACCAGGCGTTGATTAGGAAGGACTTGATGCATTGTTCCAATTCACCAGCAGTCACTTCTGTCAAATGTCAGGCTGAAAGTCAAGCAACTGAGGGGAAGCATATCCTCGAACCCCTGTCCCTTCACAGTGTATTTCCTTGTTTCCTTACAGCATTGCAAGAGGCCTTTTCAGTCTAAGTCAGCTCACCGACCACTCAACCAACTGCCTTGGCAGAGAACTCCATTTATTGTTACGCGTGAGAAATATGGTGACCATTTCCAACTTGTTTCAGTGCATTTTATTTGTGCCTGGGGCCCCACTACTGAAAGATTTATCACAGATACTTCTTTATGTAACTGGGTAATAGAAAACAATGACCAGAACTAATGCTTAAGAAATAAGTTATAATTGCACAGTGTTTTAATATAATTTATTAATGTGGAAGTCCATATTGCTTAATGGAAATTTACATCTAGCCCCTTCATGTGTTACATTATTAATTATTCTGGGTCTTGAATTCAGAAGTTTGAATTGATTTTAAGGAAAGAAACGTAAAATGGACACAAGGCAAAAAGAAAAACATCGTTTTATCGCTATATTTTACCCTCCTCGCTAAACCCTTTTCAACATTTTTTTGGCGATCTTATCCACTTCTCTGAGATTTAAGATTTAGCTGAAAGAATCTAAGACAGCATAAATGGTAGGAGCGTCTATTTTGTGCTCTGATGGAGTCTGTTCTATGTGGAGGCTTTCGCAAGGATATGTGTGTTGTTTTCTGGGATGCGCTTCACCGGTCCTGGACTCTGCGGTTTCACAGTGGTGGTAGTTAATAGTATCACATCTATGCGCCCCCTGGCCTCATTAAAGTGACGACCAGTGGTTACGAGGTAACCCAGTGATTTTCACAGTATTTAACTGCCATTGGATGCCTCAGTGGCCATGTCTTGGGAGTTCTCCCTCGTTGACAGCAATGCCTAAGACCTCGGGCAGGAACCACGGACAGTCCCATCTACAAGAACTATCTTCCAGTCGCATGCCAACACTACCACCACCCACCTGGACCTCTCCAATGGAAAATGTATCCCAGGCCCGGGTTGTCCAAGCAAGATGTTTGGGGCCCTGAGGCAGGGCACCAGCCACACATTCATGCCTGGGCTCCTGTCTCGGGGATCAGCGTCACCTTGAGTTCCAGACTCTTCACCACAGGATCATTCTGCATATTGTAACAGCTGTCCGTCTGGTCTTTTAGCATCCTCCTCACCGCTGTGCCAGAGAGGCTGAATTCAGACAGAATCAGGCACTGGGATCTAGCGGTATCATTGGCTTCCCGCGAGTTATCGTTTTAGAGATACATCATGGGCACAGGCCCTTGGGTCCACGGAGTACATGCCCGTCCATCGTTCGCACTAGTTCTATGTTATCCCATTTTTGCACCCACTCACTGGTCATTAGGGACAATTTCACAGAGGCCAATTGATATACAAACCCACACGTCGTTGGGACGTGGGAGGAAACCGGAGCATACGGTACATAGATAGGACAGAGGGTTTAGAGGGATATGGGCCAAACGCAGTTAGGTTGGACTAGTGTAGATGGGAAATTTTGGTCGGTGTGGGCAAGTTGGGCCGATTGGCCTGTTTCCACGCTGTAAGACTCTATAAGACTATATTAAGGAATGTGTTGTACAACTGTAACATAACATCCCAACCTCTATACTCAATAGTCTGACTGATGAAAGCCTTCTTGACCACTCTATGTACTTGTGACGCCATTTTTAAGGAACTATGTACCTGCTCTGTTAGATCCTTCTGCTCTACAAAACGCCCAAGAGCCATGCTATCTACTAGGCCCTGCCCTGTCTAGAGTTTCCAAAATACAACATCCTGCACTTCTGTCTCTGTCCATCAACCATTCCTCAGACCACTTGCCCAACCGATCGGGATCATGCCGCACTATTTGACAATCATCCTAGCTATTTACAGTACCACCCACTTTAGCGTCATCTGCAGACTTACTAATCATGCCTGTAGGTTCTCATTCAAATCATTGATTTGGATGAAAAACTGCAATGGGGCCCAGCACCAAACCATTAGTCAAAAAACAACCGAAAAATAACTTTCCACCATCACGGATTTGATATGGGAACTCAAGGTAAAGAAACCATTAGGAGGTAGCGACCACAACATGACATGT
The DNA here is from genome assembly GCA_038087875.1 of Malacoraja senta. Taxonomy (NCBI): domain Eukaryota; kingdom Metazoa; phylum Chordata; class Chondrichthyes; order Rajiformes; family Rajidae; genus Malacoraja; species Malacoraja senta. Next base: position 63,790,483 of record CM075981.1, on the reverse strand, counting down.
TTTAACCTGCAGTTTAAGAGGGAGAATGTGAAATTGGATGTGTCGGTCTTGCAGCTGGGCAAAGGGGACTACAGAGTCATGAGGGAGGAGCTGGCCAAAGTTAAGTAGAAAGGGACACTAGCAGGGATGACGGTGGAACAGCAATGGCAGGAATTTCTGGGAATAATCTGGAAGATGCAGGATCTTTTCATTCCAAAGAGGAAGAAAGATTCTAGGGGGAGAAAATGGCGACCGTGGCTGTCAAGGGAAGTCAAGGACTGTATATAGCTAAAAGAGAAGGCGTATAACATAACAAACATTAGTGGGAAGCCAGAGGATTGGGAAGCTTTTAAAGAACAACAGAGGGTAACTAAAAAGAAAATATGGGGAGAAGATGAAATATGAAGGTAAGCTAGCCAATAATATACAGTAAAAGAGGATAGTAAGAGTTTCTTCATTTGTATAAAGAGCAAGAAAAAGGCAAGAGTGGCCGTTGGACCACTGGAGAATTATGTAGAAGAAGTGATAATGGGGAATAAAGAAATGGCAGAGTTGAATAACTTATTTTGCATCAGTCTTCACAGTGGAAGACACCAGCAACATGCCTGAAATTCAAGAGAGTCAGGGGGTGGAAGTTAGTGGAGTGGCTATTACCAGGGAGAAGGTACTTGGAAAGCTGAAAGGGCTGAAGTTAGATAAGTCTTCTGGGCAGGATGGACTGCACCCTAGGGTTCTAAAAGAGGTGGCTTTAGAGATTGTGGAGGCATTGATAGTGATATTTCAGGAATCACTAGAGTCAGGATTAGTCCCAGATGATTGGAAAATGACCAATATTAGCCTGCTGCACAAAAAGGGAGCAAGGCAGAATAGTGGGAACTATAGGCTGGTTAGTCTGACATTGCTGGTTGGTAAGATTTTAGAGTCCATTATAAAGGATGAGGTTACGGAGTACTTAGAAGTTCACGATAAACTAGGGTGAGGTCAGCATGACTTTGTGAAGGGGAGGTCTTGCTTGACAAATTTGCTGGAATTCTTTGGAGAAATAAATAGCAGGACAGACAAAGGAGATTCAGTAGATGTTGTTTACTTAGATTTTCAGAAAGCCTTTGATAAGATGCCACACATTAGGCTGCTTAGGCAGATGAAAGCCCACGGTATCAAAGGACAGATACTAGCATGGATAACAAGTTGGCTGGATGGCAGAAGACAAAGAGTGGCAATAAAGGGGGCTTTGTCTGGTTGGCTGTCAGTGACTAGTAGAGTTCCGCCAGGGTTGGTGCTGGGGGCGCTACTCTTCACGTTGTTTATTAATGATTTGGACAAGGGGATTGAAGATTTTGTGGCAAAGTTTATGGATGATATGAAAATAGGTGGAAGGGCAAGCAGTGTAGAGAAAGCAGGGACTCTGCAGAAGAACTTGGACCAGTTGAGAGAGTGGGGCCGAGAAGTGGCAGATGGAATATAGTGTAGCAAAGTGTGGAGTCATGCATTTTGGGAGTAGGGATAAAGGCATAGACTATTTTCTAAATGGGGTGAGAATCCAGAAATCAGAGATGAAAAGGAGACTTGGGAGTGCTGGTGCAAGATTTCCAAAAAGTTAATCTGCAAGTCACATTGGTAGTAAAGAAAGCAAACTCAATGCTAGCATTTACAATATTTCAAGAGGGCTTGTAAACAAAAACAGGGATGTAATGTTGAGGCTCTGTAAGGCACTAGTAAAGCCACATTTGGAATATTGCGAGGAATTCTGGGCACCATATCTGAAGAAGGATGTGCTGGCTCTGGAGAAGGTCCAGAAGAGGTTTACAAGAATGATCCCAGGAATGAGAAGGTTAACCTATATTGAGCTTTTGTCAGCAGTGGGTCTGTATTCACTGGAGTTTAGAAGAATGAGGGGGGACCTCATTGAAACATACAGAATAGTGAAAGGCTAGGATAGAGTGGATTTGGACAGGATGTTTCCATTGGTGGGAGAGTCTACAACTAGAGGTCATAGCCTCAGAATTAAAGGATGTTCTTTTAGGAAGGAGATGAGGAGAAATTTCTTTAGTCAGAGGGTGGTGAATCTGTGGAATTCTTTGCCACAGAAGGCTGTAGATGCCAAGTCAGTGGATATTTTTAAGACAGATAGATATGTTTTTGATTAGTGCAGGTGTCAGAGGTTATGGGGAGAAGGCAGGAGAATGGGGTTAGGAGGGAGAGATAGATCAGCCATGATTGAATGGCGGAGTAGACGATGAGCTGAATGGCCTAATTCTATTCCTATTCCTTATGATCTTATGACCTTAAGACCCTCTGCTTCCTTCCATGAAGCTATTTTTTTCTATTCAGTCAGCTAGCTCTCCTTAGATCCCATGCAATCCTACCTTCCTGAGCTGCCTACCATGTACATTCTTGTCAAATGCCTTGCTGAATTCCATGCATTCAACATCTACAACATCTACATCAACCTTTATGATCACATCTTCAAAATACTCAATCAGATTCATGGGACGATCTATCAACTACAAAATTGCACTGACTATCCCTAATCCCTAATCCATCTAAATGCACGTATATCTTATCCCTCAGAATATTCTCTAGTACTTTGTTGACCACAGATGTTGGACTCACTTGCAATAGTTCCCAGGCCTTTCCTCGCAGCCCTTAAATGGAGGCACAACTTTTTCCACCCTCCAATCTTCCAACTCCTTGACCATATTTAATGATGACACATAAATCTCAACCAAGGCACCTGTAATTTCCTTTCTAGCTTCCCAAAGTGTTCTCGGGTATATCTGATCAGGCCCAGGAGATTTGTCTATCTCCGTATGCACTGACTTTCAGAACCTCCTCGACCATAATACTGACTGCCCTCCAGACATTTCCATTGACGGCTCCAAGTTCCCCAGTCCTCATGTATTTCACCATGGTAAAACCAGAGGGGAAATTCTCATGGAGGACCTTGCCCATCTCCTATGGCTCCACACAGAGTTGACTGCTTTTATTCCCGAGGGGGCCTATTCGCTGTCTGGTTACCCTTTTCCCCTTAATGTACTTTTAACATCTCTTGGGATTATCCTTAATATTATCTGACAGAGCGATCTCCTGTCCCCATTTTGCCTTTTTGATTTCCTTTCTCAGCATGCTCCTTAGTTCCAGAGAACCCTTGATGCCAGCTGCCTATACCTGCCCCATGCCTCCTTCTTATTCTTGTCCAGAGTCTCAATTACTCTCGTCACCCAGCTTCCTTACATCCACATGCCCCCCCCCCCCCCTCACTCTAACATGAACATACATGTCCTGGACTCTTGTCAGCACACTTATAAAAGCATCCCACGTACCTTTTACTACAAACAACCTGCTCCAATTAACTTGAGCGAATTCCTGCCCTAGACCTCTTCACCAACAGAAAAGATTTACATTGTCTCGATCTGCAGCCGATTGTGGCTCAGAACAAGTATTTTCACGTGAAAAATGCCATGTTCCTGGAGGGACTTGGCTCCTTCATGCTCAACGCTGGGACTGACTGCAGGGATGGGTCCTGGCATCCAGTCACCCCAACGCATTCTCAACAGTCAGATCCATCCAAGTAGCAGGATCACAGTGGAAGACACGAAAGTCTCCTGCATTGTTCCGGGTGAAACGTGGTAGAGTTCAAGAGACGCTTTGTATAAGCCAGCCGCCCGAAGACTAGAGAAGCAGCAATGGTTAAGAACAACGGGGAAGTGCCCCCGCTCAGCCTCCGCAGCCACGACTCGCAGCTGAGAGGAGAAGCAGGTGGTGGCTGCGCGGGTCACAAAGGACTCGTTCATACAGACCAAACTCCCGGTTCAAAGACAATGTCCCTCCCTATTGGACAGCCCGTAGACCATGACCCAGGTGGGCACATCCTACTACACAGTGTGTTCAGTGCTCAGTTCACATCCCACTGAACGTGCGTTGACACATGAAGGCGAGTGCATCCCTGCCCCATCCATGCCAAACATTCACCATGGACTGGGCCACCCGCACAGAACTCGGATCGTCAAACAGAAAGAGGGTTTCCGTCCTTTTTCAAACATCTTGGGGTCGCTCACTAACCCGAACGTTTGTGGGACATGGGAGGACATGGGGCATCTGGGGACCACCCCCCCCCCCCCCCCCCCCCCGTCATAGGGAGAACCTGCAAACTCCACACAACGCCGGAGGTCAGGATTCAACCAGGGTCGCTGGAGCTGTGAGGCCACGGCTCTACCAGCCGCGCCACTGTGTAACACAAACAATACTTGTATGTATGTTGAGGGGTGTGACATTTCTTGTTGCATTATGGCTTCGCGGGGTTTCAACCTCTGAAAGAGAAGAGACCCCTTCCCCGGCATACAGGACCCCCCCCCCCCGGCACACAGGATCTCTTCCCCGGCACTTCCTGCCGAGCTTTTCAGAAAGTGGGTTTGCGGCCCCCCCAAACACTAACTAACCCACGGCACGTTGGTCCTCTCCCCCGGTAAACAAGACCCCTCCCCCGACAACGCAGGACCCCTACCCTGACACACAGACCCTCGTCCCCGACACACAGGACATACCCACCTCCACCCGGCACACACGTTCTCTCCCCTGCATTGGATCTCATGAAGCTGGACATAGTCCCTCCCCCTGCAACTCCCTCTCCTCCACGGTGTGTGTTGCTTGCCGCTGTGTAGCTGCTGTAGGGAGCGTGCCTTCAAGGTTGCCAGGGGAGTGGTTCGCCGGTTGATCCCGTTACCTGAATGCTGCGCGACAAAGTGTTGGGGGTTGCACAGAATTTTGTGAGGTTCCACCAGGAGTGTCACAGAACCCGGGTCAATCTTATTTCTGGGAGTAAGCCACCTGAACGCCAATTTAAATTGCACTGCTATTATCTGTGTGTTAGCATTAACCGTAGCCATGTTTCAGCAATCCCCAAAATGTGTGTAATGTAATTCCTCAGCATGAATTTCTAATTCTAATTATTACTCTAAAATCCAATTACAATGTGGAAATTGCCAGAGGTCACACTGAGATGCAATGTTAGATTAATCGTTAACTGCAGAGTCAATGGTTTGAGCTAATGCGATGATTGAGCAGTAATGCATCACTGTTGAATCTTCAGTGAAGTAGTGACTGATGCATCACTTTGCCAGAGATGTTGAATTGAGGATCTGTCCACTCCCTCGGGTGGACATGTGGATCACACGGTGCAGGACAGTTATCAAGGGTGTCTTGGCTCATACTTACCTCTACATAAACCAGGGCGGGACCTCACAGTGAATAGTATGGCATCGGGGAGGGAATGTTGTACAAGAGAGAGGCCTGTGAGATACTTCCCCGAAGGTGGCCACACAGGTAGACGGTGGGGTAAATAAGGCATTTGGCATGCTTGTTTTCATCAGGCACGGCATTGAATACGGTGGTTGAGATGTCATATTACTGCTATACAACAAATTGGTGGGCATCACGTGGTGTATTAGGTACAGTACACAGCACCCGGAGTGTTGTGTACAATGCTACATAGTTATTGGAAGGATGTTATCAAGCTAGAGAGGGTGCAGAACACATTCACAAATATGTAATACAAAGGAACCATAGATGCTGGTTCATACCAAAGATAGACACAAAATGCTGGAGTAACTCAGCGGGTATGGATAGATGATGTTTCGGGTGGGGGCCCTTCTTCAGACTGGTTGTAGCCTGGGGGGGTTGGGACTGGAAGCAAGAAAAGACCAGGACAAATCAAGGCTGGCAACAGATGACCCCAGTTCCTTGATAGGCCAATTGTTGGCTAGGAATGGTATGATCCCAAGAGACCTACATGTTTGCGGGCAGTGGAACTGGTTAACGGAGGAAGGTGGTAAGCGAGGGAGGGGGAGGGGAGTGTGTATAGATGTTACATACAATTTGAAAATTCAACATTCTTACCGCTGGGCTGTAAGCTACCCAAGCAAAATATGAGATGCTGTTCTGCCAATTTGCGAGTGGCTTCATTCTGACAATGGAGGAGTCCTAGGACTGAAATGTCAGTATGGGAATGGGAAAGGGATTTAATTTGTTAACAACCAGGAGATCCAGTGGACCTTGGTGGACTTGTATGTCCTGCACTTTTGACAACACACTTTTAATAACATCCAATTTTCCCGACATTGCTTTTCCTTCAAACAACCTGCTTTAATCAATTTGAACAAGTTCATGTCAAGACCTTGTCACCAATAGGAAAAGTTTTCACTTCCTTGATCTGCAGCCGACGATGGCTTGGGATAAATATTTTCTCATAGAAAATCCCATTTTCCTGGAAGGTCACATCTCCTTTATCCTCAGCACAGGGGCTGACTGCAGGGATGGATCCTGGGTTCCAGGCATCCCAAAGCATTCTGAACAGTCAGAGCCATCCATATACCAGGATCATAGTGGAAAACACGAAAGTCTCCACAAGGCCAGTACTTGTTGCCTGCACCAGTCCAAGCATACCTGTGTAGCAAAACAGTCGGCAATTCTAGGCTTGGTGTTGCCAATGTACATGAGCCCATGTCGGGGACACCCGATGCAATAGTGGAGTTGCATGTGATCCTCTGTCTCACCTGGAAGGACTGTCGGGGTCAAAGGTATAAGGGCAGGTGTTGCAGATTCTGTGGTTGGAGGGGACAGTACTTGGGGATGGAGGGGTTGGGTGGGAAGGGACGAGTGAACCAAGGAGTTGAGGAAGGCAGAAAGGGGTGGAGATGGGTAGATCTGATTAATGGTGAGATCACATTGTGTTGGATGTGGAGACTAGTGGGGTGAAAGGTGAACTGACCTTGTTGCGGCTGGAGGGATGGGGAGCAAGAGCAGATCTACAGGACACAGAGGAGACACGTGTGAGAAACCCATCTATGACTGAAGGGTGGAAACCATGTTCACTAAAGAATGAGGGCATCTCAGATGTCATTGTGTGGAAAACCTCATCTTGGGAGCAGATGCGGCGGAGAGGGAGGAATTGAGTGTAGGGACAGCATCTTTGCAAGTGGCAAGGTGGAAAGAAGTATAGTCCAGATAACCAGATGTCTATTCACAAATATGTTACTGGGACTGGAGAACTTCAGTTACAAGGAAAAATTGGATACCCCGGGCCTTTTCTATGGAGCGTTGCAGACAGATGGTGACCTTATAGGGGTACATAAATTTCATGAAGGGCATAGATAAGGTGGATGCTCATCATCTTTTTCCCAGGGTAGAGGAGTTCAAAACTAGCGGACATGGTTTAAGGTGACAGGCTGAAGATTTAAAGGGGAGCTGAGGAGCAATTCTCGTCACATCGGATGTGTGAAATGAGCTGCCAGTGGAGGTGGTAGAAGCAAATACATCAATAATATTTAAAAGACATTTAGATAAGTACATAGATAAGAAGGGTTTGGAGGAATTTGGGCCATACGCTGGCAAATGGGATGAATTGGATGAATGAATTGGGTCAAAGGGTCTATTTCTTTGCTGTAACTCAATATCACTAAATATCACTAAAACATAATAAAAAAAGACAAGCCGTAAATGATGAGAAATCTCTCATTAGAGATTTAGAAGGTTTAGAAATCAAATATGTTTAGTTGCAGAGTAGGGAGAGAGGTTGACAACACAAAGTGAATATTTTTTATTGTGTGAAGCTCAGGAGAGACTAAATCACCCTCTTTATAATGTTGGCTGAGCGAGGATGGTGAAGGCAGGTTAATTAGAAATGTAATAGTAAAAGAATGAAAGGAGAGGAATGTTAAGTAAAAAAGATGAAGCCAATCTGGAACTGAAAATGTAAACTGGAGGTGCAAACCACTGCAGGTGCTGCAAAACTGAAACAACAGGATGGAAATATTCAACATGTCAGGCAGCATCTGTGGAGTAGAACAAAGTTAATATTTTAGATTGAAGATCTTATATCATAACTGCCTGGTTCTAATCAAAACTGGAAGGGTGGCTATCTGAAAATGTAAATTTGAGCATTATTTCATTAGTGCTAATATTTGCGAAGCCAGAAAACATAGTCATAGAGTCATACAGCATGGAAACAGGTCATGCAGTCCAAAGCTTCCATGTCATCTTAGCCAGTCCGTTTTGCCCGTTTGGCCCATATCTCTACAAATCTTTTCTACACATGTACATGTCTAAATGTCTTTTAAAAAATTCACATACCCTGAGAAAAAGATTCTGTGCCTTAATTCCATTGATTCTATTGGTTTTCTACACGTCTATAAGATCACCCCTCAGTCTCCTGCACTCCAAGGGAAATAAACTTAGCCTGTCCAACCTCTTCCTATGACTCAGGCCTTCAAGTATGGGCAACATCCTGGTAAATCTTATCCATACTCTTCCTAGCTTAATGGCACTTTTCTTACAGCAGGGTGATCAAAACAGAATGCTTTACTTCAAGTGTGGCTTTATCACATGTTGTACAACTATAACACAATGGAGACAAGGAACTGCAGGTACGGGAATCTTGAGCAAAACACAGAGTGCTGGAGGAACTCAGCATGTCAGGCAGCATCGTGATGGGAATGGACCCTTCTTCAGACTGATAGAGTGAAGAGAATGCTGGAAAAGAGACGTGGGGGTGGGACAAAGCATGGAAAGTGATAGGTGGATGCAGGTGAGGGGTGTTTTGATTGGCAGATGGATGTAGTAAGCAACAGCGGCTTGGGGTGAAAAGGAGACAAAAAAGTGCCTGATAAGGAGAGATAAAGAGGAGTGAAATGTACATCTGGAGAGTAGGGATTCCATTCCATTTTTCATCTCCATAGTATTGGTTCCTGTAATGAGGCATTCCGGGCAGATGTCTATGAGAAATGTTCCTTATTCTTAACCAGGTATTTTAGACTTTAGATATACAGCATGGAAACAGTCCCATCAACCCACCGAGTCCTCGCCGACCAGCAATTACCCCGTACACTAGTACTATCTTACACACTATGGACAATTTACAATTTACTGAAGCCAATTAACCTGCAAACCTGTACATCTTTGGAGTGTGGGAGAAAACCGGAGCACACGGCAAAAACCCACGTGGTCACAGCGAGAATGTGCAAACTCCATACAGACAGCACCCATAGTCAGTATTGAACCAGGGTCTCTGGTGCTGTAAGGCAGCAGCTCTACCGCTGCGCCACTATGCTGCCCTACTATAGTTAGCTGTTACCTCTACCATAGTTAGCAGAGCTCTTGGTATTGTAATTTATTGATCCTTGTGAAAAACAGCAAACTTCATTTCACCTGGCACCTCAGTCGAGCAGCATCCAACCATATTTCTACTCAGAGGTGAATAGTCTTACTCTGTTCACAGGCACTTTCCCAATATCTTTACAATGTTATTAGGGCAGAAAACTCTCCAGTCACTCTGCACTCATGTTAATCAATAGCCTCATTTGATAAGAATGCCCATCCTCCTGAGGTGCCCAGCCCATCCAGTCTGTTTGTTTCTGAGTTTCATTCATAGCAGTGATTCCCAATTGCTTTAATCAAAGTCACCCATTTCATTTGGCACTCTTCTTTTGTGGTGTAATGTTCTTCTTCCCAGCTGTAACTTTCCTGTATATTCTTGTTACCAGTGTAGTTTCTAATTTCTTTGTAATCTTGTAGGTGAGGGACTGAACAGATTGAGAGCTCAACTCTTGGCTGTTCTTTTCCAGATTAGCTTGGCAAGCTGCTGCAGACACAAGAAACTACAGATGCTGGAATCTTGAGCAAGAAACAAAGCACTAGAGGAACTCTAGGGCTCTAGGGGGGTCTTATAGAAACATATAAAATTATATAAAATGTTCCCAATGTTGGGCGAGTCCAGAACCAGGGGCCACAGTCTTAGAATAAAGGGGAGGCCATTTAAGACTGAGGTGAGAAAAAACTTTTTCATCCAGAGAGTTGTGAATTTGTGGAATTCCCTGCTACAGAGGGCAGTGGAGGCCAAATTACTGGATGGATTTAAGAGAGAGTTAGATAGAGCTCGAGGGGCTAGTGGAATCAAGGGATATGGGGAGAAAGCAGGCATGGGTTATTGATTGGGGTCGATCAGCCATGATCACAATGAATGGCGGTGCTGGCTCGAAGGGCCGAATGGCCTCCTCCAGCACCTATTTTCTATGTTTCTATGTAACTCAGTGGGTCATGCAACATGCAATGGACAGTTTCAGGACCTGAAGAAGGGTCCTGACTCAAAATGGCATCTGTCCATTCCTTCCACAGATGTTGCATGACCCACTGACATCCTCCACCACTTTGCTTTGTGCTCAAGATGCTACAGACCACTGCTACAACCCAAAGAGTAGTCCTTTACTTAATATGGGAGCGTTGACCATTCCTTTCCATGCGCAGGTGCTGCTTGACCCTCTGAGTTCCTCCAACAGATTGTTTGTCTCTGTGATAGCCACTAGGAGACTTCAGCATTGATTCCTGCCCCAATGATGTCAAACACAGACAAAGGAAACACTTAAGTACCACACACGCTCTCTCCTCAGCCAATGAATCAACTACTCCATGTTAAACAACATCTGCAAATACAACAGACCACAGAATAGACTCAGTGGTTCCATCGCAGAATGATCGGGGGAACAGTTGAAGAACACAGCTGCCTCTCGTTTCTGCATGAGATGGTGCGTGAACCTGTGAGGGAGACTCTCCCATATTCTGCCTCTTCTAGACATGGTCCAATTGTACAAAATGATTGGAAGACATCTTCCATTTTCAGGGTCTTTAATTTAAAGAAAATTCAAACAACATAGTAATAGGCACTCTGACTGGCGTCCATGTCAGCCTCCAATTCCATCCATTTCAATGGTGTATGCAGAGAGGAGGCTTTCCAGAAGGTATCATTACCACCCACGTTTTATACTTTTGGAGATTTAGTCTTCCAGACAATGATCTTTGTGAAAGTGCTCCCTTCAATATGCTTGCTGCCCCCAGAGCTCCTAACATCAACTCATTGCATAAGCTATGTCTTGTCATAGCTACAGAAATAAAACTGAGGCGGAACTGGGAATGAAACTAATCAGAATTCCTAATCTGAGGAAAGACATTCTTGCCATAGAGGGAGTACAGAGAAGGTTCACCAGACTGATTCCTGGGATGGCAGGACTTTCATATGAGGAAAGACTGGATAGACTCGGCTTGTACACGTTGGAATTCAGAAGACTGAGGAGGGATCTTATAGAAACTTACAAAATTCTTAAGGGGTTGGACAGGCTAGATGCAGGAAGATTATTCCCGATGTTGGGGAAGTCCAGAACTAGGGGTCACAGTTTAAGGATAAGAGGGAAGACTTTTAGGACCGAGGTGAGGAAATCATTTTTTACACAGAGAGTGGTGAATCTGTGGAATTCTCTGCCACAGAAGGTAGTTGAGGCCAGTTCATTGGCTATATTTAAGAGGGAGTTAGATGTGGCCCTTGTGGCTAAAGGGATCAGGGGGTATGGAGAGAAGGCAGGGATGGGATACTGAGTTGGATGATCAGCCATGATCATATCAAATGGCGGTGCAGGCTCTAAGGGCCGAATGGCCTACTCCTGCACCTATTTTCTATGTTTCTATGTTTCTATGAAACAGGCCTGATAATTTCCAAATCAAATAGTTTCAAAATTTGCACATTAAGAATGTAAGAAGTTCAGTGAGTGCAAATTGCACAAGAAACGTGGAGAGAGCAAGATTCCACAGACAAATTATCTTCTGATCATCCTGATTGAGAGAATTTTCTGCTCCTTTTTCAATACTGCCATCATATCATCTACAGTCAAAAGAATTGGTGAAATTAGCACGTAGCTTTTTATTCGAACATTCGGCCTGAGAGCTGACACCTTCAGTAATGTAAAAATGTCTTATTACTGCACAATTACATTTCATAGACTAGATAATACACTGAAATCCCATGTCAGAGATTAGATGCACAACCCTCAAAATAGTGCCGAGTGATCCTTACACTCAATGACAGCATATCTGATCTTATTTGAACATCCACCATCCCATTTACATTCCAGATGGCTGCTGAGTGGTGTACTGTACCAGCTTCACATGTGCCTGCCTGCCTCAGCAGCGGAGGTAGGAGTGACCACTGCCCATTCCTTCTTCAATGGTGGCCTTTCTACAGAAGACACAGTGACAGAGCCCCATCGACCCTGGTTCAATCCTGACCTGGGGTGCTTTCTGTCAAATTTGAACATTCTTTTCGTTACCACGTGGGTTTCCTTCAGCTGCTCCGGTTTCTGTCCAAATCCCAAAGATGTGTGGGTTAGTGGGTTAATTGGTTGTTGTAAATTGCCCCTGGTGGAGAGGGGACAGGTAGAGTCTGGGGAGGGGTTGTGGAATGAATAAGAATGGAATTTTCATAAGTTTGGGGAGTAGCGGACAGGCAACTGGGGAGGGAATGGGAATGGGTCAGCTGGGGCCAGGATGGATGTGAGTTGGTGCAAGAGGGTAGATGTGGGTTGGTGCAAGGGGATGGAAGATGGTGGGTGAGTCATTAGATGAGCTGCTCGTAGTGGTCAGTGTCTAGGGATGGTTCAATGCTCATGCTGGGAGATGGGCTAAGGTTGGAGTTAATTGAGAGAGGGGATTTTGGGATGGAAGTTGTTATGGGGTGAGATGTTCTTGGGTTGGGGAGAATTCTATGGTAAGATTATCGTGGGAGGAGGAGAGATTTGGATTGTGGGTGACTTCTGATGGGGAGGGTTTGGGAGGGTGGGATATTGGGATTGGGAAGGTTTTGAATTGAGAGTGGATTGGGTGAGGTCTCTTAGGATGAGGAAGGTATTGGGGTGAGAGGATTCCGGGGGCAGGTGGGGGACCTCGTTGCTGCTCTGAGCACCCGATACGGGCGGTCCCTCGCTGCCCGGCGGGGAGTTACGTAGCGAGGGGGGAGTGACGAGCGGAGCCGCCCCCTCTCTCCCTCCCTCCCTCCCCACAGCCGCCGAGGCACCCAGCTGCCCAGTGCTCGGGCGGGTAACGGAACAGAGCAGAGCAGGGCCCGCGGCTGGCTGGCTGGCTCCCGGGGCCGGGCATGGGGGGCGGCGTCGAGCGCGGCGTGCAGATTCTGCTGACCACGGTAGGGGCGTTCGGTGCCTTCAGCTTGATGACCATCGCCGTGGGCACCGACTACTGGCTGTACTCGCGGGGCGTGTGCCGGAGTAAGGGCGGCGGGGACAACGACACGGTTCACAAGAACGAGGAGGTGATGACCCACTCGGGGCTCTGGAGAACCTGCTGTCTGGAAGGTAGGTGGCGGCGGAGCCGGTTCCCCTGGATCCTTGGCCTGGCCCGGGCTACCTGACAGTCCCTTCGGACCTCGGCCCACACATCGGGACCCCCGCGTGTCTCCCGGGACCCCGATCCCCATTCTCCGGGACCCCGACCCCCATTCCCCGAGGCCCCGACCCCGCAACTCTGGACGTCCTCCTCTCCCCCGGGACCCCCGGCCCTTCTCCCATCGGCGCCCACCAGCCCCCCTGTGTCTTCCAGCCCCTCCAAATCCCTGCCCTATGCCCGGTTTCCATGTATTCCGATACCAGAATAATCACAGTTATAACGGGACAACTGTCCTCCGAGAGCAGAATAAACACCCCCTGTCCAAGGACAAATGCACTGGTAACCGTGTCCGGGAGAAGCGATACCTTACTGGCATGTTAACCCCTGTTAAAGCACCTCTCGCAGCCACAGTGAGCAGCACCAACACCAACGCGGGAAATACTTCCCCAGCAGCAGCTGAAAACTCCACCCTGCTCTTTGACACATCTCCGGAATTTTTGTGACCTTTCTGGCAAATATACAAACAAGGGGGGTTCTCATTGTTAACTGTTAGAACGCAGCAGAGGGGAATAAACGGTAGATTAATAATAATCAGAACATGAAAACATAAGGAGCCCACATCTCTCACCCTACCCCGGGCTTTACCATTCAAGAGAACACGATTGAAAGTAGCACTACCCTGAGCTAACCCTACTTGCTTTGACATGCTTAATATGCAAAAATCAATTGATCGCTCTCGCGAATATGTTCTGCGCTCAAGTCCCTGCATCTCAAATTTCCAAAGATTCACTTTTGTTCGGGAAGAAGAAATCGCATTCCCACGGCTCACACAGTAAGTACCCCGGCCACAGGACCATCAACGCGGCTACTCTCTCAATCTTGTGTGTTTCAACGTGATCGCTTCATTCTTCTGAATACCAGAAAGCTTAGAGTTCGCTGTAACATGACTAAACAGAACAAGCCGTCGGTGAGAATCAATTTTTAAAGGGACTTTCAGCTTCCAGACAAAAATGGACAAATTATTTTTGGTCTGTATTGCCATGAAATACATCATTTTGAAACGTGTCACTCGGGCATGAGCCAGGAATGTGAAGGGTTATAGTGGGAAGTATCATCATATGGTTAAAAAAAGAAAATGTTTTTTAAAGTAAAACGAGACATGCTGGGAATCTGAAATAAAACAAAAAATGCTAGAAGATCAGACAACATCTGTGGTAACAGACAGGGAGTTAATGTTTCAGTTTGGTGCGTTTCCATGCAGAAACGAGAACGTTAGAAAGAGAGAAAAGGCGGCACGGTGGCGCAGCGGTGGAGTTGCTGCCTCGGCGCCAGAGACGAGGGTTCGCTCATGACTACGGGCGCTGGCTGTACGGAGTTTGTAAGTTCTCCCTGTGACCGCTTGGGTTTTCTCAGAGTGCTCCCGTTTCCTCCCACATTCCAAGGTCGTGCAGGTTTGCAGGTTAATTGGCTTCTGTAAATTGGCCCTAGGATGTAGCACAGAACTAGTGGACAGGTGGTGGTTGGTTGGCACAGAGTCCCTGGACCGAAGGACCTGTTTCCACGCTGTAACTCGAAAACTAAAATGAAAACATGTTTTAAGATGCAGAACACTGTTGGGTGGAGAGAAGATGGTGAATGTCTATGACAGAGTGAAGACTAGGGGAGAGGTGGGTTGGGAGACCGGGTGTTAAAGACCTATTAATCACAGATGATGTGGCTGGAGAAGGTGTAGGTGGGAGATGAGGGGTAATGGAGAAAGGGATAACATTGTGTTGAAATTATGAGGCCAGGCAGCATCTGTAAAATGAAAGAAACAGTTCATAGTGAGACACAAGTAGCTGTAGATGCTGGAATCATGAGGGAAAAAGACAAAGTGCTGGAGGATAGACACAAAATACTGGAGTAATTCAGTGGGTCAGGCAGCATCTCTGGAGAAAATGGATAGGTGACGTTTTGGGTTGGGACCTTTCTTCAGACTGATTGTGTGGGGGGGGGGGGGCGTTTGCTGGAAGCAAGGGAAAACCAGGACATATCATAGCCAGCAACAGATGACCTCAAGCAGGGAGGTTCCCTGATAGGCTGATTGTTGGCTAAGGACAGTGTGATCCCAAGAGAGGTACATCGTTACGAGCTGTGGAACTTGTTCAATGATTTTTTTGTGAAGGAAAGGGGTTGGGGGTAGAAGAAGGTTGGGAATGGGGAGGGGAGTGTATGCAGGTTACCTAAAATTAGAGAATTCAATGTTCATAAGTTCACAACAATGCATCCCTCTTGAAATCGCACCGTCCTTAGCCAACAATTAGTCTATCAGGGAACCTCCATGCCTGAGGTAATCTGTTGCCGGTCCCAATTTGTCCTGTTTTTTATCTTGCTTCCAGTCCCCCCCACTTCCCCCGTCCCCCGTCCCCCCCACAAGCAGACTGAAGAAGGGTCCTGACCCAAAACATAGCCAATCTATTTTCTCTGGAGATGCTGCTTGACCCATTGTGTTACTCCAGCATTTTGTGCCTATCTGTGGTATAAACCAGCATCGGCAGTTCTTTTTTAAATTTCATTTTAATTACTGGAGGAACTCAGTGGATCAGGTCGCATCTGGTTGCAATGGACCTGCAACATTTCAGCTCAGGACCCTTTTTCCATCTGATGGATTGCTTTTGTCTGTCCATTTCCCTCCTTAGATGCTGCCTGACCTGCTGAGTTCCTCCAGCATTCTGATTTTTGAAGTTGACCTATCATTGGAACTCACTTTTCTGGTTATCTTAAAATTCACCATTGGATCTCATGCCCTAAGGACTGTAAGGTGCTTAGTCAGAAAAGCCTCTGTCAGATTCATTGCAGTAATTTTCTATCATGTTTCATGGAAAGAATAACCTTGGGTAAATAAAGCAGTGTTGCTTTGGTTATTGAAAGCAGTCACCAGCCATCCCTCATCAGATGCACTGAACCAAAGAGAAAACAAGCATGTTCCACAATAAACTCCTCACAAAATGCTTATGTTTACAACAATTAAATGTTGCAGTGTAGTGAACATAGGACCTGGTGTGATAAAGAGCTAAACACTCATATTACAATCTTTGTCTTTGTAGACAATCTCCTACTCCTCCCTTATTCCCAGATTATTACCTCTGTGACCACGTTTGTACATTCTGTTTTTATTTCACTATTTCTGTCTTCCAGATTCTGCAGATTTTGACACTTATTCAAAACTGTAAGGGCTGTTATTCTTAAAGTTAAATTGCTTCCAGAAGTTGGAATTAATAACCAGAAGATCCAGATTTAGATTAGAAATTGAACCAGAGTCAACGGCAAGGGAGGTGGCTGCCTCCTCTGTCCCTTTATCTGTTCCTTGTTTCTTCCTTCCCAAAGCCTAACCAATTCCCCTTTGAAAGCACCGATTCTGCTATTACCATTCCTACTTGCAGCGACTCCATATCCTAACTTGTGCTTGGGTAAATATAGTTCTCCTTGCACCAATACATATGTTTTACTCAGCATTTTAAATATGTGTCCCTTGGTCCTCTATGCTCATGGGAGCAACTTTCCTCTGTTTATGTGTCAAACATGGATAGTCTTGTGCAATTTTACCAGAAACCTTACCAACCTTTTTTGGCCAGAGAAAAACAATCCTGGCTGATGCTTCCTGACCACACTGTTGAAATGTCTCATTCCCAGAACTGTTCCACTAAACTGTGCTTCAGTTGTGGAATAGATCAACACAGCATAAGACTTCCCTCACCTTTCTTGACATCCCCCTTGCCCATTAACCCATATTCTTCATTTGTTTATCCAATTTAGAATGTACTGTGCCCGCTACCTTTTCAGACAATGCATTCTCATACCAAACACTCTCCATGTAAAATAGCTTTCCTCATATGGACCCTGGTTCATTTCCTAATCTCCTTAAATCTGCATCTTCCCATTATTAACTCATGAACTACTGGAAGCAATGTCACTTTAAGAATAACTGAGGCCTTAAAGTTTTAAATAAAAGTCAAAATCTGCAGATTCTGGAAGAAAGAAAATATTGAAATAAAAACAGAACATGGTCACAAATGTATATGTAGGAATAAGGGAGGAATAGGAGATTGTCTGCAAAGAGTCTTTAAATGTACAATTCCAGCAGTGTGATAGAGACATGCGCTCCATGTGGACATTGACTGACATCAATTGAACTGAAGAGCAGATAATGCCAGAGAGGTTATTTACTTCCTCCTGTTGTCACTGTGAGCTCCTGGGAATGAATGAATGAATACGTTTATTGGCCAAGTATTCACATACAAGGGATTTGCCTTGGTGCTCTGCCCGCAAGTGACAACATGACATACAGTGACAGTTAGGAATGATAAATAAAACATTAAACATTAATAATAAAACATTATTGATTAACATGTGAATTAAATAAAATACCAGAGCAAAAGGAGGCTACAGATTTTTGGTTATTGAGTAGAGCTACAACTCATGGAAAAAAAAGCTGTTTTTATGTCAGGCTATGGCAGCGTTGACAGTCCGGAGTCGTCTTCCAGAGGGAAGTGAATCAAAGAGTTTGTGGCCAGGGTGAGAGGGGTCAGAGATGATCTTACCCACTCGCTTCCTGGACCTTGCAGTGTACAGTTCGTCAATGGAGGGAAGGGTGCAGCCAATAACCTTCTCAGCTGAATCCTGAGCATTGTTGTGTGATGTTGATGATGTCTGTTATAAAGGCCTCACATGGACCTTGGGAGGCAGAGTGTGCAAAAGCAAGAAGTTACTGCCAAACCTTTACAAATATTGTTTGTAACATTATGTTCCTTTCCATGGTGGAGTGAGCAGAGAGACTGGGTCTTTTCTAATGAGTATTGTATGCCAAGGAAATCCAAGCAATGGTTCTATTTTGTGAAGGTTTTGGTAATGATTGATAGATATATGTTATTTCCAGTCATTAGTCAGTGATTAGAGAGAATA
Source organism: Malacoraja senta (assembly GCA_038087875.1). Taxonomy (NCBI): domain Eukaryota; kingdom Metazoa; phylum Chordata; class Chondrichthyes; order Rajiformes; family Rajidae; genus Malacoraja; species Malacoraja senta. The sequence continues at coordinate 63,772,348 of CM075981.1, read as the reverse complement.
TAATTCAGATTGTGGTCAAAATAATGGATTGCACATCTCAGCAATTGACCATTCACCACACTAGTGATGTCCATGCTCCATACTAACCTCCACCTACACCACCTCCTCAGACCAACCAGCTTCTCCATTCACTCCTTCTTCTTGGAGACATAAGAGATTGCAGGTGCCAGAAATTTAAGCAAGAAAACAAACATCTGGAGGAACTCAACAGGCCAGGTAGCATTTGTGGAGGGAAATGGACAGATGATTATTCAGGTCAAGACCATTCTTCAGACTGTCAGAATTGTTCAGTGTTTCCATCAATTTCTGCTCACTAGTTCTGATTATAGATATCACTCTAAGAACTTCACTGGAGCTCCACACCACACTGAACAGGCCTTTCCAACATATATTGGGCATTAATCAAATAACCTGTGACAGATCTTCACCCAGGTTTCCTCATTAACCAAAAGTCAAAACCTGCAGGTGCAGTAAACCTGAAATAGTAACAAAAAACTTTGGAAACACTCGTTAGATGAAGCAGCATCTATGGAGGGAGAAACAGTTGACATTTCAGAGTGCTGAGGAAGGATATTTGAGTCTGATAAGATCATCTCTGACCCCTCTCACCCTGGCCACAAACTCTTTGAATCACTTCCCTCTGGAAGACAATGCTGCCATATTTGAGTTTCTCTCTCCACAGCTGCTGCATGACCTGCTGAGTATCTCCAGCAGTTTCTGCTGTTCGTTTCTCAAAAACTCTGGGTCATGGAAGCGGCAGGCAGAAGTTTCTCAAGCAGAGGTATAGACAGCAGCCGTGTTGTGCTTCCTACATTGTAAGAATGAGGTTGGGAGGTCGGGAATAAATGCAGGTAAGGCAATAACCCCGAGGGAAAGAGAGATAGAACGTCTCAGCTCATCCATCTATCTTCAGAAACTATTCAACCAGAATTATTGACTGTTTCTCTCTCCATACATGCTGCCTGATCTACTGTGTTTTCCCACAATTTATGTAACTGCTTATATGGTGACAGTTTCAGGTGGTAGCTGAACATCACTTGGGTTTAATGTGACAAGGATTTGCTTCAATGTAGCCAGCAACTGAGCAGTCAGTACAGAGCTGTTACAAGGATTCCCATCAAAGGAGCCGGAGACTTTGGTTCAGATGCCTTGCAAGGGAATGGTACATTTCTGTCACTTAGAGTCATAGAGTTATTCGCCTTGTATTAGCATTGGCTCATTGGATCACTCTTAACATAAGGTTATGACCAAGCTCCAATGCAGAAACTTGAGAAAAGGTGTGTACTCCATGTGATTTCCTGTACCAGTTGACCGACATTGGTGGAAGAGATAATGTACTAGAGAACTGGACTTAATTGGGGTGAATGCTCTCTTCCTATTTTTGTTCTTGACATAAATCTGTGTGTCTGCTTAGGGCCATTTGACTGGTGAATGGAAGCTCCTTTCCACCTTATCTCCCCCAGTGTATGCCTTTCCTCAGTGGTGTGGGACCTTGCAGGGTGACTGTATTTTGTAGATTGTGGTGCCTTGTTGATCATTCATTAGTTAGGGCACTGGAAGGTATGGATCAGCAGTTCCCCCCTCCCCCCACTCCGACCCGTGGCCATAACCAACAACTGTTATTGAATATTCCATCACAGTTGGCAGAAGAGATTACTTTTAATGGAAGGCACAAAGTTAGTCAACTAAACTCGCCAATGAAAGCGGTCGATTAATGCAATCATTATTGAACGCGTATTATTATTGTTAGCTGATGTGACACACATACAGACAACTAAAAAAATGGTGTCCACAGATCTCAAATCACTAAGAATTGTGAGCCTGAGATGCGGTCATGTAGACACATAGTCATTCCTACAGCGAAAGCTCCAGATCAAAGGAATAATTACCAGCGTGCGAAAAAGGCAGGTCAAGCCTTCTGAAAGCAGAGTGCAAGCCATACATGCGCTGACTATGTGTAACAGGCTGTCTTTTCAAATACTGAATGTGTGTGTAACAGGACAGTGTGTCCCAGCACTGATGTGTTTACAACAAGTATTGTGTTACATTAATAACTGTGCTGTACCTAGGCTGTGTGTGCAAGGAGTGTGTATGTGGAACAGAACAAATTGCTCCAGCACTGACTGAGTGTTTAATTAAACTAATTTAATTAAATTGAATGTGACATTAACGACTGTGTGGAGGACATGGACTGTGTGAAGCATCAATGACAGAGAGTTATAGAGACACTAGGAACTGCAGATGCTGAAATCTTGAGCAAAGGGCTAGAGTAACTCAACAGGTCAGGCAGCATCTGTGGAGAAAATGGACGGGCGATACTTTGGGTCAGGATCTTTCATTGGACTTATTCAAATAGTGGGGAGAAAGTTGGAGAAGAGAGCTACAGTGCCCTCCATAATGTTTGGGACAAAGACCCATCATTTATTTATTTGCCTCTGTACTTCACAATTTGAGAATTGTAATAGAAAAAAACACATGTGGTTAAATTACACATTGTCAGATTTTAATAAAGGCCATTTTTACACATTTTGATTTCACCATGTAGAAATTACAGCAGTGTTTATACATAGTCCCTCCCATTTCAGGGCACCATATTGTTTGGGACACAGCAATGTCATGTAAATGAAAGTAGTCATGTTTAGTATTTTGTTGCTATTGTAGCGGCCTGAACGAGGTCAGTAAAAGGCCAGACGCCAGACGGGTTCAATTAGCAGACTTTAATGCTTACAACGAGAGCACCCCACACACACACCTCGAGAGCACTAAATCCAGGGTCGACTGGAAACCCCGTGGCAGACCAGTCCCCTGTCCTTCACTCGGCGAGGGGGATGATCCAAGGAGTGGCTTACCCCCCAGGGACCGCCACACTATGACTGTTTGAAGTCTGAGATTCATGGACATCACTAGTTGCTGGGTGTTTTCTCTGGTGATGCTCTGCCAGGCCTGTATTGCAGCCATCTTTAGCTTATGCTTGTTTTGGGGGCTAGTCCCCTTCAGTTTTCATCTTCAGCATATAAAAGGCATGCTCTATTGCGTTCAGATCGAGTTATTAACTTGGCCACTCAAGAATTGAAAATTATTTGGCTTTGAAAAACTCCTTTGTTGCTTTAGCAGTATGTTTGGGATCATTGTCTTGCTGTAGAATGAACCGCCTACTGCCGGCCAATGAGTTTAGAGGCATTCGTTTGAACTTGAGCAGATAGGATGTGTCTATACACTTCAGAATTCATTATGCTACTAACATCAGCAGTTGTATCATCAATGAAGATGGTCCTCATGTTGATAAACAGCAATAAAAGTTTCCAAAGGTGATGGAAAGACTGGAGGAAAGACTAGGTGCTGAGAGCTTTCTTATACCTGCATTAAGGGGGCATTTAAACAAACCTGAGCAATTACAAACACCTGCGAAGCCATGTGTCCCAAACATTATGGTGCCCTGAAATGGGGGGGGGGGGGGGGGGGACTATGCATAAACACAGCTGTAATTTCTACATGGTGAAACCAAAATGTATAAAAATACCCTTCAATAAAATCTGACAATGTGCACTTTTCTATTACAAATCTCAAATTGTGGAGTACAGAGGCAAATAATTAAATGATGGATCTTTGTTCCAAACATTATGGAGAGCACTGTAGGGGCAGGCCAGAGCCTGGCAAGTGATGGGTGGATAAAGGTGAGGGGGGTTTGATTTATAAATGGATGGTATAGTCTGGAGATGAGGAGAGAAAAGGGTGCCACATAAGGAGACGGGTGGATTAAAATGTAACGCCAGAGGAAGGATGTGGGTGGGAGTGGGGGAGGGGAAAGAGGGGGGAATAAAAGGTAAATGAGGGATAAGGGGATGTGAGAGCAAAGGGGCAGGATGCCTGGTTGGGATAGCAGGAGAAATGACTGCACAACGGGGTGGGGTTGGGGAGCACAGGAAAAGGAGAGGAGTTGGTGGGAGTATTACTTAAAGTTGGCAAATTCAATGTTCATACCCTGGGTTATACGCTGCCCAAAAGGAAAATTAAGAAACTGACTGTTATTGCCGAACCTTGGTTGTATGCAATATTACACTAAAGTGGGTGGTGTGTAGATAGCAAAAATTATAGCAGGATCTGGGGCGGCACAGTGGCGCAGCAGTGGAATTGCTGCCTTACAGTCCAGAGGCCCGGGTTCAATCCTGACTATAGGTGCTGTCTGTACAGAGTTTGTACGTCCTCCCTGTGACCATGTGGGTTTTTTCTCCAGATGCACCGGTTTCCTCTCAAATTCCAAAGTCTTTCAGGTTTGTAGGTTAGTTGGGTTACGGAAATTGTCGCTAGGGTTTAGGATAGAACTAGTGTACAGGTGATCGCTCGTCAGTACAGACTTGGTGGGCTGAAGGGCCTATTTCCACACTATATCTCTAAACAAAATCTTGATTAGTTGGGCTAGTGGGATGAGGAATGGTTAATGAAGTTTAATGAGATAAGTGCAAGGTGTTGCATTTTGGGAAGCCAAACCTGGGCAGGACTTTCGCAGTTAATGGCAGGGCTCTGGGGAGCGTTGTAAATATTTCCCTGAAAGTGGCATCAGATAGGCTGGTCAAGAAGGCTATCGGCACATTGGCTGAAGAAGACTGAAGAAGGGTCTTGACCCAAAACGTCACCCCTTCCTTCTCTCCAAGGATGTTGCCTGTCCTGATGAGTTACTCCAGCATTTTGTGTCTATCATTGATTACAGAAGTTGGGATGTTATGTTACGTTGTACATGACAATGTATATGATGTTGTACATGATGTTAGTTGTATATGACATTGGTGAGGCTACATTTGGAGTATTGTATTCAGTTTTGGTCACCTTGCTGTGGGAAATATGTTGTTAAGATGGAAAGAGTGGAGAGAAGATTTAAGAGTATATTGCCAGGACTTGAGGGCCAGAGCTATAGGAAGAGGTTGGAAAGGCTAGGACTTTATTCTTTGGAGCGCAGGAGGATGAGGGGTGATCTTATAGAGATCATGAGGGGGAGATGAGGGGATCATTAGTCTTTTACCCAGGGGAATCCAGAAAACATAGGTTTAAGATGAGAGAGGAACGATTTTATAGGAACCTGAGGCGCAACCTTTTCACCCAAGGGTGGTGAGTATATGGAACGAGCTGCGAGAGGAAGTAGTTGAGGCAGGTACTTAAACAACATTTAAATGATTTGAACAGGTACATGGATAGGAAAGGTTTAGAGGGTTGTGGGCTAAACGCAGACAGGTGGGCCAAGTGTAGATGGGGCACATTGGTCAGCATGGGAAAGTTGAAGCTGAAGGATCTGTTTCCACGCTGAATGTGTATCACCTAGATGAAAATATAGGTGGGCTGATCAGTAAGTTTGCAGACAACACGTACATTGGTGGAATTGTGGACAGTGAAGAAGGTTGACAAAGGATACAGCAGGATATAAAGCAGTTGGAAAGAAGGATGGAGAAATCGAGTGAATCTTTGAGGAGTATAGAGATGTTGGAGAACACTTAAAAGGGAAATCAGGCAGGGGAAAAAAACATGAGCTAACTCTGTCAGATAAGATTAAAGGAGAATTCTGAGAGATTCTATGAGTAAATGAAAAGCAAACGGGTAACTAGGGAGAGAATAAGGATAAATGTCATCTATGTGTGGATCCAAAAGAGATGGACGAGATGTTAAATGAATATTTGTCCTCTGTATTTACTGCGGAGAAAGTCATGGAAGCAATGCAGTATGCATGATCAGTTAGTTTGTGGATGACACCAAAATTGGTGGCATAGTGGGCAGTGAGGAAGGTTGTCTAAGATTGCAACAGAATCTAGATCAACTGAGAATGTGGGCAAAGGAATGGCATATTGTATTTAACTCATCCTTGAGATGTTGCATTTTGTAAGTCAAACCAGGGCAGGACTTATACAGTAAATGGCAGGGCCATGGGGAGTGTGCAGAACAGAGAGACCAAGGGATACACATATATAGTCCCTGAAAGTGGTAACACCTTGAGATAGGATTGTGAAGAAGGCATATGGCACCTTCATCGGTCTTGGTATTGAGTACATGAGTTGGGACGTCATGTGTAGGAGTCTGAAGAAGGGTCTCGACCTGAAACGTCACCCATTCCTTCTCTTCAGAGATGCTGCCTGTCCCGCTGAGTTACTCCAACATTTTGTGTCTACCTTCCAGTTGGGCCGTCATATACAAATGCACAAATCATTGGTGACACCACGTTTGGAGTATTGTGCACATTTCTAGTCACCCAGGAGAGTCAGGATGTCATTGAGCTGGAAAGGGTGCAGAGAAAATTCACAAGGATGTTCACAGAACCTGGAGATTGAGTTATAAAGAGAGACTGGATAGACTAGGACTTTTCTTCCTGGGGCATAGGAGATGATCTTACAGATGTTTAAAAAATCATAGATAAGTGAATGGTCACAGTTTTTTTCAAAAGGTGGCATGGTGGCGCAGTGGTAGAGTTGCTGCCTTACAGCGCCAGAAACCTGGGATCAATCCTGACTACAGGTGCTTGTCTGGATGGAGTTTGTACATTTTCCCTATGACCTGTGTGGGTTTTCTCCGGTTTCCTCCTACACTTCAAAGACTTACAGGTTTGTAGGCTAATTGGCTTGGTATAATTGTCCCAAGTGTGTACTCTTACATCCCTCTGCTCAACAACGCAATATCATTCACTGAGAAGGACCTGGCCTGGTTTGACTTCCCAAAATGCAACACCTTGCACTTATCTGCATTAAACTTCATTATCCACCCCTCAGCCCACGTGTCTAGCTGATCAAGATTCCACTGTAATTTTTAATAAACATCTTTACTATCTACAATACCACCCACTTTAGTGCCATCTGCAAACTTATCATGCTTTGTCCCTTGGCATCGAAATCATTGAGAAACAGAAATGGGCTAAACACCGATCCTTGAGGCCACTAGTCACAGGCCTCCAGTCAGAAAAAAGCCTTCCACCATCACCCTCTGCTTCTTTCCATGAAGCCAATTCTCTGTCGAGTGGCGGCATAGTGGCGCTGCGATAAAGTTGCTGCCCTACAGTGCCAGAGAATCAGGTTCGATCCTGCCTACTGTTGCTGTCTGTACAGACTTTGTACGTTTTCCCTGTGACCACGTGGATTTTCTCCAGGTGCACCGGTTTCCTCCCACATCCCAAAGACGTGCAGCTTTGCAGTTTAATTGGCTTCTGTAAATTTCCAGCTAGTGTGTAGGGAGTGGATGTGAAAGTGAAATAACATAGAACTAGTGTGAACGGGTGATCGGTGGTCAGCGTGGACTCGATGGGCCGAAGAAACTCTTTCCATTACCTCTAAAGGGAGTGAAACATCACGTACCCTAACACTAGTCCTACACACTAGGGACAATTTCCTATTTTACCAAAGCCAATTAACCTGCAAACTTGTACGTCTTGGCAGTGAGGGAGGAAACCAGAGCACCCAAGGAAATCCCACGCGGTCACAGGGATTTTCTCCAGGTGCTCCGGTTTCCTCCTACATCTCAAAGACACGTGGTTTGTAGGTTAATTGGCTTCTGTAAATTGTCCCAAGCAGCTTACCATGCAGAACCTTATCAAAGGCCTTGCTGAAGTCTATATAGACAATGTCTACAGCTTTGGCCTTATTAACCTTCTTGGTTACTTCTTCAAAAGCTCAACCAGATTCGTATGACATGATCTCCCACACAAAAACTAAGCTGATTATCCTTATCCCCTGTCCCCTGTCTATCCAAATGCATATGTATCTTATACCTCAGAATCCTCTCCAGGGACTTGCCTACCATGGACGTTGGCTTTTCCTTTTAGCCCTTCTTAAACAGATGCACAACATGAGCTACCCTCCAGTCTTCCAGCCCCTCCCCTGTGTCTAATGATGATTCATATATCTCAGCCAGGGCTTCTGCAATTTCTTCTCTAGCTTCCCACATTGTCCTCGGATATCTGATCAGGCCCGGGAGATTTATCTACCTTCATATAAAATAGGACGTCCATCATCACCTCCTACGGACTGTCCTATCCATTAACTGGCCCAAGTTCCCCAGTGTTCATGTCCTTCTCCACAATAAAAACAGAGGAGAAATACTCATTGAATACCTTGTCCATCTCCTGCGGCTCCACACAGAAATGATCTCTTTGGTTTCGGAGGGGCCCCATTCTCTTTACATGTTCAGTATAAGAAGTGTATTTGCATGTGATAGGTCTAAGAGTCCCAATTTTGAAAGTGTATAACAGGACTGTATGTAACAGCAACAACCGCGTATGTAAAAAAAACTATTACACACACAACCAGCGCTGACTGTGTGTGTATGTAACAGGGACTGTGTCCCAGCATTGACTATGTAACAGAACAGGACTGCATGTGCATTACAGGACTGCATTTCCTAACTGTGCACTAACTGTGTGTAACAGGACTCTGTGTTACAACACTGGCCATGTGTGCAACAGGATTGCGTGTCCCAGCATAGACTGCGTACCTAGGGTTGCCAACTTTCTCACTCCCAAATAAGGGACAAATTCCCGACGACAATTCATTGATGAGTTGGCCCAAATGCTGGGCTGCACACCAAGCCCAGCCGGCGGCCCAACTGAGGAGTTTTGGCCCGGGCGCCATACTTTACGCGCGATATTGCGCGCAAAGTCCGGTACCCCATCCAACTTATGAACCGATGATCTGCCATGAGAAGGAGGGGTGGTGGTGACCAGGGGGCAGAAATCCCGGGGGGCGGGGGGGGGGACACGCACCCCCCCCCCTGTTTTGAGAATGGGGGACGATCCCCCCCATATTTTGTAATCCGGATTTTAAAACCCGGTGAAATCTCCACTTTCCGCGAGACAGTGGGGGTGGGACTGCTGATCGAGGGCGCCGATTGGATGAGAGAGACGTCGGTCAGCAGACATTGGGGGCGGGACCATGATAATTCAGCGCGATGATTGGAGGAGGGAAGTGTCGGTCAGAGGCAGAAGTAGGGGGTGGGACTGAGGATAGAGCGCGGTGATTGGAGGAGGGAGACGTCCGTGGGGCAAAGATCAGAGCGGTACTTGCTTTGCATGCCCAGGTCAAGCGAAAAACTCTCAGCAGCCCTGGACACAGACCTGCGCCTCATCCGCAGCTAGGATCGATCCCGGGTCTCCGGCGCTGCAATCGCTGCCGCACCACCACTGGACCATCCCCCCCCCGCCCGAGTGCCCCCCCCCACACCCGGGGGTGGCCAGAGACGTCGGGAGTGGTGCACACAGCCAGCGCAGAGAAGCAGCGCTAAACCCAGCTCAACTCTGCCTGCCAACGACGGCTCAGGTTTACAGCCAGCGCGGAGAAGCAGCGCTAGCTCCACGGCTCCCGACTGGTGTCCCGTCAGTCCAGACAGGGCTGAAGGTTAACCCGGCGAGACAGGCAGAGTTGAGCTGCATTTAGTGCTGCTTCTCCATGCTGGCTGTGGGCCTTGCGTGATTTTTTCGGCGACTGCCGTCACCCGTCACTAATTACCATCCATAGAGCTCATGGCTGAAGCATCCGAAGCCTCGTGTGTGTGTGTGTGTGTGTGTGTGAGTGTCTGTGTGTGCGCATGCGCGCGCGGCTGCCAAGAAATTGTATCCCCTCTGTCCCCCGGTCCCCTCCATGTTTTGATAGCAATTTCCGTGCCTGGTGGTGTCGGTGGTAAGCATAGGTCCGAAGGTCGGACAGCTGGCCGGGCTGCCGACCGACGGGGCCAGGGGCGAGGTGCTGCTGCTGCACTCCATGGGCTGCACTAAGTCGGACGGGTGAGGTGGGGCAGGACGAGGCGCTCCGACCCGACAGTGCCCTCGACCCGAGTAGTAGCAGTCAAATATGGGACAAGGGCGGTCCCGTATGGGACCAAGAGCGGAACTCGCTATCAAAACATGGAGGGGACGGGTCACACAATTTTTTGGCGGCCGCGTGCGCATGCGCACACTAACACACACGCGTGCGAGCTTCGGAGGCTCAATCCAGCGCTAAATGCAGCTCAACACTGCCTGTCTCGCCGGGTTAACTACAGCCCTGGCTGGACTGACGGGATATCAGCGCTGCTTCTCCGCGCTGGCCATATTTCCCGCAAGCCCAGGCAGGTTCAACTGGCAGGACAGGCAGAGTTGAGCTGGGTTTAGCGCTGTTTCTCTGCGCTGGCTGTGGGCCTGGGGGCACAGCACGCGTCTGACTCCCGACCTCTCTGCCCACCCGTGGTGGGGGGGGGGGTGGGGGGGGGGGAGCACTCGGGACAGCGCCGGAGAGCCGGCCGGGATCGATCCTGCCTGCGGATGAGGCGCAGGTCTGTGCCACGTGTCCCTCCTCCAATCATCGCGCCCTCGATCATCAGTCCCACCCTCACTGTCTCGCGGAAAGCGGAGATTTTAAAATACGGATCACAAAAACTTGGGGGAGATGTCCCCCACCACTCAAAACATGGGGTGGGGGGGGGACGTGTCCCGTCTGCTCCCCCCCCCCCGGGTTTTTCGGCCCCCGTATGGGACAAACCAGTTTAGCCCAATTTACTGGATGTCCCGGCTAATACGGGACAGTTGACAACCCTATGCATACCCCAGCATACACTGGGTGTCCCAGCGTTGACTGCATGTCCTCGCACTCCTGAAAATGGCAGTACAATGAATGAATGAATGAATGAAAACTTTATTGTCATTCAGATATACACCTATACACAGTGCACCTAGAACGAAATTTCGTTGCATTTGACTATCCAGTTATTTTTTTTTTTAGAAGTGTCGATATTTAAAAAGTTCTAGCCTCGGTTTAATTGATTGTTCAATAATCTTATGGCCTGGGGGATGAAGCTGTTGCAGAACCTGGTTGTCCCGCTCTTCATGCTGCGGTACCTCCTCCCAGAGTTAAGCAGTATAAACAGTCCAAATTGTGGGTGTGTGGGGGCTTTGGTAATGCCCTTAGCTCTACTCAGACAGCGCTTGTACCCCATGTCCATGATGGAAGGAAGAGAAGTCCCAATGATTTTTTCCGCTGTCCTCACCACTCTCTGAAGGCACTTCCAGTCTGCAGCTGTACAGCTGCCGCACCACGTAGAGATACAGCCGGTCATGACCGACTCAATTGTGCTTCTGTAGAAAGTGGCGAGGATGGGAGGGTGGAGGTGTAAACTTCTCAACCTGCGGAGGAAGTACAACCGCTGATGTGCCCGTTTTGCCAGAGATGTAATGTTTGTGGACCAGTTTAAGGTGTCCGTTATATGCACCCCTAGGAACTTGATGCTTTTCACCTGCTCCACTGCTGAGTTGTTGATGCAAAGTGGAGTGTGACTGGGCTGAATTTTCCTTCTGAAATCGACTACAATCTCCTTGGTTTTGTTGCCATTTAGGAGAAGGTTGTTCCTGCTGCACCAGCTCACCAGCTGTTCCACCTCCTCTCTATATGCCTGGTCGTCGTTATTGCGGATGAGGCCCACTACTGTTGTGTCATCCGCGTATTTGATGATATGGTTAGTGGTGGACCTGGCGACACAGTCATGTGTCATCAATGTAAAGAGCAGTGGACTCAGGACACAGCCCTGAGGGGAGCCGGTGCTCAGTTTGATGACAGAGGAGGTGTTCTTCCCCACCCGCACAGACTGGGGTCTTTCGGAAAGGAAATCCAGGATCCAGTTGCATAGTATGGTATTGGAACCTAGGGGTGCCAGTTTGCTCACCAGATGCTGGGGGATTATCGTGTTAAATGCTGAGCTGAAATCAACAAACAGCATCCGCACTTGGGTATTCTTCTCCTCCAGGTGTTGTAGGCTCAGGTGGACTGCAGAGGAGATTGCATCCTCTGTGGAGCGGTTCGGGCGATAAGCAAACTGGAACGGGTCAAAACTGGAGGGGAGTTTAGAGACCATGTGCTGCTTAATAAGCCTCTCAAAGCACTTCATTATTATTGGTGTGAGTGCTACGGGGCGGTAATCATTTAGGCAGGTTATTGTAGACTTTTTGGGAACTGGTATGATGGTAGCTGTCTTGAAACATGATGGAACAATGGCCTGGTTCAAGGAGATGTTAAAAATGTCTGTCAGAACCAGAGCCAGCTGGTCGGCACATCCCCTGAGCAGACGCCCCGGTATGTTATCCGGTCCGGCTGCCTTTCGCTGGTCAATGCCCTCCAGGATTCTGCGGACTTCAGCAGTTTCAAAAGACAGTGCCTTTTCTCCTGGTTGTGGCTCTAATTTCCTCACTGTAGTGGTGTTCAGTGCTTCAAACCTGCCGAAATAATTATTTAGTTCATTTAGAAAGTCTGTGTCATCCTTACAGGACATCTGAGGGGCCTTGTAGTTAGTTATGGCCCGAATGCCTTTCCACATGTTCCTGGTGTTGGTATTATCCTGGAAGAAACCCTGGATTTTCTGTCCATGGGCGCGCTTTGCTTTCCTAATTTCGCGGTTGAGGTTGGCTCTCGCTGTTCTCAGAGCCCCCGGATCACCAGATTTAAAAGCCGCATTTCGTGCTTTCAGCATGGCACGCACCTCTGCAGTAATCCAAGGTTTGTGGTTGGCCCGGGTTGTGATGTTCCTGATGACAATGACGTCCTCCATGCACTTCTGTATGTATCCCGACACCGACATGGCATACTCATCCACATTGATGTTTTGGTTGTGAGTGGCTGCTGACCTGAACATGTCCCAGTCCGTGCACTCAAAGCAGTCCTGGAGTGCTTCTGTAGCTCCCTCAGGCCAGACTCTAACTTGCTTCACAGTGGGTTTCTCTCTGATCAGCAGGGGCTTATAGGCTGGGATGAGCATTACAGAGAGGTGATCAGAGGAGCCGAGGTGAGGCCGGGGTACTGCTCTGAAAGCCTGCTTGATGTTACTGTAGACCCGGTCCAGCGTATTCTCTCCACGTGTAGCAAAGTCCACATATTGATGGAAATGAGGGAGGACAGTCTTCATGTTGGCCTGGTTAAAATCCCCAGCCACAATGACAACGCCCTTTGGATGATTTCTTTGCAGCTCACTGATGGAACGGTAGAGAATACGCAGAGCCTCCTTTGTGTTGGCTGCGGGGGGGATGTATACAGCAGTAATGCTAACCACAGTAAACTCCCGTGGCAGATAGAATGGCCTGCATTTCACAGTCAGAAACTCTATGTCCGAAGAGCAGTGGCTGGAAACAGCGGTAGCATTATTACACCAGCTGTTGTTTGTGTAGATGCACACACCCCCACCCCGGGATTTACCAGTCAAAACAGTGTCCCTGTCGAGCCGGAAAGTTGTTAGTCCCCCTAAGCTAACAGCCGCATCAGGTACAGATGGGTTTAGCCATGTCTCTGTCAAAACTATAACGCAGCAGTCTCTCACCTCCCGTTTTATTGTGAGATCCAGCTGTAGATAGTCCATTTTATTTTCCAGAGAGCGGACATTCGACAGGAGAACGGATGGGAGCAGTGTCCTCCACGGGTTTGCCTTTAGCCTCGCCGTTAGCCCCCCTCGACAGCCCCGCTTCTGACTTCTGTAGCATCGCCTCCGTGTCCGTGTCCTTCTGTAGCGCCGCCTCCGTGTTCTTCTGTAGCGGCCAGTGTTTGTGAAAGTCTCCGCGGCTCTGCAGGCCGCTGGGCCCTCCCGACACAGCAGACCGAGATGGTGCAGGCGCTCCTCGAGTTCAACGTCCACGTAGTCTCTACTGCTTAACCGTTTTAATCTTAATAATGCCCCAAGATCGTACGTTAACTTGCAGCCTGCCCGCTGCAAGTTATGAAACCGGACCTTAGAAAACTTATCGCTACCCCTAACGAGAGTCAATGCAGCCGCAGCCACCATGGGCGCCGCCATCTTTACAGTGCAACTTTACAAGCAGGTAGAGTTGAAAGGAAGGCATATGGTATGCTTGCATACCAGTGCTTTGAGTACAAGAGTCAAGAAGTTATGTTTCAGCTTTATAGGAGTTTGGTTAGGCTGTATTTTGGAGTATTGTATGCAGTTCTGGTCACTCCATTGCAGGATGGATGTGGAAGCTTTGTAGGTTTTACCAGAATTCTGCCTGGATTAGGGATATTAGCTATAAAAAGATCTTAGACAAACTTGGATTGTTTTCTCTGGAGCGGCGGAAGCCGAGAGGAGGCCGGATAGTATGTAAAATGATGAAAGGAATAGATAGGGAAGACAGTCAGAACCTTTATCCCAGGGTGGAAATGTCAAAGACTAGAGAACATAGCTTTAAGGTGAGAGAAGAACATGTGCAGGGCCAGTTTTTTTATGCACAGAGAGTGGAGGGTGCCTGGAATTGTTTACCCTGAGTGGTGGTGAAGGCACATATGAGGATTTTTCATAGGCACATGGATATGCAGGGAATTGGAGGGATATGGATCAAGTATAGGCAGAGGAGATTAGTTTAACTTGGCATCATGTTCGGCATGGACATTGCACTGTTCTATGTTTGTTGTATGCTCTATTGGATTTCACAGAGCACTGATTCTTTAAAGATGTTCGCTGATAATCTCTCAGGCAATCTCAGGTATTTTTGCCACTGTTGTCATTAAGTTTAAACCACACATCTCTCAGGTGGTGGTACTATTTATTTCTGTCATCAAGGTCAAAGCACCATCCACTGTAGTTGGATGGGTTTTTTCTTGTGTGTATTAATGACTCTTATGTACTGAATGTGGACAATGAAATACTTTTCCTCATGTTGTTGTTGTGATCTGCATAAAACATACCAATCTTCAGCACAAGACCTCAAATTAATTTCAAAAATCACCTTTCCCCCAGGCTTGAGACATTTTGGCATTTTAAAAATTGAACGCAGTTTTGTTCTTGTGGGGCTTTTTTCAATGCGTATTTGCTCTAAATTGTGTGTTCCATTAGGTACCTTCAGAGGAGTCTGCAAAATAATTGATCATTTCCCTGAGGATGCAGACTATGAACAAGACACAGCGGAATATTTATTGCGTAAGTGTCCAAGAGAATTCCACACAGTTTGAATGTTTTTTTATTGCAAAGGGAATGTGAAATTTAAAGACGTGATTAATCTCTCTGAACCAGATATAATAAACCCATTTTTATGTGATCAGCCCGTTATTTAAGATAAAACTCAGAAAAGTCATAAAAAGCAAAATATGCTCATGGCTGATCTCTGCCAAGCTCATACACAAAATGTCTCATTTTTTGTTGCCACATAGTTCTTGTTTAAATGTGAGTCCGCTGGCTTACCAATATGTTGACTAATATTCCAGCTTTATACTTAGTAGTTTAATATGTTACATACTACAATTAAAGCCTCCCCCTTAATCCTCGCCTTCCCTCATATATTTGGGCAGTTTTGTAAAGTTCTGTTGACCATAGAAAACTCAGAGAAGTAAAAAGCTAATTCCAATATATACACTTTATGCCTGTAATGCTATATAATTTTTCTTCCCCATTGTAAATGTTTGTTTTATTTTCTGCGAACAGTTTCTGCCTCTATGGCTTCAGGTGTCAAAATTCTCAGACTCTCAATAGTTTTCTATGCAAAGAAATTTCTGCCAAATTTTCCATCACTTTGGATCCAATCTGCAGTGCATTTTTGGTGGTGAAATCTTCAATAATACACATTGTATATTATGGCATATAAATAGAGCATTTGGATTTATCCAACTGTTGTAATCTGCTTATTAAACACCAAAAGCTGTTTACCGAATGCTTTATCTCCATGTATTTACCTTTTTGATGATTGATATGTTTGAATCCCAAAATCTTGGTGTAGTTGATTTTGCGATCCCAACTCCTTGGTTCCTCCCCCAGAATTTACCACCTTGACTCATCACCTCCTTCGAACCTTCTGCTAATCACTGAAGGCTTTGACAGTTTGTGCCAAACTCTTGACATATGTTTCAGCAGTACACAGTGAATTGCTTTCCTTGTTGCTAGGATCATTATGTTTATTTACATGCTCTAAGTGAGAGAGAGAGTTTATGCAATGAGTGAGAAAACAAGTGAGAAACACATGGATAGTTTTGGCTATTAGTTTTAGAGATACACCATGGAAACGGGCCTTTTGACCCACCGAGTCCACGCCAATCATCGATCACCCGTTCACATTGGTTCTGTTATCCATCTTTCTCATCCACTCCCTCAACATCAGGGACAATTTATAGAGCCCAGTTAACCCACAAACCGCACATCTTTAAAATAGATAGGATAAGTGCACAGTCTATTACTCAGAGTAGGGAAATCAAGAACCAAAGATCATAGGCTTAAGGTGAGAGGGGAAAGATTTAATAGGAACCTGATGGGCAACTTTTTCACACAAAGGGTGGTGGGTATATGGAACGAGCTGCCAGAGAAGGTAGTTACTATAAGAACATTTAAGAAAAAATTGGACAGGTGAATGGATTAGAGGTATATGGGCCAAATGTGGGCATGTGGGACGTGTAGATGGGGCATCTTGGTCAGCATGGGTAAGAAGGAGCAGCAGGAGGTCTGAGGAAGGGTCTCGACCCAAAACATAATCTATTCCTTTTCTCCAGAGATCCTGCCTGACCCGCTGAGTTACTCGAGCATTTTGTGTCTATTTTCGGTGTAAACCAGCATCTGCAGTTCCTTCTTACACAACTGGAGCAGCGGCTGTATGACCTCAGGATTGTCCAAGAGACTCAGAACATCATAGCTAGGAGTAATAGTGAGGTTGTCACACCCTAAGGTAAGGCACAATGTAGATGGATGGCCACCAGGAAAGTAAAAGGAAATAGTCAGAGCATGCAGGAATCCTCTGTGGCCATTCCTCTTGAAAACAGCTATATCTTTTGGATACTGTTGAGGGATGACTGTGGAGAGGATAGCAGCAGCAGCAGTCTGACCTGTGGCACTGCACCTGGGTCTAGTGCACAGAGGGGTAGGGTGAAGGCAGACAGAGCGATTGGGAGAGGAGAGGGGGGGAGGTAGGAGGAGATTATGTGGTATAAACGGATCTCCAGGATGGTGCGTTACCTCCATGGTGCCAGGGTGCATGATTTCTCTGAGCCACTGCAGAATGTTCTTAAGGGCGAGGGTGAGCAGACAGAATTTGTTGTGTATATTGGCACTAATGTCATTGGGAGGAAAAGGTATGAGGTCCTACAAAGTGAATAAAAGGATTAGGAAAGAGGTTAAAAAACAGGCCTCAAGAGTGGTAATCTCTGGGCCATGTGTCAGTGAGGGTAGGAATAGAAAGACGACAGATGAACATGTGGCTGAGGAGTTGGTGCAGGTGGCAGGGATTCTTTTTTTTTACTATTGGGGATCAATTCCACACTATTGAGGTGGAATCCGTGAAGTGTGTTCATGAAAGTTTCCTCAGGCTTTAGGGCTAGGAGCTAGATTATACAGTAACTAGTGTACAGGTGATCATGGTTGCATCACTCTGTGAACTGAAGTGCATGTTTCCATGCTGTATCTCTAAACTAAGCTAAACTAAACTAAACTAAACTAAACAATTTGTGAGAGGTCCCTATAAGGAGAGGACAAATCTTGAACTACTCTCAAAGCATGGGGCAGGGCACGTGACTGAAGAGTTAGTGGGTGAGCATTTTGGGACCAGCAATCACAGTTCTATTACAGTGGCGCAGCGGTAGAGTTGCTGCCCTTACTGGAGACCCAGGTTTGATCCTGACTATGGTGCTGTCTGTATGGAATGTATAAGTTTTCCCTGTGACCACGTGGGTTTCTCCTGATGCTCGATTTCCTCTCACATTTCAAACACATACAGGTTTGCAGGTTAATTGGCTTCTGTAAAACATTGTCCCAATTAGCATAAAACTACCGTACGGGTGATCGCTGTAAGCGTAGACTTGGTGAGCCTAAGAGCGTTTCCACGCTGTATCTCTACACTAAACTAACCTGAACTGTTGTTTACAATAGGATCCTCAAGGTAAAGTCCTAAACTGGAGCAAAGTCAACAACTTTGACAATATTAGACAGGAACATGGAAAAAGTTGATTGTAGTAGTTTGTTTGCGGGCAAAGGGATGTGTGGACATTGGAGGCTTATAAAAGTATGATGGTGAGAGTTAAGGGTATACATGTCCCTGTTAGAGTGTAGGGCAAATAGATCGTAATAAGGAACCTTGGAAGATGAGAAAAATTGAGACTCTTGTCAGGAAACAGAGGGAGCATGGGTCAGGTATAGGTAGCAGGGATCATGTAAATCCATGGGGTCTTTTAGTGGATTGAAGAGCATACGTAGGAAGAAAATCAGGAGGGCAAGATAGGGCCTTGAGATAGCTCAGGTTGAGAAGATGAAGGAGAATCTAATGGGGCCGCAGGAGATGGACAAGTTCCTCAATGAAGACTTCTCTTTGTTTATACCGCAGAAAAAAAATGAAGACTAGAGAACTTGGTAAATGGAATGGCAATGACTTGAGGACAGTCTGCATTATAGCTGAACATCGTAAATTGTATGTAGATAGATAAATCTCCCAGGCCTGATCGAGTATATCCAAGGACACTATGTGGAGCTTGAGAAGACATTGCAGGAGCCCTGGCTAAGATGTGTGAATCATCGTTAGATATGGATGAGCTGCTGGAAAACTAGAGGGTTGCCAATGTTGTGCCTCTATTTAACAAGGGCCACAAAGAATAACCTCGGAATTCTAGTCCAGTAAGCCTAACATCTAAAGTTACTGGAAAGGATAAGATGTACATTTATTTTGAAATGTAGTGGTTGATTAGGGATAGACATTATGTTTTGTGCGTGGGAGATCGTGTCTCATAATTTTGATTGGATTTTTTGAAGTAACCAAGAGGGATGGTGAAGAAAGTGCCAGGATGAAGAGGAATGTGAGCCTTGGCCTCCTCCATTGTCAAAGTGAGGCCAAATGCAAGTTGGAGGAACAGCACCTCATATTTCGCTTGGGCAGTATGAATATGAATTTATCTCATTTCCAGTAATCCTTGCATCCCCTCTCTCTCTGCCCCTCTTCCACCCTAGTCATTGTACTAGTTTCACTGTTGTCCTGTTGAGTTTCACAGTCTGTATAATTCATTATCACCTAGCCCACAGCCAACAATGGACCATTGTGGGCTCTGCCTTTCCTTGAGCATTGTTACTTTCAGCATATCTTTAATCCATCAGGATTTACATTGGTCCCAAAGCAGGTTTGGCATTGGTTACAAGGCGGTGGTGAAGTTGGTTCTCGAGAAGGGTTGACGATAGTTCTGGAGCAGAAGTGACATTGACTCTGGAGCGCTGGTGATGTTGGTTCTGCCGCAAGGGTGATGTTGGTTCTGTCGTGAGATCGACGTTGTTTCTGCTACAGGGGTAATCTTTTTTGGGCAGTTTCCATTTGTCCTCTAGATTGTCTGCATGAGATGTTCATTGCAAGTGAGCGACAGTGCTGTGGTGAGTAAAGTTTAGTAACGTTGGGATGATGTTTTTTTTAGTTTCGAGATACAGTGTGGAAACAGGACTTTCAACCTACCGAGTCCATGCCAACCAGCGATCACTCATACACTAGTTCTATCCTACACACAAGGGATCGTTTACAGAACCCAATTAATTTATAAACCTACACATCTTTGGAATATGGGAGGAAACTGGAACACCCAGAGGAAAACCATGTGGTCACAGGGAGAACGTACAAACTCCATACAGGCAACACCCGTAATCAGTATTGGATCTGGGCCTCTGGCACTGTAAGGCTGCAACTGTCCCGCTGCACCACTATGCTGTCCCAATCAGCCATGTTTTACACCACTCTGTACCAAATTCAGGCCTGTGACAGATCCACTGGTTAAAATTACATCTTCCGTGCCATAATTTATAGACATGGGATGGCACTGAATTTGTGTGTGTGACCAGATGTGGGAAGATTGCTCCACGGTCTCTCTCAATGGCAGACCAGTGCAAAAAGAGAGAGTATCATGGGCATTGCTGCTCTCTGCATTTCTATTGGAGTTGTCACACAGTAGAGATCGTGTCCTCTATACCACTAAATGAAGCCACAAATCTACAGTGCATATTTAAAATTCCTCTAAACTCAGTGCATTTCTAAACTCTTCTAAATTCTTGCATTCTAGCAGGAATGACGGTGGAGCTGCAATGACAAGGGTTTCTGGGAGTAATTTGGAAGATGCACGATCTTTTCATTCCAATGAGGAAGAAACATACTAAGGGGTGAATAAGGCCACTGTGGCTGACAAAGGAAGTCAAATATAGCATAAAAGCAAAAGAGAAGGCATATAACTTGGCAAAGATTAGTGGGCAGCTGGAGGAATAGGCAGCTTTTAAAAAACAACAAATGGCAACTAAAAAAACAATAAGGGGAGAAAAGATTAAATATGGAAAGCTATCCAATAATATAAAAGAGGATACCAAAAGTCTTTCAGATGCATAAAGAGCAAAAGGGAGGCAAGAGTGGACATAGGACCTCTGGAAAATGGTGCTGGACAAGTAGTAATGGAAACAAAAATGGCGGATTCACTGGATAAGGTTTTTGCGTCAGTCTTCACAGCAATGTGCTAGAAATTCAAGAGAGTCAGTAAAAGAGAAGACCATACATGATTACAATCAAGCCATCCACCGTGCACAGATAAAGGACAAAGTGCGATTAAAAATAGTTCATAGGTCTCCAGTGAGGTAGATGGGAGGTCAGGACCACACTCTAGCTGGTAAACCCCAGGGTTCTGAAAGTGGTAGCTGTTGCAGTTGCAGATGTATTAGAAGTGATCTTTCAAGAATCACTAGAGTCAGGAACGGTTCCATGGACTGGAAAATTGCAAATGTAACTCCACTAATTAAAAAGGAAGTGAGGCACAAGAAAGGAAATTATAGGCCAGTTAGCTTGAATACAATGATTGGTAAGATTGGTAAGAGTCCATTAGTAAGGATGGGTTTTTGGGGTACTTAGAAACACATGATTAAATAGGCAAAAGTCAGAATGGTTATGTTAAGGGGAGATCTTGCGTGACAAATCTGTTGGAATTCTTTGAGGAAATAACAAGCAGGATAGACAAAGGAGAGTCAGTGAATGTTGTACACGGATTTTCAGAAGGTCTTTGATAAGGTGCCACATGTGAGGCTGCTAAATAAGATAGGAGCGATCGTATTAGAGGCAAGGTACCAGCGTGGATAGAAGCATGGATAAGGTGGCATGGTGGTGCAGTGGTAGAATTGCTGCCTTACAGCACCAGAGACCTGGGTTCGATCCTGACTACGGGTGCTTGTCTGTACGGAATTTGTATGTTCTCCCCGTACAAATTCCAAGTCATGTTCTGCGTAGGTTATCTCCGGGATCTCCGGTTTCCTCCCACACTCCAAAGACTTATGTTAATTGGCTTGTTATAATTGTAAATTGTCCCTAGTAGGTGTAGGATTGTGTTAGTGTGCGGGATCACTGGTCAGCGCAGACCCGGTGGGCTGAAGGGCCTGTTTCCACGCTGTATCTCTAAACTAAACTAAACTAAAGACTGGCTGATGGGCAGAAGGCAAAGAGTGGGGCCTTTTCTGGTTGGCTGTCAGTGCCAAATAGTGTGCACGGGTCAGTGTTGAGTGTGCAACTTTTCATGTTATATTTTCATGATTTTGATGATGGAATAGATGGCTTAGTGCGCAAGTTTGGGGAAAATATGAAGATAGGTGGAGGTGCTGGTAGTGTTGAGGTAGAAGGCCATCTGCAGAATGACTTGGACAGGTTGGGAGAGTGGGCAAAGAGGTGGCCAATGGAATACAGTATGGCGAAGTGTACCGTCATGTGTAGACTACTTTCTAAATGGGGGGAGGATTCAGAAATTGGACTTGGCAGTGTCAGGATGCCCAAAAGACAAATTTGCAGATTGAGTTGGTTGTAGGGAAGGGAAATGCAATGCTAACATCAATTTAGATTAGAGTATGAAAGCAAAGATGTAATGCTGAGGATTCATAAGGTGCAGGTCTGGCCACATTTGGAATATTGTGAACAGTTTTTGCCCCCATATCTGAGGAAGGATGAGCTGGCGTTGGAGAGGGTCCAGAGGAGGTTTACGAGAATGATCCCGGGGATGATTGGGTTAACGTTTGATTACTCTGGGCCTGGCAGTTTGGGAGGTCAATCGGGGGGAAATATACAATTAATGGGATGACCCCCCCACAGCTTTGATGTACAGAGGTATCTTTGGGGCCCAAGGCCGTGGTTCCCTGAAATTGGCAACGCACGTAGATAAAGTGATAAAGAAGACGTATAGTTTAGTTTGGAAACAGGCCCTGCGGCCCCCCAAGTCCACGCCGATGATTGATTCCCTGTCACAGGGAGAGCGTACAAATTCAGCGCAGACAGCACCCATTGTCAGGTTTGAACCCGGGTCTCTGGCTCTGTGCCATTGTGCCGCCCATGTGCTGCCCATGGAATGGCTGCACTCATAGGTCAGGGCATTGAGTATAAGAGTCAGGGTGACATGATGTAGCTTTATAAGACTTTGGTTCAGCCACATTTGGAATATAGCGTGCATTTCTGGTCGCCCCGTTACAGGAAGGATGTGCTGGCTTTGAAAAGGGCACAGAGGAGGTTTGCCAGAATGTTGCCTGGATTAGGGGGCAGAAGCTACAGGGAAGGCTGTGGGAAGACCTGATAGAAGTACATAAAATCATCAGAGGCATAGAGAGGGTAGACAGTCAGAACCTTTTTCCCAGGATGGAAAAATCAAACACTGGAAGACAAAGCTTGAAGATAAGAGAGGCAAAGTTAAGAGGAGAGACGTGGGGCAACAGAAGGTGGTGGGCACCTGGAACGCGCTGCCAGGGTTGGTGATTATGACATTTAAGAGGCTTTTGATCGGCATATAGATATGCACGGAAAGGAGGGAAATGGATTATGCGCAGGTAATTAAGAGATGGTCTTGGCATCATGTTCAGCACAAACATTGTGGGCCGAAGGCCTTTTCTTGTGTTGTACTGTTTTATGTTCCATATTCTAACTGAACTGGGATATGGAATAAAATTTGCTTCCTTGGAATGTATGTGCAGAGAAGTAAATAAATAAATGCAGTATTAGTTCTTTGCAGCTCACGTTCCTTGATGCATGTGCAGATGATGTTTAACGTTACGGAAAACAGCAATGCTGACTATTTTCTAGGATGGCAACCCCCACATCATTCGCAGGGATCGCCTGTATTGTTTAAATGGAGAAAGGCTGCAAATGAGCCAATTTCAGGTTGGAGCACTGTGGGATAGATTGGATCATCCAAATTGGCTGATTGAGCAGCTAATAAAAAGAAGGCAAGCTGTAGTGGAGTGGCGTATTTGGAGTGGCCATGTTGGGAGAGAGGCTGTTTAGAGGTTAAGTCATGGTCATGGTGTGGAAACAGGCTTTTTGGCCCACCTTCCCCACACCAACCAACCAACATGTCCCATCTGCACTAATCCCATTTGCCTGTGTTTGGCCCATCTATCCTATTACTAAAACCCTAATCTTTGCGGTTTTTAAAATTTGCGTTAAAACGGTACCCTATATCCCAACCCCACAACCCCCCCACCCCCACTCACCCCTCCCCCCACACCACCCTCTCCCCCCTCCTGCACTCCCCCGCCCACACACACACCTCCCTCCCCTCCTCCCCTCCTACCCCATACTCCCCCTTGCCACACACCCCCCCCGTCCCTCCCCTCCTCCCCCTCTCCTCCTCCCCACCCCTCCCCTCCTCCCCACCCCTCCCCTCCCACACATGAAGAGGAGGGGAGGGAGTGTTGGGGGATGAGGGGAAATGAGCCGCACCTGCACAGTTAGGGGCTATGGGTGAATGGTGGAATATTGCGTTGGGGAAACGGGTTGCGTTGGGGGAACGGGTGAGTGGTGGAATATTACGTTGGGGATCGGGTTATGTTGGGGGACCAGGCCTCCCGGGTGACTGGGACCCAACGGGTCCCACTTAGTCTAGTATCCTTCTAAATCTGTACTATCCATGTACCTGTCTAATTGCATCTTAAACATCGCAATAGTCCCTGCCTCAACTACCTCCTCCGGCAGCTCATGCCATACACCCACCACCCTTTGCGTGAAAAATGTACCCCTCAGATACCTATCAAATCTTTCCCCCTTCATGTTAAACAATGCCCGCTGGTTCTCGATTCCCTCACTCTGGGCAAGAGACTCTGTGCGTCCATCCAATCTATTCCTCTCATGATTTTATAAGACAAGTCTTTGGCGAGGAGCCTGAGGAGACGCGGGTACGAGGTAAAGATATAATGTGTTGTACCTGTTGTGTAGCCTGCTATGTTTGATTTTTGTGCCTTTTCTTTCTTGTTTCAGTGCAGTAGCGATGACTGGTAGAATGGTGCAGTGTACCTCCGGCAGCATGTGGGAAGTCAGGGAAACTGCTGGTATCCCTGATGACTGCAGCTGGGGAAATTGCGTCCAGGTGCGGCTCCTGGCACGCCGCGTTGCGGAACTGGAGTTGTAGCTGGAGGGCCTGAGGATCATCTGGGAGATTGAGAGCATCTTGGATAATACTTATAGCGAGGTGGACACACCTAAGGACACACCTGGAAGAGAGTAGGTGGGTGACCACAAGGAAGGGTAGTAGGCAGAGAGTGCAGGTAACCCCTGGTCATTCCCCTTCAAGGTAGGTATGCAGTTTAGGATGCTGTTGGAGAGGATGACCCGTCAGGTTTGAGCTGCACCAGCAGGCAGGGCAGTAGCACCGGGCCTGTCTGGCTTGGAGTCCAGGATGCTGTGTTGCCTCCCTGGTCCCAGGGTTCAGGGTGTCTCATAGCAGCTATATGACATTCGCAAGAGGGAGGGTGAGCAGCAGGAAGTGGTTGTGCATGATGGCACAAATGACATTGGTAGAAAAAGGGATGAGGTTCTGCAAAATGATTATGGGATTATAGACAAAAGGTTAAAAAGCAGGACCTCCAGAGTATTAATCTCTGGATTACTCCCAGTGCCACGTGCTAGTGAAAGTTGGAATAGAAAGATAGGGCTAGAAAGAATGCATGGCTGAGGAGTTGCTGCAGGGGGCAGGGAGTTGAATTTTTGGACCATTGGGATTTTTTTTGGAGCGGAGGAGACCAGTAGAAGATGCACCTGAACTGGAGGAGAACCACTTTGCTGGAAGGCCAGTTGCACGAGTGGGTTTAGACTAGATTTTCAGGAGGGTGGGATCCAAGGCAGGTTTGAAGCTGGAAATCGGTATGAATTGTGATGAAAGAAAGTTCAGTGGGTAGAATAGGCACGACAGGGAGTGAGGAAGGACTGTAGGATTGAATTGCACTTCTTTTAATGCGAGAGGCCTGACGGGTAAGGTGGATGAACCCATCTGTGTAGATGTCCTCATACACTAGGGCAGTGGATGTTGTACACATGATAAGGCGTTTGATAAAGTCCCCATGGTAGGATTAAGGATAGAGCTTGATGTGAGAGGTATGTGCTGCGCACACACTCATGGTGACCGCTCATTCTTTCTGCAGGAATCGTCCGAGCTTCCAGCCTCTTCCCGATACTCAGTGTGGGACTACTGTTCCTGGGAGGGATCTGTGTAGCAGCTGGTGAATTCTACAAAAGCAAACACAGCATTGTCCTCAGCTCTGGGATTCTTTTCGTTGCTGCAGGTTTGTTATTTTTTAACTGAAACGGTTTTCTGAAATGATTTCTGAAGTATCAGCCAATCATGAGTGCAGTGTTAAACTCCAATTCCAAACATTATTCTGAAGAAGGGTCTCGACCCGAAACGTCACACATTCCTTCTCTCCAGAGATGCTGCCTGTCCCGCTGAGTTACTCCAGCAATTTGTGTCTATCTTCGATTTAAACCAGCATCTGCAGTTCTTTCCTACACATTCTTCTAATTTAGTTTAGTTTAGAGATACAGCGTGGAAACAGGCCCTTTGGCCCACCAAGTCTGCTCAGACCAGCGATCCCTGCACATGAACACTATTCTACACACACTAGGGACAATTTATAAATTTACCAAGCCAATTAACCTACAAAAGTGTGCGTCTGTGGAGTGTGGGAGGAAACCAGAAATCCTGGAGAAAACCCACGCAGGCCACGTGGAGAATGCACAAACTCCGTACAGACAAGCATCTGTAGTCAGGATCGAACCCAGGTCTCTACCACTGCGCCACCATATCGCCCTCATGATGAGAACATAGCAGCATCCCATCCAACCTGCAAAATGCAACTACATGGTACAGTGCATTAAATTGTGGAACAGTTCAATGGATGCTTCTCTTCACACAAATATTCTATCCCTTCACAAACACTCTGGGATGCTGGGACAGACTTTGGGACTGGAACTGAATCTGTTCTTTCATACACAGGAACAGTGTGTCAAACTCTGCGCCACTTGGTCTGATCCAGTCCTTACACATAGAGGGATACTACGTCATTTCAAGCTGAAATACTGTAAATACACAGTTGAGGGCAAAATTCAAACATAGAAGAAAATACTTGGTCAGTGCAGTTAACTAAGCAGACATGGGCACGGTAAAACACATGCGAGGACCGCATCTACTTATGTGCCAGGAGCCTGACTAGAAAGGTAGATAAATCGAGAGGATTGATCAGCATGATGAAATTTTGTTGATTAAAGAGACATCTCTGTAGGAATAAGGACTGATATCTAGGAAGACATGTCATATAAGGCCCTACAGGTAGACCTTAGAAATTAAAGAGAAAAGAAATAAAATGAAAGAAAATATTCCTGGAATAAACTGAGATTGCAACCTTCATGTGGTTCACCCTGTTTCGACGAATGCAATCAACCTGGTGTGCACAATCAAATAAGATCAAATAGAACAAGTTGTCCTACAACTTTAGGCTGTGCACGCTATACGCAAGAAGAAGAAGACTACTGGCCTCTCAACACGCAGAGGGAGAATAAGGAGCTGATATGTAGGCAAGTTACCAAGCGTTGTAAGCAAAGATTATAGAGCGGGCTCCGCTCTATGATCTTTGGTTGTAAGAGGAATAGGGTTATCTAGAGACTTCAGCTTCCACAACATTAATCGTGATCACCTTATGTGAAAGAATTAGTTGGGTGGAAATTTTCAAGTGCATCCAGGAGAGCCATGCATTTCAATATGTGGAGCGGCACAGTGGCGCAGTGGTAGAGTTGCTGCCTTTCAATGTCAGAGACCAGGGTTCGATCATGACTACGGGTGCCTGTCTGTATAGAGTTTGTATGTTCTCCCCTTGTCCTGTGTAGGTTTTCCCATGGTTTGGGAAATTTAACCCGCTCACTCTCCCAGCACACATGCACAGAGACATCAACCATTGTGACTTGCGCATCTTGCACATGTGAAGCTGACATTGTCACCATGTTCAGCATTGCCAGTCATGGGGAACGGAGTGCTCCCTCGTTGCAACCATGCCAATTGTAAAGCCAGGCCTCACTTTGCTCTTTCACTGTAGGTTGTTGTAAGCTTACACACTGAGGCTGATGCAGGGACACCAGTTAGATCCACGTTAATTTTCACTTTCCCATGGCGATTTCATAGAATTCTGAAAAGTGAGAGACATACTCATGGAAGGTCATTCAGCATGATTGCCTTCATAGGAGGAAATGTTACAAGACATTGGTAAGACCAAACCAAGGGCACTGTGCATAGTTCTGGATGCCACACATTAGGAAGGATGCAATTAAGCTACAGAGGTTGAAAGAAACATGCACAGCAATACTGTTGGGACTGAGGGCTTATAAGATGAGACAGGATAGGCTTGGGCTGTTTTCCTTTTAGTGAAGAAGGCTGAGAAGTGACTATGGAGGTTTGTAAAATCATGAAGGGCATAAATAACGTGGATATTCAGTCATTTTTCAGGGTGTGGGAAGCTAAAAGAAGGCATAGGTTTAAAGTGAGAGGGGAAAGATTAAAAAGGATCTTAAAAGTGGTTGAGTCAGGGAAAATACAACTTTTAACACTCAATAAGACCTCTTTCAGTGTTGTTTAACTCTATGACCTTCTATCCTGTCTCCGGATGTTTGCCCCCACCAGACTGGCTCCTGAGTTGGGATGGATAACACTGCCCACATCACACCAAATATCTGCACTGTTAGCCATGCTGTGGACAGTTCTGTCAGGGCCACGGTCAAATAGCACACGCCACAGGTGCCTGACCATGAGCAGGGAGGGTGTGCACAAAGTACACTGTCACTTTGTGATGGCAGTGGGATTCTGCACAACGTAAATAGGAATAGGCTTGAGCTGCAGCAAGGGTTTCCAGTACTATGTAGGTATGATCCTATTTCTTAGCAGTTATCTCTCAGTGGGCAGAATATTAAAAAAACAATAATCTGGCCTTTAATGAACTGAGTGAAAGAGTCAGGAAGTCATGTTGCAGATTTATTAAAAATTAGTCAGGCCACATTTGGAGTATTGTATGTATTTCTGGTCACCATTACAAACTTTGGAGAGGGTACATTAAAGGTATATCAGGATGTTGCCTGGATTGGAGTGTATTACCTATAAGGAGAGGTTGGGCAAAATTGGATTGGTTTCACCTTAGTGGAGGCTGAGGGAAAACCAGATCGAACTATATAAAATGATGTGAGTCCGAGACAGGGTAGATAGTCTGAGTCTCTTTCCTCGGGGGAAATACCAAATACTTGGGTGCAGAGCTACAAAGTGAGAGGTAAGGGGCCCCCTCGCTGTAAATTATTTAAACCAGAGGGTGATGAGTGCCAGAAACACACTGCTGGGGAAATAGTGGTAAGAGACACCACGGGACCATTTAGAGTGATTTGGACTGACAAATGAGCAGGCAGGGAATGGAGGGATACGGACCATGTGTGGCAGATGGAGGTGGTTGGATTGGCTTCATGAACAGCGCAGAAATGGTGGATCGAAGGGCTTGCCCCTGTGCTGCACCTTTCTCTGTTCTATACTGCTCACAGGGTTTTCCTTTCCCTAAAGCCTGTAACTGGGATCTAGAATTGCAGCAGGATCAGACGGGTGAAGTTAATGAAAGGCTGGAACCTCGGTGGGACATCCTGTGATCAGGCACCTGAGAAATGTTTTGTCCACCTTGCAAAAATTTGATTTAGTGGCAGTCTTGCACTGCTCTATCACAGCATGTAATTATAACCTATCCTTTCCCCTTCCTTAGGTTTAAGCAACATAATAGGAATCATTGTGTACATATCGGCTAACTCAGGAGATCCCGGACAGAGTGATTCCAAAAAAAACAATTATTCCTACGGATGGTCGTTCTATTTTGGGGCGCTGTCATTCATCATTGCTGAGACCGTGGGTGTGTTAGCAGTGCACATGTACATCGAGAAGAATAGGCAGGTGAGGGTGAAATCTCGGAGCCATTTGGTGAAGAAGTCCGCGCTTTCCCGCATTCCCAGCTACAGGTACCGGTTTCGGCGGAGATCAAGCTCCCGATCCACAGAACCTCGATCGAGGGACCCTTCTCCAATCGGGGGCAAAGGCTACAACTCGCCACCCTCAACTGAGATATCAATGTACACGATGTCCAGAGACTCTTCAAAAGCAATTGTGGCAACAAACTTGACTTCCGAAAGGAATGCAAAATTCCTGCAGGTTCGCAACTGTATTTCCAAGGACTGGAAGGGGAGTGTTCAGTCCAACGCTGCCAATAGGCGCACTACCCCTGTCTGACTGTGCAGTCCCGGACCATTCCCTGCCAACCCAGTGTCATGAAAATGTTTCTATTGAAAACGCCCTGGAAAAGGTTCTAGCAAACTCCCGGCGGATAGCACCACCCTTCTCAACTTCTGCATGTCCCTTTATGAACTCACCGGTTTATTGACAGACCTCCCTTACAGAGCAGCGCCTAGTTTTTATGAAACGGGTTGATATGTTCCTATCACTTTAATGCTTAATTTTCATTAAAATTTTGAAAAATATGAGCACAGTTGAAATCGAATAGTTTAGGAGCACTGAATTAGATTATGAACCTCGATGATTTATGTAAAACAATCAAGAGGAATAAAAACATAGGTCATTTAACTTTCGGCATCACTCATTATTTGTCAGGCAGTTTTGATACTGTTAACCTGTCATTAGATATCCACCCATTATTATACATCTGCCCATTGTTAGATATCATTGCGCATTGTTCGATATTGTTGCCCATTGTTGGATATCTGCTGATTATTAGAATGTTGCCTATTGCTAAATATTAGTGCCTATCATTAGATATCTGTCCATTGTTAGATACCTGTGCCCATTGTTAGAAACTAGTGTCTATTGTTACAAATCCGACCTTTATTAGATATCTATCCATTGTTAGACATCAGTGGCCATCGTTAGATGTCAGTGCCCATCATTAGATGTCAGTGCCCATTGTTAAATATCTGTCAATTGTTAGATATCTGCCATTTGTTATATAACTATACATTGTTAAATATCAGTGCCCATAGTAAGAGATTAGTGTCCTGTGTTAGGTATCTGCCCTGTGTTAGGTATCTGTCCATCATTAGATATCAGTGCCTATTGTTATATATCTATGCCCATTGTTAGAAATCTATACCCATCATTAGATGTCAGTATCTATTGTTAGTGATCCATGCCCATCGTTAGGTATCAGTGTTAGATATCAGTGTCCATTGCTAGATATATTCCCATTGCTAGACACAGTATCAGGGTCCATTGTTGGGTATCATTCATAGACACCGATTTTCATTGTTATGTATGAATGTTGGGTATAATTGCCCAATGTCAGGTGTCAGTGATGGGTATCAAATCAATGTTTGGGTTCCACTACACATCGCTGGGTATTGGTATCCATGTTGCATATGAATATTAGTTGCGTTGGCTACCGGTTTCCGCCATCAGTGTTCATTCTTGGATATTAGTGTTAGACATCATAGCCCTTGATGGCCATCTTTGCACTTGATTTGCCAATGCAGGCTTTGGACTAAGTGCTGATAAAAGGATGAGTTGGGTTGAAGGGCCGGCCTTTGTGCTGCACAAACTCTGACTTTATTAAAGGGGATTTGCCCAGTTAGGGACTTGTTGGTCAGCATGGGGATGGTAGCTAAGGGTCTGTTTCTGTCACACTGTATCAGTGCTCATTATGTATTCTTGTTGCATATTGCTGGGCATCAGTGCCCATTGCTGGGCATTGTTGCTTGGTAACACCAACTGGTGTTATGTATCAGTACTTAAACTTGATTTTTCGCAGCAGTGCCACGTGCTGGGTACTTGTGTTGAATATCAGCACTCCTGTTCCGTTTTGGCACCCATATTGGGGATCAGTGCCAACCGTTTGTATCAGTGTCAGGTAACCGAGCGTATTATTGGGTGTCATTGAAGCATATCTATGACAAACTTTGGGTACATATGTGCAAAGCTGGTTATCTGTGTCCATTGCTGTGAATCAGGATTGATTAACACCAGATTTATGCCAGATATCAGGGCCCACCGTTGATATAAGGCAAAATCCTAGGGAACAGCAAAGAGCCTAGGACTGGGTATTAATGCAGTATATCATAGTCTATTATTGGGTGTCCGTGCTTTGGGCTGGATATTAGTTCTTTTTTTTTTATTTTTTTTATTTTTTAGAAGGACGGTAGATTACAGTAATGTACAACACGTATATATTAATACATTTTTTGTACCGCTTCACTTTTTTAAACTTTAAGAAAGAAAAAGAAAGAAGTAAGAAAAGTGAAGAAAGTGCACAAAGGTTGTGAAGTGCAAAAGAGTGTTGGGAAGAGAAAGCCCCTTAGAAAAGAAGTTAGAGAAGGAAGTAAAGTTAGAAAATAGACCCTAGAAAAAAAAAGAGAAAGAAAGAAGGAACAATCGCTCTATTATAATTCTTATACCATACTTCATAGAGAAGGAACTACCAACCAAGTCTGTTTTTATTTTACCTCCCATTACCAGGTCCAGATACCTTTTATTTATTGGGCTGGATATTAGTTCACGGAATCAGAACCCATTGCTGGATAACAACACCCAGAATTGGGATCAGAGTCCAGTGTAGGGTATCAGGTTTGCATATCAGAGCCAACTGTGGAATGCCAATGTTCCAGATTGGAGCCCAGTTTGTGGCATAGTGTTGTATATCGATGGCCAGTATGTGATATCAGTACTGAGTTTTAGAATCTTATTTGGGATGTTATTGTTCAATTCAGAGCCCAGCATGGGGTATCAGAATTGGGTATCAGAGCCTAGAATGGGGTATCAGTGATGAATATCAGAGAGCTGTGTGGTGTATCTCCAAGTTTCCAAGCATCTACAAGTTTGCAGATGACACAAAGCTGGGTGGCAGTATGAGCAGCGAGGGGGATGCTATGAGGCTGCAGGGTGACATGGATATGTTGGGTGAGTGGGCAGATGCATGGCAGATGCAATATAATGTGGATAAATGTGAAGTTATCCACTTTGGTGGCAAGAACAGGAAGGCAGATTATTATCTGAATGGTGTCAATTAGAAAAAGTGGAGGTGCAACGAGACCAGGTCTCGTTGCACCTCCACTTTTTCTAGCCCACTGTGAAATTTCACTGTGTATCCTTGTACATCAGTCACTGAAAGTAAGCAAGCAGTGAAGAAAGCTAATGGTATGTTGGCCTTCATTGTGAGAGGATTTGAGTTTAGAAGTAAGGAGGTCCTACTGCAGTTGTACAGGGCCCCGGTGAGATCACACCTGGAGTATCGCGTGCAGTTTTGGTCTCCTAATTTGAGTAAGGACATTCTTGCTATTGAAGGAGTGCAATTCCCGGGATGGCGGGACTGACATAAGATGAAAGAATGGGTCGACTGGGCTTGTCTTCATTGGAAATTAGAAGAATGAGAAATTCTCATGAAGAATGAAATTTAGAAGAATTATAGAAACATCTAAAATTCTTAAGGGATTGGACAGGATAGATGCAGGAAAAATGTTCCCCATGTTGGGGGAGTCCAGAACCAGGGGTCACAGTTTAAGAATAAGGGATAGGCCAATTAGGTCTGAGATGAGGAAAAATATTTTCACCCAGAGAGTTGTGAATCTGTGGAATTCTCTGCCACAGAAGGCAGTGGAGGCCAATTCACTGGATGTTTACAAGAGAGAGTTAGATTTAGCTCTTACGGCTAACGGATTAAAAGGGATTTGGGGAAAAAGCAGGAACAGGGTACTGATTTTGTGTGATCAACCATGATTATATTGAAGGGCGATGCTGGCATGAAGGGCCGAATGACCTACTCCTGCACCTATTTTCTATGTTTCTATGTATCAGTATTGTACAGTATATCAGAGCTCAATGTAGGATATCAGTGCTGGGCATCAGGCCCACTATGAAATATCACTGTTGCATTTCAGAGAGCAGTGTAGGGTATCAGTGCTGTATATTGTATAAGGATCCCAGGGATGATTGGGTTAATGTATGATGAGCATTTGACGGCACTGGACCAGTACTCACTGGAGTTTAGAAGGGTGAGGAGGGACTTAATTGAAACTTACCAAATTGTGAAGAGTCTAGGACCAGAGGACCTAGCATCGGAATAAAAGGATGCACCTTTAGAAAGAAAGCGAGGAGGAATTTCTTTAGTCAGAGGGTGGTGAATCTGTGGAATTCATTGCCACAGACGGCTGTGGAGGCCAGGTCATTGAGTATTTTAAAGGTGGAGATTGACAGATTCTTGATTAGTAAGGGTGTCAAGGGTTTTGTGGAGAAGGCAGGAGAGGAAAAGATAGATCAGCAATGATTGAATGGCGGAGTAGACTCGATGGCCGAATGGCCTATTTCTGCTCCTATGACATATGAACTTATGAAGCTAAAGAAGAACTTGCATGTACCCTGGCTGAGTGATATGAATGAGGTGGCAGAAGACTGAAGAGTTAATATTGTGCCTCTATTTAGGAAGAGCTGCAAGGAAAAGTCTAGGAACTATAGATCAGTGAGCCTAACATCTGCAGTAGGCAAGTTACCAGAGAGTATTCTGGGGGATAAGATATATATACATTTGGATAGAAAGAGGTTGATTAGGGATAACCAGCATGGTTTTGTGCATGGGAGATTGTGTTTCACAAATTTTATTGAGATTTTTGAAGAACTTCAGTTTAGTTTATTGCCTTGTGTACCGAGGTACAATGAAAATCTTTTGTTGCGTGCTAACCAATCAGCAGAGAGACATTGATAGTGTATAGATACATGATAAGGGAATAATGTTTAGTGCAAGGTAAAGCCAGCAAAGCCCGATCAAGGATAGTCCGAGGGTTACCAATGAGGTAGATAGTAGTTCAGCACTGCTTTCTGGTTGTGGTTGGATGATTCAATTGCCTGATAACAGCTGGGAAGAAACTGTCTTTAAATCTGGAGGTGTGCACTATTCACACTTCTATACCTTTTGCCTGATGGGACAGGGGAGATGCCAGGGTACAACTCATTCTTGATTATGCTGCTGGCCTTGCTGAGGCAGCATGAGGTATAAATTGAGTCAATAGAAGGGAGAATGATTTGTGTGATGGTCTGGACTGCATCCGAAAGACCAAAGAAGTAATCAAAAAGGTTGAGGACAGAACCATAGATGTTGTCTATACATTTTAGCAAGGCATGTGATAAGCTACTGCATGGGAGGCTGCTGTGGAATGTTAGATGGCCTGGGATCCAGGGAGAGCTATCTGACTGGATTGAAAAATGCCTTCATGGAAGGAAGCAGAGGGTGGAAGATTGTTTTTTAGACTGTGACTGGTGAGGCTTGGCGTGCTTCAGCAATTGCTGTTGGACCCATTGGTGTTTGTGGCTTATACCAATAATTTGGATGAGAATGTAGAAGGCATGATTAGTGAGTTTGCAGACGACACTAAAGTGGGTTGTATTGTTGATAGCGAAGATGGTTAACAAACATTACAGCAAGATCTAAATCAGCTGGGCAAGTGGGCTGAGGAATGGCACAGACAGCACCCATATGCAGGATAGAACCTGGGTCTCTGGCACTGTAAAGCAGCAACTCTACTGCTGCACCACCCTGCCACCTTGTTCAAAACAATCCTAAAGCTTATGGATAAAAAGGGACTGCAGATGCTGGTTACACCGACGATAGATATAAAATGCTGGAGTAACTCAGCGGGACAGGAAACATCTCTGGAGAGAAGGAATGGGTAACGTTTCGGGTCAGGAACCTTCTTCAAACGTCCAGCATTTTGTGTCTATTTTCGGCTAAAACCTATGGAGTTGATCATCTCCATGGTCCCTGAATGGAGGTGAAAAAGCAGGTGTAGGGACAGATATGACACCTCCTGCATTTACAGGGGAAAGTAACTTTGAAGGGGAAGGGTGGGTGAAGAGTAGAGTGAACCAAGTAGTCATGGAGAATACTTGAATACTTTGGTTACATCTAGTTCAAGACTTTAAGGTTTTAAACTGCTCTTCATGGACCATAGACTTTAAATTATAGATTGTTTTAGTTGTCTCTTCTGTTTCTTATGAGGAGACTAAAAGTCAACCAGAATTTAGTGCCAGATCATTGTGAGGACCAATCGGAGAGATTGTGATGGACCAGGGCATCGAAAGACCCCTCAAAGACAATGGGTTAGTGCTTGTTTTTTTTTAATGGTTTGTGAATGATGCTAGAAGTGGCTGTGTATTTGACAGTAAGATTGAATGCATTTGAGTGCAGGAAGATGTCAAGGAACTGTGCAAAGGCAGCATTCAAACAGCAGAATGTCAGGTATGCATTGGAGGAGGGGCAAACAAGGTCATGGAAGATACAACAGATGTTACAGGATAGTGTAGAGTAATAGAGATATGCAGCAATACATATGCACAGAACAGAAACAGGCCCTTTGGCCAAACTCATCCATTCCAACATGTAAGCTAGTCCCATTTATCTGCCTTTGGCCCATATCCCTCTAAACCTCTCCTAACCATGTACCTGTCCAGGTGTCTTTTAAATACTGTTATAGTACCTTCTTCAACTACCACCTCTGGCAGCCCGTTCCATATACGCAACACCCTGTAAGTGAAAAAGTTACCCCTCAGCTTCCTATTAAAATCTTGCCCTTCTTACCT
Source organism: Malacoraja senta (assembly GCA_038087875.1). Taxonomy (NCBI): domain Eukaryota; kingdom Metazoa; phylum Chordata; class Chondrichthyes; order Rajiformes; family Rajidae; genus Malacoraja; species Malacoraja senta. Next base: position 63,736,526 of record CM075981.1, on the reverse strand, counting down.
TAAAGCTATGTCCTCTAAACATAGAAAGTACAGCATAGGAACAGGCCCTTCGGCCCACAAAGTCTATGCGGAAGTCATTTAAATGTCATTAACATAGCTGCTTCAACCACTACCCCCGGCAACACGTTCCAGGCACTTACCACCCTCTGTATAAAAAAAAACTTGCCCTGCACATCTCTTTAACCTGTTCACTGCCAAGATTTTTTTTCACTTGTATACTCTGACCCGAGTATACTCGGGGATGGCACTGATTTTCTATCATGACATTGAAGCCCTTCTTAGTTTTCCTCATGCAAAATAACAAAATATTTTTTTAAATCACAACTCATTGCCCTATCAGTTTCTTTATTGGGAGTCTCTGCAGTAAAAATCTTTAAGATTTTAAAGAATTTTACCACAGGAAGCGCTTTGGATGGATGGGTGCATTTGTTTTATTTATATCCTGCTCTGCCTGCATGTAAGAGTGAAGCCATTATACCGAGTTGATAGCTTGCGGCTGTGCTCTAATAAACTGCTTTTATCTCATTCAACTGTGCCCAGTGTACCACTTGATGAAAATTAGGATTGAGAGATTCAAGCAGTGAACCGCTAACCTCAGATCCAAGAGTAATGAGTTTCAAAGAACTGACAGCTGTGCTAAATAGGGAACACAAACATATCCCACAGAAAATGATGCACAGCACAATGTTGCTTCATAAAGTGAAAGCGGCAGAGCCTTGGGCCAGTTAGCAATTGATTGAAACTCAAGAAAATAGGAGGCTTAGAAATGCACAACTAAATTAGAGTTTGGATCATGTCTTTAATGATAGAAGAGTAAAGAATAAAATGGCAGATCACTTCAGTGTGAACTAAAATGATTCTTAGGAAAATTCATCAAACATTTAACTTTTAACTGGCACCAAATAGCTGTCATAAGATTATAATTCCATTATAATTCCACTTTACATTGACAGAATAGTCATGCAGAGTCAAACAGCATGGAAACATGCCCATTCGGCCCAACATGCCCATGTCGAATCTTGCAGAGTTTGCTCAGATTTTCATCGAGAACACGTATTTTATTTTCATTGTAAAAATATGAATTCTAGAAACATAATACATGGCCACTCATTGGCAACCTTCATCCATGCCACAAGGACAACTTATCTAACACATGATTTTTTGATGCAGATTTCATTTGTTGGTGATCTTGCAAGTTGTCCAATTTACCCGGCCTTGTCAAATGTTTTAAGATATCACACTGGCGAACAAAGGGGTAGAAGGGAGGAGGGAGTGGAGCACCTCCCTGCTATCTGTGTTCCCATTGCAGGTTTGAGGAAGACAGTCACTGGGACAAATCCGAGACCACCAGCACCACCGTGTGGTCTAATCTGGTCTGCCAGGAAAGAAGCCCTTCACAGCCAGTATCTCTACTTGAAGCTAAGACTGAATGTGTAGGAAGAAACGTCAGGTGCTGGTTTAAACCGAAGATAGACACAAAATGCTGGAGTAACTCAACACGACAGGCAGCATCTCTGGAGAGAACGAATGGGTGACGTTTCGGGTTTGAATGACTGGGGCAAGCCTGAAATGCCGGAACCTCTTCCTGCCCACAGACAATGGGACTGCACTCCCACACAGGGGTAAAGACTGGCAACCAGGATAAGCCAGAGACATCACCTCTTCATGCTTAAAACTGAGCCGCCAGTAAGAAACCTGTACCGTCAGCACCTCCTCTCGAGTCAAGGGTGAACTGCAGGAAGAAGACTGAGATCACCACACCTCCTCCTTCGAAGACCAGGAATAAGTTGCAAGGAGATCGCCAACATCAGCGCTCATGCACCTTAAGATTTGTGGAGGAGTGTATTCCCAAGAGACACAATCTGAATGTTCCCCTACCAGAAGCCTTGGATGAACCAGGAGGTCCACAATCTTCTGAGGACAAGATCTCGGGCATTCAAGTCTGGCGACTGATTCATATGATAAATCGCAGGTTATTGAGAAAAGCAAGAGAGGAAATTGCAGGTATGCCTTGTTTGGGCTGTCTGTCGTGTACAGGAGGAGCAGAAGGCAGGTAGGGAACATAGAAGTTAAATGTCAAATTGTTGATTCCAGAAAACATCAAGGAACTAAAGAGGGACTAAGCAAGTTGGGGAACTGAACCTTTTTTAAATCCCTGATGCACTGGTGGAATCAACCAAGGAAAACATCAAGAGGTACTTCATTCTTAAGCTGTGTTCTTTGCCTCAGAATCTTCTAATCCAGAGTATGTTCCATGAATCAGGATGATTGCTCGCACTTGTTCCAAAAGGTTTATAGGATCACTCTATGGCGTACTGGTTGAGTTGGCCTCAGCAGTGTGGGAGTGGATGGGCCCAGAACTGTTGGAAGGATACAATGCTGTTTCTGACTGGTATAAGCAAAAGGGGAAGAACAATGACATCAAGAATTGGACATCCTTCTCACTGCTAAACATAGACTATAAGATCCTGTCCAACGCCATTGCCAACTAAGTCAATTATGTCTGGGACAGGTGATCCACCCAGACCAAACCTATGCTGTACTGGTCAAAAATTTCCAGCACATGGATGATGTCGCCATCTTCTGTTCAGATCCATGGTTGGTTCACAGATTAATCAGCATCTGTGTTTAAGAAGGAACTGCAGATGCTGGAAAATCGAAGGTAGACAAAAATGCTGGAGAAACTCAGTGGGTGAGGCAGCATCTATGGAGCGAAGGAAATAGGCAACGTTTCAGGTCGAGACCCTTCCTCAGACAGTGACCAGCATCTGTGACCAGTTTGAATTGGCATCCAGAGTAAACCGCACTAAAAGCATGCTCATGCTCTTTGACAACTGCTACCAAATTGGTCTCCCAGCACAGCGAGATGTTTGTAAAGGAATGTTGCTGACGGGCTCATTTAACACTACAGTAGTTCATGCTGAGGGATGCACTGAATATTAGTGCTGCCAACCGGAAGGATCTGTGAAGGAGGACCACAATTAGGGTTCTTCCACTGCTGGACATTGCCAACTGACTCCATTCTGTCCGGGACAGGTGATCTGGGAGGCTGTGTCTGGGGCTGAGGGACGGAGTCTGATGGGGACACCCCTGAAACAAGGGAAGAAATATCACCTCAGGGGGTCACATGAGTGGCAAGAGTGTTTTGTGTAAGGACAGGTACAAAATCTACTGAGTAAGTCATTACTGAATGTATGAACAGTAAAAATGTATGAATACCTTTTGTACAATTTTTGTTTTATATTTAGTTCTATTCTGAAGTTATTTTTAAAGTAAAAATAATAAGATTTTATGACATAATTCCATTCAATACCCCAGCCCATCATGTTCTACACATAACGGGCTCCAGTACCCTACATGCAGAAGAAACACTGGATTTCATCTTCCCATGTTTTGGGTAATAGCAGGTTAAAGTGCAACCTGTTCTTCCGGGCAATTCTTAGTAGCTTTTTGGTGTTGTAGAGATGCGAAGTGGGATAGTGGAATGCTCCTCCTGCAGGATGTTGGAGGTAAAGAGCATTTTCAGTGTCCCTGACGACTACACCTGCAATACCTGTGTTCAGCTGCAACTCTTTAAGGACAGTTTTTGAGGAATTGGAGCTGCATCTGGATGACCTCAGAATTCTGGGTGAAAGGTGTGAGATCATCATAAATAAGAGTTACAGTGAGGTGGCCATGCCTAAGGTGCAGGCAGGAAGTAGATGGGTGACCACCAGGAAAGAGAGTAGGCAGAAAGGGTAGGAATCCCCTGAGGTCAGACCTCTCGACAGCAGGTATGCTCCTTTGGATACTGTCATGGTGAGGGGAGAGCAGCAATAGCAGCAGTCGTCTGGCCTGCAGTGTCAGGCCTGGCAGTGAGTAAGGGAAACATCAGGCAGCCATAGCCATAGGAGACTCGTTATTTAGGGACATAGACAAGAGATTCTGTGGCAGCAAATGAGACTCCAAGATGGTGTGTGCCTCGCTGGCGCCAGGGTGCAGGATGTATCTGAGCAGTCGCAGAACATTAAGGGGAGAAATAGGAAGATGGGACAGTTGAATCTGTGGCTCGTAAGTTGATGCAGGGGGCAGGGATTCAGGTTTGTAGACCATTGGGATCTCTTCTGGGAAAGAGGTGACCTGTGCAAGAGGGACGGGTGGCATCCGAGATAGAGGGGGACCAGTATCCTTGCAGGGAGGTTCATTAGTGCTACTCGGGGGTGGTTAAACTAAAGAGGCAGGGGGTGGGAACCAGAGTAGAAATTGGAAGAAGTGATGGGAAGGTAGAGGGTTAGGACAAGTAAGTCTTAATGGAAAGACAGGCAGGGAGAGGTGAAGGAATATGGTGATGTTGATTGGCTGAAATGTGGTTATTTCAATGCGCGTATTGTGGAGAAAGCAGATGTGCACGGCAATTTTTTTAAGACAGAGGGCAGTGAGTGCCTGAAATATGCTTTTGGGGGTGGTGGTTGAAACAAATATGTTAGTGGCATTTAAAAGACTGTTGGTTCAGCATATGGATATGCAGGGAATGGAGGGGTATGGGTTATATGCAAGTAGATAAGTGATCATCTTGGCATTGTGTTCAGCAAAGACATTGTGGCGAGAAGGCCTGTTCTTTTGCTGTACTGTTCTGTGTTCCAGGGAATGATTACTTTGATGAAAGTGAATTTTAGGTCCCCAAATAGTTTGCTGGAATTAGAAGAGTAGATGTGCAGGGAGGTTGCAGGTAGCTGTAACAAAAATAGGGCAGTATTAGTAGGAGTTTTCCTTATGTTGATTAATGGGAATTGGAATTTGTTCAATTTGTCAAAAAAGCTTCCTTTATCAATATACAAAGACCTCTATAAGAGTGTGCAACACGAGACCTCCTCTTAGGCAATGAGGCAGCACAAGTGATTAATGTGTCAGTGGGGAGCACTTTAGGACCAGTGACCATAATTAGGACTAGTCCACAAGTTAAGGTCTTAAATTGCTGCAAGACCAATTGTGGAGGTATTAGGCAGGAACTTAGAGGTCATTTGGGGCGTCTGTTTGCAGGTAAGGGGAATGACTGTCAAGGGTGGCTTTCAAATGTGAGATAGTAGGAGTACATGGGGAGCATGTTCCTCTTAGGGTGAAAGGTGAGGAACGATATCCAAGTTTACACCAGGATCTTAATCAATTGGGAAGATCAGCCAAGGAATGGCAAATGGAATTTAACTCTGACATGTGTGAAGAGTTGTATTTGGCATGTCACAACAGGGCAATACTTAGAGTAGGAGAGGTACAATAAAGGGCCTGTCCCACAGGCAATTTTTAGGCGACTGTCATAGTCGTAGCAGGTCGCCGATAAACCGGCGACTGGACCCCCCTTCGACATAAAATTTGAAATAGAATCATGACCATGTGGCGACAGCCTAGTTGCCTGTTGTCACCTAAAAAATCGCCTGTGGGACAGGCCCTTAACATTTTTTAATATTTGGCCAGGTAAATGGATAGGAGAGTTTTAGAGGGATAATGGACAGGTAGGCTCATCCAGAACTTTAGGATACATGAGACCCATGGTGATTTGGTAGTTTAGATTCAGAACTGGCTTCCTCATAGAAGACAGAGTAGTGGTAGAAGGATGTCAGCCTGCCTGGAGGATTGTGTGCAGTGGTGTTCTGCTGGGTTCAGTGCTGGGACCTCTGTTATTAATATCTATAAATGACTTGATGGGTTGGTTAATAAGTTTGCAGACAACACAGAGTTTGGTAGAATTGTGGAGAGTGAAGAAGGCTGTCAAAGGATGTAGATCATTTACAGCTATGGGTGGAGGAAGGTATTTTGGAATATAAGTCAAATGTGGGCAAATGGGACTAGCTTGGATGGGGCTTCTTGGTCGGCATGAACAAGTTGGGCTGAATGCCCTGTTTCTTTGCTGCATGATTCTATGACCCTGACTCAGTGCCTCTTAAACTCACTAGTTCGAATGGTTCAAGTTTAAATAGAACCGAATCTGACAATAACAAAGGTAAAATGCCTGGTAATTACCACACTGTACTAACTTTTGACAATTTAACCAAGCTTATTATAGATCTGGATTGCATCGATAGACAGCAATTAGTTTCAGGTCAGTACAATTGCTCATTAACCCATCATAACCTTGAGAGATAATTTGATTACAATTGATTTGTTAGTACAAGGGGACACAGACAAAGAAACAAGAGGAAACTGCACCATTCTAAATATCAAGGAATATTTGCGGAAAAAAAAAAATTAAAAAATTTGGAAGGCATCACTAGGTACAATTCCTTCAATCTGCCTCCTTTCATTCCACAATAAATTCGTTCAATGGCTCGTTTATGTACAGATGTGATGATATTGAGTCCATTCTGGAGTCCAAAGCCTAAGTCAAGACTTTAAGCCCTATCTGTTATAATCATCTAGAAGCTGCTCGACTATAGGGAGATTAGATTGTATCAACCTATAATTCAAAGACTAATTTATTTAATGTATTTGTCTCATTTTCTGAATGAGTTTAGCTGTCAATAATCACTATTTTGAGCATTGGGTTTCCCCTCTCATCTGAGGAGATGCTTTAAAAAAAAATAAGATGAAATTTGAGTGGCACAGTGGCGCAGCTGTAGAATTGCTGCCTTACAGCGCCAGAGACCCAGGTTCAATCCTGACTATGGGTGCTGTCTGTAGAGTTTTGCCGTCTCCCTGTGACCACATGGGTTTTCTCTGAGTGCTCACACATTCCAAAGACATACAGGTTTGTAAGTTAATTGGTTTTGGTAAAATTGTCCCCAGTGCAAAGGATAGTGGTAGTGTATGGGGTGATCACTGGTCGGTGCTGACTTGGGCATGTTTCCGCACTGTATCTCCAAAGTAAAGTCTAAAATTCTGCAAAGGTTATAATTTACAAAGGATTTGCTAAACTGAAATGCCATTCTTACACTACTACAAAAACATACCAATGGGTTGCAGACGAACAAGTCACATGATAATGACATAGGCATTCTGTGTCTTAGCATTGTTCCTTCAAACACGTAACTCCTAAAATAACCTCAATTTTTCTATTTTTTATACTATTTTTCAGCTAACTGCATCATCTATATACAAGGGTTACATTTCCCAGATCAAGTGGGTGGCATGACCTAACTATCTTTTCTTTTACTAACACCATATTCCTTCTAAGGTAACTATGTGTGCCTTATGGCTTTCTTCTTCCTTTGGTCCTTGGTACAGGATTTATTCTGAAAGGCATAATGGGTCAGTAATATATATATCTTGATAGTGGGAAAGATTCCACATATTAATCCATAATAAGCCTTTTGAACCTAGTCAGCCTCGGATGCTGGCTGAAACATCATTTAACCAGGTCAGCTTCAGCTGTTAAGATTGATTGAAAGATACTGCCGAGTTATCGCTGATCATCATTCACCTGTTCATACTAGTTCTGTTATCCCAGGATCGAACTTGGGTCTCTGGTAAAATGAGGCAGCAGCACTACCAGCTGTGCCACCCATCGGTGTCATGCCAAGATTCCTCCCATGAGCAGATTCTCACTCAATCAGTTGTTCTAATATGCTACTGGTACTAGAGGAGCTTTCCTTGATCGAATGCTCAAGGGAGTCATCGAGTACCTCTCAATAAAAGAGTTTCTATGTGATCATGTTTTATTGCTGTAGGCATCCTAGATGCACACATCTCTCAAAATCTGAGAATATTTTTGTCTCTACATTGGTTATTTTACAACTGCATGATAACGATGCACAAATGTTACTATAATCAGTCAATTTTAGTTAATCTTTACTATTTCTTCCTCATGAAATTCTTGTTTTCTTCCAATCTTCAAAATAATTCAAGTTTAGATTACAGTTGTTGTTACCAATAATTCATCTTGTCAGATGGTGATGTCATATGTTGAGCTAAAGTAATTCATTCCTTTTTCACAGGAGTGTTCATATTTTTTTGCATGTTGCTTAGGATTCATTATTTGAATTTTCTGAAAATAAGTCCTGTAAACAAACTACAGATTCTCATTTAATTAAATTGTGCACTTTAATCATTTGTACAAGGATTAGTAGCCTATGTTTAGGTTGAAAAAAATCAAATTTATTAGTTACAGAATTCATCAGTGTAAGCTTGAGGTAAAACAGTCCAAGGGTCAGCCTTTTATTATATTTACTGAAGGAAGGATGGATATAGTCGACGTTGAAGATTCTAATTGGATTTCCCATTCTGGATTACTAGAATATGGTTTTAGAATGTATAGGTTGTTCATGTGATCCCGGATATATATTTTTAGGTTTTCCCCTTTTACCCTATTAGAATGGGGCCTGATTTGGAGAAATGTTTCTGTTTCTTCAGAAAACTTTAATTGAGCAATGCATTCTGTCAGGCAATGAAATTTAGCAAAATAGATTGTTCTTGTAACATTAAATATAACACAAATGGCAGTATCTCTATTCCCGGTGGTCCTACTTACCCATTGTAGGAGTTCCACATATGCAATATATTCCTACACGTAAATAGTAACCAAACCACAAAATATATCCAAATAATTCTAAATTGTGACAGTATACTGCTTTGTGGATTTTGGAGGATTTAGATTCCATCGCGCTTCTAAAGATGTTGCAAAAAAAATTGTAAAAAGATTATACGTATAGCATTCTCCAAGAGCAACCATCTTTCATTTCCTGAGATGAAGAACAGCCATCTTTCGTCTCTTAAGTCTTTTAAAATAATAAAAGATAATACACATCATATTAAGAAACAACGTGCTGGAGTAACTCAGTGGGTCAGGCAGCATCTGTGGGTTGAATGAATAGGCATGGTTTTGGGTTGCGACTCCTCTCCAGACCAATTGTCGTAAGAATGAGAAAGGTGGAAAAGAATAGTGTGGAACAATGCCTGGCAAGTGATAGGTGGAATCTGGCAAGGGTAGTTTTATTGACAGATGGGTGGACAAAGGCTGGAGGTGAAAACAAGACAGAAGGGTGTTGGATAAAGAAATAAGAGGAGTGAAATGCAAAGTCCGAGAGAGGGATACAGGTGGAAGGGAAGGTGGGATTGTGGAAGAAATGGGGGGAGGAGGGGGGAGGGGAAACTGGAAAGAGAGTAGTGGTGTTACCTAAAATTGTAGAATTCAATGTTCATATGGTTAGCTGGTAAGCTACCCAAGCGGAATATGAAGTGCTGTTTCTCCAGTTTGTATGTGGCTTCACTCTGGCAATGGAGGAGATCCAGGCTAGTAAGGTCTGTATGGGAATGGGTAGGGGTGTTAAAATAGTTAACAAGCAGGAAATCGAGCAGGCTTTGACAGACCAAGTGCAAGTGTTTCGGTGAAACGATTGCCTCGTCTACACTTGATCTCGCCGATATAAAAGCCACATCCAGAGCACTGAATGCAGTACAGGAAGTGAAACTCTCTCACCTACAAGGGCTACTATGGTCCCTAGATGGAAGTGAGGCAGGCGTTACATCTCCTGCTGTTAAAGCGGAAAGTACCCGAGGAGGGGTGGTTTGGATAGGCAGGGATGAATGCACCAAGGAGTGGGGGAAAGATGGTCTCCACAGAAAGCGGAAAGGGATGATGATGGGACAATATGACTGGTGGTGGGATCCTGTTAAATTTCACTTCTCTTACCTATCCTAACTCCCATTTGTCTCCCTTGTTTACTCATCTGCCATTAAATCTTTTTGTTGTGCTCAATATTCCAGCATCTGCGGTTCCTTGAGTCTCCATGAGTTAAGACATATTGGTTTAAATATGAATGTCAAGATAGTAAACCATAAATGTATAATACTATAATTTGCAGTAAATAACATATTAACAAAGTACAATACATGAAGCCCTAAAAATCATCCATCCATCCATCTATCTTCTATACATTACTAAAACTCTGATCGTCTGCTCTTCCGGTTTGAGCGGTTCTTCTATTTGCGCAGAAACGGTATACGATAGCGCTACGCTTTTTTTGCCAGGTAACTCACCGTTCTCCTGTGCTGCGAGTGCAACAAGTTTTGTTCAGATCGGTGGTATATTGTAAAAGTTATCGAGGTTTAAAATCACGTGCGCTGATTCCTTCAGTCAGCGCCATGCAGATTGGTCTCTTCTCCTGTCAGTCAATGCCACGGCCGGGATGGCGACGCCCCTTCCTGCCCCACCGGTGGCGGCCTCTCCTGCCTCACTCACAAACTCCTCTCTCCCCTCCTCACAGTAACATGTGTATTGTCTCCCCACCACCGGCGGCAGCCGCGGGGGGTGGTTCAGTGGAGGTCCTGGTCCCGTCTCTCTCTCCCTCATCGCTCACCCCTCTCCCTCACCCGCCCTCTTTGGCAAAAGTGGTCCTGTGTACCCGTCGCTCCTCCACCGCCGCCATTGCGGTAATTCACCCTCACGACCCTCTCGGAGATCTTCGTCACCGGCTCATCGAAACTTGTGGTGCCCACTATGACGAACACCGACTCCATCCCCCCCCTCGCGGCCCGGCCCAGCAGCGACACCGAGCATGCGGGCAGGGCGGGGACGGGCCGAGCGGCGGCTAAGCCAGAGTGGGCAGAGGGAGGGAGGGAGAGTCGGGTTGTAGGGTGGCCGAGCAGTTTGCGCGGAGTTTGACAGGAGGTAGGAATAGAGGGAGAGGAGGGCTGTGGGGGAGGTCAGGAGGGATAGTGGGGGAGGGGCTTGGGGGAGGTGAGGAGTGTGGGATAGAGGGATAGGAGGGGGTAGGGAGGGGAGAGGAGTTATGGAGGGAGGGAGGGAGTGACTGAGGGTAGTGGAAAGGAGAGGGAGGGAGGGATTGGGGAGGGGAGAGGGGAAAGAAGAGGGAGGGTGAAGAGGAGGGGGAGGGAGTGCTGGGGGTTGAGGGGAAATGAGCCATGCCCGCGCAGTTAGGGGCTATGCGTGAGTGGTGCAATATTGCGTTGGGGGGACGGGTTGCATTGGGTGAACGGGTGAGTTGTGGAATATTGTGTTGGGGAACGGGTTGCGTTGGGGGACCAAGCCTCCTGTGTGACAGGGACCCGAGTCTATCTAGTATACATAACTAAAACTCTCATCCTGTTATCTTCCGGTTTGCGTTGTTTTTACATTTGCGCAAAAATGGTACGCGATAGCGTTACGATGTTTCGCCACCTTACTCACCGTTGCCCTGTGCTGCAAATACACCAAGTTTTGTTCCGATCGGTGGTATATATTTAAAGTTATTAGGGTTTAAAAATCTTATAAACTGCGCATGTGTAAATTCGTCTCCTCTCCTATCAGTCACTGCCGGCGCGGCCCACCTTCCTGCCGCCACAGCCCGAATGCCTGCCTGCTGGCGCAGCCTTCCTGCCGGGGATCCCGAGGCCTTGGCACTGAGCCTGGCTCTGAGGGCACTGACGGCTGATGCAAGAAGGGAGAGGTGCGGCAACCTTCGAGATCCTGGGGAGGTGAGGAGGGAGATGGGGGGGAGATTGATGGAGAGGAAGGGGTAGGGAGGGAAAAGTGGAGTGGTGAGGAGGGAGAGTGGGGAGGAGGGGGGATAGAGGGAGAGGGAGGGGAGAGGAGTTATGGAGGGAGTAGCTGAGGGTAGGGGAAAGGAGAGGTGAGGGAGGGATTGGGGTGGGTAGGAGAGGGAAAAGAAGAGGGAGGAGGTGAGGAGGGAGAGTGGGCGGGAGGGGGAATAGAGGGAGAAGAGGGGGGAGGTAGGGAGTGAGGAATAGAGGGAGAGGAGGAGGGATAGGGGGTGTGGGGGTGGTGGGAAATAAAGGGATAGGAGGGGTAGGGAGGGTTAGGGTATATGTGGTTGTCTTTACATCTTCGCAAAAACAAGAGGCGGTAATGATTACATTTTTACATATTCAGATTGACATTGTTCCCTTCGAGGCCGAGGACACCTTCACTGAACATTTTATGCTTTATTTCACGACTTATTACTGATTAAAGTTTAAAAAAATCAAAAGACTGAATTTAAAACGACCAGCTTCAACTGATGATGTCATAATGGCTCGGCTAGCAGTGGTCAGCTTCACTTACGTTCGGAACGGCTTGAGTTCGGACCAGGCCTCCCGTGGGAGCTACGGGAAGGGAACGGGTGCGTTGGGGGAGCAGACGCAACGGGTCTGCACTTGGTCTAGTATATTACTAAACTCTCATCTTGTTTGTTTCTATGTCTGTGTGCGTGTCTGCGATCTCTGATGCGGTGATGTCGTCAAATTACGCCAAAACAGTACACAAAAGCGCTACAATTGTCATGTGGTGGTTTGTATCGTTTCATTCAGATTGATGTTATAGTTTAGAAGTTATTGGCATATAAAACTTAAAAATGTAAACAGCACCCCCACTTGCCCTTATCAGCGTATGACATCACAATGGCATCTAATTTACATAAACTGGTCATTCATTTAAAAAAAAATTGAGATTTTCATTGTGGGGGGGGGGGGGGGGGGGGTGGGATGGGGGTGAGGTGAGTGCCGACGCGTCACAATGGGATCTCGTTTACATTTTTTTAAACTCGCTGTCCCCGAAAGAAGCACGCTGGACACAGACACGGACACAGATAGGGCCCGGAACCACGATTCTCGATCCCCCGCTCGCGGCTCAAGACAGCAGCCTCAAAAACTCACTGACTGACTTTCACATATTTTAAAATGCCGCGCGTGCGGAGCCGCGGGAGGGGGAGGGGGAGGGGGAGGGGGGAGGGGTCCCCCGGGGTGGGGCCCCCCGAAAGTCTCCCCGGCGTTCGGCATTTGACCGCGGCACTGAGGCTGGAGCGAGGTCTGGGGGGGGGCGCAGTTCCGGCCCTGCTTAGAGGGTGAGGAGCGGGCCCCGGCCTCTCACTCCCCCTGCCCACTCTACGACAGTGTGTTGGAGAGAGCACCAGTCCTCCTGCTGTTTATTGCCATCATATCTGTCTCTTCATTTCAATTCTGCAGCTGCGGGTATAATCTCAATGGTAGGGATCTCTCTTGGAGTGTAAGGCTGGTGAAAGGTGGTTGAATCGTTGACTCCTATAGCCTGCCCTACTTTTTCAAGCTTCCACAGTAACCTGTCCCTGCAGCATCGTCGATCAACACCTGAACCCACCCCTGGGTGTGGTGGAAGGGAGGGAGCACACACGCGCAGGGAGCCCAGGGCACAGAGCCTGTCCACAGCCTGGTCTACTGGGGAAAGAGAGAGACAGGGAGAGAGAGACCGGGAAAGAGGCAGAGAGAGACAGACAGACAGGGAGAGAGACAGCGAGAGAGAAAGAGAGAAACAGAGAGAGAGAGAGAGATAAAGAGAGAGAGAGACAGAGGGAGGGTGAAGAGGAGGGGGGGGGAATGTTTGGGGATGTGGAAGAATGGAGGAGGATAGGAGTAGGAAGAGGGATGGCGAAGTAATGGAGGAGGGAAGGGGGAAGAGGGAGGGGCCGAGGGGAGGAAGCAGAGAAGGGTTGGTGGAGGGAGGATAATGGAGGAGGGGAATAGGGGACTGAAGAGGGAGAGTGAGATGCGTTCACATTGATCTTATATTTTACAAGTTATTGCCATTTTAAACTTTAAAAAGGCAGCCGCTTGTGCGCAGTTGAGGGTTATGGGTGAGTGGTCGAATTTTGCATTGGGGGAACGGGTTGCATTGGGGGAACAGGTGAGTTGTGGAATATTGCGTAGGGGAGCAGGTTGCGTTGGGGGACCAGGCCTCCCATGTGACAGGGACCCAACGGGTCCCACTTGGTCTAGTATCTATATACAGTGCATTCAGAAAGTATTCAGACCCCTTCACTTTTCCACATTTTGTTACGTTGCAGCCTTATTCTAAAATGGATTAAATCTTTTTTGTTTACCATCAATCAGTTCACAATACCCCATAATAAAAAAGCGAAAACAGGTGTTTAGAAATGTTTGCAAATTAATTAAAAATAAATAACTGAAATATCACGTTTACATAAGTATTCAGACCCTTTACTCTGCACGTTGTTCAGGCACCTTTGGCAGCGATTACAGCCTCAAGTCTTCTTATGTATGACGCTCTAAGCTTGGCACACCTGTATTTGAGTAATTTCTCTCATTCTTCTCTGCAGATCCTCTCAAGCTCTGTCAGGTTGGATGGGGAACTTCGATGCACAGCTATTTTCAGGACCCTCCAGAGCTATTCAATCGGGTTCAAGTCCGGGCTCTGGCTGGGCCACTCGAGGACATTCACTGACTTGTTACGAAGTCACTCCTGCATTGTCTTGGCTGTGTGCTTAGGGTTGTTGTCCTGTTGGAAGGTGAATCTCTGCCCCAATCTGAGGTCCAGAATGTTCTGGAGCAGGTTTTCATTAAGGATCTCTCTGTACTTTGCTCTGTTCATCTTTCCCTTGATCCTGACTAGTCTCCCAGTTCCTGCAGCTGAAAAACATCCCCACAGCATGATGCTACCACCACCAAGCTCCACCGTAGGTATGGTATTGGCCAGGTGATGAGCGGTGCCTGGTTTCCTCCAGACGTGACACTTAGCATTCAGGCCAAAACGTTCAATCTTGGTTTCATCGGACCAGAGAATCTTGTTTAGGAGCCTTTTGGCAAACACAAAGCGGGCTGTCATTGCCTTTTACTGAGGAGTGGCTTCCATCTGGCCACTCTACCGTAAAGGCCTGATTGGTGGAGTGCTGCAGATATAGTTGTCCTTCTGGAAGTTTCTCCCATCTCCACAGAGGAACTCTGGAGTCTGTCAGAGTGACCATCGGGTTCTTGGTCACCTCCCTGACCAAGGCCCTTCTCCCCCAATTGTTCAATTTGGCCGGGCGGCCAGCTCTATGAAGAGCCTTGGTGGTTTCAAAGTTCTTCCATTTAAGAATGACGGAGGCCACTGTGCTCTTCAGGACCTGCAATGCTGTAGAAATTGTTTTATACCCTTCCCCAGATCTGTGTGGACACTATCCTGTCTCGGAGGTTTACGGACAATTCCTTCGTCTTCATGGCTTTGTTTTTTCTCTGACATGCACTGTTAACTGTGGGACCTTATATAGACAGGTGTGCCTTTACAAATCATGTACAATCAATTTATTTTACCACTGGTGGACTCCAATCAAGTTGTAGAAACATCTCAAGGATAATCAGTGGAAACAGGATGCAGCGAAGCTCAATTTTGAGTGTCATAGTAAAGGGTCTGAATACTTATGTAAATGTGATACTTCAGTTATTTCTTTTTAATTACTTTGCAAAAATTTCTAAACACACGTTTTTGCTTTTTTATTATGAGGTATTGTGTGTCGAGGATCTGTGTCTCGACACAATCCTGTCTCGGAGGTTTACGGACAATTCCTTCATCTTCATGGCTTGGTTTTTGCTCTGACAAGCACTGTCAACTGCGGGACCTTATGTAGGCAGATGTGTGCCTTTCCAAATCATATACAATCAATTTAATTTACCACTGGTGGACTCCAATCAAGTTGTAGAAACATCTCAAGGATAATCAATGGAAACATGATGCACCGAAGCTCAATTTTGAGTGTCATAGGAAAGGGTCTGAATACTTATGTAAATGTGATATTTCAGTTATTCCTTTTTCATTACTTTGCAAAAATTTCTAAACACCCATTTTTGCTTTTGTATTATGAGGTATTGTGTGTAGATTGATGATGAAAAAATGAATTTAATCCATTTTAGAATAAGGCTGTAACGTAACAAAATGTGGAAAATGTGAAGGGGTCTGAATACTTTCTGAATGCACTGTACTATTAAAAGTCTCGTCTTGTTTGTCTGTCTGTGAGATCAAGGAACTACGGCAAAACGGTACACAACAGCGTGAATTTTTTTTTGCAGAATCTTACTCAGGTTTTTCCCGTCGTTGTTAGTATCGTTTCTTCACATTATATGTTATATTTCACGTTATTGATATTTAAAGTTTAAAAAAAAGCCAACTTTGAGAATAATAACTGCCTGTGAGTGGGAGACTTTTCTAGCAGCTTCCAGTGATGATGTCACAATGGCATTTCACAGTCGTCCAATCACAATGGGATCTTATTTACACACGCTGCAGTGAACATTCCGACATCCAAAAATGACATCACAATGGGATCTCTGCTGCCAATACAGAAGCTATGACAGTTGACGGAGTGGGGGATGGGAGAAGAAATGTTATTTAAAAATTGTCTTTAGTGGGGGAGTGCGAAAGGGGAGAGGTGAGGGAATGGAGTGACTGAGGGTAGGGAAAAAGAGATGGTGAGGTGACAGAGAGACAATGGGATCAGCAGCTTTAAGGAGAGTAAGGAGTCAACATGCAGGTAGACTGGGAAAATCAGGTTGGTACTGGACTCCAAGAAAGGGAGTTTGTGGAGTGCCTCCGTGATGGATTCTTAGAGCAGCTTGTATTGGAGCCCAGCAGGGAGAAGGCAATTCTGGATTTAGTGTTTTGTAATGAACTGGATTTGATAAAGGAACTTGAGGTTAAGGAGCCATTAGGAGGTAGCAAAAATAGGAAGGCAGATTATTATCTAAATGGTGTCAAGTTGGGAAAAGGGGAAGTACAACGGGATCTGGGGGTCCTTGTTCATCAATCAATGAAAGTAACTATGCAGGAGTGGATACTTGGAATGAAAAGTGAAATACCTACCGAAATGGAAAAAATCTCGGCGTTTCTGCGTGTGGTGTTGGCGTAGCAACGAATCAAAGGCTGGCACCCACAAGACAGGCAGAAACACACACACACAGTTTTAAATATAGATAGATAGATGTGTACATAAACACGGCAAAATTTAATCAGGAGTGGATACTTGGAATGAAAAGTGAAATCTCTACCGAAATGGAAAAAATCTCGGCGTTTCTGCGTGGTGTTGGCGTAGCAACGGATCAAAGGCTTAACACAATCGGTAAAATAATTGGCAACAACATTTCCTCCTCGAGATAACCATCAGCACAGGAACACCTCAAGGCTGTGTGGTCAATCCCCTGCTCTATTCACGCTTTATCCGCCGAACACATTTCCAGCTCCACCTTTAAATTCGCCAACAAAACCACCTTTGTTGGACGAATTACAGGTAATGATGATTCAGTGTATGACGGAGATTGACTGGCTGATTGAATGGTGCTAGGACAACAACCTTGCTCTCAAGGTCAGTAATACCATGGAAGTGATTGTTGACTTTAGAAGAGCAAGGCCGAGAATCCACAAACCTGCCTTTATCGACGGGTCGGTGGTGGAGTGAGTTAACATCTTCAAGTTCCTGGGCATGCATATCTTTGAAGATGTCCTAGACCCAGCACATTTATGCAGTCATAAAGAAATCCCACCAACGCATCTACAGTGGCTTGCATAAGTATTCATACCCCTTGAACTTTTCCACATTTTGTCACGTTACAACCACAAACGTAAATGTATTTTATTGGGATTTTATGTGATAGACCAACACAAAGTGGCGCATAATTGTGAAGTGGAAGGAAAATGATACATGGTTCTCAAATTTTTTTACAAATAAAAAACTGAAAAGTGTCGCATGCAAAAGTATTCAGCCCCCCTGAGTCAATACTTTGTAGAACCACCTTTCGCTGCAATTACAGTTGCAAGTCTTTTCGGGTATGTCTCTACCAGCGTTGCACATCTAGAGACTGACATTTTTGCCCATTCTTCTTTGCAAAATAGCTCAAGCTCAGTCAGATTGGATGGAGAGCGTCTGTGAACAGCAATTTTCATGTCTTGCCAGCGATTCTCAATTGGATTTAGGTCTGGACTTTGATTGGGCCATTCTAACACATGAATATGCTTTGATCTAAACCATTCCATTGTAGCTCTGGCTGTGTTTAGGGTCGTTGTCCTGCTGGAAGGTGAACCTCCGCCCCAGTCTCAAGTTTTTTGCAGACTCTAACAGGTTTTCTTCCAAGATTGCCCTGTATTTGGCTCCATCCATCTTCCCATCAACTCTGACCAGCTTCCCTGTCCCTGCTGAAGAAAAGCATCCCCACAGCATGATGCTGCTACCACCATGTTTCACAGTGGGGATGGTGTGTTCAGGGTGATGTGCAGTGTTAGGTTTCCGCCACACATAGCGTTTTGCATTTAGGCCAAAAACTTCAATTTTGGTCTCATCTGACCAGAGCACCTTCCTCCACATGTTTGCTGTGTCACCCACATGGCTTGTGGCAAACTGCAAACGGGACTTCTTATGGCTTTTTTTCAACAATGGCTTTCTTCTTGCCACTCTTCCATAAAGGCCCGATTTGTGGAGTGCACGACTAATAGTTGTCCTGTGGACAGATTCTCCCACCTGAGCTGTGGATCTCTGCAGCTCCTCCAGTTACCATGGGCCTCTTGGCTGCTTCTCTGATCAATGCTCTCCCTGTCAGTTTAGGTGGACGGCCATGTCTTGGTAGGTTTGCAGTTGTGCCATACTCTTTCCATTTTCGGATGATGGATTGAACAGTGCTCCGTGAGATGTTCAAAGCTTGGGATATTTGTTTATAACCTAACCCTGCTTTAAACTTCTCCACAACTTTATCCCTGACCTGTCTGGTGTGTTCCTTGGGCTTCATGATGCTGTTTGTTCACTAATGTTCTCTAACAAACCTCTGAGGCCTTCACAGAACAGCTGTATTTATACTGAGATTAGATTACACACATGTGGACTCTATTTACTAATTAGGTGACTTCTGAAGGCAATTGGTTGCACTGGATTTTATTTAGGGGTATCAGAGTAAAGGGGGCTGAATACTTTTGCATGCGACAATTTTCAGGTTTTTATTTGTAAAAAAATTTGAAAACCATGTATCATTTTACTTCCACTTCACAATTATGCGCCACTTTGTGTTGGTCTATCACATAAAATCCCAATAAAATACATTTACGTTTGTGGTTGTAACGTGACAAAATGTGGAAAAGTTCAAGGGGTATGAATACTTTTGCAAGCCACTGTACTTCCATAGAAGATTGAGATATATCCTAGGACACTTTGAGAAGCTAGAGAGGAAATTGCAGGTGCCCTGGCTGAGATTTATGTCTTCATTAAATGCGGATGAGGTACAGTTAGAGTGGAGGGTGGCAAATGTTGTGCATCTATTTAAGAAGGGCTACAGGGAAAAGCTTGAGAACTATAGGCCAGTGAGTCTAATATCACTGGTCGGAAAGTTATAAAAGAGTATTCTGAAGGATAATGTATTTAGATGGACAGAGGCTGATTAGGAATAGTCAGCAAGGGTTTGTACGTGGGAGATCGTATCTCACAAATCCGATAAGAGTTTTTGAAGATGTAACCAAAAAGGTTGATGAATCCATAGCATTCATGGATTTCAGCAAGCCATTTGTCAAGGTTATGCATGGTAGGTTGTTCTGGAATGTTAGATACATAGGTTCCAAGGAGAGCTAGCCCGCTGGAAGGAAAATTAGCTTCATGGAAGGAAGCAGAGGGGGATGGTGGAAGGTTGCTTTTCCAGACTAGAGGCCTGTGACTATTCATATGCCTCAGGGGTCGGTGCTGGGCCCATTGCTGTTTGTCAGCTATATCAATGATTTGGATGACAATGTAGAATTGAACTGAACTGAATTGAATACATTTTATTAGACAAGGAATTTGCCTTGGTGCTTTGCTCGCAAGGATAACAACACGATATATAGTAGACAAATAAAAATAAAACATTATAATTTAAACATGTGAAGAATAAAATAAAAATACCTGAGCAAAAGGAGGTTACAGACTTTTTCGCTGTTGAATAGAGCTATTGCGTGGAAAAAAACTGTTTTTATATCTGGCTGTGGCGGTTTTGACAGTCCGGAGTCGCCTTCCAGAGGGAAGTGCTTCAGTTTTTGTGGCCAGCATGTGAGGGGTCAGAGATGATCTTACCCGCTCACTTCCTGGCCCTTGCAGTGTACAGTTCATCGATGAGGGGAAGGTTGTAGCCACAACCTTCTCGGCTGATCCAACGATGCGCTGCAGACTCCGGATGTCATGCTTGGTAGCTGAGCCAAACCAGACCATGATGGAGAAGGTGAGGACAGACTCTATGATGGCAGTATAAAACTGGACCATCATTGCCTGTGGCAGATTGTTTTCTCAGGTGCCGCAGGAAGTACATCCTCTGTTGGGCCTTTTTGACTGTGGAGTCAAAGGTTCAAAGGTTCTTTATTAGTCACATACACCAATTGGTGTTGTGAAATGCTTATTGCCAATGCAGCACATAAAAAAATACAGACATAATAATAAAGAAATTTAAACATAAAAAAACACATCCCACCACAATGGTCCCCATTATGAGGGAAGACACAATGTAGCAATGTTACAAAATTTTGAGATTTAAAAAATAAAGTCTGCAATTTATCCCATCAGATAAAGCATAAAAAGAAGTTTAATTTGACACTTAATTCACTTTCATATCTTCAGTATTAAAAAAGTTATGGCCATTATCATACTCAGAAATTAGCATCTAGTTCCCTATTGCTTTTCCATTGACTTAACACAAAAGCTGTGATCGAGGACAGTTAAAAGCCCATAACTTTCTTAAAAATTATGGTAACTGAAAGAAATTTTCAGGTATTATAGATTGAAGCATTCTGAAACAAATATGAAACAATCTTACTTCGAAGACATGAAAGTAAAGCATATAATTAGTTAGTTACCCAATTGTAGCTAATTACAAAATTCAATTACTAGATCTAAACATCTATCAATTTCTTAAGAATAGATTAACATTTTTAAATAGCCTAAGTGTCCAAATAACATTCACACAATAATTCACAATATAACATAATTTTTAAATCTAATTTTCATGAATTTACAGGCCAAATGGAAGGAATTGAATGTTTAATACCTGTAAATTAATGGGGATTTAATTCATCTTGCGAGTGAGAATTTCTGGAACGCGATCTTTTGGAACGTTCATTTGCGGTGAATTTAACCCCGTATTGGCATGAAAAATACTGCCGTTAATTCGGGGAATAAAATCACCGTGTCGCATGACAAAATGTGAATTAAAGGCTTCTTAAGAAGCACTTTTATACATTTAAAGAAAGCACTTTCCTTTACCTGTCCATTGTGTGAAATCCGTCCCCGTTATTGGCGTTGACGCTTCAGGAGCTGCTTTTAAAATGACTGTAGCGCTGACATTGACGATTTAATTTTTTTTTTTAATTCACAAAACGCCGGTAGGAACGATTTTCTCAGCGAAGGTTTGTACTCCAACAAAATATTTCCAGGACAAGGGAGGAGAAACCGCGTTTTAACCCCGCCCCCCCCTTAAAGGCGCCAAAATCGCGCACACGGCCAGTGGCAGAATTACAGCGCGACTGAAGGTAAGTTTTGTAACATACCTACACAATGTCCAGTCCCCATCCCCATGTCCACCCATAGACGGGCCTATTTTGGCCTCCGCAGTCCCCTTTACGGAGGCCCGATGTTCCAGGCCGTTCTCGGCGGATGATGGTGCTCCGGCATCGGGAGAATCCTCACAGCGGCATGGGAAACCTGGAACGGCCGCTTCCTTACCAGAGACCGCGGCTTCCGAAGCCGACAGGCCGCGCTGGATGGAGCTCCACCACTGGTGATCTCGGCGAGAGATCCCAGGCTCCCGATGTAAAGTTCAGCGCCGCCGCCCGCGGCTGGTTGCTCCACAGTCCGCAGCTCCACGATGTTCAATCGGCGGTCCCAGCACACCGGAGTTCCAGCGCGGCGACCAGAGCAAGGCATCGCCTGCTCCGCGATAGCGCTCCAGCGCTGTGCCGCCACTGAAGCCGAGGATCTGGCTGGTCCCGACAGGAAACGCCGCTCCAGGCCCGCTGGTAGGCCGCGAGGACGGGTCGAAGGTGAAAACCAGACCCTGAGGACGGGTCGAAGGTGAAAAGCAGTTTCCCCCTCCCACCCCCCCACCCCCACACACACACATAAAAAAGACTAGAGCTCCAAACAAAACACTTTAACTCACTAAAAATGAAAAAAAAGTGAAAAAACAGACAGCTGCAGGCTGGGCAGCCATACCCATACAGGACGGCGCCCCCAGGAAGGATGTCGATAGTGGCTTCCCATTTAAGGTCCATGGAGACGATGGTTCCAAGGAACTTAAATTACTCCACAGATGTGACTGTGGTGTTATTGATGGTGAGTGAAGGGAGGGGAGCTCTCCTAAAGTCTACAATTAATTCCACTGTCTTAAAAGCATTGAGCTCCAGGATGTTGCGATGGCACCAGGACGCCAGCTGTATCACTTCCTGTCTGTAGACAGATTCCTCCCCATCCTGGATCAGTCCAATCAGGGTTGTATCATCCACAAACATGAGATACTTGACAGAGAAGTCTGTGGAGGTGCAGCCGTTGGCATAGAGAGAGTAAAGGAGAGGGGAGAGTACGCAGTCTTGTGGTGCTCCTATGCTGAGGGTCAGCGGGTCTGAGATGTGCTTTCCCAGCCTGTCTGTCAGGAAGTTGGTGATCCACTGACAGGGGTTCAGGCATAGTCAAGTGTAGTAGCTCTGGCACAATGGTTGTGAATGCAGAGCTAAAATCCACAAACAAAATCCTTGCATAGATCCCCTGGTGGTCTAGGTGCTGGAGGATGAAGTACAGGCCTAGGTTGACTGCGTCAAATATTGGCCTGGTATGCAAACTGCAGGGTGTCCAGCAGGGGGTTTGTGATATTTTTACACGCCTTTCAAGGGTCTTCATGATTATAGAGGTCAGTGCGACAGGCCTGTAGTTATTAAAACCAGTAATCCTTGGCTTTTTGGGTACACGAACAATAGTGGAGACTTTGAAGCTGGCGGGGACAGTGCAGGTTTGCAGGGACTGATTGAAAATGTCGGCACAGAGCTTGAGGGTAGCAGGATTGCAGCAGGATCTTGATTGGTTGGGCAAAATTCCCATTTTTTCTATCCTTATCTGACATCTTTTGTCTTTTCATCTCTGGCTATCCAAACATCTGCCTATCAAAACCCCCTCACACCTGCATCCACGCACAAAAAGCCGGTGTAACTCAGCATGTCAGGCATCATCTCTGGAGAAAGAGAATAGGTGATGTTTCGGGCCGAGAACTTTCTTCAGACTGAATCGGGGAAAGGGAAATGAGAGATATAGAAGATATATAGAACAAATTAATGAAAGATTTGCAAAAAGCAACAATGATCAAGGAAAGGTAGAGCCCACAATGGCCCTTTGTTGACTGTGGGGTAGGTGATAACAAGTTATACAGTGTAACTCAACAGAACGATAGTGAAACTAGTACAGCGACAGGGTGGGAGAGGTATGGAAAGAGAGGGGATGCAAGGGTTACTAGAGAAATCAACATTCATACCGCTGGGTTGTAAGCTGCCCAAGTGAAATATGAGGTGCTGTTCCTCCAATTTGCATTTGGCCTCACTCTCACAATGGAGGCCCAGGACAGAAAGGTCAGTATGGGAATGGGAATTAAAGTGTTTGGCAACCAGGAGATCGCATAGGCCAAGGCGAACTTAGCAAAGGTGTTCAGCGAAACGATCTCACCGATATATAGGGAGTCTACACCTGGATACAGTAGATGAGGTTGGAGGAGGTGCAAGTGAAACTCTGCCTCATCTGAAAGGACTGTCGGGGTCCCTGGACAGAATCAAGGGAAGAGATATAGGGACAGGTGTTGGAAGGTAGCTGGGGAGTGGATAGTTTGGGGGGGGGGGGGCGGCAATCTAGCAGGTCAGGCAGCTTACCTGAAGAATACGAATGGTCCATATCATAGGTATGTTACAAAACTTACCTTCAGCGGCGCCGCAGTTCTGTCACTGGCTGTGTGCGCGCCTTTGAGGGAGGGGGCGGGTTAAAATGTGTTTTTTCTCCTACCTGTCCTGGATATATTTTCTCGGGGTGCAAGCTTTTGCTGAAGATTTGTTCCAACGGCCGTTCTGTGAAATTTTTTATTTTAAATTGCTGGACAATTTCAGCGCTGGAGTAAAATAAAAATCAGCTTCTAATGCCGTGAACACCGACAACGGGGACGAATTTCACGCACGGGACAGGTAAAGGAAAGCCGTTCATTTTACATATAAACGTGCTTCGTAGGATGCCTTTAATCCAAATTTTACGATGCGAAAAGGTGACTTAGGACTCATACGAACCGACAGTATTTTTCCTGCCGATATGGGGTTCAAATTCACTGCAAACCGCAACGTTCCAATCGATCGCGTTCCACAAAATCTCACCTGCAAGATGATTTAAATGGCCATTAAATTACGGGAATTAAACACTAAATTCCTTCCATTTGGCCTATAAATTCACGACAATGAGATTTAAAAATCATGTTATATTGTGAATTCTTGTGTGAATGTTATTTGGACACTTAGGCTATTTAAAAATGTTAATCTTTTCTTAAAAAATGGATAGATGTTTAGATCTAGTAATTGAATTTTGTAATTAGCTACAATTAGGTAACTAACTAATTATATGCTTTAATTTTCAGGTCATCCAAGTAAGATTGTTTCATATTTGTTTCAGAATACTTCAATCTATAATAACTGAAAATTTCTTTCTGTTCTCTTAATTTTTAAGAAAGTTATGGGCTTTTGACTGTCCTCGATCACAGCTTTTGTGTTAAGTCAATGGAAAAGCAATAGGGAACAAGATGCTAATTTCCGAGTATGAAAATGGCCATAACTCTTTTAATACTGAAGATATGAAAGTGAATTAGGTCAAATTAAACTGCTTTTTATGCTTTATCTGATGGGATAAATTGCAGACTTGATTTTTAAAATCTCAAAATTTTGTGACATTGCTACATATCACAGATCAGAACCATTCTTCAGAAGTGTCCCAACCCAAAACATCACCCATCTTTACTCCCCATGCAGATGCTGCCGAGTCACTCCAGCACTTTGTGTCGTTTTCTGATCTTACATCACACTTTCTGAATTTCAAGGTTTAAAAAAGTTTCTCATTGATGCAACTCTAAAAAAGACAAACTGCTGGATAGATGACGTTTCGGGATGGGGACCCTTTTTTCTCTTTCCCTCCTCCACGAACTATCTTTGATCGGACTTTACTGACTTTATCTTGCACTGAACGTTATTCAATTTATTATCTATCTGTACACTGTGAATGGCTCGATTGTAATCATGTATTGACCTTCTGACTGACTACAGGGCTGCCAACTCTCACGCTTTTGAGCGTGAGAACCACGCATTTGAATGAACTCTCACGCCATCACGCTGATCAGAAATTTCTCACGCTCTGTGGTGAGAAATTCTGTGATCAACGAAAATTTCGAAACTTTGATAAACTGAATGGTCCACGGGTGTTGGAGAGCCGGGGCTGAGGGAGGGATGGAAGCAGAGCCAGCGGCAGGGACAGATGCGGGGAGCCGGGACTGGCGAGTGTTTGCCGGGCTGCGAGTGTTTGCGGGGCTGGCGAGTCGCTCGCTGCAGCTCCGGCCATGGAACAGCTTCAGTGCAAGAGTCCCGGGCCGTCGGAGGCGTTGCGCCGCTGCCGCGAGAGTCTCTGTGCCGAACTGACAGACTCTCAAAGGGAGGTGGGGAGAGAGAGGGGAAGGAGACAGGGAGACAGGGGGGGGGAGAGAGAGAGGGGGGGAGAGGGAAGAAAGAGGGAAGAGAGAGAGGGGGTGGAGTGGGAGGAGAGGGTAGGAGAAAATGGGAGAGAGAGGTGGTAAAAGAGAGAGGGAGAAGAGGGAGAGAGAGAGATACGGGGACAGAGAGATGGGGGGGGGCAAAGAGAAAGAGGAGATAGAGACATAGGAGATAGAGACAGAGGAGAAAGAGAGAGGGGGAGAGAGAGCAAGGGGGAGACTGAGGTGGGAGAGAGAAATGGGGAGAGAGAGGGAGAGTGTGTGTGGATAGGGAGCGAGAGAGAGGGGGAGATAGAGAGAGAGGGGGAGAGAGAGGGGGAAGCGAGGGGGAGAGAGAGGGAGAGGCGAGAGAGAGAGAGGGAGAGAGAGAGAGAAGAAAGAGAGGGAGAGAGAGTTATGGGAAAGAGAGGGGAGAGAGAGTTAGGGGAAAGAGGGGAGAGAGAGTTAGGGGAAAGAGGGGAGAGAGAGAGGGAGAGGGGGAAGAGTGAAGAGTGAGGTGGGGGGAGAGAGGGGGGAAGAGAGAGCGAGGGAGAGGGAGAGGGGTGGGAGAGAGGGTGGAGAGAGAGGGAGAGAGAGTGAGGAGACAGGGGAGAGCGGTGGGGGTTAGAGGAGAGACAGGGAGAGAGAGGGGGAGGGGAGAGATAGAAGGAAGAGGGGAGGGGGTTGAGAGGAGAGAGAGCGGAAGAGAGGGGGGAGAGAGGAATGAGAGTGAGGGGCGGGGAGAGAGGAATGAGAGTGAGGTGGGAGTGAGGGGGGGGAGGAGAGAGAGGGGGGAGGGGAGAGAGGGGGGGAGGAGAGAGAGGGGGGGGGATGAGAGAGAGGGGGGATGAGAGAGGGGGGGATGAGAGAGGGGGGAGAGAGAGAGAGGGGGGATAGAGAGGCAGGGCTGCCAACTCCCCACGCATTTCGCCAAATTCTCACGCTGATCACAAATTTCTCTCGCTCTGTTGTGAGAAATTCTGTGATCAACGAAAATTTCAAAACTCATATCAACTGCATGGGCCACAGGCGTTGGAAGCAGAAGCAGCGCCGAGGACAGATGCAGAAGGGGAGCGGGGCTGGCGAGTGATTGCCGGGGCTGGCGAGTCGCTCACTGCAGCTCCGGCCATGGAGCAGCCTCAGTGCAAGGCTTCGGAAGCATTGCGCCGCTGCCGTGAGAGTCTCTGTGCCAAATTCGCCCAGGTGACCGGCATGGATCAGGCTGCGGCTCGGTGCATCCTGGAGGACAACCAGTGGCTGCTGGAAGTAAGTACCAAGCACTGGGTAGAAACGGTGGAAGATAGTGGACTTCAAATGGGGGTGGTTGGAGAAAGCATCCTGCTTGCCTGTTAGATTTTCACTTACTGTAACTGCAGGAAAAATGTTCCCGGTTGGGGGAGTTCAGAACCAGAGGTCACAGTTTAAGAATAAAGGGGGGGGGGCAGTTAGGACTGAGATGAGGACAAACTTTCTTCACACAGAGAGTTGTGAATCTGTGGAATTCTCTGCCACAGAAGGCAGTGCAGGCCAATTCAATGGATGTTTTCAAGAGAGTTACATTTAGTTCTTGGGGCTAACAAAATCAAGGGATATGGGGGAAAAACAGGAAAGAGGTACTGATTTTAGATGAATAGCCATGATCATATTGAATGGTAGTGCTGGCTCGAAGGGCCGATGGCCTATTCTTGCACCTATTTTCTATGTTTCTATGCTTCTATGAGTATATGGCAATAAAACTTGATTTTGAAGCATTCATGCATGGTGGAGGTATAATGTAGTCATAGAGTGATGCAGTATGAAAACAGGCCCTTCGGCGCAACTTGCCCACACCCGACAACATGTCCCAGCTACGGCTACCTGCTTTTGGTCCATACCTCCAAAACTGTCCTATCCATGTATCAGTCTAACTTTTTCTTAAATGTTGGGATGGTCAACTGCCTCCTCTGGCAGCTTGTTCCATACACCCACCACCCTTTGTGTGGATAAAGTTACCCCTTAAAAAGTTACCTCTTAAAAATACTTCATACAAAAAACATTGAAATCATACTTCTACAATGCACTAAAACATGATTTTATTACATCAAATTTCAAAAAGTTCCTACCCTGGGGAGGGGGGACACCCTTCTTCCACAACCTCTCCCCCCTCGGTTGCTCCACTCCCTCACCGGGTACCCACAAGGCCAGTGAACAGTGATCGCTCAGCTCCCCCCTTTCAAAAACGCTCCACGGAGAACACTGCCAGATGTGAGCGGGAAACTGAGGCCAGTAGTCCGTGATGTCTAGATCCCCCCCCCCCCCCCCCACCCCACCCCGGTCGCTACGCTCCCTCGGGCTTGGTCTCTCGCAATTTCTCACTCCCAACTCTCACCCAATGTTGGCAGCCCTGCTGATTAGCACGCAACAAAAATTTAAAACTGCATCTCGGTACACGTGACAATAAACTCAACTCAAACATTAAACCAGGTACATAGATGGAAAAAGCTTAGAAAGATAATAATAATAATAAGAATAGATTTTATTTATATAGCGCTTTTCAGGACTCAAAGTCGCTTTACAATTGAGAGTCAGGAATAAACAAACAAAATAGACAGTAAGACAGAGGGGAGGGGAACATGGGACTAAGGGTATGCAGAGGTGAAGAGATGGGTCTTGAGGCGGGACTGGAAGATGGTGAGGGACTCAGAATTTCGGACCGGTTGTGGGAGGGAATTCCAGAGCCTGGGAGCTGCCCTGGAGAAGGCTCTGCCTCCAAAAGTGCAGAGGTTTGATTTCGGAGTGGAGAGGAGACCAGCTGATGTGGATCTGAGGGACCGTGAGGGTTGGTAGGGGGAGAGGAGGTCAATGAGATAAGGGGTGGCCAGGTTGTTGAGGGATTTGTAGGTGAGGACGGGTCAAACGCAGCTCTGGTAGACGATTTGGTTGGCATAAACGCGTTTGGCCCTTCCCGGGCTGTACCACTCACTGACCAAAAACACCTCCCGCGTTTTCCGGTTCACACTCTCCCTGTCGGAATCGCCCTGTCATGTGGCATCAACCCGCGCTGGAAAAGTGAGCGTGAGCGCGCCCGCGGCCTTATGCACCTGAAGGAGCGCGGGAGAGGAGGGGAGGGGAGGGGAGGGGAGGGGAGGGGAGGGGAGGGGAGGGGAGGGGAGGGGAGGGGAGGGGAGGGGAGGGGAGGGGAGGGGAGGGGAGGGAGGAGGAGGAGGGAGGGGAGGGAGGAGGAGGGAGGGGCGGGAGGAGCGGGAGGAGCGGGAGGGGGAGGGAGGGAAGAAAGGCTCGCGCAACGTCCGCCGCCTGGCGCCTTTTGGCGGCGATTGTGACGTCACTGCCCCTGCGCTGGGCTGCAGGAGACCCCTGGCGTTATTGCGTTAGAGACGCCATTGTTTTGGAGGTGGTGTCCGTTTGAAGGTGTCGGCTCACCGCCGAGCGGCTACGGAACCTTCGCCGCCCCCGTGGCCTTCCACTGCTTCGTATCCCCCGTTGTTTGAATACGCTTTGCGGGCTGGACTGGGCCAACGTCACGACGATGTATGTGAGGATACCGGTCTGCACTTCCGCCGGCCGCTGAGCCGGGTGCGGCCCTGCTCTGCCACCCGAGCCGCAGCGTTGTCTCCTGTCCCGGCCCTGCCCCAGCGCCCCTTCCCCCCCCCCCTCCCCCATCCCTCCCCCTTTAGTTCCCATTCGTGCTCCCACCCCCATCTATTTCATGGCTTTTGCTTGTGCCATGGATCTAGCTGACGGCTGAGAAGGGATCGACTGAGGCCTAGCTGACCGTCGCAGGAGCGGAGTCCGCCCGACCTGAGATAGGCGCCTCGACCCCGGCGTGTGTCCGCGGTAAGGAGCGCCCCGGATAGACGCCGCCCGGACTTTCCCACGAGGAGCAGGAGCAGTGGACATTATTGTCTTAGATTTAAAAAAAAGACTGCGCCCAGACTTGCTGCATTGCGGCTTTGCAATAAAAAAGCAGGAGGGACAGCAATCTCAAGACCTGCGAACTATTTCCCTGCGAGTTAAATCCTTTGGACTTCATTCAATTTTATGGACGTTTAAAATATACCATTGACTTTTGAACTACCCGGTTTATTAGTGAGTAAAACAGCCAGTATATGATTTTTTGTGCATTGTGAAGTTAAAAGGAAGCTAGTTGCTTATTGAGTTACGGTCCAGATTTAGTACTTTAAAAAAAAATGCTATAATACAACAAAGTCTAAATACTTGAATTTCAGATATGGGAATTAAATTGTGAGAAAAGAGATTTTTTTTTGTTTTGTTTTTGCAATTTTAAAAGGGTATTTTTTGTGGGTAAGACTTGTCCCATTAAAAAAAACAGAAATGTCGTGTATACATTACAAATTTTCTTCTAAACTGAACTATGACACGGTCACTTTCGATGGGCTTCATATTTCTTTGAGCGATCTAAAGAAGACTATCATGGCCCGGGAGAAGCTGAAGGCAGCAGACTGCGATTTACAAATCACCAATGCACAGACTAAGGAAGGTAAATGAACTGTGACTTTTTAAACTGTTTTAGGTTGTCCTTTTTTATTTTCTCTAACCATGTTCTGTGGTAGACAAGATGGCGCGGATTGCTGGATTTGTCTGATTTCATTAGGAAATCTTGCTTACAGGTTTGAAGGTAGTGCATGTCCGGGACACAGGAAATTGAAAGATGTAAATATTTGCTGGGTATTGCATTTGTAATTTTGATTTGATCCTTCGAATTTTCTACACAGTTTTAAAATGTTCACCTTTGTTCTTTGTCCATTGTTTTTAATATGAAAGCCGTTCCTTGCCTTTCGTCATTCTCAATCTGTTCTTCTGGCCTCGATGGGTTTAATTTAGAGAACTGTGGTAAGCTTTTTTGTGACCCGAGGAAGAGCTCGTAACTGGAGGTCACACTGTACCAGCCGATAATCTGTCAGATGATGACAGTCAAAGACAATATACTAAATTAAGAAACAACAAAACGTATGGAAGTTGGAAGGCATGTTGGAGTTGTCGAATTTGGTTTAAATCCTCATAAAACAGTTTATAGACTAAAAGCTAGATAGCACATATTAGATGAAATCATAAATTATATTTAATTGCTGCACACTTTTACACGATTCTGTGTTTTTCTAATTCCACGCGGCCTGCTGGTTAGGCTGGTAAAATATTGTATGGAGATTGATCTGTAGTTTTAATGACATATTAGTAGGGATTGGTTTCGACTGACTGGTTAAAATTCCAAATCTAAGTTAAGTTGTGGAAAATTTGTGAAAGGAGAAGCCTTCTGACTGTTAATGTGGGAAAAGCGCACCCAAACTAAGTTCACTTTCACTGCTTGATCCCTGTGCATTGCACTTGTTAAACTACATATCGAGGCATAGCATGGTCAATGTTTCTTTACCATGCGTTTCCAGTAGTGAAGTACATGGAGATTGGATGGGGGTAACTCGGCATTGTTCCTACAACTCTTATTTCCAATTGTAGGTGCTTTGACTCTTGTAGAACATAGAACAGAACAACACAAGAATAGTCCCTTTGACCCACAATGCTTGTGCCGAACATGTTGCCAAGGCCGTCATTTATCTACCTGCACGTAACTCATATCCCTCTATTCCCCGCATATCCATGCGCCTATCCAAAAGTCTTTGAAATGGCACTAACGTATCTGCTACAACCACCATCCGCAGCAGTGCGTTAGGCACACGCAAGCCTCTGTTTTGACCTGCCTGTCTCTTTAAACTTTGCCCCTCTTATCTTCAAGCTATACCCCTAGTATTTGATTTTTCTATCCAGTGAAAGACTCTCTTGTTCTAGAGAAAACTAAAAGTGAGTTCAATCTTTCCCTGTAGGTAATATCTACCAATGCAGGAATCATTCTGATAAACCTGTGCACCCTTTCCAAAGCCCTTGCACCTTTCCTGTAATGGGGCAACCAAAACTGCACACAATATTCCAAATGTGGCCTGACCAAGGTCCTTTCAAGTTGCATCATGACTTCCAGACTCTTATATTCAATTCCCTGTCCTATGAAAGCAAGCATATCACATGCCACCTTTACCACTCTATACTTTTGTTACTTTTATGGCGTTAAGGTCTTGGACCCATTGATCTCTCTGTACATCAGTGCTGTTAAGGGTCATGCCATTAATTGTACATTTATCCCCATGCCATTTGACCTCCCAAATGGCAACGCCTCACACTTGCTTGGATTAAACTTGAACGGCCATTTCTCCACCCGTAGATGGAGGTGATCTCTATCCCCTATAGTGGGTGATCTATATCCCGCTGTATTATTGACGGTCTTTGCTTAGTCCGAGACCCCAGCAATCTTGGTGTCATCTGCAAACTTGCTAACCAACCCAACTATGTTTGCAACCAAGTAATCTAAATCACAAAAAGCTGAGGTCCCAGCCAGGCACGTGCCGTGAGTAATTACTCGGGGTAGGCAGTCAGTCGGCTTTAAAAAAAAATCTTAGACCGCGCATGCGCAGATTGTTCTCTACGCAAGCTGTCAGTCGACTTTTTATAAAGTCTTCAAAAGCCAAATCTCTTGATAAAGTACCGTATTTCCCGGCAATGAAAACGCACCCCTATTTTGAGTTGCTAAATTTTGAAAGAAGGCTGGTGGGACGTAGAATTTCTCACGCTCAAAAAATAAAAATATAGAACGCAATTTGCCCAAGGCTTCCAAATCTCCTTCATTCTGAATTACTGAATGGGTGGGGGGTGGAGGGTGACGACAGGTGGAGAGATGGTAGGAAAAACGGGAGCACACCGGGACAAGTTGAATCAGTTGTGATCTTATTGAATGACAATACTTGTTCAAGGGACCAATTGGGGGGAGAGTTCCTTTCACAGCGTGTGGTGAGTCTGGCCAGGGGTAAAGGTGCGGGGAGGGCAGGAGCATTGAGAAGGAGGGGGTCGGGGATCATGCTAGTAACTCACTCACCGCTGCCGCGGCGCCCCGGGCGCAGAGCCACCTCTTCCCATCAGCTGCCAGCAATGAGGGATAGACTCAGTACAACAACATTGTTCTTGATGTTGCTGTACTGAGGGATAGCCAAGTCTATCTTTCTTGACTAACAACCTTCCAACTTCGGCTTCCAAGACACATGTACATTTTCGTGCCTTATTTTTTAGCAAAAAATAGCGTCTTCATTGCCGGGATATACGGTATTTAAAAACATATAGCACCAATAAATTTACTTACCACATCATTTGTACACGAACTCCATTCTTCTCTCTTTGTTTCTTAAGATACTCTTAAGATAATGGCAATCCATGTTTGGAAAAACCCGCCACGAGACTTGCGCTGTGCATGCGCAGTACTGCAAAGGTAGAAATTCAGCTGCCTCCAGTCCCCTGGAAATTGACGGCTTGAAGCAGCGTTGATGGCACGTCAGCTGCACAGACCTTCGCGTGTTACATGTACTGCTGATGAAAGGCACGGAGAATTATGCCTACCTAAGAGATCGATTTCTTAGGTAGGCATTATTCTCCCATGCCTTTACTATTTATATTTAATAATTACCATTTTATTATTTTACCCTGACGGCACATGCCTGGTCCCAGCATAGGTCCCTGGGAATTCCACTTGTCACAGACTTCCAACCTGAATATTGCCCTTCCACTACAACCCTGTCTACCATGAATAAGCTAGTTCTGATCTAGTACATGTGGACAGCATCCACTATCCTATCCTCAACCATCACCTGTGGCACCTCAAAAAAAACTTGACCAAGTTAGTAAGGCAAACCTGCCATGTAGAAAGCCATGCCTACTGTCCCTACAGAAACAGCACAGTTCTGCCACCTCTTTTGCATCCCTCTTGATCATGTCTGAAACATTAAAATCCTGGAACATTAAGCTGCCAGCCATGTCCCTCCCGCAACTACCTTTCCGTAATGGCCATACTATCATAGTTCCAAGCTTCAATCCAGGCTCTCAATTCATCGGCTTTCTTCACAATACTGCTTGCATTGAGACAAACACGCTTCAACATCCACATATTTCTCCTGTCCCTGTCTGTTCTTCCTTTGATATTTACTGCAAGGATACTGGTCCTAACCTCTGATTCCCAACACTCCTTCAATTTCTAACTTACTACTCCCAACCCCTCCTGCCTCTGGTTTAAATCCTCCTGAGTAGAATTAGCAAACCTCACTGCAAGGATACTGGTCCCTCTCCAGTTCAGATGCCGCCCCTCTTGTCCCATCCATTTTGATGCCTCAGTCTAGGGGAGAGTCTTTCCTAGTTGCATATCTCCCCCCCCCCCCCCCCCCGTTAACTTAACACATTTATCTTAAGATAAAACACATTAAGGTACGTTTTGATGACATTCTCACAAATCGCCATCTAACCACATTGTTCTGTGTACGTAAATGCTTTTTTCTTTCATGTCAACAAAATATGTATTGTTGCAAATTTCATTATCGCTTCCCTCGCCAATGTTTGGGTCCAAATTGTTGCTGTAAAGAGTGAAGAATAATAAGAATGGGTTCTGAGCCTTGTTGAGTACCACTGCTAGCAATCTCAGCTGTAAAAAAAAAATGCCTTTTTTGATAAGTCTGCTAACCTGATTAAAAAATGTTCATACTCCACTTGAAA